>OY754305.1:21085431-22326231 GCA_963573255.1 Chironomus tentans | reverse complement strand
TAAAAGCACTAAAAAATCCATTATATAACCCACAAACTTAAAAAATTTGTTACAACTTACTTAAATTAGATTTATTTAATCGTATTTACTCAAAATTTCTTCTTTGTATTGGTTTTGAATAAAACTAGTACATATTACTTTCATTTCTGTCATCCCCGCATTTTCCCGTATATTCCCGTATATCCCCGTATATCCCCGTATATTCCCGTATATCCCCGTATATTCCCGTATATCCCCGTATATTCCCGTATATCCCCGTATTTACCCACAAGTTCTTTCCCCTTGAGATTTTGACAGAAACAGAAAAGGAAGTAATTTTAAGTTTAATGTAATTTTTTCATATATTTAAAGCAAGTTTTTGAATTTTCAACTCCTGCTATATCCGACAAATTAATCGAAAATGAGTCGAAACCAAAGAACCACCAGCCTTGAATGGACCAGAGTAGTTAAGAAACCACCAAAGAATGTAACTATCCAGCAATCCAATATCACAAAGCCTCAAAAATTATCACTCGAAATCGAAGCTGAAAATAATGTGAGAGATCAAAAGAAAATAGACAATGATGTTCATTTAAATGGATTCTTAAGCCAGCCTAAGGATGATTGTTGGATAAAATTGATAAAGATTGCTGCAGTTGATATCCAGAAGGTTCAACATCATGGAATCTTCAAAGGTCAAAATGAGAAATTTTATATGAAAATTGGATTTAGCGATAAAATGAGCCAAAACATGTTTGTTAAAAAAATAAATCAAGAAAAGTTAGAGACAACTGATGAATTTAAGAATATTACCGCAAGGATCTTCGTTCACAAAAGTCTCACCAAATTCAATTCGTATGTAGAAAAGGAATTAAGAGAAATGAGAAAAAAATTAGCAATTTATGGTTTCAAACTCAATGGATACCTGTTTGAAGCTAAATTGTCCTCATCATCACCTTGGGTCCTCATTGATACACAAAAAGCATTAAAAAGATTCACTGCAGAAGCAACTGAGTTTCAAGAAAATGATGATAGATTTGAGAAGCGTGAGAATCTTGAGAACCAGGAAGAGCTTGAAAATCAAATTGCCATCCAAGGATTCCGACTCATGCCTTACAGAGTTAATGACATCATCACTAAATTCATGGAACATTTCAAGCTTCCGCAAGATCAAGTCAAGAGCCATAATATTGCAAAAGTCAAAGATAAATGGACTATTTTCTTAAAACTGACGGAAAAATCAGCACATAGACAAATTTTGAAAGATAAAAATAAGAAAATTGGATTTCGTATCTTGGCTGGATATAATGGTGGATATTATGGTAATGCTGTTATTACTTGGAAACGAGCTTTGACAGATTTTAATGAACATGTTAATGCATCATTAGCTAAAGCAATTGAGGATAAAAAAATCACGAGATTTGAATTCGCAGACCACAGATTTCGAGTAAAAGTTGATCAATCTTCACCATGGATACCAATTGAATGTTACAGTGACTTAGATTTAGTTCTGGTTCCAAAAAAGCAACAAGTTAAGAATGTGAAGAAAACAAGCTTATATAAGGGAAATTCTGTTGAAAGTATGAGCACATCTATGAGTATAATGTCAGTTAGTAGTGGATCAAAATTGTAATATTTATATGATAATAAAGGATTAAAAAATGTTAAAATAAAAAAAAATTAAAATTAAAAAGTAAAGTTTATTGTTCATTTGTTTTCATGTTAGAATTTTGAGTTTCAGTTGCATTTAGAACTGAATTTTTATGGTTCCAAGTAAAACATGAAATAATCTAAATTAACCGAAATAAAATTAACGTTCTTGAAGAATTCAAATAACTTTTTAATCGTAGACTTTTCATATTTACTAACACACTCAAATCTCTACAGCTGATCACTAAAAGTTTTCATACAAAAGAATTTTTTCTTATTTTTGTTTTTATTTCATTCTCATCGGCATTTGGAAATTTTTCTGCACTAGAAAGTGTATTTTTATTTTTAAACCAAAAAATTTCAAAAAATGAACAATTTACCACAAAATCCACCATCGTATGAGTCAGTTATTGCCAGTTCGACAGGTAAAATGAGAAAAATCCTTAATAATTTGGTGAATCATCAAATTTTAATTTAAATTTTTCTAGATCAAATTGGATCAGTAATGACGACACAGCCAGTATATCCAGTTTTACCATCAGCTCCACCCATGCAAATGCCAATGCCTCAGCCAATTCAGAACTATGGAAGTATAAACGAAGCTATTCAGGCACAACCGAGTGTCAATCAGCCAATTATTAGTGATGTTACTGTGATTGTTGGAGTCAATGGATGTCCTATTTGTAGGATTGGAGTACTTGAAGATGATTATAGGTAAAATTAGATTTGTTTATTCATGTTGAGGGGATTTTTCACCATTTCCGGGAGAGTCATAAAATAATCAGTTTAATTGTTGCTATATACGATTTAATCATAAAATTTGTTTCATTTCAGCTGTTTGGGAATTTGCTTAGCAATATTTTGCTTTCCTATCGGAATTTTATGCTGTCTGGCGTGTAAAAATAAAAGATGTAGTTCATGTGGTGCAATTATTTAAAAATATATCAATGCTAAGAGGATTATTATATCCCTTTCACAATTAATTTTTTATATTTTGCTACCTTTTATTGAAAAATGACTCAGACATTATTTAATGATTATAAAATTTATGGATATCTCAAAAAAGTAAAACATAAAAGTATTCTCAAATTTTTTTATAAAATTTATAAAGCAGAATTTTAATTAAAAATTGACGAAAAAAATTTGAATTTAAATCTCGTATCGAATTTTACATTTTCATATTTAAAAAAAATTATATTTCATAAGGGGTCATTCATATATGACGTCCACAATTTAGGGGGGAGGGGGGGTCTGAGATTTTGTGACACCTTCATACAAAAGAAATTTTTTTGTATGAAAATTTTGTGACAAGGGGGGGGGGAGGGGTCTAAAAATCGCATTTTTATATGGACGTCATTTATGAATGACCCCTAAATTATAAAAAGGATTATGACACGTAATATCATAGATTCGCCTATCTTCCGTTTCATTTATAAGAAAAATACTTATTTGACCGGCCACTTCTAATCCAACCATCAAATTCAATAATGTCGGTAAATAAAGAGTAAGTATTAACATTGCATTTTCCTGTATTATCTAAAAGTGCTAAAGAAACAATTCCACGTATGTAATATCTTCCATCATGAACAACATATACTCTACTTCCACTGTCACCACTACATACACCACTAACATCTGCTTTTCCTCCACAGAACGATCTAGATGTTATCAAATATTTGTGACCATCTCTTACCACTATGGTCTAAAATCGAAATTTTTTTCCAAAAATTATTTTAGTTGCTTATTTGATAGACCTTTTTTGAAACTTTCGGAATTTTTTTAATTTTTCAAAAATTGATGTTTTTTCTTTGAGCTCGTTTACTGCAATTAATGACGAAAAAGTCCTTTTTTGGTTATTATATGTTAGTTTAGACATGATTCTGTGAAAAACAGGCAAAAAATAAAAATTTTGATATTTGCTGTCCAACGTGAGGGCAGGTAAAATTTAACATTTTACACATAGCCTATCCATGCACTGTGTAACTTCTGCATTAAAATGTTTATATTTCTGCATAGTCACTATTTCAATATTTCCAACGATATCAAACTTATGTCATATACTTGAAATTTGAAGGAAATATAAGCAAAAATGTAAAGGATGGACCTACAAACTCGCTTAAATTTGACCATTTTTCAGTTTTTTCACTACAACTCCTACAAATCTCATTCATTCTCAATGTTTTATACCTCGTTGGAAAGGTATTTTGATGTTCTTGACAGTAAAATAAGAAAAATAATAATAAAATTTAGTTTAAGTATGGATAGGCACCATTGAAGGGTTTCAAAAACCCAAAAAATCATTGCTTGCCATTTCTCATCAAAATTGCACTGTGCATTAAATTTTTTAATGATAATGTTAATTTAGTATAAGTCATTTCTGAAAGTTTTATTAGTTTTAGTCATGGTTTTGATCTGTTTTGATAAAAAAACTTAAAAAATAATTTCGAAAAATCTGCAGATGATCAACTTCAAATGCTCTGAAATTGTAAAAACGGCAGAACTTTTTGTCAGGTTTTTATATTTTTTAGTAGCTATAAGTAAGGGCTATACAAAACTGCCAAAACTTGTTTCTCCACTCACTTGGAGTATACAGTTATAGTCGATTAAAGTCAAAAATGGGTAAAAAATGGTTTTTTTTCGAAACATTCATTTTTCAGGCACAAAACTATAGATTTTGGCTATGAATGTGACATGTTTTTTGTAGATCATACAACGGTCTATAATATAATATAAAAAGAAAAATTTTAAATTGCAGTCGTAATCAGTACACCTAAAATTAGTGTGACCAACTAGGTATTTTTGAGGTTTTTCGAGTTTTTATGCACTGTGCATAGCTGCAAATATTAAAAACTATAATTTTTATTAAAGCTTATTCATAGCTGTCGAACAAAAAAAAGTTTAGGGAAATCGATTAAAGCATCAAAAAGTTATGATGATTTGAAAATGGTCACCATCAATGGTCATCAAGATACATTTTGTGCTGTATCTCCAGCACTGCTGACTTTTGGACCAAAATTTTTATAGCGTCTTATACCTTGGACTAAGGTCTATCAAATAAGCAACTAAAATAATTTTTGGAAAAAAATTTCGATTTTAGACCATAGTGCTTACGCTGCAACTGTGGTGGTCAACAATTGGAATGTCAAGTTTGCTAGCTTTTTTTTTTTTTTTTTTTTTATTTTTTTTATTATAAATAATAATATTTTATTTCTGTATGTTAAGTATGTACAAAAAAATTTAAAATACATGTTCTTGAGGTTGGTTTTTAAGGAACCAGACTTGAAGTCTTTTCGTCACTTAGTTTTGGTTTTAGATTTGAACTGTTTTTGCTTTATTCAGAATTTTGTGCTGCAAGACGAATGTTGAAATTCGCTTGCAATTTTCTGACGTACTCCTCGATGGAGGGTACTTTTGCTTCTGTGTGTAGATCTTTGATCTTTTCATATCTTGATTTGTTGAGAACGATTCTCAGGAATTTGTTTTGTAAAACTTGAAGTTTTTGAAGATGAGTTTTTGCCATGCTTTCAAAAGCTGGACAACCGTACGTGAAGATCGGTCTGATGGCTAGCTTGTAGATGAGAAGTTTGTTACGAACGTCGAGATGTGAATTTCTGCTGATAAGCGGATACAGCAATCTGAGTGCAGTGTGAGCTTTGTCACTCACGTACTCCACATGCTGCTTTAGAGTCACTCTCTTGTCGATGACCATTCCCAAATATTTTGCTTCGTTTTCCCACTTGATGTTTTCGTTGAGAAATTTGATGTTGTTTCTTGGAAGTTGCCTGGAGTATCTGTTTGTGATGAATAAGGCTTGAGTCTTCTGTTTGTTTAGATTTATCTTCCATTTGTCCATGTATTGTTGGACTCTTCTTCCTGTGTGTTGAAGGTGTGTCACTACATCTGCTGAATTTTCTGAAGAATGATACAACGCTGTATCATCTGCGAAGAGCGCGATGTTTTCCGTTGTCTCTCGTACAATATCTTGTGTGAAGATGTTGTAGAGAGTTGGTGAGAGCACTGCTCCTTGTGGGACGCCGAATTTGATTTTCTTGGTTTCTGACAATTGACCTTTTATAAAAACTGAAAAAGATCTTTCACTGAGAAAAGAACTAACAGTTTTTATGAGAGGCAGCGGAAACCTGAGCTTGAGCATTTTATACAACAGTCCGTTGTGCCAGACTCTGTCAAATGCTTTTTCTACATCTAGGAAGATCATTCCTGTTGATTTCTTCATTTTGATGTTTTCTTTTGCTGTTTTGATGACTTTGATGAGTTGGTGAGATGTTGATCTTCCTGTACGGAAGCCACATTGCTGATTTGGGATGATGTTGTTGTCTTCTATATGTTCATTGATTCTGTTCAGCAACACTCTCTCCAATATTTTGCTTATTGAGCTTAGCAGACTTATTGGTCTGTAGCTGCTTACTTCGTTAGCTGGTTTTCCCGGTTTTGGGATTGGAATTACTTTTGCGTGCTTCCAAATCTTTGGGAAATGATTGAGCTTGAGACAGGAGTTGATGATGTACTTCAGGTATTCAAAACCTTTAGGTGGAAGGTTTTTGATGAGTATGTTGTTGACGTCATCTAGACCAGGAGCTTTTGGATTTTTCAGATTTCTCACGATGCTCAGGATTTCGTTTACGTCTGTTAATTCTGGACTGTCTTCATTGTTCTGTTCTAATGCTTCCTTGACTGTGTTGTTTACTTCTTGGGTATGCTCTGGGTCGTTTTGTTCAAGTGGATTTTCGTGTGTTGAACGAAAATACTCGCTGAGGACGCTGGCTTTTTCCTTGTTTGTGATGAACGTTTTTTCTGAGCTTGTCAATGGTGGCATTGATTTTGTTCCTTTTTTGCAGTGTTTTGCAATGCGCCAGACAGTTTGATTCGATGGTTTGATTTCTGATAGGCGTTTGTTCCAGTTTTTGTTTTTGAGTTCTTTTATGTTTTCATTGATGATCTTCTGCAGGATATTCAATTCAGCTTTAATTTGATTATCTCTGCTTCGTTGCCATCTACGTCGAAGACTTCTTTTTGTTTTGATTAAATCTTTGATTTCTGGTGTGAGTCTCGTCGATTTGAAGTTGATCTTTTTCTTTTTCACACTTAGATTTCTTGCCTGCATAATGAGATTAGAGAGAATGCTTATGTGATTCTCAATCTCTTCTGCTGTGCTGCAGTAGTTTTCACAGATGTTGTCTTCGATGCGACGAGCGATGTATGATTTGAATTTTTTCCAGTTTGCGTTTCTGTAGTCATATCTGTAGACTGTATTTTCAGTTCTGTCAATTTTTGAGGTTTTGATTTGGAAGTAGACAGCACAGTGGTCACTCATTGCTTCTGTGCATCTTAGTTCTGTCGTTTCGAGGTTGGAATTTGAGAGCATGAGGTCGATTGTTGATTCTGACTTTTTTGGATCTTCAGGGTAATACGTTGGCGAGTCCGGGGAGTAGATCATGAACTCCCCAGACATGTCTTGCAGTATTGTTCCTGCTTTGTTTGCCACGTTGCAGTTCCATTCTCGATGTTTTGCATTGAAGTCTCCACAGATGTAGTAGTTTCCTCTTATTTTTGTTATTTTGTTGATGTCGTCTCTTAAGTGTTGATCTATTTCACTTCCTTTGCTTCCTCCTGGGAGGTAGACGGAGAGGATGTGAAAGCTGGACGTTTCGTCGATGAAAACTTTGATTCCGATGCATTCTAATAATTTTGTGTTGTAGCTTGGTTGAAGCTCATGTTTTAAGTTTCTTTTGACAATGATCGCAACACCACCTTTCGGTCTGTCTATGCGATCAAATCGATGAATTACGTAGTCAGGATGTGAGTCGACTTTTGAATTTGGCTTCAGGAAAGTTTCTGAGATGCATGCGACGTCGATATTTTGTGTGCTTAGGTAGTCGAGGAATGCTAACATCTTGTCAGTTAGTCCGTTTGCATTCCAGTAAAGCACGTTGATTCTTTGATGATTATGATTCATGATTGCTGATGGTGTTCATTGGCGATTGAGCCGATTGCTTGTTGAACAAAGTTCAGGCATTCAGGATTTTGAGCAATGATCTTGAATAACTCTTTTAAGAGGTGCATGCATCTTGTTGTAGATGATTCAGATTCACTTTGATTGCTTGTACTTTGAGCTGGTGCATCGATTTTTGATGTATGTTGCTCTGTGTTGCTACTGGTTGATGGTTCAGCGATGGTTTCATTCAGACTTGGTGAACTGATGATTTCTGTTTCCATTTCTTGAACAACTTGGTTTTGGTTTTTGTTGTTTCGTTTGTTTTTCTTGTTTCTCCTCTTCTTTCGTTGATTGTTCATTGGATTTTGTTGTCGTTGAACTACGGGTTTGTTTGTTGAAACGGTGTTGGTGTATTGCTGTTTCGGTTTGACTGGTGCAGAATTTTGATTAACAGAAATTGGTGCTCGGGATGTTGTTGGTACGTTATTTCTGTTCTGATGATTCTGCGGTACGAAATGAGCAGATTTGTTTGATCGTTCAGACGTTCTTGGTGTCGGGGGAATATTTCTCCGTTGTTCAGTTTGATCTTGTGAATGGCGACTTGCAGGCTTGTTTTGATTTCGATTGTTTCCATTCATTGATTTTGCTTTCCATTTCTCTATAATTTGCAATCTTGTTTTGCAAACTTGAGAAATAGCTGTATGCTTTTCACCGCAGAAGTGACATTTGAGTTTGTCGAGTGGGACTTTGTTGTTATCTTTCGATATGTGCGGGCATGTTTTTGAGTCATGCTGTTCGGAGCATCTGAAGCAGGTGGGCAATCTTTTGCACCCACGTTGCCCATGCCCAAACTGCAGACAGTTCGAGCATTGGGATGGTCCACTGCGTTTGTTTTTGTATTTGTCCCATTTCACTTTGAAGTTGTCGACGCTTTTGATGTTTTCGAGAGTTTTCATTAGATTTGCTTGTTCTCCCTCTTGATTGTTTCCTTTGAAGTACAGCAGGTAATTTTGGTCGTCGCTGTTTCTTCTTTGTTTCATTGTCATTTTGACGATTTTGACTGGTGAGACTTTTTCTGCTTTCAACGCTTTCTTCAATTCTTCCAACTCCATCGCCGGAAGTCCGTACAAAACGAACTTCATCTGCGGCTCTTCTGTGGAGTAAGTATGGAAGTGATGCTTTTTTGTTTCGAGTAGTTTGACCAACTTATGATAGTCATTCCAGTTGTCTGTTGTTACTGTTTTCGTCCCTTGTTTGTCTTTTCTGATGTCAATTAGGAAGCTTCTGGGTTGGTTGTTTACTTCATTTGCACATCTTCTAATATCAGCTGCTGAGCCACTGCTGATGACAATCGGTGGTGGTTTGTGTTTTGGGTATTGCTGAGCTGTTTTGCTGCTTTCTCCTGTAGTCAGTGTTGTCTTTTGTTTTGGATGCTGTTGCTTTATTTTGTTATTCTCTTCTCCGAATACAAACGGTTCTGAAGTGATTTCTACGACATCCATATCGTTTGATGGTTCATCATCAAACAATTTCTTGGCTGTCGAGAAATCAAATTGCCGCTTTCTACTTGAGCTTGATCGTTTTTTGCTCGGTGCACTAAGCAGTTCAAACGATTCGTTCTTGCGCTTGTTTGTCGTTCCTCCATTTTGTTCTGGTGCTTTATTTGCTGAGTTTGCAAATTGAGTCATTGTTGTTTGTCTTTTCTTTATTTTGAGAATTTTCTTCTCTACGTTTTGTTGTTCAGGAACATTTTTGCAGGTACTTTCCTCATTATTATTGAGATTTGTCATTGTAACTCCATTTTGTTTTTGAGAACAATTTTGTTCAGGTTGATTTTCAGAAAGTTTTTGACTTTCCTCGTTGAGATTTTTTGGTGTCATGTTGTTTTGAGAATCCATACCTGTATTTTGAGAAACTATTAGTTCAACAGGTACGATCTCTGTTTTGATTCTTAATTTTTGAATTAATTTGCGGAGCGTTTTGAAAACACGTCTGTTCACGTTGAAGGCTGGATGAAGACTGGTTTGCTAGCAATATTCGATGTAAATCCTGATTCAGTTACTCCAAAGCCAACGACGACATCACGAGTTATTAAGGCTGCTTCTGAAAGTGGTTTGGCTAAGCATACTGGTTTTATATATCTGCTGAAAGTGATTTCATCCTCAAGTTCTAATAAAGTTATATCAGCATCATACGTGGAAGTATGAATATTCCAATCAGGATGAGTACGAAATCTTATTATAGCTGCAGTAATTTTTCCAACTTCATGAGCTTTCGATAGATCGTAAGCTCCAAGAACAACTACAAAGTCTCCAGCATAGAATTGGTAATCCAAACCTTTTGCTTTTACGCAATGCGAAGCTGAAAGTTAGATTAATTAATAAAATTTGCTTTTCACTGATTAATTAAGACCTAACCTGTCAGTACAAATTTCTTAGATACAAATGTACCACCACAAAATTGGTTTCCATTATTGTCAACTAAAGCTGCATTCCTGTAAAATTCAAAATTACAGAATTTTGAATTAAAAAACATCAATGCAATAAAACAATTTACCAAGGATTTTCGTTTCTAGGAAGTCCTCTATTGATCTCACCACAATCCTGTTTAAAAATTTGATAAATATAAATTTTTCATTATAATTCCAATTTACCATAGTGTCTTCAATTTCATATCCATTTTCATCAATTTCTAAACTTTGTATCCATTCATAAAATACCGAAGCATCAGTATTAATTGAATTAGAATGAACATCATATTTTAATAAACTTGCAAATAAAGATGCAGATACAATCCCACGCAGATAAAATTGTCCATTGTAGAAGACATAAACTCCACTTCCACTATCTCCATTACAGACACCTGTTCCATTGGCATAACCATTACAAAATGTACATGAATTCACAAATGTTCTTAATTTATTATTTTGTCTAACACAATTTTCAACACTTTGTATTGGATTTTTTAACCCTCGTGCAATTTCGGATAATGATCCTGATTCTGTCATACCAAATCCAATAATAAAAGATTGTGTTAATGTCATTGCTGGTGATTCAGGCGTTAACAAACAGATTGGTTGAATATAACTGCTAAATTGTATTTGCTGTTCAAGCTCCAACACAGCAATATTTAATAATTTAATTCTTGGATTCCAATTTGGATTAATATAAATTTTTTTAACTTTGCAAGTGATTCTTCCGATTTCGTGCGTTTTTGAGAGATTGTGTAAACCAAGTAAAATCTTAAAATCAGTTGACTTTAACTCATAAAACCTTTTGCTAACATACAATTTGCAGCTGAAATATAATTAATATTTATACATTTATATCCTTAAAACGGTCACATTGGGGTTGATTATTGGAATCAAGTTTTTGTTTTAACTTTTTAGCTTTGATTGCTAACAGACACAAATCCATAGGCAGAAAAAATATTTAACATAACAATAAAAATTCTTACTGGTTACAACAGCTGTTTTTGAAATAAGTGTTCCACCACAAAAAAATCTTCCATCGTTAAGTTTTACTGCTGAATTCCTGTTCGATTAAGATTTTCTAAAATTTATGTTATCTAAAATTTTAATGATTTTCATACCACGGGTATGCTCCTTTTGTAATATCAGAAGCACCGAACATAAGCTGTCTTCCAATTTTAGAAACACCACAGTTGGAGTATGTTGATCCTAATACAGCTATGATAAAAGATTTTTAATAAGTAGAACAACAAAGTTCTTACCCGTGGAAGGATTAGGCAAAAAATTAGATCTATTTAAAAATACTTACTAGTTTGAGCTATGCTGAGAAGGTGTAATCCAATGAAGAACAAGCTCGACAAGTTCGATAAAGTGAAATATAAATTATTATTATTAAATATTTATATTTCAAACACTCTTATTTAAACTAGTATATTTATAAAAACAAAATGTCAGAGGTTAAAAAATTATTGAGATAGACTTTCAAAAAAGCCCAGTAAGTTAGCAGTATTTTTACAGTTTTTAGCGCATTTTCCGAACTTTGTTCGAAAGGCGCTATTGTCCGCGCTTTGTCCGTTATTCCGTTATTCTGTCTGATCTCGTATCTACTTTCGCAGGGAAGGTCCAATCGACTTGAAATTTGGCACACTGGTAGCTTTTATATCTAGGACCAGACCGAAGAAAGGATTTTGGAACTGGTCACTTCCTTCCCGACTTATAGCCATTAGAAGTGACTGTTGTCCATACTTTTCATACATTTTTCATACAAATTTGACTTTTTTATTGTAACTTTTGCATAGTTTAACCGAATGAACTGAAATTTGGTACACAGGCTCCATGGCTGTGCCTGATTATGGAACCGACGCCATTTTGGATTTAGAGGGGCATGCAACTACGCCAAACTCATTTTAGCTCTAACTTTGATGTGTTTTGACCAAATTAATTGAAATTTGGTATATATGTTCCTTAGCTGTGCGTGATTACGGAACCGACGCCATTTTGGATTTCGAGGGGAATGCAACTACGCCAAATTGATTTTTGCTTTAATCTTGACCAAATGAGCTGAAATTTGGTATGTAGGTTCCTTAGCTGTGTCTGAATATGGAACCGATGCCATTTTGGATTTCAAGGGGTTAGAAACTACGCAAAATTGATTTTTGCTTTAACTTTGACCAAATGAGCTAAAATTTGGTATGGAGGTTCCTTAGCTGTGTCTGAATATGGAACCAACGCCATTTTGTATTTCGAGGGGCAAGAAGCTACGCCAAAATAATTTTTTCTCTAATTTTGACCAAATAAGCTGAAATTTGGTATGTAGGTTCCTTAGCTGTGTCTGAATATGGAACCGACGCCATTTTAAATTTCAAGGGGCCAGAAGCTACGCCAAACTCATTTTAGCTTTAACATTGATGTATTTTTTTAGTTGCGGCTTTCTGTAATAGGAAAATGCGCTTTCGTACCGCATTAATTCGGATGTATTGCTTGTTAAGACATATATTCTGTTTGTTTGATAAAACAATTAAAAACGGTATATCAGATTTTGATATAATATTTTGACCAAAGATATATAAATACAAATAATTTCTATAATTGGTTTTAATCAACTCAATAACGATTACTAAAGGAAAAATCAAATTGCATGCAAATCAAAAGAGAAAATTTCTAAAATTGAGAAATTCTGTAAAGTTGTACAGATTAAAAATAAAAAAATTCTCTTAGATTCCTTAAATTATTTATTAAAGTCAGAAGTCATTATCTACTTGCAGACATTTGATAAACAATAATAAAAATGTGAAAGAATTAGAAATTTCAATTTATGACACAAACTTTTAAAAACAATAATTAAGATTTAAATATTAAAGATAGAAAACTAATTTTGCTTAGAAAAAATAAGAACTATAGATAATGAATATGTTTTCCGTACCTTTCTAGTGCTATATAATATTTAATGGCTTGTAGTATGGTGTCGATATTGAATTCAATTCTTGTACAAATTGTTTCTATTTTCAATTCAATATTTATTTTTATAGAAAAGTCGTTTCAATCTGAAATTTTGAAAATTTTTAAACACTTTTTTTCTTAAATAAAAATATATTCATCACTCATTCTTAAATTTATACAACTTTATTTCAAACATAATAATGTCAATTAATAATTTACTTCATCTTATGCACTTTATAATTTCATCTTTGATATGAAAATATATTCTTTATATTTTTTGTATTTATATATTAGATTTCTGATAACATTTCAAAATCAGCAATGATTTTTTTAGCTTTATAATGGTTAAAAACCTTAATATTCTACTGCTCACAAAATATTTTTATTACTCAAATTCATAGATGTAAAAAAAAACAATGAAACGGAGTGAAAATAAAAATCTTTTATAATTTTTGGTTTTAATTTTTCAAAAAATAAGGAATTACAATATTGAACTTTAATACTTATTAAACTCATGGTTTCTTCACAGTAATTTTTTGAGTAAATAAAAACTTTTAAAAGTTGACGATGTTTTCAAATTTCATCTTCAAAAAATTTACTACCATTATAAACTTTTTGTATTTTTTATTTAATGAATATTTTCTTATTTCATTAAAATATATTTATTTTTCATATATTAATGAGTAACACAATCATTTTTGAACCGCAATTGAAGTCTCATAGTGAAATCAATTTATTTTAATTTTTTGTCCTTTTTCTTTTCGTCAAAAAAGGCACATTTGAGATTCAAAAAAGTTGAGAATATTTTTTTGACCAATTTTTGGTATGCTTTTAATACAAATTGTGATTTAAATTGCGATTTGTTTTCAACATTTTAATAAGTTTCATAATTTTTATGGGGTTGTATGAGGGTTTTCAGGTTTAACAGTGCCTAAATGTTGAGGATTTTTCTCATGGAAATTTAAACATTAACATTTTGAAAAATTTGAATTCAATAAATTTTTTTTCAAATATTAAAAATTTCAAATATAACCTCAAAAAGCAAGCACATTTAAACTCATATCTCCTTCTTTTTATTGTGAACTACTTACTACTAGACACATTTGTGGATTTGCTTGTGATTCTTTTTATTTTAATTCAAATTTTTTGGCTTTGCTCTAAAAACATTTTTTTTACAATATAAGCTTATATTGAAATACTTATTTTTTAATGTATTCGAAATGAAGTAAAATTAAGGAGATTTTTTTTAGAATTTAATTAAAATAAACTTTATGATCGACAAACTGAATTTTAGCTATTGACATATATCAAATTTGGGAGATTAAAAATTTTAAAATAACATGACATATCCAGTTAGAACCAAATTTTGTGGAGTCCAAAAAATTTGTCAGTTTTCAATTTAATAAATCTATCAAAAAATCATGTGCCTGTAATTCTTAGGGATGGTTTCAGACCTTTTAGCTGTTTGGACTTGAGCTTTCAGAGAAACGTGATCATCTTTGCAGTATACAGTTCACAAATTTATTTATTTACTTTTTCAGGCCACACTAATCCAAAGATTTCTTTATAAAGTACTTATGGTTCTTATTTTAATATAAAATAAATACAAAAACAAAACTGATTAAATTGAGAGTGCAAAAAATCATTTATTTTTGAAATATCATTAAATTATATAAAATAATAAAATTTAAGGAAAATCTTGTGACTAAGAAGACACTCTTTTGGATACATTTTGGTTTTATTCGAAATTAAAAATCAGAAATTGTGATGAAAATTAATTAAATCGTGTATAAAATTTAAAACATATGTGGATTGAAAAAAAGTTTCAAAGGAACAAAATTAAATATCTTTTAGTGTAATACTTTTCAAACAAATATTAATGTTACATAAAATTATTTAAATATGATAAGTTTTAAAATAAATTTATTAATTAATTTATTGAAGAGATTTTAAATAAAAAAGGATCAATAAAGTTATTGCCACAAAAAAATTTTTTTAAGTGTGAGAAAGGCTTTAAAGCTTGCTTCAAATAATTTCTCATCGTGTATTAGAAATTTTCCCCCAAGTTTGAAAATTCCTTTTCTCACGTTTGTTAGCGACTAGATTACAATGTTATATGTACACAACTCAAATACCCATTAAATCTCCGTCTGTAGCTTCCGATATTGCTGAATTTGCCCGCCATCCGAATGTGGATGCTGTTGCTGCTGTGAACATTTACTGCAATATCCATTTTTTGGACTTCCAAAGAAGCTACAGTTTGGTGATCGGCACTTGGTTGCAACATCATACGAATGTCTTAAAAGGGGTCCATCAACCTGATCAGAAATAGGATATCCATAAGTTTCAGTTCTGTAACCTGATGGCGGAAGTGTCGTGACTGTCCGCGTACATCCATTTGTTAAGCTCTCGTTACTTTCAAAATTTATCAAGTCATTCTCGCTAGGATCATCACGTCCTTCAACCTTTATCGGAATTATTGTCGTTTTGCCTTTCGTGACGTAGTTTTTTGTCTGTGCAATTGTTGGCGGTGCCAGTGGCAGGCCAACAACATTATGCGATGGTTTTGTGTCATTGAAAAATGTCGACTTGCTGAGATAAAGCGTTTGATCGAGTTCATTTAATTTTTTAACACTTGGTATTCGCTGCACAGCACTGTGACTCTTTGCGTCTGTTTGTGTGTAAAATTTACTATTGCCGGTACCATAACGTAGAGCTTCATACTCAAGATCTTTTTCAACTTCTCGTTTTTGCTTCTCGAAACAACCCGTGCACAAGAAGTGCGTTTTTTCCGTACCAAAATTATCACAACCGGAATTTATGCAGTGCACGACTTGTCCGTCACTTATTGAAGGAAGCTGGCGAGCTAAAAATATATAAATTTAATTTTTAGCAATTTCAAAAAATTAAAAGTTTCATTCATACTTTTCTGACTCCCACCATCCGTATTCTGATGCAAGAACCTATCATAAGCACATTCCAAATAATTTTTAATCATCTCCTCCTGAAAATCATGTCTTTTTGCCCTCAATTGTGAACACAAGAACCGATATCGTCCATTAACAAGTCCTCCACCCAATGTCGGTGTCATTTGTTGATTAAATTTATTGCTCGTGTTATTCGATTTGCCGAGTTTCGTGATGGAACCGATATTCTTTTTGATTTTTTTGCTCATACTTCGTCCAATACTCCCAAATTGTTTAGCAACACTTTGAAGTTTTGCGGATTTGCTTTTTTTACTAGCAGAGTTTTCACATTCGGGTGAACTTGATCCAGCTAGGAAGTTGTTCTCCTCATTGTTAAGGTTTATTGCTATATCCAGAATTTTCTTATCGTATTCCTCCTCACTCTCGTTTGAATTGTAAATTTCATCATCCGGACTGATTGCAGGACTAGCATAGCTGATTTCTAGATATTCTTTAAGCAGTGCTATATGTTCAACTTCTGTCAATGCCCAACTACCTTCCTTCCCATCATATCCTGACCAATTAAAATTGTCTCCAGGGTCTATTGGGTATTGTATTGGTATTAAAATATTCTCATTATCAATCAATGGAATCAGGGCAGGTGGAAATTCACTTTGTGACTCCATCGTGACAAGAGCTGAGAAGTGGGCAGTGTCGTAAGCCAACAGTAATGGAACCTTGTGACAATCCATAGGTGTTAAATCCAATGGCAAATAAATTCCACCAAAATTATTTGGTGCCAGTGCTTCGCCATTAATATCTCTCAAAATGTTATCACTTATCACAATTATAGGTCTGCGGAGGACATAGGACAGTGCCAGGACATGAATCTCTTCTAACGAATCATAAGTAGCATTGGCATCAATGGAATCGCCATAAGACAGAGAAAATTGCTTCTCCAAAATCATCGAACGACGTCGTGCTGCTTGTTTGTTATTCCTAGGTTCTGGTGATGCCAAAGCAACAATTTCCTCCCACTCTTTTGCCCATTCTGTTTCACTGAAGACTAATTCAGCTTCTTTATTTATTCTAGTTTGTTGAAATCTCCATCGTCTCCAGAGAACTGATCTGTATTCACCCTCTGAAAGAATTTTATGAAGGGCTTTGCGGAGGGTGAGTCGACGGTCATGGAAACCCCAGATAGCTAAAGAAGCTGCATGAAGAAGGCAGTTGCCATCCTAGAATTAAAAGTAGTAGATTTTTTACTAAGGTTCTAAAACTTAGGATAAAATACTAGAAATAACACTAAAAGTACTAAAATTTTTGTAATTTATTTTTGATAAGGAGTTTAATGTATCAATAGAAAGCTAAATCCTACCCCTGACGTTGACAGCGGCCACAATTTCCTACACAATCCAACATCCACCCACCAATTAAGTCTTTGGCAATTTTCCAGTGAGTTAAGTGTTGCACACTCGATTAAATCTCGTTCTAAAAACTTTTTGAATTCCTCCTCATACTTTGTCAGATCAGGCAGAGTAAATGTAAAGTCTGGCGTATCAATGAATGGAGAAATTTGATTCTGGTCTTGCTTCGAATGAAAATCCATTGCCAGTTCTTTGCGAGCTTTCGTCACCAAACTCACATTTTCGTCATTCGCTCGAGAAATTCCTCGTGATAATTTCTTATCTAAAATGGAAGTTATTGAAGTGTTTTAATGAGTCATATGTTAGATAATTAAAGTGCATAAATTGGCAATCGACAAAAAGATACGAAAATATGTTGGAACATTTTGTCAACTCACAATCTACTAAGTCAATTGAGTCAGATTTTGTCAGGTGCGGTTTGTGATTTTCGCATTTCTTTATGTTACTACTATCACCCGATTCACTTTGATTATTCATTGATGAGGTGTTATGATGACTTAATTTTCGACTATTGTCGTTGTCTAGATGGTACGACAGCTCGTCATCTGACTGGTGATCTAAATTGTTTGTTCTATTCTTAAAATAGTTTTGTGTTGATGTGTCTGTTAATCGATGGGAGGATTTGAAGTGGATATATGAGATAGATTTGAGTGATTTTCGGATTATTTGGAATTTGTGAATGTGTGAATATATTAGTGACATTTTTTGTGTAGTTATGAAAACAAAAAATACAAAAATAATGTTTTAAATTAATTTTAAGTAAACCTCAAAACATGTTCAACATAAAAGTTTAAAAAAAATCATTTCTCAATTTTAAATCCAGAAATCACTAAGCCATATAAAATTATGAATCATTACCATTATAGTCTATAAGTGCCTTCTTCAAATCCCAATTCCATGCACTTAAACAGCTTATAGCATCTGCTGTACGATCACATTTGGATATTTTCATAAATTCGGTAATCAATTCATTTTCATTCATTTTTTTTCTTCTTTTTTTAATTTGAAATAAAATCAAATTTCAAAATTCGAAGAAAAAAGATCGACTAAAATTAGCTATCCGAGTATTTTGTTGCTGTTAGAAGCTACTTTGTGTTATTTATTGTTATATTACTATTACTTTTTGTTAAGTATTACTATGTTATGTGCACATACACCAGCTCTCTGTGAGGAACAAAAACAAATTATTTTAAATCTTGTTAGTTTCATGTTACAGCAATTTTCCTGCGATTATTTCACACAAAATTCGAGAATTATTTTGAATTATATGACTGAGGTACTTTGATGAGTCAGTTACTGAGGATTAAAATTGTCTCGTCGAGTTTTGTTTCTTCTCTTTGTTTATTTTTTTATCGGTAATTGTTTTGCGTTATTTGAAGATAAAAAAGTAGAAATGCGATAAATATTTGGGGGTATACTTAAGCATTATGAATTTTATAATCACACAAGTGAGTCACTAATTGACTAATTAACGAGATGATTTGCAAGATTTTTTGGCTTCGTGGTTAAATTAATAATAATTTTTTTGCCATTGTTTGAGTTTTCTTGCTTTAGTGTAAAGCAAATTTGATTTTCAATAGTTTCTCATCATTAAAAATTTAAGTTGAAAACCATGACATTATGAGGATTAGAACTCGGTCAATAAAAGTTTTATAATATGCTGGTGGATATGGTTGTGAATTTCAACTATGATACTTTTAATCAGAGCTGCTTATTGACTATCAATACGATTTTGTTATTTTCCACTTCCTTGGTTAACCTTTAGGCTATGAGATATGTGGTCTCCATCTACTAAGGCTACTACAGATATCTGGTAAGAAACAAGGTCAATTAAAAAGTGTTTCCGAATCATACCTATCACGATTAGGTTTTTTCAAATTTCCTTAAACACTTTACAAATCAAAGGTCAAACACCATGAAAAGTAAAATTCAACAAGAGTGAAGCTACAGTAAAACTAGAACAAAAGGAATTTATCAGAAACTATTTTTCTTGTAGCTATACATAACATTCAGAAAAAGAAAAATTGTTTCATATTCAAAACATAGAAGTGTTAAATTTCTCATTCTAATGAGAATTAGGGTTCAGTGGTGTGGCCAGAAGTTTTGTTCAAAACCCCAAGCAATTTTAAATAACTTTTTTAGTCTGGGTCAATTTTTTTCCGAAATAGGAGGGGGTGGAAATGCACCCATTCATCCCCTTGCTACGCCACTGTTAGAGTTGATTGCTCAATTTACTTGTAAATTTTTATATTGTTAGTGAACTTCATGGTGGCATTTTTCATAAAATTTTCATTAACTTATCAGATAGATAATAGTAGTTTGCACAGATGCTCTCCCTTATCGTTTATTTACGCTTTTGTGTGTCTGTTTGAATATGAGCTATGAGCAATGATAATTAAGCTGAATTGAATTATTTATGTATAATACTTCTACTTTTTTGGTATAATACTTTTACTTATTATAGCTTTTATAGAATGTTACAGATATTTTTCAAAAAAAAATACATTTTTAAATTTAATTTTATTAAATGATATGTTTTAGAAGTTAAAGCAGAGTTGGTAATTGTGATTTACTAAACTATGAATTTTATATGAATTATCTCGATTTTTGTATACATCTTTTGGAAGATATAAGGGTTAAAATACCTAATCGATGGCAAAATAAACACAAACTCTGTCTCAGCACTTTTCTTGCAGCACAAAAGTTTACATTGCAATTAATTGATCAAAATTACTCATAAGCTTACAACTTATGTTTCCATACTAAAGAACGAACAGCTTAAACTTAAATGTATATTATTCCACAATTCAGCAACACCTTCTCTGACCATAAATAAATGACGAGTTCTAAATCCGAAAATAAGTTTCTGTGTTCATTCACATAAATTTGTTCTCAATTTTGTTGCTATTTCTACTATTTCATTTCATATTCATCACTTCAATCATTAGCACGTACGACAAGCACACAACAAGTCGAGCCAAGGTTTATTGACCGCCCCGAAACAAAATTTTCCACCTTTTTCGGAAAGAATTCATGACTTTTTAATATACACATTTGTTTATGTTCATTCAACGTCGATGACCTTGACACATTAATGTGCACAAGATTCGCTGTCGCAGTTGCAAAAAGTAACTCAAAAATTCCAAAAATAGAAGCAAAATTTTTTTCTCAGTGTGAAAGTTTCGCGGCATTGAAAATGTAAAGGTTGACTAGATTGATGATTCATCGCACAGGAAGTCGACTTTTTTTATCCAAAACTACGCAATTTTCTTATTTTTTTCAGATTTACATTAATATTCTAAAGTTTTCCACAAAACTAGACAACAATTTTAATTTTTATATTGAATTTTAAAACGGAGAAAAAATTTCACTCACTTTTTATTATTTTTTATTTTTTATATAAATATATTTTTCTATTTTCAGATTTTTCACAGTTTTTCACTTTTGTTTTTTGATTAATATTAATTTTAAAATCTTTGTTTGCAGATAAACCAACGAAATGAAATAAATTTAATGAAAATTCACTTAAAGGTACTCGAATAAAATTAAAAAATCCTCTTTTGTGTGAAAATTTGAAATAACAATTTCAACATTTTAGTAAAACTTTTGTAAATCGAATATGGATTTGTTATTACCTCGGTATAGCGGATATGTTTACTAAAGTTGGTTACACAAGGTTCAGGTCAAAACATTGGCATCTACCCTAACTCAAATATAATATAATCGTTACTTTTAAAAAGCAATTATTCAATTTTTGGAGAAAAATATTAATTAAAATGTTACTTCTGAATTGTTAGGTTGTTGGTAGGTGAGAGTTAGATGATACCCGGAAAAAACGTATATTATAACGGTTATATTCAGATTAGCTTACTCATGGCAACTTATGGATTTTTATCAATATAATGACAGTAAAAATTGTTAAATATTTATTGAATTTGCATAAATTTTTAAAAAAAGAATTAAATTACTTTCCTTGAGTGAAATAATATACAAGCAAGTTAAGAAATAATAGTCGGAAATTAATTTGATCTCTGGATCTGATTATTTTGAACTATCAAATCGATTCTGATAGAACTTTAAATTTATAATCTTTTGATCCGATCATTTATCGATTGTTTTACTAGCCTTGTTTATTCTAAATTAAAAACTGATCAGTTGTTTGAAATTTTTAAAATACTTGAGTTGAAAAATACATTTTTTAGCATTGCTTATAACAGGCAGTTATCGATGAATATTAAAATTTTAGGAAATAGCAGAACGGATGTCATTGCTAACTGTAAGTTACCAAGATTTGTAAATTTGTGAATTATTTGATATTAACGTAAGCAGAATTTTCAAATGTTATCATTGTTATATTTTAGCAATCAAAACTTTTCTGATAACGCAAATTATCACAGTGGGCTTAAAATGGAAAAAAATTGGAAAAAATCATGATTTTTAGAAGTTTGTAGTCTAAGGCCTAGGAAACAAGAATCTGCAACTAAAAGACTTTTAGGACCCTTTTATGTGCCTGAGGCTTTTTGACAGTACAGTATATAAATCAGTCCATATGAAATTGCAATAACTCCATAATATACTTTTAATTATTTTTTCTCGAACTCTACGTTGTGAAATATGACATATTTGGTATCATTGGAAAGCCTAAATCAAGGTTAGCTACAAGAATGAAAATTTTTTGGATTTGGACTTATTTAGTATTCAGTTCCCATGAATGAAACTTCATAATCATTATAGTATCCAGCACTATTAACCCATCAAATCCCACATAGCTCTTCTGCAAATTGTCCAGTACTCAGATATCCTGCATGTGCTGCTCTGCACACTGGCTTCAAAACATATGAGCTTTTTTCCCGACTTTTCCATTTTTAGCCGATTGTGCGTTTAAGTACTTAAAGTGTTATCACAATATTCAGATTTAGACAAGTTTTTAAAAATATGGCTGAACTAGTTTATACATCTAAAGATTTTATTGCCAAAAATTCGAATTTGGAATCAAGAACTGATAGTATTTTGCAGCTTGCTTGTTCATCAGATAGATTTATAACGGTTTCGAATAAATTTAAAATTTTCATTGCCTTTTAATTAAAAAAATTATTTTATGTCGATAGCTAAATGATATTACAAACCTAAGAATAATTTGAAAGAATTTTTCTGAAAAATTCATAGTCGTTGT
The DNA here is from genome assembly GCA_963573255.1 of Chironomus tentans. NCBI lineage: Eukaryota > Metazoa > Arthropoda > Insecta > Diptera > Chironomidae > Chironomus > Chironomus tentans. The sequence goes on along the minus strand of OY754305.1, from coordinate 22,303,733 downwards.
CATGAGTTATTTCTCATTTGCGCATATTTCAACCAATTTGCTCAAAATATTTTTTAAAATACTCAGGAGTAACAAACACGTTTAAAAACATACCAAAAGTTTCAAAATAGTTCGTTAAAATTTTTAATACAAATTTTGAAAAATTGGAAATTTTCTGAAAAATTCATAGTCGTTTTCATGAATTATTTCTCATTTGCGTATATTTCAACCAAATTAATCCAAATCTTTTTTAAAAAACTCAAGAATAACAAACACGTTTAGGAACACACCAAAAGTTTTAAAAAAGTTCGTTAAAGTTTTAATCCAATTTTGAGAAATTGGAAATTTTCTGAAAAATTCATAGTCGTTTTCATGAATTATTTCTGTTTTGCGTCCCTTGCAACAAATTTACTCTAAGTCTTTCTTAAGATATATATTAAATCCTTTTCAGAAGCAGAAAATACGTTTAGAAATGTACCAAAAGTTTCAAAAAAGTTTGCTAAATTTTTAAGCGATTTTTTAAAAAAAGATTTTTTTATTCCATTATTTTCAGTTTAAAATATATTCAAGGCTTTATTAGTTCAAAAAATTTCGACATAATGATGAGAAATGCGAGGAAACGTTGATGGTAATTTATGTCAAACACAAAAAGTGGAGAAAAACTATCTCAGAAAATACCTCAATTTTTGAATCGTAGAAGGAATTTAAAGAAATATACTAGAAGGGTATCACGTGACGATATGCTTGTTTTTCCAGCGGATAGTCCTGTATTTTCGGGAAATGTTCGTTATCCTGTATTTGTTCAAAATTGACGGAAATTTTGAAATTTTCAAAAGAATATATTGAGTTTTCATTTTGTCCGTTGATTTTTATAAAATGTCCTGTATTTTTTCAAAAACTCCCTGATAATCATAACTTTGCAAGATAAGATCATTTTAAATGTAACCGAAAGATGAGATAAAGAGAAGTAAAATTGTTAATTAAGTTTTATTTCCATCATAATTTTTTAATTTCTTATTGTCAAGAAGCTTTTTTTAAGCAATGACTAAGTCTGATAAATAATCATTGTATTTCTATGATATTTTTAAATAAGTTCAGCATCATTTCCAGCAACTCTCTCATCTGAGATCCATCTGACAAATTCTGTTGATGCTTCCGGTCCAATCCAAATAAGAGCCATCACAAAAGCTTCAAAAAATCCGAGGAAAACTCCACCAAAGACGTCTAAGATGTGGTGTCGGTAAAGCAGGAGTCTAAAAATAAAGAATTTACGTTAAAAAGATATCATATTTTTTAAGTCATTTAGGACAAAGTCAAAGTAAATGTAGAAATCAGCAATTTTAAAGCTTACCTTGATACACAAATTGCAAGCCACCATGCAACCAATGGAGGCCAAAAAAGCATTGGAAAGGGATACAGAAACATGAAGAATAGCATCAATATACTCGATCTTGATGCATGCCCACTTGGAAATGAATACATATCAGGTCCTAGAAGAAAACAAATAAATGAATAAAAGAATGATTATTAAATTAAAATTTAAGGCTCCAATGCAGTAGGTTTGTTAATATTAATATTATGATTCAAATTCGACCTTATAAAGACAAAATTGGCAATTAGCCAGAAAATCTAAGTTTGCAGCACTGCAAATATTAATTCTAAGTATTAATGTTAGTTTAATGATTCGGATATTTCACACAATTGTCTTGCATTTCAAAATTTAATCTTGCCTTTTTCTTGAAGACTATTACAGAAACCAACTATATTATTTCGTAGATTTGTTGAAGTTTCTACATTTTGAGATTCATTGTCTAAAGTTACAACTGGCAGAACTGGACGGTCTTGATATATTACGTTGTTCATGAAGAATTGAGCTGTTTAGTTTGTATAGATTTTAATAGTAATTCAAGACACTTACCGATGCAAAATGGATCATCATTGATTGCTGGTCGTCGTCTTCTTGTGATTGCTAAAATGGAAAAAAAATTTGAAAAAATTTATTTTTATTAATTTTTTTTAAAAAACATAGTTAATTTAATTATTATTATTAAAAAAGTAGAGATTCATACAATGAACTGCAGACCATATTATTTACATTTAGATATCGAAATTCATGCAGAAAATATGAGAAGAAAGATTAATGACGTGATAATGATGAACCTACGTTGATGAAGTCTATTTAATTTGTAATAACAAATTTTCATCTAAAATAATGCTCATAATTTTTTGAAATATTCCAGACCATCATTAAGGTAGGATTCAAATAAAATGAAAATTTCTTATTAGAAAAACTAAGGAAATCTAAATTCTATTTTTAAATCCGAAAGAAAACTTGTCACAGCATTTTTCTTTTGATGAATATTGCAAAAATTCCAGAAATTCTATTAGAGATCTAGAAAATAGTCACAAATACACCTAATTCCACGCACGATCTATCAGCAAATCAAAGATCCACCAACCTTTAATAATAGCAACCGCAAAGATGTCAATAATCAGCGCCACAAACAAATTCACTTCCATTTCATGCAATTGACTATTTGCCATGATATATGTGAATGCGATAAGTCCAGCAAGCCACACGATTCCATGACAACTCCATTCTAGAAATTTACAATGATTCTTAAAGCTTCTAATTTGAACAAAGTTGAGACAATGACCGACAAATTTTTTCGTCAGTTCCACGTCTTTTTTAAGGATGTTCTTGAGAAATGGCGGAACAATTCGTTTGTCGCCTTCAAGTCGTGTATCGGAATTTATCTGTTGATATAAAGAAGAGATTGCATGGATTAATTTGTGACTTTATTGACATCACGAAAAAGATGAAAGTTCAGATTTATTTGAGGATTTTTTTGGGGAATTTTTGGAGATTTGAAGATTATTAAGGCAGAAATTAGGAAATTTTTGATAGATTGTACTTACAACTGCTGGATCTTGTGGCATCTTTTAATAATTGAATGATGAAATTAAATTAGTCTAATGTGAAAATGTTTTTTGCTTCGTATTACTCACGAAACATTTTTATTTTGATTAATCCAACGTTAGTGATGGACAAACTTCTTAGTTATTTAACTTAAATGGTTACTCAATTTAATGATATTTATTACGACATATAGAAATGTATCGAAATTGTGGATAATTTTAAAGTAGAATTTCAATTATTTGAACATTGACATGTATTCAGGTAATCACATTTTTAATTTAAAGAGTTTTTGAAATATTTTAGTAACTTTTCGATGGAATGGGTGCTGAAACTGTTTGATTTGCACGATCAAGTTTAAAATTAACGATATAATGAAACTTTTTAAAATCATATAATAGAAACAATCTGCTCGACGTACGAAACAATCTAGCTAGCTCAACTTCAAGCTAGCCATCAGGTATTCCAAAACAAATTCTTTAGAATTGTTCTCAACAAATCAAGATATGAAAAGATCAAAGATCTACACACAGAAGCAAAATTACCCTCCATCGAGGACTTCGTAGGAAAATTGCAAGCGAACTTCAACATTCGTCTTGCAGATCAAAATTCTGAATAAAGCAAAAACAGTTCAAATCTGAAACCAAAACTAAGTGACGAAAAGACCACAAGTCTGGTTCCTTAGAAACCAAACCAAAGAAAAATTAAAAAAAATTTTGTACATACTTAATCTTATCAAATTATCAACCAGTTTTAAATTTTTAAACTAATTTATTTTTAAACTCATTACAAATCTTGATCGCAAATCTTGATTGCATTTCCAAAAATTATGACTGTCAACATTATAAATGAGGAATTAAAGAAGTAATTTTTTGTTCGCTTAAATTTATTTAATTGTTCATAGTTATTATTAGAAATTTTACTTAAATGTCTCAAATTATTCAAAATAATAATGATCATTTTGTTGCAAAAACTCAGTAGTTTCATTTCAGGTGGTATAATTTTTTGGTGAACATGACTAGAGTTTTTAGTCTTTTGATTTTTATTGTATTTTTTGGAGAAAGCTTTCAGAAGGTTTGAACAATTTTTAAACTAATTTTCAGATATCCAAGCAATAAGTAAATGGTTTTTAAGTCCAATGTTCACAAAATATTATTTCAGGACCTGAAAATTTACATTTACGACCCAACAATCACAAGATTAGAAAACTTTGTGAACGATACATCAATTACAATAAAATGTAAAGTTAATACTAAAGACAACCCTTGTGAATGGACTCCAAAAGTGACTTTTACGTTTAGCAATGATATTCCAAAGCCTTATTTACAGTTAAAAATGACAGATTTGGGCACTTCAGTCAGCATTGTTGATCAAACTTTATTAGTTTGCTCATTAAGTGCAACACTTGGACTCGACATGGTGATGAAGGTTGTTTGGGAGCAAATTTCTAAATATATGGATTTGATTATAAGGTGTCCATTGCCAGCGGTAAGTCCTTAAATTCTTAAGTACCTAAATATAAATTAAAGCAAAATATATGTTCTAATTAGGGCACACACACAGTAAATAGCTTTGATCAGTCAACTATGAAATTAATTTTCGCTGTGCTACCCAAGAATCGACCGTTTTCATTTAGCATCATTGTAAAAATTCGAAACGGGAAAAAAATTGAAGAAATATTAAATTATAGTGAAAAAGTTGAAATTGTTGAAATTTAGTTGACCAAAAAGATGTGAAGAGTAGAAGACTAATGAGAAAGTGGTATCTAAAAATGTATAAATGATGAATAATATCATCAAAATATTTATATAAGAATAATAAAGCAAAGAAGTTTGGACTTAAAATTATTATTTTTTATTTTTTCTTTCGATTTATTTGACATTTTGGGCAATACCATTTTCCTTTTGGTTTCGTCGTTAATCCAACGCATGCAAAATGGAACCATTCTAATTGGAAAATATAAGCAAATTAGTTCTAAATAAATTCTTATTGATTTTAAATTCATCAACTCACCAATCGGACAGTCCGAGTTATCACATCCAATCATCTCACCGTAAGAAACTTGATGGCACAAACAATAAGTTGGTTCATTTGGATCCACAGGCATGTCAAGTACATCTGATGGATGGGGTGTAAAGTGACCTTCAACTGGTGCTTCTTCAACTTCGACATTCTTTTGCTGTAATTTTATTTTTAAAAAATATTGTGAGTTAGTTTCGTTAATTTGAAGAATAATTATACCAAAAAACCAAACTAACTTAAAATACTATAAATAATGAAAGCTAAATAATGATTAAAATGAGTTAATTGCAATGAAAATGAGGTAAATAATGATGATAGCTTCAAATCAAAGTCAAAATATTTTGTAAGTTATCAAACCAAAAATCAGAGTTATCAGAATTGGAACCAAAAAGTTAAAGAAACATGATTTTTTAACAAATTAACATTTAAAAACTGAATCATTTAAAAAATCATTCTAAAAAATTAAATATTATTTTTAAATAGAAAGAATAAATATAATTTTAAATTTAAAAAGTCGTCATTACATTATAAATAAAGTCACAAAAACCTACAAAAATGCTGATCAAAAGTTACTAAATCAACTTAAAAGAACTACTACAAAAAAAAACTTGCAAAGATGAAATTGATGAAGTGCGATGATTACCTTCTGAGCCTTACGTCCCTCTTTTTCTTGAGTTACCTTTTGTTTTTTATTACTCTTATGTTGTGCCGTACTTGTGTTCTTTTCCTCAACCTTTTCTTCCTCATCAGACAGCGAGCGCTTTTTCTTACCAGTGACTTTTGCGTCTTTCGTTTTCTTTCGACCTTCTGTTTTGGATAAAATTGAGAAAATTAATTAATTATTTTGAGCTGAAGGTGATCTTTTGAGGATATTTATGGTTTTCGAAGCGCATACAATTCAGCAAGTGACCTCAAAAAACCAAAAACCTTTAAGAACCTCCTCAATTTCCCTTAAAATCCAGTAATTCATTTTCGGTTAATCAAACTTACTCTTTCCAACATTTCCATCCTCAGATTTGTCCCTAGTTGTGTTTGTCTTATCCTGAATCTCACCCTCAAACCTCGCCAGATCTGAATCTAGTCGTCGGATGTGCTTATCAACTAACTCATAAGTTTGAATTGCTAATTGAACTTTGTCGTCGCCGTATTCTTTCGCCCTCCCAAACAGTTCCTGGATGTGCTTCAGTTTTGATTTTTTCTCCTCTTCAGAGAAATTTTCCTTAGCACTGATTGTGTTTTTCATTAGATCTGATGCTTCCTAAAAGAATAAAACTCATTGTTTTAGTAAGAATTTACTAAAAATCATCTAATTTCACACCTCATCAATTTGTTTCATTAAATTTTGCGCTCTTGTGTCCAATTCCCTCATTAATGTGAAATTTCGCTTCAGTTCCGTCGGTAGACTTTCAAGTCCATCGAGATAATGCTCAAGGTATAGCGCTGATGTCATCTTTATTGAATAATTAACTTCTTAAATTTAATTTAATGTCTAAAATTGAAATTTTATAATTTAATGTTTTTATTAAATTTCTGTTTACAAGCTTTTATTCAGCAATGTTCAGCAGGTATTCAGCAAAGGTAGTTTGTTGACAGCTGATTGTAAACAGATGGAGAGGGAAATGTTTATGAAGAAGAAATGAAAATTTGGGGAAATTGTTTTGGTAAAACTTTGTTAAATGCTTTTTTTTTAAATAACCAAACCGTTTTTATAATTTCTGTTTTTAATTGTCATAAGTTGATAGCATAAGTGCTATTTAGCTTGTATTTCAAATGAATGTTAAAATTATGTCACTCGACAAAATAATTTTATTCATGCATAAATTTTTATTTAAATTTGCGTTACCAATGCTATCTAACGGAATGAAATGTGATTTATTATTTACAGATAACAATGATATGTATACAAGTTATAAGCATTACTAATTATTAACCATCAAGTATTAAAAACAATCTTAATAAAAAATGAAAAATAAAAATCAAATGATATCCAAAAAAAATTGCCGTGACCAGGATTCGAACCTGGGTTACTACGGCCACAACGTAGGGTCCTAACCACTAGACGATCACGGCTTGCTACTACTCTATTTCTGAGCTCTTTTTCATTTTGGATTAAATTAGTATTTAAGCTGTTTAAAACAAAACTTTTCTCTCTCTATAATTTTATTTCAATTTCTTCGCGTTTCAATCCAAAACATGGATTAAAAAGAAATTATGGATAAAAATGAGCATAAAAGGAAATTGAGAAATAAAAAGTGAAAGTATGAAAAATAATTAGATGAAGTAGAATGAAAAAAAAATTGAGGTTAAATTTGACAATCTCAACTGAATTGACTTACAAAAATAGAAAAGATGCGAAAAATATTTTTTGCATCTTTTGTTGTGAGGGGAATAAGCAATAAACTTTTGTTTACAAACAAATGTGAATTCTTGAGATTTAGTTTTTTTCTGGTGTTTTGAGGATTTTAGAAAAATTTATGAAGCTTTTTAAGTGAGATTGTTGTTGGAAAATGGTTGTATAAAGTGTCAACTGAGAATTTGAATTGAAATGGAATGTAAAAAATGATAAAAACAGTTATTAGTGTAATCATCTTTAATAAACCAAGTAGTCAAAAGTAGCCAAAATTAGAAAATGTCATTTGAAGCAAATCCTTTATTTTTGAACATTAAGGAAGAAATCTCTAGTGACAATGAAGTTGAAGGAACACAAAATTTATATTTAGATCAAAACTTACAGACTTCAGCAAGCAGTTCTATCAGAAGTAATGTTAAAGTTCAAGTTTTGAGTTATAAGGATATTCCAGATATAAAAGCGGAACCTGACAGTGAAGATGAGGACCTTAACTATTATGAAGATATTTGCGATACATCTGATGCCACAAATGGCTCTCTAAATTTAACATCATACGAAAGTGTAGATCAGATTGTGAAAATAAAAGAAGAAAATGGATCTGAGTTTAGAATTGTTGAGCTTAACACACTAAGTGACGATTACGAGGACAATAGTCAGTTAGACTCAGTTGTGGAATTTGAAGATGAACAAAAAACAACTTTTCGAATTGACAGTCTTCAAAATTTTGAAAATTGTACAAAGCAGGAGTCAGGCGATATTGAAAGACACCAAAATGATCATCCGAACCAATTTTTAATAGATTTAGGATGGAATCAAGTTACAAAAATTGATAAGAATTCAAAATTATGTCAACAAATTTTACATAAGGCTGCAAGTCGAATAACACTTAAAAACCAAGATTCCTCAAACTTACTCATCAAACAGGAAATAAATGATGATGAACCTTTAATCAGTCAATCAATAGACAAATTGTCGCACACCTCAACCAATACAGCCTTATTAAAACATGAAGATCATTCAAAAGTTTTCACAGAAAATTTCTTACAAAAGCAAATTCTTCAGGAGACTTTAAAAGTTTTCAGAAAAAAGATGAAATTTTCCGAAGTTTGCTACAGAAAATTTGCAAATTTGTCAAAGATATTACAAAGACCATCGCTGAATGTGAAATTTTTATCGAGAATTTTATTGAAAAATCCTTTAAATTCGCCTCCTAAGGATATTCCAAATAAAGTTCAATTAATTTCAAAATCAATAAGATTGGATAAGGATGATATTGCAGAATTGCCAATAAAAGTCATGGAAAATTTCATGTTAAAAAAGCATTCGGTGAATTTTGAGATAAGAGAAGGTCAGGTTATCAACATGTTTAACATTCCATACTACATATGCACATCATGTTCAACAGTTTTTGCCACACAAAACATTTTTTTCATGCACTACAAAATTTTACATGCGACAGTTGAAAAGCCCTTTGAATGTTGGAAATGTGTGACGTCGTATTGTTCCTGGAAAGCCTTGCTAATTCATTTAAAGTGCCATGATCAAAATCGTCAATTCCTTTGCAATTACTGCTTCTTTCCATTTAAACTAAGAGACACTCTTGAAAAACATATAAAAAATGTTCACGTGGAAAAAGTTGAGAAAATTTCTTGTGAAATTTGTGGAAGACGATTTGATAATGAACGAGCCATGTTGATCCATAAAAATAGGCATGCTCAAGTAACTAGAATTGGGGAAACTAAGAGCTCACATACTGTGCAAAGTAAGTTTTTAAATTATTTTGTGCCTGATTTTTTAAAAATAATTTTGCAATTTCCTCCTAATAGGAAGCAACAGCATCAAATGCATATTCTGTCCAGCACAGTTCTTTAAAAATGATGCCTTAGAAGAACATTACAAAACTCATAAGGCACTCGAAAGAATGAAATGTCGTGGATGTGGTAAAGATGTCATGGTTAATCCTCAATACATCATCAAGAATATCAAAATGAGGGAATTTAAATGCATTAAATGTGCTACACCGATGAGTAGTGGACATTCTAGCTCAGATATTGGAAAATCTGTCATAATTACAGATGGTCAAATAAAAATTGAGAATAACTCTGGAAAGGAAATTATTTGTGAAACTTCAGCATCTAAAAATATCCAAACAGTCAAATTAAAAGCACATGAGCTTAAAAAAGTGACTATGATGAATGTGAATCAAGAAATTAATAAATTATCAGTCAAATGTTATGTTTGTGGGATTGAAGTTGGATCAAATATAAAGCTTTTCTGGCACATGAAGGGACATTTAGGTAAGAACATGAAATGCTTAAAAAAATCTAAATTTTTTTCTAAAATTTTACTGTCGTAATCATAAAAATTGAATTTTTCTAATTTAAAAAATATTCTCATTTTTTATAACAGAAAAACATCAATTTAAGTGTTCAGTTTGTCGAGAAGACTTTAATTCACGAGAATCGATGATTGAGCACTCCAGAACCAAACATTCTACAACAGATATAATAAAATGTAAAACATGTAACAAGCAATTTCATTTTGTTGACTTGGAAACCCACATGAAGACTCACTTGGATAATATAGAGATATGCACACCTCAGACATTCTCCAAATCACCGAAAATGATTAGAATCGACTCGAAAGTAGAACAAACAAGCTCCAAAAATTCAAGTCAACTGAGAAAAGATCCAAAAGTAATCAAGCAAGAAGATTTATATGCTAAAGATAAAGAGATTTTAGTGAAATCTAATCCAAATGAAAAAGCAATGCTATTTGGTGCTATATGCCCTACCTGTAGGAAATATGTTTTAAACAAAGATATGACAATTCACAGCCAGAAACACGATCAAGAACGGACGTCAAAATTAGTTCAAAATATTCAAAATGGAAGAAAACAAGACGAGCTTTTGGATCGAATAAAAAGTTCAAGCTCAAATTCGAGGAACGATGGAAAAACATTCAAGGGAACGAAAATTATTCTAAAAAGAAAAACTGAAAAAAATAGAGATATAGGTGAAAAACGAGTAAAATTAGAAGATTTTAGCTAAAACTTATTAAAATTTACTTAAATAAAATTAATCAACAATTTTTATATGTAAAATGAAAATTGGTTTTAATCAGGGCGAAGAAACTAAGGATTAATTCCGAAAAGTCCCAAAAATCCTAAAAAGTTCCAAAAATCCTGAAAAGTCCCTGAACAATCTAAGAAATTCATTTTTTAGATATCTTAATCTATAAATTTAATATTTTTAGTCTATAAATACAATATTAAGAGTGAATACAAAAAAATTATTATTGTAGTTAAAATTCTAAAATTTTATTAAAAATTCCAAAAAGTTTTTTAACTTATAAATTTACTAATTGTTATATAGTTCAAGGACTTCGATAATTTTCCAGGCATTTCGCCAACTTCGTTTTCAGTTCACTTCTATTCCGAATTTCTTCTTGACTACAAACATTTCCTATCATATCAACCCAATAAATGTAAGTAAAGTCAATAAACTTTTCATCAACTGCTTTGATTTTGTTGTAGCTCAAATCAATTGTGTTTAATCGTCCATTGACAGGAAATGATTCCCAGTGGATTGTTGTCAAGTTGTTGCGATGAAGGAATAAAAATTGTAAATTAATTAATGACTTGAAAATGTTTTTCGGTAGTTCAGAGATTTCATTTCCTCCAATACTCAAAGATTCCAAATTTTGTAAATACTCAAACCATTCCCAATTTAAACTTCCAAGTTTGTTGTAATCCAGCCATAACATTTCAAGTTTTGTGAGTGAATTGAAGATTTTGCGTGGCAAAACTTTGATTTGATTTTTGTTTAGGGATAAATTTTTTAGGTTTTTTAAACCTGAAAAGATATTTTGTTGTAGGATTGTGAATTTATTGTTGGTCATCGACAGCCAAGATAGTTTTGTGTTATTTGAGAAAAATATGAGTGAAATGTTTTTAATTTCTGTATTGCTGACTGCAAATTCCTTTAAATTTTCACAATTTTGTATCAAATTGTCATCAATTGATATAATTCCATTGTTGATGATAATTTTCTCTAAATTATCAAATCTCTGACAGAATGAAAATTCTGATTCAGTTAAATTTACTAAATCTTGAAAACCTCTATTAATGGTGACAATTTGGACGTCTGAATCATTTTTGTTAACAAAATGAGCTTCTGTAATGCCATCAGAAATATATCTCAAATCGCAAGTATATCCGAGATAATTCACAGTTTCCTCAAAAAAGTGACACTTGTAACCAAAAATATGTTCAAAATTTAAGAGCAAAATCAAGCAAAAGAACTTTATATTCATGATGAGATAATTTTTAAGCTGTTTCACTTAGAATATTATAAGCACAACTGAAATACGCAAACAAGTTCAATCTTGTGATGCTTGAATAAATTTCATAACTGATAAGCTTCATTAATAGTTTTCTTGTCAACATTTAATGAGACTTTGTAGGATTTAAATATAATACATTTTTAAAGGTCATTTGGAAATGATGTCTACGAGGACCATTTACATTTAATAAAAAAAACTTCATTCATTAGCACCATTTACATGTTTGCCAGTTGCATTAGTGTCAAAATAAAAAAATTGTGAAAATTATAAAGTTAATTGTAAATGAGCTGAAGACGGAGAGTTATCTAAGTTCTTTGACTTAAAAAACTTATCATAAGAAAAGAAAAACCAACCAAATAGACAGCATACATCATTTAAACCTACCTTTATTGTACCTCATTATTAAAATTTTATAAAATAATTAATTTTTTCTAACGTGATTTAAAAATTTAAACTCACCCATTTTCCCCTGATTTTTGCATCACTCTCTTCTGTTTACAGTCAAAACATCACAAAAAGTGATGCAAAGGATCAATTCTAACTCATTTCTCTCAGTTGGGATGATGAAATCACAAAGAAATAAAGTGTTAAAAATTTTATTTTCAAAATTTCACCATGAAAACATTGTTATCAATTTTCTTGATAATTTTAGTGCGTAGTTCTTCAATTTTTGTTAATTCGGATGATCAGCAGGTGAGTTGAGTGGAAATAAATAAGTGAAAATATTAAGTAAACTATTTTTTAGATCCACACAAAACTGGCTCGATCAGATGAGCCCATAATGGTCCTTGTTACTTTATCAGGATCAATGATCGCAATTGATCCACAAACAGCAAATCTCAGATGGTTCCAACAACATGATCCAGTTATAAAATCAACAAACAACGACAAATTAAATTTTTCATCAATTTTGCTACCAAATCCAGTCTCTGGTCAGCTTTACAGCCTCAAAACAACCGAAACTGAAGAATTTGAGTTACTAAGATTAGATCACACAATTCCAGATCTAGTACTGAAGTCACCGTTCATATCAAAAGATAAAATTTTGTATACAGGACATAAAGCTGATTCATGGTTCATCATTAATTCATTGACTGGAGAATGCAAGACTGTTATGGGTGAATATTGATTTTTTAGTTGCATTTTGTTGCAGGTTATTTATGGATTGTTGTGGATTTATAAGGAGAGAAATCGATTGTTTACAGAGAAAATAAGTTTTGCGCCATAAATTTGCATTAAACATAGCTTTGACATAATACATTAATACGTAAATACTATTAATTTGACAGTTAATTCTGAACATTGTTCTTCAAATTTATCATTACGCATGTTGTTTTCAAAATAGTTAAACTTTTCTTGTTTCTTAAATGTATTACAGATTTTAACGAATCGCATGACAAGACTACTGATTTGATTCCATATAAGTCAATTTATGATGTCTATATTGGAAGGTGAGTAAAACAATTTAATGAATAGCTGACAATTTAATTTCGTTTTGTGAGAGTTCCTAAATTAACTGACTCAAAACAACTCCAAATTATTTAATCTTTTTTTAAACTGAATTAAAATTAAGTAACTATCATGAAAATTTGAAATTAAAGCTAAAATTGTAAATATTTTCAACCTTGACTTATTTTGATACATAATTCTACGCTTATCTTTACTACGTGTTTTTAAAAGCACAAGTTTGATGTTTACGTTTTTTGCTGTGTACTCTCTACATTTGTTCAAGATAACAATTGCCGGTAGCCCAAATTTATATTTAGTATATAATATACTGTATATTTTACAATATTTAAAATAATTTTTAATAATTTAATTTTTGAATAGAACTCAGTATGATGTTTGCATGACAGACATGCACCCAAATAACAACAGCCGGGATCTGTGGAATGTTTCAATGTACCAATATAATGCATTTGAAATGAACTCCGAGCTGTATGACAAATATGGTAGGAATAAATTTGAGTTACTTAAAGAATTTTTTTAAAACAGGTTTGGTGTTAATTTTAAAACGACAAAATTGATTAAAAACTGCATTTCAGTTTCCATATATTTTTCAAACTTTTCTTTCTAAATCTTTAAGTTCTGCATTTGAATAGCATTTTTTTACATTCTAGATTTGAATATTAATTTTAAAAACTCTAATTTTTTTTGCTTTAATTTTCAATTTTTTTAGAATTCGTCCACATAGTAAGCAGTTCCAGTGGCAAATTACTCACACTTTTGAAAAACAGCGGTGAGATGCTTTGGCACAAAAGTGATCTAAATTCACCAATTGTTGGTTTGTTTTTAATGGGAAAAAATGGATTTTTAAACATTCCGTTCACAAGTGTCGATGATAGTGTTTTTGACAAACTTATGGAGCCTTTGGCTCATGAAAAGTTTAGAGACTTTAAGCTATTGTGAGTATTATTAAGTTGGTGAATTATTAAAGTAGTAGAAAAAATCAAAAATTGCTTGATACAAAAATTGCTTGCAAATTAAAGTCAAATTTAATTCTTTAAATTATCTTTCTTTTTAGTGAAACTGTTTATGTTGGTGAAAATAAAAGTGCTGGAGCTAACATTTTCTATGCCCTTCCGTCCTTCACCGACAACACAACCTACATCATTAGGCAAAATGTAGTCAATTTCTTAAAAGATCCATCATCAATTTTGGGTCATCACCAGCTACATTCAGAAAATGATAATTCTAAAATTCCATTGTTGGAAAATAAAAAGGATGAAAAGAAAATAATTGAAAATGGAGGCAAAAAAATGCTCGAAAAAAACGAGAAAGAAAATTTATCTTTTATATTTTCTGTCGTGTTTATGATCGCATTAAGTGGTTTCACTGTGATAATTAGTTTTATTTATAAGAAAAAACTTGTAAAGGAATTAAACAGAAGCAGCAGTAATAGTAGAAAGAAGGAGAGTAAGGAAGATGAGAAGTTTGTGACACCAACTGTTGGGGATGGTGAGTTGAAGTGGATTTATTACGAGTTTAAGTTTTTGAGAGTTTAAAACCTTTTTATTCCAGACGGTCAAGTTACAATCACAAAAATATCATTCGACCCCTCAAAGCCCCTTGGAAAGGGATGTGAAGGCACATTTGTTTACAAAGGAAAGTTTGAAGGTCGCAATGTTGCAGTCAAGCGACTTCTCATCGATTGTTTTACTCTGGCTGACAGAGAAGTAAAATCATTAAAAGATTCTGATAATCATGAGAATATCATTCGATATTTCTGCACTGAATATGATCGTCAATTTTGCTACATTGCTGTTGAGCTTTGTAATTGTTCACTGATTGATTACATTATGGATAAAAAATATGATTATGTAAAAGAAATGATAAAACCTAAAGAAGTCTTGTATCAAGCCACAAAGGGTTTGAGTCATCTTCATAATTTGAACATAATACATAGAGACATAAAACCACAAAATATTCTAATTACATTGCCTGATATCAAGAATAGTGTGAGGGCGATGATTTCAGATTTTGGGTTGAGTAAAAGGATTGACAATGGAGTTGTGTCTGTGACTAATAGAGCTGGTGCTGCTGGAACTGATGTAAACAAAATTAGAGATTATTTTATTTTAAATAATTAATTTTTTGTGTTTCTAGGGTTGGATAGCTCCAGAGTTGCTAAAAGATGAGAAATTGGTAAGTTATACAACCAGACAATATCCATAATTTATTAATTTTATATTCTTACTTACCTAGACTAAAACAGCTGACATATTTTCTCTGGGCTGTGTCTACTTCTTCACATTCTCAAATGGTCTTCATCCTTTTGGTGACTCCTATAATCGACAATCAAATGTCATAGCAAATAAATATGATCTGTCAGTTTTAACAAACGATGATTACTCCAATATATTTGCAAAGGAGCTCATCGCAGACATGTTAAATCCAAACCCTCAAGACCGTCCAATTTCTGATGCAATCTTAAGACATCCGATATTTTGGGGTGAAGGTAAATTGCTTGATTTCTTACAAACTGTGTCAGATAGGATAGAAAAGTTAAATGTTCGTGATGAGCCACTGTGGACGTTAGAGAGAAATGCAAAAATGATTGTGAAGGATGACTGGAAACAAATAATTGATGAAGAGATTTTGAATGACTTAGGGAAACAGAGAACTTATCAAGGAATTAGTGTCCGGGACCTGATGAGAGCCTTGAGGAATAAGGTGAGAAAATAAATTGAAACTTAGTTTAATTTTTACAATTTTGTCTTTTACAGCGAAACCATTATAATGAGCTCACTGATGAAGTTAAAAGTATCTTTGGATCGATTCCAATTGACTACTCAAACTACTGGCTAAGCAAGTTCCCACACTTAATGTCTCATGTCTATCATGGAATGCAACGATGCAGCAAAGAGTCAAGTTTTGTTAGATTTTACATCCGATATTTTACATTTACAAAGCCAGCATATTTATTTGACAGTAGTTTAGACAATGTTGAGCTAGCTGAGCTGATTCAAAAGATCAGAGAAGAAATTGGATATGGAAATGGATATGGAAGTAATGGATTCAGAAGCCAGGATAAAAAGAATTTTGGAGGAAACTGGAATAAAAATCGAGGAAAAAGAGGATATTATAATTTTAAGAATATTGATAATTAAAGAGATAAGTTAAATAAAAATTTTTTTTACAATTTTGAGTTAAAATAGATTTATTTAATAATTTTAATCATCCAACATTACATCTACTAAAAATAGGTTTGGTCCGATTACCCACTGAAGTTTGTCAAAAGATCTTTTCCCCACTCGTATGTTTGAGAAATCGATGAATGAATGAAAAAATGAGCCAATGGGCAAACGTACGAATGGGCGAACGTATTAGTGTGGGAATTATCAATGGAGAAATTATCGATAGACGAATGTACCAATGGGCAAACGTTAATGGGAAATTGGCTTAATCCCATCGAGCCATTTGATGGTTGAAATATTCCAAATTGGTCATCCAGATCAAATTGGTCATTCTGAATTTCATAATCATCAAAAATATTTTTAATTACATTAAAAATTCTTTCCGTGTATTTACTGATGTAAGTTCTATTTAGCAAATTTTTACCAAGAAATCCTTTTAACTGTAAGTATTCAATTTGTCCTTCTCTTGTCATGAATACTTTAACTTGATTCCATGTATACTTGACAAGTTCTGCTGTATTTCCTTCCACAGAATTAAAGAGAATATTGTCTCCATTCTTATCAACATGCTTGATAAAATTCAAAATTTCTGAACGCTCGAAATAAATCTTGAATATTTTCCATAAAGTATCATGAAGATTTAGATTTTCATTTGACCATGCTGCAAATTGAAGCAAACTTCTGTTCAGACATCCTAAAGAACTTAATAGTATTCTAATTTCTTCTGTTGATCCAATTCCTTCTAACTCTCCAAAAATGAACTCAAAAACTTCTCCATTTGTGTAAAGAGTCACAGCCTCAAGAAAACTAATTTTATTAGGTTTAATTTTAGTTTTAGTTAAGATTTTGAATAACTCTCTGTCATTGTTGAACACTTCTCTAAAAAGTCTCCATAAGAATCTGTGAACTTCTATACTATTTGAGCAACAGACAGCAGATCGAAGTAAGCATTTTTCGTATCCACTGGTAGATTTTAATATTTCTTTATATTGAGTATCGTTAAAAATTTGTTTGAAATTCATTAGCGTAAACTCAATAACTGTTGGATTTTTATTTTTCCTCACTAGAGCGTGAACGAAATTTTCTCCACTGTAGTACCAATAATCCAAAGCTATTGAAACTAAATATATAAAAATCATGAAATTAAAATGTTGTTGGCATGCTCAAAAAAATAAATTAATGGGTCGTATATGGGTTGGATATTACGTAATTAATACTCACCCAAGTTAGTCTTCCGTCCAAGCTTATTCCTTTGAAGAATAAACTTCATCAGCTCATCTTTTCGAAATGTTTTTACCAAAAGATCCCAAAAAATTCTTTGAATTTCAATGTTTTCACACATACAAGCGTTAGTAAGAATATTTTCCTTCTTATTATCTTGTGGATTCAAAATTCTTTTAAATTGTTGCGATGCATTCTTCGATGCAAAATAATTTTCGATTTCTGTCCATAAAACTTTGAGATTTTCTTTGTATTCTCTCTGAACGCAAACTTGTAAAACATTTTCTCCAGTTGAATTGCAATTTTTTATTAGTTCAAAAATTTCGTTTATTGTCAAATATTTTTGCATGATTTTCAAAAATGTTTTAATTTTATGGACATCTAAGCTTGACGATTGACACAAGAAGTGGAAAATATTTTCTTTCCCTTCATTGTTGCTAACTGTGGTTAACCCTCTTTGGATAAACTTACGATTTGTTTTTGCTTCTATTTTTACCAAAAAACCTTCGAGAACTTCAATTTTAAGATCTGATTTAACAAGCTCTAAGAAAATTTCTTTTTTAACTAATAAATTTTTTAAATCGTCATCTTTTAAGAAACAAAATAAAAATTCTTGTAATTTTAAAAACACTTTTGAATCTTTAGCGCAAGTTAAAGTTTTTTTGATATTCAGATGTAATAAAGCTAAAACTTTTGTATAGTTTCCATTTTTTAGGATTATGATGAAAACATCAGCCAAATTTTCGAAAGTTTCATCGAAGTATTCATTAAAATTTTTCACTTCATTAAATTTGTTAAAGATTTCATTAATTTGTAATTTAATTCTGCCCAAATTTGAATGATTCTCAATAGTATCATTTAAAAACATTCGAATAATTCCGAATTTTTCGACAGTTAAAATGTCAACAAAAAGTTTAACAACATTCTCATTAACTTGCGTCATTTTCAAAGCTTTAGCAACAAAATCTGCAACAAAGAACTCTCGGAATGTTTCCTGTATGAAATAAAACTTTCCATCACGTAAACTCATCAATCCACAAGCTATTATCTCCACTTCACTCCATTCACGACCATCATATCCAGGAAATAGCATTGCAGCTAATTCGGGAAACAAACTTGCTATAGCATGATATTGATGAAATTTCCAAAAATTTAGTTCATATTCTTGACATTCAATAATTGCTGCTTTTCTTATTTGACCTTTTTCATCCGACCATCTCTTACATAAATTTTTCACAAACTTGGTGTAGATTTTTGATCCTTTTAAATCAGTGACATCATTTTCATCCTTAAATCCATCAGAAATCATTTTGAATAATTGCGGTAAACCAACTGAACAGCTTTTAGATAGGAAAACCTTTTCCACAATTTTACGTGCCTTCTCTTTATATTCTCCGAATTTTAATGAAGCTTTAAGAAATTCTTCAAATTCAGCTTTTGATTTGAAATTAATTCGCTTATTGTTCTTTTTTAAATCAATCAATATCCAACTAGCCGCAATTAGATCAATTCCATCATCTTCACTCATTTCCTCAAGACTATACACGGATTTTTCAAATTGAAGATGTTCCTTCAAGTCGATCTCAAAATAATCTCGAGTTGCTATCCACAGCTGATTACCTCCATTATAATAGAATGACTTTGCCAATTTTGTGACAAATTCAGCACAATTAGGAGCAATTTCATCAAACCCATCGAAAAGAATGAAAACTTTTCCGTCATTGTAAAATCTCTTAAATATTGATGCCTCAAATTTTTGCTTTGGTTTTAAAATCTTCTCAATTATAAAACTAAAAAATTCAAGTTCGTTTTCTTGTTGTCTAAATTCCTCAATGAACTGCTTTAAATCAACATAAGTAACCCATTTTGTTGGATTTTGTTCTCGGAGAAGTTTTGAGAAGTTTTTCATTGCCCAACTTTTTCCTTTTCCTGCTCTATCGGATATTAAAATGTATTTCTCATTTTTATTGTCGATAAAGATATTATTTTGGTGGATTTTAAAGTTTTCTTTTGATATAGTTTTGGTTCTTTCATTTTCCTTGTTTTTCTTTTCAAATTTCCTTGGTTTAAAAAGTAGTTCACAAAATTCATCGTTTAAATTTTGACCTGTTTTATTGTTTATTGAAATTTTGATCTTTTCAACCAGAAGATTTAATAGCTGACAGTTAATTATTTCATCAAATCCATCTACTTCGAGTAAGTCTTTTAATAAAATTTGAGAATTATTTTGAACATTAATTTTTATTTCTAATAACCACTTTTGACAGTTTTCAGTTAAGTCGCTCCATTTGTAATTTATTTTTACTTTTTCAGGATTTACTCGACTGTTTTCCAGATTTTGTACAATTATTTCGGATTGACTTTCATTTGACACAACAAAAATTAAATTCGAATTTTTATTAATGTCCATTTTTTTCAAATATGGATCTTCTGTGAAGCAATCCACAAAAATGTTTAGATTATTATAATCATCAGAAAACTTTTGGATTTGTTTATAAGTTTCTGGATTTGCGAGCATGTAAAAGTCAACAAAAATATTCTGAGTGTCAAGTTGATCGCCGTACTTCTCTTGCAGGTAACTGTAGATATTGATTAGAAAAAGTTTTGGTATATTCACTTCTACTATAGTAAATTTGTTGTTACATAAATTTTTAAATCCATTAGAAAAGATAGTTCAATTTTGGATCTTTTCAGTCCATTTAATATACCAAAAAATCCATTGATTTTTCTCACTTCTTCTCTGTCTTTTAGCTTAAACTTTCGCAGTTCAGGAACAATAAAGGTTTCCCAGAACCCAAAAAGGATTATGTACTTTGATTGAAGATTTCTTGTCTTTTCAATGTCATCATCAAACTCTGCAAGGATTTGCACAACCCTCACAATCAATTCTGGGTGAAAATCTTGGCTTTCGTATAGTTTAAAAACAGATGAAATAATTCCATTGCATTCATCATTTAAATCAAGGATTCCTGAAGACCACTGATCAATCACTTTTACAACTTCTTCAAATATTTGTTTATCTCTAATTAAATGTTTGTAGTAAGGATTTTCATCATTCTCATAAACCAATCGCAATACATAGTGACACAGTTCATGAGCCAATATTCCTTTAATTTGCTGCTCACGTTTAATATCTGATAATTTGGCACCAATAAAGATCCATTTGTATGAAGGATACATTGTACCTAATGAGTTTGGGTCTGCTAGGCTTGCATTTTCAACCTAATGGTAATAAACATGGAATACGAATATTAACAATTATATTTTTGAAATTTTTTAATTCAATTAAAATTTTAAGTAGGCTTTCTAAAATTTTAAATATTATAATATTATTATCTAGCTAACTGGAGCAGTAGTTAAGCGACAGACAGACATACGTAAAAAAATGTGTAAAATTCCGTATTTTCTTTTTATAAAAATGCACTCATAGAAAAAATTTAAAAACCTTTTTAAATTTGTATGGAAAAATTTAAAAACATTTTTTAAACTCTTAAAAACTTTTTTAAATTTTTGAGTTATATTTTTAACGGATTAATTAAAAATATAAGATTTTTTTGAAAAAAATTGCTCGGAGTGGGAATCGAACCAGTGATCTCTTGGTTAGAAGTCCAGCACTCTAACCACTAGGCATATAGTGGGCATATAGGCATATAGGCATCAAAGCATATAAACGCACTCATAGAAATGAATATTAGAATCAAATATTAAATATTTGATTTTGTATGCAAATTAAATATGCGAATATTTGATTTTCCTCAAAACCGTACAAATGGAATATTCATTTCTATGGGTGCGTATATGGCAGTTAATCAATATATATGCAAAAATTTTAAAATTCAGTTTTTTAAATTTTAAAAATCAATTTTTTAATTTTTTAAAACAAAATTTTAAATTTTAAAAATATTTTTAAAGTTGAATTTAAAAACATTTTAGAAAAAGTTTTTTAAAAATATTTTTATGAATGTGAATTAAAAGTTTTAATTTCAAACTTCAAAAATTTGAAACATTTAGCCTTTCAAAAACAGAACAAATTTTAGAAAACAGCATTTAATTCTTATATGAATAAAACTTACCGATTCACTTTCAAAATCGAAAATAATTTTTAATTTATCGCATGATGACGCGACAGCAATCATTTCTGGAGCAATTTTGTAAATATCTTTTAACCATTTTGTAAGTTTTTCTCGATATTTGGCTTCAAATAGCTTTGAGGTTTTCCTATTGTGAATCACTGATCTTAATGACAACAATATGACTGCTTTATCAATATTTTCCAATGAATTATTGACATTTAGTTGCCTTTGTTCTGTGGCCTGTTTTACGGCATTGCTTCTGTCCTCTTCATTAAGTTTCTTTAAAATTTCATCACAATTTTCTCCTAGAAATCCAAGCGATTTTAGATAATAAAAAACGGCAAACTTTTTTGATAGAATAGCTTGTGTTAGTGCTGACTTATTATCAATGTTATAGATGAATTTCAAATTTATGTTGTTACTGATGAATTCATCAATTTGGTGAAAATTTTCTTTTTCAATTGCTGATTTGACTTCAATTCTCTTATCAATTAATGTTGACAATCTTGCATGATTAAATGAATTAATTTGAAAATTTTCAGGAAATGGATAATCAGCTATCTCTATCAAATCACAGAGGATATCAAATTGATTCGTATTTAGCGCAGCTGCTGCAATTTTAACTTGATGTTTAAATGGTAATTGTTGAATTAAATGAGTACAATAAGTGATTAAATATTCCACAATTTCCACATTTCTTTTTTCAATTGCTATGATAAAAACTGATGTGTCTTCATTATCATTTCCATCAAATACCTGAGATAAGAATTTTTGGGCCTTGCTACTTAGAATTCTTCCATTATTTTCAAATGACGCACCTAAACATGCTAAAAGCTCAGCTGTTGTACACTTTTTAGCAAGTTTTAATATCAAGCTTCCAAAATTCAGTGCTCTAAGGAATCTTAAAACCATTGATCTATCTTGCATTTCCGGAACTAAATAAAGCATGTCATATTCGAACTCTTCAAATTCATTATTAAAAAAGCAGTATAATTGATGTTGATTAATTTCATTAAATTGAATTGCAGTTTCAATTTTAAAAGAAAAGTAAGACGATTGCTCCTCTTGTGATGACACTTGTAGAAACAATTGACGATCATGTCCAAAATTAAGCAGCTTTTTCTCTAGATTTGCTAATTTATTTAAATGTTCACCTTGATTTTTTGACTTAAATCCAAGATTTGTTACCTCAATTATAAACATAAATAAATTTAAGTATTCTTGAGGATTCAACTCGGTTATTTCTGCTAAAGCTTCATCAAAGTTCCACTCAGATGTGAAGTAGAGAATTTTGCAGAATTCTTTCACCGTTTTGCTGACATTTTTGTTAGCTTTTGTTAAATTCAATATAAATTATTCGTCAACTTTAATGCCTCGATACTCAGCTAAGGTGTTCCATAATGGATGTTGAGGATTTGGTACAACTGTACTATTTTCATTACTAGTATGCATCACTAGAAGGTTCGAATTATGAAGTTACAAATTGATAAAACTGATAAATTTATTTTTGATAAAAGCATATGTATTCCGATTGAATCATCATATCACACGCACACCTAAAAAATAAACAAATAATTGCTTTTTGTGATTTTTATTATTTATTCAAAAATTATTTCTTACTTTTACGAGATAACATTGAGAAAAATCTCTTTAAATTCACTTATTAAACTACTCAAGATTAAAAATTGACACAACCAATTTACTAAACTGTTATATCTTCACATGAGCTGATTTTATTCTAACATTGCGAAATTAAAAATACCTATGGAGCAATATAAAGTTATATGCAGTATATTCATTTGAGAGAACGCTTTTAAATAAAAAACAAATTATGAAGCAATCACTTCATGGGCATATTCACACCGTTTCAAATCTTTTCATTCATAACTTTGTATTACATTACTAACACGACTTACGCGTCATATTAACCAAACCACATTTCAAGAGCCTATTAAAGTTCAAAATCTCGCCAAAGCTCAGCTTAGTGCATTTAACGATATAAAAATTACTTTTTAAGACTTTTTACGACCCTTTAAGACTTTTAACGACCTTTTAAGAATTTTTGCGACCTTTTACTACTATTTAAGACTTTCTAAGACCGTTTACGACTTTTTACGACTTTTAAGGAATTCCGCAAGCCTGAAGCAACAAGTCCAAAAAGTAGTTTCACTGAAATACCAAAAACAATATATTCACACACAATTAATTATATAGACAAACTTTATGGTAATGTTTTTGTGCTAACCTATTTTGTTGGTTCGGCACTTAAGTTCATCATATCTACTGTAATGTGATAAATTTTCAGAATTAGAGGACATTTTTACAAAACAGAACAATTATTTATAGTGTGATAAGAACTACTTCCTTTATGACATTTCTGCAAAGGGTTCAGGTTTCCAGTAATATGTATGATTTAACAAAAGACGAATCAAATAAATTCTCTTGCTAAGTCTCGACCTGATGACTTCTGTTCAGTATAAAATCATGAGCAAATACCTTTAAAAAATTTAAATTTAAATTAGTGAAACAGTTTTTATTCGAGCCAAAAATCGATTATGTAATTGGTCCAAAAAGTGTGCTAAACAAAAGCTGGGTATAAAAAGCATGATCTAAATCATATAACATGTTATAACATGTTGAGTTATTGAATTGTGATTTATTTTTATAACATCTGTTTTGGATTTTAAGACGTTATTTTAAAAGTTATGATCGATTCCTTAATTGTAAAAAACCTTCAAGAAGATCACATTTAAATTACAGCATGTCTCTTTATCGATCATTTGTATGCATTAATCAGTTAATAAATCCCAAAAGATGTCACTGAAATCAACAAAACAATAAAATTAAATAACAAGTCTGAAACTTTTCTGGGATGCTTTCATTTGTAATTCAACATTCGAAACATTGAGAAGTCCAAAAAATTCAAACAATACTATTTAAATAAAAATGTTCAAAGTTAAGTTTTTAGTCATTTTGTTAAGTTTTTATATATTTTCGTCAGTTGCTGATGAGGTTAAACTATCACTATCAGCAGACGGAAAAGGAGATAATTCAACATTTGTTGCGACAGAGGAATGGCAGGAAATTAAGCCGGGTAAGTGAAAATTTATTAAATATTTATAAATTTAGGAACGTTTGAATTAAGAATTGGATCAAAATTTAAATTTAATGCTTTATATATTACTATGAAATTTATAATTCGAAAAATATGTGAAATATTCAAAAATAAAACTTTAAGAAGTTTTAACAAAAAATAGAATATCAAGAAAAACACTGACGTAATCTTAAATTATTTCAATATAAAAGGACACAATTTACATCAAGTTGACACTAATCGCTGAATTTATTTGGAGTATTTAATCAAAAAATTACGAGTCTGATAAAATTTAGAATTCTTCAAATATTTTTACTAAAATATTTCATTAAATTTACGAAATTATATTGTCTGACTAGCGAAACAATAATAAAGCATTTCAAAACATTGGTTTTTTGCATGAAACATTAGAAAACAATGAGATATGTCGAGGAATCATCTATAAACATTGACAAATAACACGTGGCTTTTCAGATGATTGTTTTTTTGAAAGCAATGCCATGTTTTGATGGTTTTTTATATGTATTCAAAAATAAGTTAAATTTTTTTAATTATCTAGAATGTCATTTTAATAATTTCAACCTATCCTAACAATTTTTATTCCGCATCCAGGTCAAAAAGTTCCCCAAGGTCTCCACTACCGAATGAACCTTCAAACCGGAAAAACAGAAGCAAAACTTCTTGATCCAAATGAACAAACCAATAACAGCGATGACAACAGACCATCAATTCCAACTTCACTTCAAGCTACCGAATCGGAAAATGAAGAAGATGCAAGCAACATTGAAAATGCGCGACACCGGCTTGAAGAAGCTCTCAGAAACATTCCAGATGATAAATTTGACGACAATACAGAAGAGAAATGGAAAAAAGTCTCTAAAAAATTTAGAACTTATGAAAAAATCAAAGAAGAGCTTCAAGATGTCGATTTGAATCCAAAAACAGAAGCTGAGGTTATGCAGCAGTTAGTTGATGAATTTTTTGATGAAAAGATTGATAGTTCAAGGAGATTGGAAGTGCTGAAGGATTTAGAATATCTAATGCACTCGATTGACAATTCGCTGTTGTTCATATCCAGTGGTGGACTTGAGAAAATATTAATTCCAAATTTAGTTAACCAAACGGATTTAAATGTACGAGTGACATTGCTGAAAATGTTTGGTGCAATGCTGCAAAATAATTTACAAGCTAAAAAGTACGTGAGTGAAAAGACAAATCTCGGTAATGAGATCCTCAATTTGATGTCAAAAACTGAAAATCTTCAGGAACTTTCTGCTGCTTTGTTTGCCACTGGAAGTCTCATGAGAAACAATAAAATCCTATCATCTGATATTCATAAAAAGTCTCTCGTGATTCTCCTTGAAATCGTCACAAAATCATCAATTAATCTCAATATTAAAGTTAAGGACTTAGTTTTAATCTCAGACTTAATTATTGAGCAAGCTATTGATGAAAAATTCATGAAAAATCAGAAAATTTGTGACCAAGTTGCAAATTTTTTTGAAGAACACAGAAATGCACTCATAATTGACACAGATGCAGCTGAAAAATGTGCAGCATCACTTTTGAATCTTCAAATTTGCAATCAAAATTGGGCAGAAATGCCAATGTTCAGGCACACGTTGCTAGTCATTATGAACAACTACAAGATAAGACTGAGTGAGGAAATTGATGAGGACATAAAGTTTGTATATTCTCTAGTAATTGAGCATTTTGAGAATTTGAATAAGGAGCTTTATGGAGACTTGAAGATTAGTGATGATGATTTGACGCCGATTTATGAAAAAAACGTGAAAGATGAACTTTAAATAGAGATTTGATATAAAAAATTAGAAAAATTAATAAAATTTTTTTGATTTTTAACTTTATGAAAATTCATTTGTTTAATAAAAATAAATCTAAAATAAAAACTTTAAATTAAATAAACATTTTTTTAAACTTTCCCGCTAAACCATAAAACATTTGCACTGTTCCAAAATAAAAAAAAATAAAAATAAACATTTGTAAAGTTTTTCACACAATAAAAAGAGAGAAAAAATTAGCAAAAAATTTTTTTAGAAGACAAGAAAAAAGAAAAACAGAAGATAAAAATTTTTACGATCAAATCAAAATATTTATTGCATTTGACAATCATCAGCCATAGCTGAACATCAAGTCGTCATCAACTTTATGCTGTGAAATTTTCCAATCGACACGAGCTGAAAATTTTGTGACATAAAAAGATCTTAATTTTTTTAAAAAAATTTTCCCGTCAGACAAAAAAAATAATTTTTTGAATGGCTGATAAGAAACGCGATGTTGATTCCGTTCATGAGGAGATTCAGTGCATAGAGATTGAATATAATGAGATTGAAATTATTAAGGTAAGTTTCAGACAAGAGCAAAAGTTTGTCAACTCGATCATCACTGGAAGATATTTTTATCTTTTCACTTCCATCTTTCTTTTTTCTTCATTTCATTTCCTTTTTGTCTCTCTCGTTTTATGATCGCCGTCTGGTCTGCTCGATGGGAATTCTTTTGACAATTATAGCTGATTGGAAAGGGAAGCTTTGGAAGTGTTTATAAGGCTCTTTGGAGAAATAAAACAGTTGCTGTTAAGGAATTGTCTATATTGCCAGATAAAGGACCATTAGTTGAGGTGAGTGATAAGATCTTTGTGTATATGAGATTGTGATCAGGATGATACTATATGATTTTGGTCCAGAATGAGAGTTCAATGCGATTTTTTGTGTCAATTAAATATGAAACATTTTGTGTTCTGTTATTGGTGCACGATCACATATTCTGGATCTCTTAACTATGATTGACCTTTTTCTCTTACTTTATTGTGTTATTAAAGAATAAAGTAATCAAATTGTGTCATTTTTCTAGCTGTGATTTGCGAAACAAAATATGAAACCATATTATGGGCTTATTGTATTAGCATGTAATATCTGGATCAAAATTGATCTCAAATATTTGTGACAGCGGCGTAGCCTCAATTTTTTGAGGGGGGTGAAATTTTTTTTCCAGTACAAAAACTGATTTGTGAAGATCATGTCTCAACCAACCCTTTTTCAATTTCCTGGTTTTTAAAATTTAACATTCTTTAAAACTCAGATCTTATGCCCGTTACCTAGAAAGTATCAGTCAGGTATACAAATGCCTTAGCACTTGACACGCTAATTAGCTTAAATATTGTAAATCTAATATTTATATCCAGATACTAATACAGTTCCCAGCACTGTTTAAGTTTTATCTTCTGCGTTTAAATTTTTCCTGATGGATGTATCCTACTCATTAATGATAAATTGTGCCGTAAATGGTTTACTAGCTTTTTGGATTATTTTTATAAAGTAAAGAATCATTAACGAGCACCAATAAGTTTCCATTAGTATTCTTAATAAATCTTTCATATACCATTAAATAAAAAAACAAGAAGTTCAGTAACCTCATTAAATTCACTTAGGTCCAATGCACTTTGCTTCAACAAGCTATTGTTTTCTCTCAATACAATTTTTTTTTCTTTTTTAAAACTTCATAGCGTCTCTAGCAAATTAATTGACCTTTGATAACTGTTTCAGGAAGTATTGAGAGAATTATTATTCATATTATTATTTCTATATATGAAACACCTGAGTGATGTGGGTTAATTAAAGCCACGAGAATGACAGATTCGAAGCAGATAATAGGCAAAGAAATGACATAAAACTGCTCATGGAGTAATGACACTAATGATTTAATGAATTTTATTATGTGTTTATAATGATGGTGTTTGATTCTCTTATTAGATTTCAAATTATTCAATTTTCTAGTATGTTTTAAAAATTTTGGAATCAGAACAGACTTTTTGTTATATATAATTTTATGATCCATCTCAACTAACGAGTGACACTAATTGAAAAAGATGTTCTTAAAAATTTAAATTAATATAAATTTTTTAAAAGAGTCCCAATTTATCAAAAAGTAATATATATTTCTTAAATTTTGGGCTGCTGTACTGTCCAGATGCCGGGTTTTAAAATTTGATTCATCTCATAATCCCTAAACCAATTTAAACCTTGATTATATTTAACAATTTAATCAATCTTAATTTTCATTTCCAGGTTCGCTACCTTTCCCGTGTGCAGCATCAAAACATCATCGGACTATATGGAACAGTCATAAAAGGACCAAGTGTTAGTCTTGTTATGGAATATGCCGAAGATGGTTCGCTTTACAATTTACTACACTGCTCTAGAATTGAATATTCGGCGAGTCATGCAATGTCTTGGTGTAGACAATGTGCTGATGTAAGTAGTTTTGCTCTCTAAGTTAGTCATAATCTTGCAATTATTGCTATGTATTTTTCAGGGTGTTGCTTACCTCCATGCAATGAGGCCAAAACCATTGATTCATCGAGATTTAAAACCACCAAATCTTCTTTTAGTTAACAGTGGATTGATCCTCAAAATTTGCGATTTCGGAACAGTTACAGACAAATCTACTTTGATGACAAATAACAAAGGAAGCGCAGCTTGGATGGCACCTGAGGTGAGTTGCAATTATCTTTAACTATATTCGTCAGATAGTTTACCCAATTTTCTAAATTCTTGATTTCATTTAAAAAATAATCGACAAATTGCATTTAACTTTTGTTGACATTTTTTAGGTTTTTGAAGGCTCAATATATTCAGAACGTTGTGATGTCTTTAGTTGGAGCATAATTTTATGGGAATGTCTTGCACGAGAACTTCCCTTCAAAGAGATTGAACTAACTTACAGCATCATGTGGTGTGTCCATAAAGGTGAGTTTATTACTTCATAATTAGAAACAGAGTTGCCCGGTAGGCCGACCGCTGGTGCTAGCTTTTGGAATTCTGATCGGAAATGTTGATCTAAAATAGAAGAGTAAATGGATTATAAGAGAACACCATCAATAATTTCAAAAACAGTCTATGTGGCAGGCTATTGTTTATAGAATTCAATTTTAAGTTAGAAATTTTTGATTTGCAAGAAAATTGTTAGTAATCTAAAATAATCATCAATAGTCTGCATTACCGACATAAAGCTAACATCAGTAATTCTCTACAATAATCAAAAATTCTCAAAAAAATCTCAAATTTTCTAAAATGTTGTTCAATTAATTAATAATTTTCACTTTCATTCAAGGTCAACGTCCACACAAAATTGATGGTCTTCCAAAGCCAATAAATCAACTCATGGTTCAATGTTGGGATCCACTACCTCAAAATCGTCCATCAATGGATGAAGTTCATGAACGAATGAAAAGTCTTTGTGACTTTTTCCCAGAATGCGAGCCATTAAACATGTTTGATGAACCATATGAAGATGAAGAATCAAATCTTGACACATACGATTTTGATTCAATTTATTGGCCAACAGAACAGACTGATATGCCACAAATTCGTGTCAGTTCAACGATCGATTCAACGTGTCACAACACATCACGTACGCCTACGCAACATTTACTTAATCCAATAAGTGGAGATGCGCGTTGGTCGAGTGGTGAGTCAGGAAATCCAAGAATTGTCTCTTTGGGATATAACGGGGCACCGATGGTTCGAGGAAATAGCAATAATAGTTCCATGACACCACTCAACGTTGATATTGATCCTAATGCTTGGGATTTCAAGAATCAAGACCTGCATAGGCTAATTGGCGGGGATTATGGTGAGTATTGAGTTTAGTTTTATTACTGACTGCTGTTGAGTAACATTTGTAGCTGTGAATGAAAAATAGCGATGTTCCCAATCTTTCTGCCAATTTCGAACCTTTTTAAGCAAATTCTTAAGTTTTTGTTTAAATTCAAAGTATTTTGGATGAGAATAATTTTTTTAAAATTAAACCTGTCCTTTATTGGACAAATCAGAATAACTTTTAAGAAAATTTGAATACTTTATAAATAAATTTTTTCCATGCCAACTTATTAATTATGAAATACCAAACAAATAGCTTAATTGACTCACATGTTGTTTAGCTTAAATTTTAAGGTCCTTCCTCAACCAATTATGATTGACACCGAATTAACCCACAAAAAATATCACATCGTGATATAAAAATCGAAAGTTGTTGAGTAACTCACTGTTGTGAATCAAAACGAAAATAAAATTCTTCATCTTTTCTCCCTTCTCTTCTAAAACTTCTCAAAATTTTCCCCTTTTTACGCTCAAAAAAATCTCCGGACTCGTTCACGAACGCGACTGTAGAGCAAAAGAAAAGAAAATATTTTTGTTAGGAAAAAAAGATCTTTTTGCTTGTTTATTGTGCTCTATATTTAAAAATTTTTCTTCTTCTTATTCAACGATTCAGTATCATGACTTTTTGAATCATACATTGCGGATGATTCATGCCGAGGAATCTTGATTGTGCTTGTGCTTCTGGCAAGCAGAAAAGGGGGCGAGGTTTAAAGTGAGAGGAATGGAAAATGAAGCCAAAATGTGAAATGAAAATGTTTAAAGGGACTGGGAATATATGGGAGGGTTTGGGGAAAGGAATTGATATATTTGGATGTTTTTTTGGTCATTTCACTTAAGAAATTTCAAAAATAAAAATATTGTGACATAATATCAAATAATTCCCAAAATACTATGAGTCATGTTGAAAATTTTTCCATGTTTTTTCTCAAGAAAAATTCTTAATTAACTCTTGAAGCTCTTAGAAAAATCTTGAAAGAATGTAAACAGCTATAATAATTTAAAGTGAGATATTTTGATTTTTCAAGAGTAGTTACTAATTTGTTTTCGATAAAGCATATATTTTTACTTTCCCTGGATGTTTAAATGCCTGAGAAAAATTCACTCAAATCCCTATGCAGAAGAATTACCTAACTCAACCACAGTAAACTCCAATTAAATGAAACACCATCATCATTTACACCACACTAATAATAATGACTCATTCTGCAAGCATCAACGCCGCAAACTTTTCATCTCTTTTCTTCTCAATCGCTTTAAATTTTCTTTTTTAATAATATTTATGTCGTTTTCCTCTTGAAGGCTAATTACGAGCATTTTCCTCTCATTCTTCTTCGTTCTGCTTTGCCCGCACACATCTCGTTTTGATGATGAAGTATATTCTGTGGAAATGTGGGATCTTTGTGGATTTAATGTTGTCGTAATGTCCGATTTTTTATTACCCTTTTTCCTGAGTTTAGGTATTTATCTAAAATATGGCAATGCACCAGAATCTGTCTCAGATTTTACCTGATTACTGTAATTCCACAGATATCAACCTTTCAGTTTCTAACAAACCTAAAAAGATTCTTCATAGTAAACCACTATCCCCGAAAAATGTGCGTTTATCTTCTTTTAAAACTCACCAATCTTAATCGCATTACTTACTCTCTGACTTGATCATCGTCGTCGCCGTTACGGCAGTGAGTCATCATCTTGTCTTTTTATTGCGGCCAAGGCAGAGAATTTTCTTCATTTTTGAGTTTTTAATAGCAGAGAAAAACTCTTCTTCATTTTCTCATGAAAAGAAAAATAAACGAAAGATGAAGAAAAAAAGAAAACAAATAAGGAAAGGAAAGAGAAGCTGCAAATTGAAGCGATGACTAAGGCGATTGACAGATGTTTTAGGTGCTTGGTAGGGATTTCCTCATTCACAAAATTGTGTGATTAATTTTGCGTTGTTTCTCTAGAGTTTTTGCGTATTTTGTATATATTTTGTGTGTCTTAAAAAAATTGGGCCATATGGGTCTTTAAAATTAGCTATTGTTGGATATGTTTATGAAGTTGATTTTTTGAAACAGGGATTGTTTAGACGAAGGAAGCTTAATATCTACTGTTAAGGTGTCTGAATCATTAAAAAAGTAGCAAAACCCTGGCAATAACAAGAATGTTCATTTGAAATAATTACACCAGAATGAGTTGTTGCCCCAATAGACGATGATTACTCATCCAATGTATCTTTTCCTTTCCCTCCTTCATCTCGAAAATCTTTTTTGCATCCTCTCACTTTTCTCTCAAAAGATTTCTGCTTATGGGTAATTCCACGAGTAAACGGAACTGAAAAAATTTTGATAAAATTTTTTAAATCTGTTTGTACGTTTGTATTAGGTACATTATAAAGACTTAACTTGCTTCATTTTTCAATTCTTAATGTAATATCATCACTAAGTAATGATAAAAGTAACAAAAACTAGTTAATTTTGCAAAAAAAAACTATTTTTGTTTTTGTAAACAAATTTAACCGATTGACAATTTCGTTTGCAATTTTCTCGTTAATTACGCTATATTAGTATGACGAGTAACTTTTAAAACATCAAAAACAAGTTTATGTACGTGTTTATTGCACTTTCATTGCATAAAATTGTGTTATTTGTGATATTTTTAACAAAATATGAAAAAATGTTCACAAAAATGAACAACAATTTAACCGATTGGCAACAAAAAAACTCAAAAAAATTAACAAAGAAGTACTTTTTTGCTAAAATAAGCTTCATAGTAGATTGAATTTTTGTTGTATTATAAGTTTTAAACGAGAAATCATAGTTTTAATCACTAAAAAAGAAGAAAATTGCCAAAAACGAAATCGAGAAAAAAATTGTCACTCGTGGAATTACCCTTATTACATTCACGAGAAATCTTTTTCAAAGATTTTTATGATGATTTTCATGAAAACAAAAAGAAGATTGCAAAAAAGTTGAAAATGTTTGAAGAAATGAGGAAAATGAATAATAAAAGAAGATGAAAAATCTGTCAGACGTGAATTAGGAATGAGCTTGCCTTTTCACGTTTAAGTTTCTTCATTTTAGTCCTTTAAAGTTTAGATGCTTCTACATGAAGCTCAGATGCATCAATACTTGCACCTTAGCACTAGAGTTTTAATGTTCAGGTGCCTTATCATATAAATTACATCCCTGAGCATTAAAATCATCACAAAACCTCGCCTCATTTCTGAAAATTCTTTTCTCGCTCATCACGCGAGTTTCATTTTCAGTTTCTCAGCGTTTATCGTCGCAATAGCTATCCGTTTTACTTTCCGTATGAAAAATTTTCTTAAGTGCAAAAGAAGGAAAAAAATTCGCGAAAAAAGAAGAAAATTTGAAAAATTTCGACCCTCCCTGAAAGATTTGATTTAATTAATTTATATGACACAAAGAAAATATTTGAAAATTAATTAAAATTCAAAGACAAAAGATATATTATATGTGATATGAGACCGTGTTCACCAGACACGCTGGTGACGAACGACCGAGTAAAATGAGTTAATAAAGTATTTCTTGACGAAAGATAAAGAAGACACCGTAGAGTGTGCGGACTGTGCTTTGTGGGATATGTAATAATGATTAATTTGCAAAATAAGTCGACCCGGAACGAAACAAATTTTTTATATGTTTACAGAAGATTTTTTCTCCGTTCTATTGATCGCTTTGGTCGTCTTTTTGGTGACTCAGTTATCTACTTCTCTAAACAATTTATATTTTTTTCAACAAAATTTCTCAAAAACCATCAAAATTTTTCCAAGAAAATTATTCATTTCCCGGAAAAAAAAGTTACAATGTTTTAAATAATCTTGAGTGATGCGTGAAAATTATTTAATATTTTTTTCTTACGCACAAGGCATTGAAAAAAATAAAAAAATTTAAATTATTAGACAAAATTATTTTTCCCAACGTCAATGAAACATTTTTTTGGCTAAGATTTGAGAAAAGCTTTTAATGATTTGTTTTTAAAGCAAATAAATAAAGTAATAAATTTTAATATCGGAAAAATTGATCGTCAAATGATTTTTTCTTAATTGATTTATTTGTAAAAAGTCTATTTAGATTTTTTATATTTGTTTTTAAGGATGAAATTTGGGTGCTTGTGGTTCATACCGTAATCATATTTTAATCCTGATCAATTTTCGGATTTAAAAACAGTTTGAACTATTTTGACTTCC
The DNA here is from genome assembly GCA_963573255.1 of Chironomus tentans. NCBI lineage: Eukaryota > Metazoa > Arthropoda > Insecta > Diptera > Chironomidae > Chironomus > Chironomus tentans. Next base: position 22,269,226 of record OY754305.1, on the reverse strand, counting down.
AAACTAAGAAAAATTAGTTTTTTCATTAGAAAGTGAAGTTTGACTTACCAGAGTAAGTTAAGTAGCCGGGTTCAAGGTATTCTGATCAAATCTGATTCAACACATGACGCACATACAAGTCGTCACCTAATTAAGCACCAAAAAGATGATCAATTGATAATTTCTCAATAAATATTCTCTCATTTCTTCTAATTTACTCAACTAGTGGAAAGTTTTCATCACAAATACTTAGTCTTACTGTAAAATAATAAAAAATAGCTTATTTCTGCACAAAATGAAAACAAAACAATTTTTTACTTTGAAGTGAAGAGACAAAAATTTTAAGAAAAAAGAAACAAAACAAATTTTGTGATTGTAGTTTTAAATAAAAACAAAAAGAAAACTGAATTTGTTTTCAAAATTTTAAAAATAAAAAAAGAATCCACAAATAAAGTTTTTCAAAATTAAATAATTATTCTATTTTGAAATACTTTAATTAATAGATAAAAAGACTGCAAAATCTATAAAAATAAAGTTAAATGAAGTCATAAAAAGTTGAAAAATTCAAGAAATAAATAAGACAATTTTAAAGAAAAACAGAATTGAAAAGTGTAATAAATTTAGAAAAAAAGTAAAGAAAAGAAAATGACGACAAATACACAAGCAATTACTGAGTGCAGCAGCTGCTGTTGGATCATTTACTGTAAATAACCTTTTTGTAAATTTTTCCTCGTCAGCTTATACAAAAAATTTTCTATTCTAAGACAGCTAGTTACTCATTTAGTCTTTAATCATTTCATTAAAAATTTTTTTTGAGAAAACTATTTTATATTTCATTTTAATGCCACAGCAAAGAACCAAGGCATAGCAATAACAAAAAATACAGCATCAACGACACTTCATACAGATCATCATCAACCATATGCGTCATCACATTCGCCACAGTCAAGTACGCATGTGAGTGTCGAATCAACGTCAATTAATGGATTTCCTACTAGCCGAAGTGATCTGGATATTGCAATGCTACAGATTCTTGATCCACATTTGAGGCCAATACCACCTGCGAATGATCCGACGTCACAGAAAATTTACAAGGAACACATGGATTTGGCGCAGGAGTACTTTAAGGTAAGGGGGTGTTTTAGATACTTTAAGGGAGAAGGAGGATTAAAGAAGTTTATTGGGGACAGGCAGCTGCTAATTTTTTCTAATAATTATCAAAATAATCATCTTTATACCTCAATATTTTAATTTTTCAAGAAATCCATCCACTTATGGTCAACGAAATTTAAATATCTAGCTCACAATTTAACACCTCCCAAAATTCACAAAAATTTCAAATTTTAATTGACAATGTTACTCACATCCTGAGATTTTATCATCATTTTCGCAAATGCTGATGGTTTTAAGAGTCAAATGAGAAAAATTATGGTTGACAGAAATGATAATGAAAAATGGAGGAAATTTTTATTATAATTGACTTTTATGAGGTTTGTGGTCAATGATCCAACAGAAAATAATTTAAAAGAATGAAATTTTCTTATTTTTCTTAAATTTTTGCTCTTTTCATACAGATTTACTTTCAATTTTTAAAATTTGAATTGCATTGATTTTTCAAATTTTTATTTTTAACAAAATTAAATTAAAAAATTACATATTTCAAATTTTCATAATAAATAAATTGATATAAATTTTTAATTATTGCTGCAATTTTACTCCTTTAGCATAAAGCAAGATCGAAAAAAATTGTTATTTAAACTTAAAAAAAGTCTTACACGTGCTTCAAACATCTAACATAAAACTACTTATAGAAGGAATTTCGCGAATTTTTCTTCCCCATTTTTTTCTCAGCTACCTCGATAAATTATCAAAACATTCGAAACAGCTGACATGTTTATGGTCAGAAACTTGAAGTCGCTCACACATTTTTTTATCAGACTCGACTCTATGCAAAATTAGTCACCGGCAATTATAGGAAAGATTTAATGGATTTTAAAGATGATTATATGATGATTAATAAATAAATTTATGGATCTGAAGGTTGTTTTGGGTTATTATTCGAAGAATTTGTGGAATTTTAAAACGTTTGTTGATAAATATTTTGATAATATTTTGTTATTTACAAATACCGTCAAAGTATTTTAGATTAAATTTAAAAAAAATTCAAAAATATTTAACCTTATTTTTTTTTGTTTTTTAACATTTTAAAGACCCAAACCGAGATAGCATACCTAACCAAGCACACAGAAAAGATTCTACTCGGAATGACACCTGAGGAGCGGCAATGCCGAATGGATATTTGTAATAAGTTAAAGGAAAAGGTAAAATAAACATAAAAATTTAAAAATCTAATTTCATTAAAATAAATTTTAAATTCAAAATTTTAAGCATTAATATTTTTTATAAACCTTTTTAATTCTAAAAATTTTAAGTTTTTATTTTAATTTATTGATTTGAAATTTCAAAATATATTTTAATATTTTGAAGTTTTAAATAAATTTTAAATTCCAAAGTTTTAAAATTTAATATTATTTAAAAAAAAAATTTTTTTTTTGAAAATTTGAAAGTAATTTTTTTTAATTTATTGATTTGGAATTTCAAAATATGAACTTTAAATATTTCTAAACAATTTTAATTTACTAAAAATAATATATTTAATAAATCCAATATATTTTGATCTCAATATTATTTGTTATTTTTTAGGAATCACTACTGAAACTAGAATTATCATTAAGAAAACAACTTGAAAAGGTGAAAATCGAACAAGAACATGACATTGTGAATGAGGAAGGATTTTGTGTTCTCTGACAAAATAGGAAAATCTGAAGTTCTCAATCGACAATAATAATATTTTCGAAGAAATCCTGTTACTCATATTGAAGTAAAAGCATATATTTATAAAGAAGAAGTATGAGCTGTGAAGAGAGTCACGAAGGTATAAACGTTTGGAGTTTTTCAAGCCTGGAAAGACAAATTACAACAATTACTAATGTTTTAAAGCTTGCAAGTGGTGTACTGACTTAGAATCCATAAAATGACCAAACAAAGGGTTTAGTCTATTAATTTGATTTTTTAATAAAAACAAAGTGTATTTTGAGAATAGTAGGTAAGAAAAAATGAACTCATTGCTCTTTGAAAAAATGAATATTTTTGTTGGCTCTTGGAAAGTGGCGTAGTCACGAAAAAATTTATTTTTATATATTTTTGTTCTATGGTTAGTGTTTAGTTATTAAAAAAGAAATGCAACTTTATATTTGATTTTGAATGAACTTAATTGATGCGAATTGGGGAAAGATCACATCCCCCTTGGGTCTTTGGTTCTGTTCCTAGAGCAGTTTATTCCAGAAAAATGAAAAAATTATCATTTCTTCAGACTTGCTCTAAAAATAAGGTGACCATCTGCTGGATATTTCACAGGATTGTCCTGTGTCCTGTTTTAGTCTGAAAATGTCCTGTTTTTCACAACCGAAGGTGATTTCACGAAATCAAAAAAATTTCTTTTTAAAGACACTGGTTCGAATCCAGTGAAGGAAATTTTTCTTTCAATTTTTCAAACTTTTTTGAGTAAAATAAATAAAGTGTGTTGCCAACGAAAAAAGTTTGGAAGACACTGTCCTAGAGTACTGAATTCGTTTTTTCAAGAATAGTTATTTAGAGCTACCATTCAGAGATGATTTTTAATCCTACAATCTATGCAATCTGAAGGAAAACAAAATATATGCATGCAAAAAAATATTAGCAGAATGGAAAATGTTCTCAAATTATTTCCCAAAATTAGCTTTACTTATAGTAATTTTAGTGATTTATTTTGATAATGTGTACATGAATTTATAAAAATAATAAAATAAAAGTGAATTTTTTAAAATAAAATTCGCCTTCGAAATATATGAAATTGTGTTTTTCAGTATTTTATTTACAATATTTATTTCTCGTCTCAAAATTGTCAAGCCAAACCAAAAAAAACATCAATCAGCTGAGAAAATTGACTCCATACCCAAAACATCGTCAAAACACCAAGAATGTTAATCACATCATCAATTTTTCACTCATTCGATTGCATAAGTTTTAATTTTCAGACAAAAATCACAGTAAATATGACACATCGCACGACTTATGGATTGCTATAGGTCATGGTTACATGGAAATGAAATTTTAATCATGCATGACACACAAAAAAAACGATTTTTTATTCAATCGTTTATAATTTCTTTCTCTCCTCTTTTCGCTGATTTTATTTTCAGCTGTCACGCGCCACACGCATTCTGAGCTGTCAATTGAATTATTTTGTTGTATAAAAATGATTTGTTGGATGCTGATTTTCAGCCTTTCTTATTTATGTTGGAGATGCCAGAAGTGAGATTTATTGAATGGAATGTGATGGGATTATGTTGTTAATTTTTGGATAAGTGACGGTAAGTTTTGAGAAATATGAACTAAAAAATATGCAACAAATGTCCCTGGTTTAAAATTTCTATTCAGAAAAACTGTTTTGCTCCAAAAAAAGGTCCAGTGACAAAAACTCATCAGCCAATTGAAAATTTTACAGTAAGACATCACTTAACTTCATATCCTCCCTAAAAAAACTTTCAATTTAATTTTCTAAATCACAATTTATTGATCAGACGCTTCAATCTTCCTGTTCATGCTTAAACAGGCAGCAACACAGCCGTACATGTCAAGAAACTGCCAATTTAATCCAACAATATTAAAACTGTGTCATTTTATTTATTCTGCTGATTAATATTCCATTTACACAGCACAGCTCTTTAAGCCGACAATTTATAATAGTAAATGTTGATGCGCCGCGGTCAACTTTCACTTTTTTTCGCGCAAAGACCAAAGTCTGTGTATGACGTGATGAGCGCTTGTAATTTTTTTCTGTTTGTAGATTTTGGTGGGAATTTGTTTGTTCTATCCACGTGGGTATAAATTTACAATTTTTAGAAGTGATCAGCCAAAAATTATGATAATGTCAATTTTTAAAGAGCAGTTTATCAAATTCCCATTTAATAAAGAGATTTCTTGTGAATTTTTTTAAATTCTGGTTTGCATAATTTTCTCATTCATTTTCAGTATCAGATGCACTTTATGATTGGTGTTTAAATGTCAAAAACTATACTTTTGCTGAATTACAAATTTCTTGAGAAGAAACTTTTGTAACTTTGCTGATGGGTTGAGCTTGTCATAAAATATCAAAAAAATACCTTAAAATCTCTTTTCTTAAATGCAACAATTTCATTTCAACTTAAACTTCCTCATAAACTTGAAACACATTTTTCAATTGCAAATTGAATTTTTCTCTCATTTTTCATTAGCATTATAAAAACAAAGAAAGGTATAAAAGCTGGTATTGCATAATATCCACGATAGACTCGCCGCATAAGACGAGATGAAAAAAAAACTATTATTGCACAGAAAAAAATTGTATAATTTTTTATTGCCTACATTTTTTATTGTTTTGTGCTTTTTTTAATCAATCGAAGACTTTTTCTTTATTTTTTAGTTACAGAAATGTCTCGGTCACATGATTAACCCAATTTTCTTTTACTTTTTATTAGCTATTTTTCATTTCTAACAAAAATTGTGTGCTGGTTGAACTTTTATTTGGTATGTGGCTGGAATTAGCGATTGTTTCTGTTGTTTATGAAGAAGATGGTTTAGCTGACTTTCATATGGATCATTTAGAACTGAGGATCATAGTGTTCTATAGTTTGTTCACCATATTTTAAATAAACATTAATGATTCTCTTCGATTATTTCGCATACTGATTTTTTTTAATTTTACCTCATTTTTAGAAATATTTTACAGAAACCGCCTAATAGCCACATCTTAAACCATGGACTTAATCTAATAATATAGAAATTAAATCCCTAGACATAGTCTAATACGCCCCTGTCTACCTTTAGATACACAAAAATTTACCTTTAAATAATATAAAATGTGGAAAATATTTTTTATTGAGTAATGAAATGTTTAAGAAATGAAGAAAAAATAGAAATACATACATGAAGCTCAAGAAATGTTTGTGACTCTTAAGTCTGCAACAATGTAATTTCAAAAGTTTCTCTTAATGATATAAAAATAAAAAAAAATCAAGTTTTTCGAGGAATAAAAAATTAAAATTTATTGACTTAAATTGCATATAATTCCTTATTTATACTGTAAAAGAGGAAACTAGTGAGACTGTAAGGTTTATGAAGTGAATTGTGGTAAATGAATCTTAAGTATTACAGGTAAGGAAGTCATTGGGTAAAAGTAAATTGAGCGCATTTTAAAAATCTTTATGATTTCATTTTTCCAAAATGTTTTTTAATAGAGAATCTAAGAAGGGCGTATCCAGAGGGGTTTTTAGGTTAATTCCCTATTTTTTGAAAACCAATAAAAACGGTCATGACGAAAAGTGATGTTCTGGTAAAATCTACACTGAACCATTTTAAAAATGGGTTATGGAACGACAAAGTTATATTCTTACAATCGATTGTAATTGTTTCTCAAACACACTAATCTCCATTTTGAAAATTTGGTGGCACACTAGAGTCTCAAAAATGCATGTTTGAAATATATTTTAGTTGGAAAAGTGGTCCAAGTCTATTTAGCAGAACTCTAGTCTAGATTGGAAAACTGGAGAAAAATTTGTGAAAAATCAAGGAAAATTTCAATTTCATAAAAAATTCGCGGCACACAGTTTGGAAACCACTAATCGATTGCAATTAGAGTCACAAAAGAATCTAGCTTTTTCTATAAATATTCCATAAATTTGTTCTTTAAAGATTTAAATTTAAACAAAAAAAATTACGCAAAATATCCAAAAAAAATCCTTCATACATTTCATAACATTTAATTAAATTTACAGCAAAATAATTGACCATAATTGCTCTTAATCCTCACGATTGTATCACCAACCTGAAAATCACTCAAAAAGACCGAAAAAATTCAATAAAGCTCCACTTACGACTTTAAAAGCCTCATAATCATGACAAATTAAGTAAATTTAATTGCATGCATAACAATTTTTTATTGATCATTCCATTTCACTCACTTAGTATGCCTCACGCATATGTGCGGCTCATTTTCATGGATTTTTAAATAACAATTTTTCCACAACAATAAGTCTTGTTCGTTACCGAATGTTGCATGGCTGCCGCAAAACAGTAGCCAACCACAATGATGATTCAACAATTTATCGTAAAGCTCCAAAAAGAAATGACCACGAAATGAACAAAAAAAAAATTGGAATTGAAACAATGAAAAAATAATTTTTTGCTCCAATTTCTTTCATTTTTCTTCTTTCTTATTTATGTTTGTGTTATGAAAGATCAGTGGAGACACAGTCGGAGAAAAAACGAATAAATGTTTCAGAGTGGATGAAGTTGAAAGCGTATTTTTCGGAAATCATGTCTTTAAGTTTCCTGATTTGAATTTTTAAATCAATAAGCAATAATTTGTTTAAAAAATGGCAATCGATCGGAAGGAATCAAGAAATCAGAATCCAATTTTACTCAAAATTAGAACCTAACTCTAGTTCGGTTCAAATTTTTTTATTATTTTTTTTCTGAAATCACCAAGAAAAATTAATAAAATAAATGCCAAAAAGCACAATCTGCTAATTGAAATTCCAAACATGTATCCCAAAATTTATTGCTTCCACCAAGATAAATTGCATCGACTAATTGGATAAAAAAAAACTGTGAATAAGCACAAGTGGACATTGATATGGAAAAATGTAAGCTAGACAAAAATAATAAAGCATAAAATAAAGTTAAAGTTACATAATTTCAAAGAGACTGAAAAAATTCAAATTGTTATAGAAAATTTTGAATTAATATTGCAGGTGATCTGGTGATCAGGTGGTGTGGTGCAGTGAGTCAGTAAAATATTTTCTCAGAGCTTATTCTAGTATTATATGTAGAAAAAGGAAGGATAATAATTTAGAATTTAAATTTCATAAATTTTATAAATTTGATTAATTTGAATAAAATTTTAAATTAAATTTTAATAAAATTTTAAATTAAATTTTAATAAAATTTTAAATTAAATTTTAATAAAATTTTAAATTAAATTTTAATAAAATTTTAAATTAAATTTTAATAAAATTTTAAATTAAATTTTAATAAAATTTTAAATTAAATTTTAAATTAAATTTTAAAAAAATTTAAATTAAATTTTAATAAAATTTTAAATTAAATTTTAATAAAATTTAAATTAAATTTTAATAAAATTTTAAATTAAATTTTAATAAAATTATAAATTAAATTTTAATAAAATTTTAAATTAAATTTTAATAAAATTTTAAATTAAATTTTAATAAAATTTTAAATTAAATTTTAATAAAATTTTAAATTAAATTTTAATAAAATTTTAAATTAAATTTTAATAAAATTTTAAATTAAATTTTAATAAAATTTTAAATTAAATTTTAATAAAATTTTAAATTAAATTTTAATAAAATTTTAAATTAAATTTTAATAAAATTTTAAATTAAATTTTAATAAAATTTTAATAAAATTTTAAATTAAATTTTAATTAAATTTTAATAAAATTTTAAATTAAATTTTAATAAAATTTTAAATTAAATTTTAATAAAATTTTAAATTAAATTTTAATAAAATTTTAAATTCTGATAAATTTTATAAATTTGATAAATTTTTATTAATTTGATAATTTTCAATAAAAAAGGTTGGAATATAAATTTTTTTTGGAAAACTCTGAATTGAGTTCAGACTATCTTCAAAAACATACCAAATAATTTTTCAAATTTTTCTTTTTTTATAGAAAAAGAAATTCAAAATTGGAGTACGACACCAATAAATCATCATAATTTTCCTTCAAGTTCAACATAAATTGCATGATAATTACTCACTAAAATTCAGGTCAAAATCATCATCCTTCCCATCGGCTCATTTAAATTATTTATTGATAACTGATTGAGACGTTAATGATAGTCCATTAACCATTTTTCTCTTTTAAATTATTCTTCAATATTCCTCCCTTGTCTTGAGTTAAAAATTTCTTCTTTAATTTCACATTTTACCTTAAATAAGTCACTGTGATAAATCACCTGTGTATACAAGAAGCATAATTTATGCACAAATTTGCTGTCAATATCATTATTATCATCGATTATGGACATTTTATGTAAATTTGAATATGAACTTGAGGATAATGATGCTGACTATAAGGTATGTTGATTCATATCACAAAAATCTCAGAAAATATTGAGAAATTTTCATAATTTTAATCAGCTCTTAAGATTCAATAAATTATGAGTAACAATCATAAATAAATCTGTACCCCAAAGCCACCCAAAAGCTCAAAATACATATCATTCATCTCATCACTTATTACCTCATTACCTCAAACGAGGAAAACCATAACCGACGCAACAAAAATATCAAAAAATCTCCAAAAAACCGCAAAGAAATTTAACGCTAACTATCATGATCATAATCGTAATCATAATCACATTAAATAAAATTGTTATCTCAGCTTTTTGTGCATTTGCTGATTAAATAAGCGCCATGCTACCGAAAAAGAAAATTATCTAAGCGAAATAAAACAATGAGAAATGTTTCTTGCGGCCCTTCTCGTAACATTATGGCTTTTTGTGGCTCATGAAAAAGTTATTTTTGGATTACATAATCAAGTTGGAAGAAAATAATTTTTTTAAGTGTTAAACATTTCAGTTCTTTTTGTTGCCATTTTACTATTTTTGTTTGAAGTTTCTCATTGTTTGTGAATGAAATTAAATGTAATTTGAAGGAACTTGGGGGTGCTTATAAAATGTTTTTAATGAAAAAAGATCTTATCTGTCACCAAATATTCTCGTCATATCGATTTCATGTTCCAAGATACATAAATTGCTGAATAAGGTTTAGTCAGGGGCATAGCCAGGGGCAGGGGGGTAGTCCTTGGGTGCCCGGGCACCCCCCTCGAGATCCAAATTCAATACAAATTTTATACAAAGTTATATTACAGTGATTTTTGAAAAAAAAAATTGGGCACCCCGTCCTCTTCAAAAATTCTGGCTACGCTCCTGGGTCTTATTCTATATGATATAGCCAGTTTTGACCGAATCAAAATAAGGCACAGCTGTGCCCAGTTCAAGAACTGTGCACAGTTCAAGTCGACTGCGAATTCTGATATTAATTTTAGAATTGTGACATATTGAAAGCTTAATTCTACTAGACGTCATGGTTTTTGTCCAGGTCAAAATAGTTTGGTTTTAAATTTTAAAGACTAAATGTATAGCAACCTCAAATTCATGTTATACGTCAATAAAGTCACATCATCCTAGCATTATATTCCTAAGACTATCTCAACTAAATTCGATTATTCATCACAAACTTAATATTAATCGCCAACAAAAAACAAAAAAAAATTCACAAATAGTTTTAAATTTCCAGGAAATAAAGCCACAACAGCAGCTTAAAAAGCAGAATGTCAATTAATTGCATAATTCAGACTCAACAATTATGAAGAATATGACTCACAGTCCCACATTAGCATAAAAAGAAAAACTTTAACCGACTCCACTTGATCCAGAAACCCAGAAACATATATTCATGCCTGAAAGAAAAATTAAAGATGCGGTTTTTATGTTCGATTACGCAATGTTATGTAAATTTATTGACTTTTTTTTACTTACACTGCCGATGTTGCTTAGAGAGTGAAAAGATGAAGTTGTGATGATAATGAAACTAGTGGGAGATTTGAGATTAATTTTTATTTCTGAATTTAAATTAATGCTCTTAATGTTTGAATGCTTAAATACCATTTTAGATGGTAATAGAATGAAGTGAATTAAAAAAATTGGATTTTTTAAATTAAACCTTTGTAAAAATAATTTTTAATTTTCCATAAAAATCAATAATATAGCAAGAAGTATAAAAACGACACAAAATCTATCAAAAGGCAAAAAAATAAAATTTTCACCCAAAAATAAATTCTGGAGTAAATTCTTTAAAAAAATATTCGGAAGAAAACAGCAACGCAGTAATTTTTCTCTCTAATCACCAGATGCAGTTCAAGATTTCAGCTTCTAAGTGCTCTGCTCTAATTTTAATTCATTCTCATCTTCATCTATGTACAGCACTAGCTTATGTATTTTTTGTGCGTGTAGGGCATTGCATATACATATTGAGCATATCGCACGAGAAAAGAAGAAGAAGAAAATTCTAATTTCAGAAATGGGTCAATTGATATTTATGGCCTCTAAAAATCTCAAGACTCTATGCGTCGCCCATTTACGATCTTTTTGCTATAAATTAAATGCATTTGAGAATCTGGAATTGGATCTTATTAGACTGAACTATTTATGGAATAAAAATGAAAGAATTGAGAAGTTAATGAATGAATTTATTTAGATTAGATTTGAATGAATTGGGATTTTGGTGCATGAACTAGTTCTGATTTTGAGTTCTTGATGCAGTTTTCTTAGCGTTTGATAAAGTTGTTTAAAAGAATTGATTAAGATTGTGAATTGAAATTTTGGATTTTAAAAAATTTTGATTTCAATTTTTTTTAAAAAATAATAATTTAAAAATAATTTTTCTATTATTCTAAATTTGATTTTTTTTGCTAAATTAAATATTAACAAAATTAAGTCAAAAAATAAAATTATCAATATTTATTTCTAAAAATTTAATGATGAAAATTTCATGATTACACAAAAAACTGCAATAAAAAATCAACTTAGCTATCAAGAAATAAGTTTAACAACCAAAATGATCTTCATCCGCTGTGAAGAAATTTTGAATTGTTTTTAAGATTTTAGAGCTCTTAAAATTTCCTCTTTATTGAACTATCACTCAATGTTTCATCAAAATGTTTTTGTTATCATAATTAACTTTTGAGTGTTGTTGTGCCTTGATGCGAAAATAATACAAAATTGACAAGAACTTCTAAAGCTCATCAATTTTATTCCCATAATAAAACTTTACTTCAAATCCATATAAGTCATTTATAATTTTGTCGTCATCTGATCGTCTCAGTGGACTTAGATGATGAGTCAAAAGTTCAAGTCACGATGACATGCCATCAATAAGCTAGAAAAAGTCTACAATTTGATGTCGCTTGACCTACTTCGATGAACATAGTGTGGCATATAAAATAAGTTTTTTTACATCATTGATGTTGTTGCTGGCTTTTGTGTCGTGATGACGAATCGAATTGTTAAGATGTTGAGTTGGACTTTTTTTTCTAGGAAGTTTTTAAAGGAAAATCCAATATTTCGAAGGTTAAATGATATCATGATCTTTGCAAACTATTTTGAGTTTTAAGAAACTTTAAATGTCATTGTTAACAAAAAAATGTCACTTAGTTTAGATTCGATATTGCTGCGCAAGACAAATATGTTTGAGTATCACTGAAATAGTCTAACAAACCTAGATTGGTATATTCAAATGGCGCAAAAAATCATTATTATCATGTGAATATATCGAATAAAGAATTCAGAAAACTTAAAACAAAGATCCATAATAGAAAGGAAAAAATATGCTATGAAATTTGTGGTTCAAATGCAGGATGAGACACTTCAGATCTTGAGAGTAGTAAATGAAAATCTTCTGAAAATTTGTAAAAATTTATTTCAAAATTTTCAGTAAAATTTGCAAATCTCCATGTTGAAATTCCAAAAAAAAAACCTTAAGAGACATTTCTAGACTATTGTAGAGTAAGAAACTCAAAAAAGAAACCTTTGCTAACAACTTGGTGTAACTCTAACATATCGATTAATTCACCTGCATGACTGCCTTGTAATTGACATTGCAGGCGGATAAAAGCATCAAAAGACTAACACCTCGCTACCACCACGTCAACTTTGACCAAATTTCCGCTCGATTTTATGTTCCTGATCGTATATTTCCCAAAATATTTGTCATAGCCTCCATTCCTAAGCATTTCCAACCTCTTCTCAACTCATTTTTATTCTTCTTTTCTAGCAAACAACATCATCATCACCAGCATGCTGATGACGACGACAAACAGAAAAGAAAAAAAAACTTTAAACAAAACAAAAAAGTGACTCAAGTAAATGAGTGTAGCTTATGCACGTTACTATTCACATTCATATATTTATTTTTATGTACATAGATAGAAAAAAAGTAGAGGGAAAAAGTAGGTCAGCGACACATGTTGCTTGCTTGGTGTTTTGAATGAAAAAAGAAGAAGAAAAAGTGAGTGAAATGAAAAATGCAGCATAGAAAATAAAAGTTGAAAGCAAGAGTGAGAAAAATAGAGGAAAAAATGATTTTTGAAAGATTAAAAAAATTAAAAATTAATTAAAATATGCCAGCGGTAATTTTTTATTTAATTAAATTGAATACTTTTGATTGAATAATGGAAAAATAATTTTAATGGACAGCAAGCTTAAAAAGTAATGCAATTATGATAGTTTGAAATTTAATTCCAGGATTGATGAACATTTCAGGATTATACATCAGTTTTCAGGAAACAGTTTAAAGTCTCTCCCAAATATGTAGTAAAAATCCTAGTTTTTCATTTTTGAAACTATTTTTGAGGTTTCTGCGTCATTTTGAAGGAACGGTTCAAAGTCTATCTTAAATATGAAGCACAAGATCATTTATCGCTATCAATGACATGCTTACTTCAACCAAGAAGTCCCAACTTAGTAAAAAATGCCACAAACTTCAAGAATATTCAACTAACTCATCTAACTATAAATTAATTCCTTCACAAAATGCACCAACATTCAAATTTGCGTGGAAAGCTGTAAAACTTCAACCAGAATCTGCAAAACGCCGTAAACAGTTCCATCAAAACAAAATCACATAAACCTTTCAATTAAGGAAAAAGAGTTTAAAGAGGCGAATCCAAAGAAATTGCAAGTCACCCACCCAACAGCCAAAAATAGACATAGAAATAAATATTCAGCATGTCATCCTCCGTCAGAGCTATTTAGCTAAGTCGTGAGTACTGCCAAACTAGCTCAGCATTCATCAATGTTACGATGGGAAAAATCGACACAAAGAAAGCTTTTGTCGGTTGTTGCCATTTTATCTTCCTCCATTGCCAAATTTGGGTGTAAAAAGTCAAAAAGAAGACAAAAAGTCATACGAAAAAAAATGTCGAAGAAATGCCAAGAAAAAAGTATCCATAGAGACATTTAATAAGCCCAACTTGAGCCAAATGCATAATGAATAGATTCGATATTAATATAAAAAAACATTCATTCAGTCAGGCAGTGGGTTTTTGTGTCGATTCGAATTCACGACTTCAGGATGTTATATAACATCCATCCATCGCCAACACACCGACCGACTAAAACTCAATTGGATATGTCATAACCATCTCAAGCTAGCTCTTTCTGTCTTGACTTTTTTTTTATTTTCTTTTGGTTGGGCTTTTGTGTCTGTGTGTTGAATGTTTAAAAATTGTTGAGTTTTATTTGGGTATGTTTGATGGAATTTTGACTGACTGACTTATAAATTTGTTTTTGAATCAAATTTTAAAAAAATCTTTATTTTTTAGAAAATGGTCAAAATTTCTTTAAATAATCTCATAAATTAAGACTGACCATCTACGTGGTGTTTCAACGGACATTGTTATATTTTTTAAAATTGCCAAGTCTAAATTTTAAAATTTTGTTCCAGGTCCTGTATTTTTTCACAAATATTTTCGTTAATTTTCAAATTTTCCTTTTTGTCCTTAAATTTTTTAAAAAATTTATAAATTTAAAATTTTCCAGGAAAATGCGCTTTATCAACATCATAAGAATTTTCATCTCACAATATTTCTCTCATTTTTCCATCCAGCAAGAAAAAATTGAAAATGCTAAACACAGAAATGTTTTTGCTTCATTCCTCTGTTAAAAATTTTACCCACGAGGCGGTGTTCTTTTTTGCATGTCTGCGTGACCAGTTTTCACTTTCTAATTCAGCAAAGCAAAAATAGTTGAAAATTTTTGTATTCAAAAAGTCGTTTTGTTCTAGTCACTGTTTACCTACATACACATGGATGAGATTTGATATTCACCTACATACACAGATGCAACAGAATGTAAAATTGGATAGTTTGCCGCTTTGGTGCGCTGGTAATCTTTTTTTTCTATTACGTATTATGTTGTAACAATTTTTTTCTTTCTTTTTTCTCGTGAGTTTTTTTTTCAATGCTTTTATGAGAGAAAATTGAATTTTATGGGAGATTTGAAATGAGGGTTCAAATTGGTTTAGTTCTCAACAAGGCTCATTATTCATAATATCTTGGTAAATTACTAAGATATATACTTAAAACCTACTATTAGAAAAAAGGAAGATGGCATAGAAAAGGTGAAAAATAGTGTCCCCAGGCTGGCGTGGGGCCGGATTTCACGAAATGTTCACCTTTTTACGCCGTGTGCCGTTCGGATAAGATAAATAGAATTACAGAGATACAAAACGTATTGGGATATTCTGGTAAGATTTGAGGAGTGAAACGCCTTAGTGGATCAAATTGATCAACCAACTTATAAAGTATGTTTTGTATTAAAATGCTTTCGTTGTTTTCGGTCTTGCATGATTTTCTGAATTTCAAGTTGGGATGGGACAATTAGTACTCAAAATTTTAAGTTCCCGGAACCGAGAAAGCTCAAGACGTTGTCCTCACAATGTAAATTCAGGAAACTTACTTCCTATAACTAATTTAAGACAAAGAAAAATTCCCCACATTTCCTCTATCAAACCATAAATCAGATAAAGCAACAAAGCTCAATCTGCTTCCAAGAACATAATCAGTCATATATCAAGCAACAATGACAACCAAAAGTGCACAATACTAATTCCATTAATCAAGCTATTTTTATCAGAAACTTAAAATCTATCAATTTACTGAATTGTAAATACAAATGCATGAAAAGACGACAATGCGGTGAGTTATCGAACTCATATCTTATCGGTTATAAAAAATAATAATGGAATCAAGTGAGTCAAAGTCGTGAATCGAAAGAATCTGAAATTAAATTAGACTGAGTCCCAATTCCAATTATTTTTTTCATTATCATTGACCTAATTTTTAATGTGAACTAATTCTTTTATTTTTATAGGTTGTCGATAATGCATATGATTTGAAGTACTAGGTTGTTTTGAAAAAATAATTTAAAATAAATATTATTTTAAAGAAAACCCTAAAATGCTTAAAACTCTTTCAAATGTAAAAGACCTCCAAAATATTCGAGAACTTCCCAACAAAAATCTCAAAATAGCAACAAAAATAACAAAAAACAACAACGCACCGCAAGTCAACGCTCGATCTGAAGGACGCACAAAAGTTTAAATCGTAACAAGCCACATAACCGTACAGCAGCAAAAAAACTGTTTTTATATCAAAAAAATATGATGCAAGCGCTCAAAAATTCAACACCGAAACACAATGAAAATTCCACTCAAGGACGATGAGAACTGCCGAGAAGTACATGATGAACATCGTAGCAGTAAACAAGTTCTACGTGACTCACAGCTTGAGTCGTCATTGTGGAAATTTTTGTTATCAATTCCCTGAATTTAAATTTTTTCCTTGATAAAGTATTTTGACTTTTTTTAATACACGGAAAGATTTGACAGTGATGTTTTTACTATGAATAAATGTGAAATCAGTTTTGGTATCCTTGAAAAGTTACGAGGAAAAATGTTGATGCGAAGAATTTGTTTTAACTATTTATATGTAAAATAATACGGATTTTGTGTATTGGAAATGAGCAACATTTTTATTTATTTATGGCTAAGTACTCTCGAGAGCAAAATCTTCCGTTATTTTGTACAAAAATTTGAATTTGAATTTTTCTATCAGTACGAAAAATTTACACACACAAGCACAAAATTCAATTCAAACTAGTAATGAAGCGATCACGCTTCATGGGCATATTCACACCGTTTCAAGTTTTTTCATTCATAGCTTAGTATTATGTTACTAACAAGACTTACGAAAAATCGTAAAGTTTTAGCTTATTTAGTCAAAAATATCAAAATTAGAGAAAAAATGAGTTTGACGTAGCTTCTAGCCCCTCGAAATCCAAAATGGCGTCGGTTCCATATTAAGGCACAGCTAAGGAACCTACATACCAAATTTCAGCTCATTTGGTCAAAGTTAAAGCAAAAATCAATTTGGCGTAGCTTCTAGCCCCTCGAAATCCAAAATGGCGTCGGTTCCATATTAAGGCATAGCTAAGGAACCTACATACCAAATTTCAGCTCATTTGGTCAAAGTTAAAGCAAAAATCAATTTGGCGTAGCTTCTAGCCCCTCGAAATCCAAAATGGCGTCGGTTCCATATTCAGACACAGCTAAGGAACCTACATACCAAATTTCAGCTCATTTGGTCAAAATTAAAGCAAAAAACAATTTAGCGTAGCTTCTAGCCCCTCGAAATCCAAAATGGCGTCGGTTCCATATTCAGGCACAGCTAAGGAACCTACGTACCAAATTTCAGCTCATTTGGTCAAAACATTCCTTTACTATGAAAAAAATTAAATGTGTTTTGCAATAATCGGCTATAATTTGACCAAAAACAGCAGTTTTTCGTTCCTTGTGCCTTACTGGATGCATCTCATGACTCCAAAAACAATACAGTTCTTGCCATACATGATATCTATCAGATACAAAAAACCAGAAGTCTTGATATTGAGTTTGAATCGAGTTATCGCACCGATTAACTAACTAACTTGCTAACTTGCTAAAGGACAGAAAGTGTTTTTTTGAGATTTCTCGGCAATGGAAGCACCAATCGAGATGCGGTTTTCACTGTTAAATTGGTAATTTTAGGCACAGACTTTCCATACTGAACACTATGGGTCGATTCCGTAAGCCTGAAGCAGCAAGTCCAAAAAGTAGTTTCACTGAAATACCAAAAACAATATATTCACACACAATTAAAATTGGTGTGAATATGATAAATTTTATACGTTGAGATTAAACAAATTTTCATGTTTTTTAAAATAAATACTAGTGAAAATTTAAAGATTAGTTCATTTTTATAGTTGTTCTATGATTTTAATGACATTTTGTTTGAAAATGGGCATAATATTTAATAAAACTTTCATCCGTTTTAATCGTTCAGTTTTGTAAACATTGCTTACAAATGTAAACATTCAAGATGAAATTTTGTTTTATTGAATTTAACTAAATTTATCTATAAGCTAGATAGTTTTAATTGACTTATTTAGTGAAAAACATATTCTTTGATGCTAACTATGTTGATTTAGTTAAGACAAAATGAGTTTTATAAGATTTCATCCAGAAAAATTTAACGGAACAAATGTACTAAAATAAGGAATACTAAAAGTTCCTTATTTCAAATTTTGTACTAAAATAAGGAAAACCGTTACGCCTTGAGAGTACTTAGATTTATGGAATTGTAGATTTCAGAGAACAAAGATGGTGATTGTTAAATTCTAAGACCGGTTTCTAGCGCTACCTGGAGTACCCTACCACAGGGCTAGATGGGGTATCCCACCCTAGGTGATACTCAGTAATCTCTTGAAGAACGACCCTAAACTAAATTCTAAGCTTGAATGTCTAACTACCCATTAAGTTATGGGCTTATATATTTGTTATGCACATTGGATAGAAGCAACAAGTCAACAATTGTTTATCAACGAAAAAAATATTATTCTTTATCACTGAACGTCCGCTACAAAAACTCATATCCATCACCTCACTTTTTTTCCATCATACACCAGAAATGCTAATTCCATTGAACCGTATGCATTTTCAAGCCATTGACAAAGCCGGTGCTTTTATTTACATTCGAAGACTCACATCATACCAATAATGACAATAAAAACAATTTGTAAGGTGGCAAAAGTGAAGAAAAAATAATTTTTTCCATTGATAAGACCATGTGAGTTTGGAATTGAATGATTGGCAGGGGCATGCGGGATATTGAGGCGACAATGATAACGGAAAAGTGTAAACAATGAGTTTTGTGTGTTGTTGCTGATAATGGAAGGAAGAAAAAGAAGTTATATGGGTCAGTGAGTTGATGTTGTGTGCTACATTTTGGTCGAATATTGGGGTTTTTGAACATCAGGTGATTTTTTGGGTGTTTGACGTAAGGTATGATAAGAAAATTATGTGGAAAATATAGGATATTAGTGAATTCTTCGTACCTAATTCTAGCCAGACACTTTCCTAAAAAATGATACTAATTTTTCAAAAACACACAAACAAACACCAACACTTCAACAGTTTTTGCTTATTTAAATAAAAAGAAAAGTAAAGAAAAATAAAAAAAACATAAAAATTTTAAATGTACATAAGAAAATTGGGTCACACATAGCCGAAAAAATGCAGTTTGTATATGAACATTATAAGAGAGAACATAAAAATTCATTTTTTTGTGCGTTTAATTTTAAGATTTTAGAAGAAAAAAATTTGAAACCATTAATTTAAGACAAAGTTATTTTAATTTGAAAATTTCAATATTTACAATTTTAATCGATTTAAGAAAATTATAAATACAAAAGTATTAAAATCTATTGTATTCTAAATATTCAATTTTATAATACTTGAATTTGTGAAAAAACTATGAATTAATAATTTATTGAATTAAAATTTAATTTTAAGAATGCGACAAAAAATTCGTTTCATAGTTTTAATTGTACACTTAAAATGAGAATTAAATTTTTTTGAAAAAACTAAATAAATGCTAATAATATTTCTGTTCTTTAACAAGCAAAAGTTTCAGTTTTTAAAAAGTTTCGCTAAATTTTCAAAATGTTTCGAAATTTGTAAAACATTTCATTAAATTTGTCATTTCATCTTTTTTGTCTCACGAAAATTACGACATTCACACTCTTGTTTCAGCTTTCTATCTTTTTTAAGTCCTTACATTTGCTGCACGAACTTTCCCGAAAATTCCTGATTTCTTTTGTTGTAAATGCACTTTAAGAAGAGACAAAATAAATAGAAAATTCTCAAAATTGTTCAGAATTTCAGATATTTACATTTTTATTCTGTATGTGGTTATTTATCATATAATCTGTAATTAAATTAAATTGACACTTTTAAAAAAGAAATTTAAATTTTCCTCAGTCCTTCCTTGAGTTACAAAAGGATTATTATTTTTTATTTTAAAAATTTAACTCAATAGTTCTTTATTTTTTCGTCAAACCAAAATTATGCAATTTGTTTTCCTCAATAAAACCAAAGCCACGACTTTTTTGTTGGCGAAGTTCACTAAAGTAATGGACAATGTTTTTTATTTTTATTTATTTAATTGGATGAGTATTTTTTCTCGTGTCCTTTGCCGTGACCGATAATATGATTCATTACTAAATTTGTCACGATATTTTGCATGAGTTTTTAGCGCATTTTTGAAACTTGTTAATCTAGAAAAATCTCTAAACCACTGTTAAATACTTTATTTAATGATTTTTTATTTATTAGTATAATTCAAATAACTTTTGGAGAGAAAACTTCAAATATATTTTGACCGTTAGAAAATTTGAATTTTAAAAAACAGTTCAATGTCGAACTAAATTAATTTATCAAGATTTTGTTACATAAATTGTTAATTACACTATGAATTAAAGATTTTTAAATGATACTCTTAATTCATCGCTAACAAAAAAATGCGTTTAGCATCCTCGAACAATTACATTTTTTTTTTAATTTTTATATGTTCATCTTACAGTATCTTAATTCATAATGTCAAAAGAAAAATCATAAATTTTTAGCTTCCAAAAAATTAATTATTAAATAAAAACTATAGTTCAATTCAAAAAAATCATGAACTTTACTTTTCATAAAATTTTCAATTTATAAGACTTGTCAATTTATAAAATTAACTTACCAACTTTTTGAAATTATTATTCAAGTGTTTTTGATTATTTTTACATTTTAAAATTTTTTAATCAGATTTTAAATGTATTCATAATTTTTTTTAATGTTTCTATATTAAAATTAAGACATTTTAAGTTCCCCATCTCATTAATGATTTGAGCGGACTCCTCACGACTTTTGCACACCCTTAGTGCACGCGTCCTCATCAGTTTTTTTATTATCAGTTGTAAAAACTCCTTACACAAACCTTTTTTGTCTTCTAAAGTTTTCCTAAGCTTGAGTTTTTAGTACTTGGTCACGATTTTGATTTTACTCTGATCGTTTTGCAATCAGATCTTTTTAATGAATTTTAATCTTTTTAATGAGAAAATAATTTTTGAGTCTTACGAAATATATATTTAAATTTTTCTCCAAGTCCTCTGGATAGAAAAATATCAGTTTTTTTACGATTTGAATTTAAATTTTTAATAGCTAATCCAAAGTCATATTAGGAGCAAAAATTAGTTTCTCTTATTTTCGTCAATATTATGATTCTTTTTAATTAATACTAAAGAATTTAGATAATTTAGTTCATGATTTAATTTTACTTTGAGACAAAGTAAGGAAAAATATCAACAAAAATCAAATATTTCTATTTATTCTATATTTTTCTCATAGATATGATTTTGTAACGGCTTTTTTTCACAAATAACCTGTACTTAAACCAAATTTTACGTTAGTCCAGAGGACTTGGATTTATCTATTCATAAAAAATTTAAATCTATAAACTGAAATTTTGCAAAATTGTTTCAAAAGTCTTTAAATTTGGTCAATATGAGATCCATAAGGCTAAGTTCTTATTAACTAACCATTTATGTACCGTCAAAATTAGAAAATAAGACAAAACTATCTGCATAAGGATGAAAAGATATTTTGGACACCTCCCTCCCCTAACAAAAATATTTTGGTACGCCCCTGATATGATAAAATTTTATTTACAATCAGAAATATTTTTCCCTTAAACTTTTCGTATAGAAAAATTCAAAAAACACGAGCTTGAAAGTTTCCAAATTTCTCATAAATTTTTCTTGAAAATTTCATCACATTCTTAGAGCAAATATTCCTAACTTCACAACAGCCTAAAACTATTCAAATAAAAAAATGACGAAAACAACTCCAATTTATTATTTTTCCTGACACATCACGTCACTTAAACTCCACACAATTCACGACTTCTGATCGTGAGTTTACGTTATCAGAACAAAAGCCTTATAATATTGAATGAAAATTGAACTGCGGTTTTGCGTTTTATCTTCTCAACGACTTCAACACTTCTTCAATGTCTTAGTTACGAAATTATTTGAACAGAAGATAAGAACAACTGCAAATGATCGAATTGAAGGTTACTTTTTAAGAATTACGTTGCCATGACTTTTTTTTTTGTAAAGAGATTCAAAGTTTTCTCGATAAATTTGTTTTGTTTGAAAATATTTAGAGTTATCTGGGATGAATTAGGGAGTTTGAAGTAAAGAAGAACAGACTAAACTGAGAAAGATGCATTAAGTTCAGCTGAGTTTAGCAACCAAATATTAAATCCTTAAATTCTTCATGTTTCCTGCTCAACAATTGTCAAAAATATCCAGATGGGGATCATTAAATTTTCATGAGCATCGATCAGGATGTTAAACGATGAAATATTTTTATCAACTTTTAAGCAACATGAATTACCTAAGCTTCAACGAATTTTGACAAATATGGGAAATACTGATGTCTCATTTATGGAAGGTACTTTGTTTTTATTAGACAAATCAATTTGGTGCAGACA
Organism: Chironomus tentans; assembly: GCA_963573255.1. Lineage (NCBI taxonomy): Eukaryota > Metazoa > Arthropoda > Insecta > Diptera > Chironomidae > Chironomus > Chironomus tentans. The sequence goes on along the minus strand of OY754305.1, from coordinate 22,246,671 downwards.
ACGGTCATTGGAAAGTAATGAATGGATAAATGTGGCTGATCAGAATCTAGTTCAGAAAAATATAATCACAAACGGCCTTGATTTAAATAATATCAGGAACTCTTTGTTATAATTAAGATTTTATGGATTAACTAGAATGAACTTGTGGCATGAATTTTTGGCTTAAATTTTCCATTACCCATACAAATTATCAGAATGGATTAGTTTTTTTTATAATCCGTTCATTGAATTAATTAATTATAATTTGTCTAAATTGTAATAATACACCAATAAAAAGTACAATAGCTTTTTAAATGAAAAAAATCTATTGCATTCGTCGCATCTCTTGAATGCAGAAAATTTTGTTTCACAATAAAAAAAGTCAAATTTAAAATTTGTTCATCCTTACAAAATCAATGCACATATCAAGGTTTATCTTTTTGAATATGTGAAACATCATGAGAAATGGCACGTGGATAGTGTTGTGGAGCTGACATGTGACATGGTATGGACTGACGCTTCATTTACTATGGAATTTATTTTAATCACATTTGAATCAATTGAGAAATAAAAATTGGAAGATTTTTGGTGTTGAAATTTTTTGCAGTTGGAAGGAATTTGAAAGAAATAAATTTGCATATGTGTTTTGCAAGAGGATATAAAAGCAATTAATCTGAAATGAATAGAATCATTTGAGTACATGATAATGTATGAAAACGTACTGTTTCTTATGGTGCTCTTTTATTTCTGAACTTAAGTGTATCTAAATTACTTTCCTTAATTTAATTTAGAACTTTAATAAAAAGAGTTGATTTTACACTGTTGATTAATCCCAAAAAAATTTCTACTGATTTTGTGCTTATAAGTAGCAGCTTTAATTACATTTTGAAGTTTATAGTAAAAATTAATGATCATTTGGCACCCCTAGGGTTGTGGCTTCAACTCATAGCTAATGCGGCCATATTTAAGAGTATCGAGTGGTAGCTGCCTTTTTTGCCCCAGGTGCCATCAAGAAAACTCAAAAGATCCCCATACAGAGGGCGCAAATTTTTAATTTCTCCCCCGGAGTACGAGAACCCTTGCTACGCCACTGCCTATACAAAATAATGAAAACTTTTAATAAATTCATGCAGACCAGCAATCAATCTCATAAAAGTCCACAAATAATCAAAAAATGACAATCTAAAAAGGATTCCAAACAAATCAAAAGCAAGAAAAAGCTCACGAAAGCAGCAAAAACCTTAACCGTACCCAACATTATCGATATTAAAGACACGAAAACCATTTCTTTCGTTTTCCATTTCAATTTGAATGCTTTCGTGCCACTAAGTCACTAAGCCAAGTTTCTTTACACAATTTCTTATCGACTCTATGCGCTCGAGTCGATTGCATAATCCAGGCAAGCCAAGCAGCATGGAAAAAAATTTATTATTATTCAAAGTGCGATAATATCGCTTACTATGGCTCTAAACACAAAGCAGACAACAACAATTTTCTGGTTTTTCTCTCTCATTTCTCTCAAAACTTTCCATCTCCATTTTTCCATTTCATTCATGCACGGCTTAACTCTCTTTGGTTGTTACTGCTGCTTTTTATTGTTGTTGGTGATCGTCGAAGAAAAAAATGTGGGTTAATCGGTTCTTAGATAATTAACATTATTTATTTCGCGCTGGTTTTTTTTCTTTTGCTCTTTCTCGTGGTTAGCTCCATCTCTCTCAATACTCTAGACACTGTTGAGCTTCACTATGAAAAAAAAAATATTGTTGTGAATTATGTAATATTTAGCTGACATGCTGCTTGGAATTATTTCTTCTTTTCTTTTTGTGTATTTTTGTGAGGCTTTTTTGATGAAGTTTTCTTGTTGTGGGAAATAGTTTTGAAAGGAATGGGTTTGGTATTTAGATTTCATGGGATATCTATAATATTATTGACCAACTATATTTGATCTAATTTTAAATTATATTTAAGAAAGTCAATTTAGTTTTAGACTTTAAAAAATAAAAAATTTTAAAAAAAATTAAGTTTTCAAAAATATTAGAAAAAACCAAAAAACAACAGTTTGCGGTTTCCTGTTTTGAGGAAGAAGCCGAGGTATTTTTGGTTATGGAAACAGAAACGGTTGGTAAGGCTCTTTAAAAGAAAAATGCGTCTTTTCCCCAAACTTCACAATGCTTTTCTAACTCACTCTCATTTAACTTTACAAAAATGTTAATTCAACAATTTTTCGGACGCTGATTTTTTGGGTGATTTCCGTGACGTAATTTTTTCTCAGCTGCTTTTTGCGCTCTGCTTTTCTTTAACAAGCTTTAAAAATGATTTTATTATTCTTGCAAATTGGCTTTTTATGTTTTTATGTGTGCCTTTTTATTATTTTATTGTTGTGCAGAAGAAAAATTTTTTTGGAGATGAGATAAGATTAAGTAAGCAGGAAGTCTTTATGCTGTTGCGGTTTGGTTTAAATTTTAACTTTTGTCATGGCTGTTGATCGGAGACTTTTAAATAATTTCAAAATAACTTTTAAAAATTAAGAATACATCTTTTTTTATTTATTTTCGAAAAGTTTGTTTTTATTTAGAATTTTTAAATCTTTTCCAAAATAATATTTTTTTTAATTTAAAAAAAATTATCAAACCAGCAGAACCATAACTAATTTCAAACCTTTCAAACATTCGTTATTTTTTTAGTCAAACTGGACAAAAAATTATTCGTGTTTATCTTCGATTTGGTATTGACACACATTTCGATTGTTGATATTTTTGATTTCTTTATTTATTTTTTTATTATCAATGCACTCATTTTTCTATTCGGTGGCACAAAAAATATTTTTTGATGACTTATTTTTCATGTGATTAACTTGAGATAATTTTATTTTGATTATATGAGTAAATTTATGAAAAAATTTGAAATTTTTAAAATAATTTTATAAAATATCCTCAAAAAAATAAGTTTTTGTTTCTCGTCAATACTTAATCAACTTTTCTTGATTCATTTGACATTTCAAGTCAGATAAAAAAATATCATAAAGTGAAAGATTTCTGCGAATATTTTAACTTAATATGCAAGTGATTTATGGATATCAAGTTATGACTTTAAAAAGACGCTGTTGAGTGTAAAGAGACATTTATTTTCAGCTTAAGATAATAATTTTCTTTCATTTTCTTTCTTTTATTTTTAGGTTATACAATATGCAATATGGGAAGAAAGAAAAGACAATAAAAAGCAGCATGGAGCATAAAATATTATTATTGTTATTAAATGCTGGAATAAATGTCACTTAAAATGTCTTAAAATGAAGAATGGAAAAAAGAATGAGGTAAAATATATTTTTAATTACATAACAATATTTGAATTTGACCGAAAGAAGATTTGAAGCTTAAATTTTTAAATTTTAGTACAAAAAACAAAAGTTAAATAATTTTAAATTGAGTGTTGGAAAAAATAAACTTTTAAAATAATTTTGAAAACTAAAAAAATTTAAAATTAATTTTTCCAAATTCAAGAAAAATAAAGAATTTTTAAAAATATATAATATTTTTTTTTAAAACAAAAGGATCAAATTTTTTAAAAATGTATTTGTTGTAAAAGTTTTCCACACAAAGCTAACCCTTAAAAAATAAAATTCACTTTTAAGAAGTCATGCAAAAAATACAACGAAATTTCGAAACACTTCAAAATCGCCCACGAAAAATCTTTCAAGAAAGAGTAAAAGAAAAATAAAAAAGCAAGCAAAACACGACTCAAGTCATGCATCTAACTCTGCATCTAATTCCAAAAGTCGAAACGACAAGCAAATCCACAATTTACCCAGAAAGTCATCTCGTTTGACTGCATTTTTCAATTCACTTTTTTCTTGCATTTTTTTTTCTTCTTTTCGTCTCTAATTATTACAAATGTGATTGCAAAAGTTTTCATATGGGGGAAGAAAAAAATTGGTAAGAAAAGCAAAAGTGAGTTGTTGATATTTGGTGTTTCTGGTTTGGGCATACATTCTTGAAGATCTTTCTAGTTCTAGGAAGATTACAATTGTTGTTGATTTTGATGCTACTGCAGAAAATCCAACACAAAGAGGCGCAAAAATTTTAAAGGGCGCCAAATTTTATTTTTGGGGGTGCAAATTTTTGATTTGGCCCAGGGCGGCAAAATCCCTTGTCCCTCCACTGTTTTGATGACATGATCATTCTTAATCAGGCTCAAGCAATGTATCGGTCAGACGTATCAGAAAAGTAACAAGAGTGGATAAAATGGAGCATTTTCCGAGGCGGAACGTTTTAAGGGTCACAAAATTCAGTAAATCTTATCAAGAAGGTAGAAATCTTAAAAAAGGTTACATTTTTATGTCTAAAATGCAAATTTTGTTTTACGATCTCGCTTCACTCGGTTTTTGTGAAGACAATATCAATGTCTTTTGGTTGGCAGTCCTTCGAATGTTCTCTTCTGGATTTTGTTTTTTATGACAACATAATTATTAAATATGTAAAAAAATTGGTTATAGGATCAACGAAAGCAAATTTTACCACAACAGATAAAAATCACGATAAGTTGTGGCCACAGAACATTGGGTTCCACAGAGTATACTCATTGATTGTTAGCGTTAAATGGACAAAATGACAAAATTACAACTTCAAAATTTCCTTCTACAATTCACAAAAAACTTTTTTTCTATTCTTCAGCGACGACTTTTTTCTATGCCGCAAAACCCACGACTTGAGGAAAAAACTTCATTTTTTGTTTCATCTTTTTCTCTCTTCTTTTCTGTGGCATAGAAAAGTTGTTATGGCAAAAGCAGAATTATGTAATAAAGCTTTTTTTCTTGCTGGTTTGAACAACAGAAATAAAATTGTGTTGAATAGGAAAAAAAATCGCGACTTAGAAACAGATTGAAGAGATTAAAAATTGATGGTAAAAAGTTGAGGTTGTTTTCTGTAGGATCATGCAAATTCAATTGATTTTGCTTTTGTTTTTTAAAGAGCAGAAAAATACCTGAAAATTCTGAGAAAAAATGCTCTTTAAATGTTTTTTTTTAAATTATGAAATATTGTGTGCTGATCTAATAAACTTTTAAATTTTTTGTTGTTGATAAATTGATGACCTAAGGAAATATTCGCATCTAAAGATTTTTCTTCAATTTTTTACAACTTTCAACACAAAAATATTTCCAACAACAAAGTGATCACACGCGACAACATGTACAAACAAAAAAATCATGAATATTCATAAATCATAAATGTCACAAAAACAATCAGCAGAAAATAAATCGAAACAAATTGTTTTAATTTTAAATCAGCAAAACATAATTGGAATCAGAATATTTTCTACATTAATCACATTGTGCATGTGGATTTTATTGTAAATAATCAACAATAATTTTTTTATCGGTCAATGGGGTAAGGAAAATAAACATTGGATTTATTTGCAGAATGGTTGGTGGAAGACCTTTGGAATTTGTGGAATTTTAATTTTCTTTCCATTTTTATTTCATTTAACTCTAGGAATTTTAAAACACAATGGTGTAAGCCTATTTTGAGTATAGAATTAAAAAGATGAGAATTTTTGATGGGCTCAAGAATAATTAAAGTATAATTTGGAATAAAGCAGGGGCAGAAAGGGTCTAAGGGAGTCCGGACCCCTCGAAAAATTGTTTACATTGAATATTTTTTTTCTGCAAAATAATTTTTCTCTTAAAACGCTTTTCCGAAGCTCTGATTTGTAGCTTAATCATTCACGTATCATTAGAATTAACAAAAGGTACATAAACTTGAGTAAAATATTTAAAAAAATAAAGACCCTACATAAAAAATCTTTCTGGATACCTCCCTGAAATAAAGCTTGAATACTTAATAAAATCCAAAAAAAAATCATGTCAGAATGTATCAATGAAGCAAATATAGTCCAAAAAAGCCCTCAAAAACTCAAAACAAACCAGAAGCATTTCAAAAAAATAGAAAAAAGAAAAATTCTCAAGCTTACAACCGAAAGCGAGAGCTTGCTAAATAAAGAAATGCACCGACCGAACGAACCGATCAACCGAACGTCAAAAAAGAAGAAAAAAAGAGCGAAAAAATAAAATTTCTCTCATTTCTCGCTCGTCGCTCGCGCTGATATTCACTTTTTCTGTCTTCATTCAATACTTGCGCCCGAAGTTTCCCCGTTGCAGTCAAACGAAAGTAAAAACTATCGCAATACATTATTTTCAAAACAATTTGTTAACAACTGTTGAACGAGAAATACTGAAAAAAGTCTCGCTTACAAAATTTTATTTTTCATATTTTTTCTTTCTTTTTTTCTATTTTGAAACTTTTTTTGATTTTGAATTGAATTGAAATTTTTTTCTTCCTTTCTTCAAATTTGCCGCGTTCGCGAAAAGGATATTTTTTCCTGATCTTTTTATGGACTTTTTTTGATCATGCAGAAGTGCAAAGAAAAAATCCTGTTGTGAATCTTGTGGAATGAAATAAATTTTCTAACTGAAAAAAGTTATATTGTGAAAAAAATTTATATAAAACTGAATCAGGAAGTGAAGTTTAAAGAATTTTGTAAATAATTGAAAATTTGTGACTTTTATAAAAACTGAAAATTGAAAAAAAAAACTAAAAAATCAAGTTTATAAAAACATACAAACAACAGTGCGAACATTTATGTTTGAGAAATCAAAGGAAGAAAAGTGGAAAAAAACTGAATTAAGAACCGTGTAGAATAAAAAATTGTGAAATTTGAAAATAAAATAATTAAAGGAGTTAATAAAAACTATTTTGGAAAAACATCAACAAATTTGGATAAAATTTAACATTTTTCGGATTAAAGGTAATTCTTTTTTAAAGTAATAATATTTTTTTAAAAACTAAAGTCTTGAAAAAATCAACATAATATTTTAATGAGTTTTACATTTAGTTTAAAGAAGTAAAAAAAATAAAAATTAGAAAATATAGAAAACCTTATTTTTAGTTTTAAAAAATTTAGAAATTTCTAGAAACATAAAACATAATTATCACATTTTATGTATGTTTTTAAAGAAACATAACTGTATCTGAAAAATTTTTACAAGGTTAGCCACAAAAAAATTAGAGACAATTTTAGTTTTCAAAAATGTTATAACAGTTGTAATTGATCAACAATTAATGACACCTCAATTACAATTTTTGGAAAATACTTGAACGCTTCATAAAATTAAATGTGTATTTTTTTGTCGTCTAATTAGTTATTAAAAAGGATCAGAATTGGAGATTATAAGTTGAATCGAAAATTTTCTTTATAAAAATATGTTTTTTCAACTTTTAAATCTTGTTTAAGATCTACATTTTTTATTAGTTCAATAGTTAAATTAACAAAATTCGTCTTTTTTGCATAAATCTGTACAAAAACTTACCTAAAATTTTAATACATTCCAGAAAAGTAAATTTTTTTAATTACCTAAAATTTTAGTCATTCAATCAAAAAAGTGCCCACTCCTTGACTCACTCCCAAAAAATGAGCAAGGATTTGTTTCTGCATATAAATAAGCCAAAACAAAAATTCACAATAAAATCGTGAAAATTATCTGAGAGAAGCAACAAGTCGAATTATGTGAAAAAAAATATTCACAGACACAATAGAAGTTTTTTCTAATAAAACAAGAAAAAACTGTCGTCACATGAAAAACAGTGAAGGTGTCTATTGCATCTACATATGAATAATAAAAAAATAAAACAAGACAGTTTTTCATCTGTGAGTGATTTTTTTTGTGTACAAGAAAAAAAATTCCTTCCGAAAAAATTTAAAATAAGAAGAAAAAGAAAATTGACTGTGACTGCTTGCAAAGAAGATTTGTGCGTCTATTATTGTGATGACAAAAAATTTTGTGACACTAAATGACAGAAAATTGTTGTCAAGAGTAATGAATAAAAAAAGATGGGAAAGAAATGAATTTTTGGAGTTGAAGAAAATATCAAGAAAAGTTTGAATTACAAACATGTTTTAAATTTCAAAACTAACGAAATTTTTTTATCATTTTTAACAGGAAATATACGTGACATATAAAAATTTCATCGTGGAAAAACTAAAACTACAACTAATCTACCAACCTAGACACACATATTAAGTGAAAAACTAAAACCACGAATTCATATCGAACTAAAACTGATAAAAAGTTTGTGATTAAGGTGACCACAAAAGTTTTTAGAGCTTAAATACGTGACATTAAGAATATTCTGGGATACAAAATTAATAATAATTGAGAATTGGATTGAAAAAAATTTAAAAATTTTAGAAATAACTTCAAGTTGTTCCAAAACTCAAAAACACCTTCAAAATTCTAAAAAAGTTGTCAAATTCAATCTAAAAAGTCCTTAATTTATCTTATTTGACCACAAAAGATCTCTAAAAATCACCAATCTACTCCACCTATCACCTATCACCTATCGTGTCGATGTTAAGCCATGGAATCACCTCAAATGTATGACAATAATCAAAATAATCTCCCCATGGCTGCTCAAACAAAGACAACCGTAAATGGCTCAAATGCCATTAATAATAATAACAATTCAATTACGATAAATGCAAACTTAAAGAATGATCACGTCAACGGTGGTCTCACAAATGGCACAGCTCTACTACAGAAGCAGATACAGCAACATCCACAGCAATTATTGCAACATCAGCAGCAACAAATTCAACAGGTTGTACAGCAATACACACAAAATGATCTCGAAGAGTTGACAAATCCAGAAATTTCACTCGACTTGGCGAATTTCATTGACGATCAATTCCGTAATGAACAGGAGCAATTTGCATTTTTTAATAAAGTCGTTCCGGCTGTCGTGAATGGTGTTAATGGTGTCAATGGCGTCAATGGAATCGTCAACTCGGAAGCAGCAAAAGCAATCCAACAGGCGAGATTTCAACATCGACAGAATCCAACGAATGCATTGGCCTACATGCCCGGATGTGTTACAGGTAAATGAACTTTATACGTTGAACTCACTTTATGGACCTAAAAAAAGTTTAAAATCTTTTTTCTGTTGCTGATGAATCAGATTTTTTATGATCTTTTTTTCTCTTCTTCTGATGTGTTTAATATCACTTTCGCTTTTTTCGGGTTTTTTGCTTCGTCTGATGGCTGATTTGTATGCGTGTTGGGTTAGCACTTTGTTGAGTGGATGTTTGTAGATAGAATGAGTGACATTGTAGAGCAGTGTGTCTGGATAGTGATTGAATGAAGGAATGTGGCCATTGTGTTACTAAGAATTGTAATACGAAGATACTAAAACTAGTATGAATGATATTGAATCTTAAACCTTAAAAAAGGTTGTGTGATGACTCCTGAACGAAAGCAAAGAAACCACAAAAACGAAATATTTTTCCTAAAATATGCGCCATATTCACTTGATCATAAGTATCATAAGCCTCTCCGTACTTAAACTTGTTGTAAATGTTAAACAACGAGCAAGCGTGTAAAAAGAAAGAGACAAAAAATATGATTTGACAGTTTGTTGACCCAATTCTTTTCATATCATTCTTTACTAGAAATTTTTTTCACTTTTTTCATTTGATCGTTTGTGGTTTGAAACTTTTTTTTCTTTCTTTCTCTGCTGTATGTTGGTGTGGCTTCTATATTTAATTAGTCACCAAAATATAATTTTTTTTGGGCTTTCTAAAATGTTTAAGCTTAGTTAATGAGAATCTAATTAGTATGGATGGTTTGAATATTTGAAACCAGAAAGTAATGATGGTACGGTTAAATTGTTATTAAATAGCTGTAATAGTGCAAACTCAAGTGATTTTGGTTGATATTGAAATGATCATTTAGCAAAATATTCGTGTGAATTTGAAAATCACTTTTTTTAACTTGTTTTCTAAACTGATTAAAATCCTGTATTATGTCCTGTTTCCTATATGGTTATACTAGCCTTATATCCATGAAATTCTAAGCACTCATTCAACAAAGAACACATCCGTCACCAAAGTCACCAAAGTCAATCAACTCCCATAAATAGACACAAAGCATCAAATGAAACTGAAAGTGAGGCAATGTTGTACATTCGCATGTGGTTGTCGATGACGCGATATCATCAACATCATCATCATAACCGTTATAGCAACAACAATAATAATAATTTTCTGAATGAAAATTACGAAACTGAATATTTTGTTGTTGGAAGTGAATGAAAAAAAACTTCTGTAATTATTGAATAATAATTTCAATCTTCCCTCTCACGTTTAAAATTATGATGATTTTTAATGCGAGTTGTTGGAAATTTATTGGCTGGGGGCACGCATAATTTTTATCTTTTAGATGCATGCGTAATGAGTGATAAGATAGCGTAATTTTGGGATTTAATGAGATAATTTTCATTAATTTTGGATATAAGGAAGTGAGATGCATAACAATTTTGCTTTTTATAGAGAATAAAGAGTAATTATTTGATATGCTGTGTCTATTAACAGGGAATAATTTTTTTTCATTTGAAACACCGTACCAATTTTGAATAATTTTTCGGTTTAGGCCATTTTTAAGACAATTTTCACTTATTCACCCCCTTCACTACTGTTATAAGCACTCGATAGCTACTGGCATTTTAGCAACAAGGATTTTAAAAATATTATCAAAAAGCAAATCACAGATTACATTTCTATCCTTAGACTACAAAAGGGAGCTGTAAGGTGCATTATCAGTTGACATGATTCGATTAAGTGATAATTTACTCTATAAGATTTCAAACCAGGGGGAAAACCACTTGGGCCTGGTGGAATTTTTTTTAGAAAACATCTAGTCTCAAGCTTTTGGTCCTATCTTGAGCAGAACCAGTATATAAGATATTCTCACACCGTTTCCACCAACCAATATTAAAGGATTCAAAATTATTGTACAAAATGTAGCTGGTGGAAAAAAAGTTTTTGGTGGAAAATGACAAAATAAGACTACTGAGCGACAAAGCTAATTCAATTGATTTTTCACATGGAAAAGATCACTTCATTATCTTTCCAAAAGTTAATTAAGAAGAATAAAGAATAGCTTCAATGTTTTCAATAATATTTTAATTCGCTCACTGATCATATGTTTGTATCTCTCTGCAAAAAAAAATCGGCAACTCATTTTCCGCTCTCTCCAAAATGCCAATTTTTCTTCACATAGCTTGCAAATATTTCAATTCTCATTAGCTATCAGCATCGAGAGAGCAAACACAAACCATACGAAACCGAACCATGCAGGCATAATGCGAACCAATGCCGTAATTCTTCTTATGCATTCACCTCACGCTATTACGTAGTTTCATGCTGTAATACATTTTTTTCTTTCATGCCAATCCGCTCATACAACAAGTGTTTAAAGCCGAAACAGCAGCGCATAAAAAGTAGCAAAAAAAGGTTGAAATTTGTTGACGGCATAATGAGCATAATGAGACAATATTTTTCTTGTGAATTATTATGAATATTATTGACACAGAGTGGCAATTTGCTCGCGTGCTGGACAATTAAGAATGCCTTAATCGTGTCACATGAGATGTTTCTGTGCACGTTTCTGAGAAAAGTTTGAAAGATGGAGTTTTAGATAAAAAATTGTGTAATGTGTTTGTTTGAACTCAATTTGGAATGTTTGTTTATGTTTTTGGTTTGAGAATGTTTTGATTTCTTAGGTTTCATGAATTATGTTTGGTGTTGGCATCAAAATGATTATTCACATTGTTGATTTAACAATATCCAAGTTCATTCAACTCTTACTTTTCTTTTTAATCAGAAATGCAACTCAAAAGTCATGTTTTAATTTTCTACAGTTTCTTTAAAGTTCAATGCCATAAAATGCATACAAATAAAAGAATTTCACTTCAGAAATTATTTACACCTCAATATAGAAAAGTCATCGAACTTAACTTTCAAAGTCAACATCATCGAAAAAATTCGTCATGACTAAAAACTTTTTCTTGTCAATTTGCGGTCTTTAAATTTTCCCAGAATAAATTTTTATTTAGCATGAAAAATTCTTCTTGATTTTGTAGTGTTTGTATCTTAGAACATAAATCGCTGCATTAAGATTTTATGGACATAGTTCATGCTGCAATGAAAAAACACTTTTTGCTGATGTGTGACAAATTTTATTTTCTGTTTCATGTTAGAATTTTTATATTGAGTATTACTACCTCGATGCTTATCTTGCTGTTAGTTTTTAGGGTTTTTGTTGCATTTTATGAAGTATTAATGGATTTGATTTATGATGAATTTTAAGGGACCATTTACTAATGATGTTTTTGGTGAGAAAGAAGATTAAGTTGGGTGTGTGTATGAGAAGGATGGCCGAGAGTACAAATTGGTTGAAGTTGTAAAAAGGAAGCAATGTAAAGCCCTCCAACCCATAAGTGCAATTCTAATTGGAATGCATCATTTGTTGATTTTTCAAATATATATTCAATAACAATAACAATTAATAAAAAATATATAAAAATTCAAATTTAAAAATTTGAAATTTTCATAAACAAGTTTTAAACAAAAAAATTCAAAATTTCCACACACAAAAAAGATCTTCAAAATTTTCCATCATTTATTGTTTCCACAGGAAACCCAAATGAAGCTGCAGATAATGGAGAAAGTGCAAATATCAAGGAAGAACCAGTTGATCCGATTGAGCTAAGAAGACTACAACAATTGACTGCCAATAGTCAGTTCCTTAATGGAAATTATCAATTCCAAAATAACAATAATAATAATAATAATAGTAATAATGGTGCAACATTCACTCCACTTACACCAGCATCAGTGCTTCATCATCAACAGCATGTTCCAGGTAACTAAGAGTTGGAAAATTTTGAGGAGTTTTTTGGCTTTGATTTTTTGGAATAATTTTTGATGTTTTGATTATAGAATTTCGAGTTTTTGAATTTTAGTTTTTAATTTTAATACCAAAAAATACTAAAAATACTAAAATTTAAGTTTATGGTACAGAATTTTCCATCGTCACCTTCCAGAGCTCGAAGTTCATATTCACTTTGTATAACATTGAGTTCTGACATTTTCAAACTTAAAATTTTAAAAATATTTCAAAATTATTTATTTTTTTGAAATATTTAAAAAAAATTTAAAAAAACGATGAAAAACTTAAAACTGGAATTTTCTGCTTTTTCATTTTTTAATCAGGAAAATTCCCAAATCACGCAGCAGCCCACTTATCAAATTTCCAAAAACTCAACAAAAATCTCGTTAGTCGAAAGAATTCACTAAAGGGGGCCGATAAAGGAACTGACGAATATCGGAGACGACGTGAGCGCAACAACATTGCCGTCCGGAAGTCCCGCGAGAAGGCTAAAAAGAGAGCGCACGATGTCGAGAGAAAGCTCAAGGATCTCCAAAAAGAGAATGACTCGCTAAGGCGCTGCGATGAGGAAAAGACAAATGTCATTTTACTATATAATCAAGTTTTTATGAGACTAAGCAATCATAGCAATCCCGAAATTAAGCAAATTGTCTCACTCGAGTTAAATTCAATGAATATGCAATGTGATCAGGGCATGAATATGCAAAATTCACTTCTACATAACAGTTACTTGACGAAAGATACTTAAATGTTAGGAAATTATTTTATTAATTAAGTTTTAAATAAATTTATGGATTGTAAGTTTTTCAATTTTTCAAAAAAAAAACGGAAACGAAAATACGTGGTGGTTGGAAATTTTGAAAGAAAATAGCAAAAATGTCTGGTAAAAATAAAATTTAGAAAAAACTGAAATTGGCAACTTTTTGATGAGATTTATCTGAAAATGACTGGGAATAGGGTTGAAATTTAAATAGTCTGCTTTTTGGACTAGAAATGATAAAGAATTTCAACCTTCAAACCCAGCCAAGATCAAAGACTGAAACCTATTTGTTTAAAAATGAAAATTAACTTCTAACAGGTCGAATAGTTTAGACATGATTTGAAAAAAGAAATTATTTTCGAATGACTAAAATTTTAGAAATTTGCACTAAAAATAGTCAAGTTTTGTTCGTGCATTAAGAAAAAACTTCCAAATTAATTTCAAAAGATCTCAAATGAAATTCAACAAATGAGTTTCATTCCTTTGACAAGCTGATCGGAAGCTTTCAGCAAAAAGTCAGAATTTCTCATCAAATATGGCCAAAATGTCTGTCGACTTGATGAATTTGGAGGCTAGAGAAATTTGAAATTTTGAGTATTTCAGTATCCAATTTTCAGTTTCTGCAGAGCCTCGACAAACTCTTCAGAGTCATTAAATCAAATCTCTTTAGCCTTCAAAACTGTTTATATGAGAAAATATATATATATTTGTAATAAGAAAAAGCAAAAAACTAGAAAATCCCAAAATTAGTTTTTTATAAGTCACAACAATCCACTTGCTGTCATTAACTTTTTCATTTTTTTAATTTTTCATCAACTTTTACATTTGTCATATTATTCTAAATCCTGAATTTTTTTAAGGTTAAATCGGGAAGCAAACCAGCATTTTTATGGAAAATTTGATAAGAAAAATTTATTAGTTTTGTATATAACCAAAGACTTTGAATATTTTAGCATTAAACAATAAAAAAAATTATTGCGATCGCTTTGTTTTTATAAAAAAATCTCTATATATTAAGGGATATCAAGGAACTAATAAAAAAATGTCCATAAAATTCTTAAAGGAATAAACTGGATCGTCCACTTTGGTATTCCTTCATTTTCCTCACCAAACACCTTATTAGCCTATCCTCTAAGTTTAATCTATTGGCAGCTGCTTAGAATTTTTTATTTTTATTTGATTTTATAGCTTAATTGAATATTTAACTTAGCTTACGTCCAAAGAAAAAAAATAATTTTTGTAAATTTTTTATCACTCAATTTGCTTAATTTTGGTGCAATTTTTCGATTGAAGTAAATGTTTGTGGAAACTTTTATGTTAGCTTTTGAAGGCTCTAATTAAACCTGTCATTCAATATCAAATTATTCTTTTACCGAACTATAAAATTTTGAATATTCCTTTATTATAAAATTTGAATTTTATTATATTTTGAAAATATAATTTTTTTTAATTTACACTTTTAAAAATAAAATAAAAAGTTGTCATTCAACTATCAAAAGAAACCTCAAAAGTTAACATGCCTTGTAAAATATTCATAAAATCCAATTTTCCATAAAATTTTCATCGGAATAATTAGAAAATAAAAAATATAGTTTATCTTTTTCATATTTTTATTTTACTTATTAAAATATTTTGTTCGGTTTATTGGTTAGCTTAATAATTTGATTAGTTGGTATTACTAAGTCTGTATTTCTTTTGTCAAAAAAACTGAAAGCTAAATCTTTTAGAAATTCAAAGTCAGAATCGAACTTTTTATTATTTTAAAATTTCTTCCTAAAATTTTGATGTAATATTTTGACTAATTTGTCACTAAATCAATTTTTTTTTAAAAAAAAATACAAGAATTGTGAATTCTTATTGTTAACTAATTTTGACTAAGAAATTTTATCTGGTTTTTGTTGCTTTATGTATTCTATTTTTCAGGATCATATTTTATTATTTTTTGGGGTTAGTTGATAAAAGTCCTGATGAATCTATCAGAGATCCTGCATATTCATTTTGTCATTGTACTTGAGACATAAGACCTTTTCTATGTTAACTGTAATTTTTACGTCCAATTTATTTTGTCGTCTACTAACTATCTAACTTTACTTAAAAACAATTCTAAAAAAATACTAATGACTTGTAATCAAAATGTTGCTATCATCCCTTATTATTTCCCTTATTGCTCTACCATGCTTGGACAATTTGCACATAAAAGTATACAATTACACAAAACAAGCTCAATTCAGGAATGCACAGACTTCTCTTTTTCATACATTTTTTATTCTCAAACACAATCAAAGCTGTTTTATTTTTTAATAAATAATAAAAACTATTTTAACTAAAAAAATAAGCTCAACTGATGATTTTTAAGAGAAATAAATAAAAACAATAAAATTTTGGCACCAGAAAAGTTTTTATAATGAATATTTTTATATGCATATGTAAATCTATAGCAATTAAATTAAGTATATCAAATATCTCTATATTGTAATTTTTGTTGAAAAAGCAAACAAAAAATTAAGATAAAAATAATTTTATATGTAAAAAAATTTAAAATAGAAAACAATTCAAAATAAAAAAAATTTATGCAAATAAATTATTTTTTTTCTACTTTTAGATTTAGAATTTTAAAAATTAATTTTTAAAATATTTTTTTCATAATTTCTTTGATTTTTGAAAGTAAATTTGAAAACACAATAACTCATTTAATTTGAATGTTTAAAATGGCTCAAATTTTGAAGTAAAAAGGTAAATTTCAAAAGATTTTCAAAAATTCTAAAGTAAAATTGTGTTATTTACTTAATTACTTATTTTTTGGGTATTTCCATTTAAATGTATTTCTAAAAAAAACTTCCAGAGAAATATTGCAGCTTTTTTCAGAACAACAAAAACCATGCTTTGCAATTTTCCTCAAGTCTCATCTCAACGTGATCAATTTACAAATCCGCATATTACTAATTCTGTGTCTGCAACAGACTTGATTGATTCTTTTGTTTTCCTTTTCGTCAAACTATTTGTGCAATGGGCGTACCCAGGAGGGTCTGGACCGCCGCGAGAGCACGTTTTAAAATTTTTCGGAGGGGGTCCAGATCCTCCTAGGCACGCCCCTGATTTGTGCAAATGAAAATTTAAATTTGTGATTTTTGTCATCCATGTGGCGCAGTTTTCACAACAGTTATATTAAAAATGACAATTTTGGATGCAAATTTTATTCCATTGTGGACTTTTATTGATCATGAAATTTGTTAGTAGGTTTTTGTAACTTGATAAAGATTTAAATTTTGTGGAGACGATGAGAAACAGATTCTTGAATTAATGTGAAAATAACAGAGCATTAAATTAATGTAATTATTTTAATAATTTAAATAAAATGTTGATAATTTCATAAAATTTTCAAAAAGTTAAAATAAAAATTTCAAGTATTAAAAAACTAATTTTAACCAAAGCAGAGGCACATCCATGTAAAAAGGTATTTGAAAGTCAAAAATCATTTAACAACGCTTTTTCACAAAAGGATCTTAAAACATAATCCTATCCGTTAATAAAATTAAACTATTTTGGATTAGAATATAAAAAATAGTTCGCTAAAAGCGAATTGAATTTAATTGAAATTGACTTAAAAATCTTGGCATTAAAACAGTTTCGAATGTCTCATTTGAGACTAAATAATAAAAACATATACGTCGATGGGAACCAAGAAATCAGGGTTTTTGAGGAACAAATAAAATCTCTGATTTTCAAAATCTTTCTATTTCGTGATTTCGAAAATCTTAAGATTTTCAAAATCTTCAAAAATCTCTACGTAAGATTTTTTTACGTAAGCAAAATCTCTACGTAAGATTTTTGTTACGTAAACGAATTTCTTCACGTAACAAAAATCTTACGTAGAGATTTTTGAAGATTTTGAAAATCTTAAGAATTTCGAAATCACGAAATAGAAAGGTTTTTGAAAATCATAGATTTTATTTGTTTTTCACAAACCCTGCAAGAAATTAATTAATTGTCACTAGAAATATAAATTTAATACTTCGTAAAATGCATTGTCTTTTTTCTGCGCATTTGACATCGAGAGATGCAGACGTGATTAATGATATTCAAATTTTTTGGCATTAGATAATTAGACACTCAAGTTTATGAACGTGATGCACTCAATTCGATCATAATGATGAACGCTTCAATCCTTGAAAGTCATTTTTTGACCGAAACAAATGTTCTGCCTTTATTGACCACAACTATAGAACTGATGACTAAATATCAAAATTTTTAGCTATAATTATTTTTCTCTGCTATATGACTTGGTAAAATACCATCAGTTATGTGAGATAAAGCATAACTATATCATCCAAATGAAAACTGAAAAAACTTAAACCAAATTTTATTGTCATTTCAATTTTCAGAAGAACAACAATGAAATATTTATTTGTGATAGTTTTAATAATTTTTTTCCTCAACATCAACAACTGCGAAGCAAAAAGACGAGCAGGAGGAAAACGAGGACCGAACAAGAAACCAACTGTCGATAAGAAAAGGTATAGTAAATTTTGGTTATAAAAATTGTTAACTGTACTTAACCTTAAGAACTATCTTATTACTTACAGCACTTCAGCATTTAGTAATGATTCTGAAGATTCAAAAAATGAAATATCGAAGGACAAACACTTAGCGATAGATGATAAACCAGCAATAACACTGAATCATCGACCGTTACCGAAAGATGTTGAATTATTTCGAGTAGAACCGAAATAGATTTTGTTTTGTGAATTTTCTGCATGATTATTCATATTTGTAATTTTTATTTATATTCACAAATTTAAATTATCTAAAAACAAATAAAAATATTTCTTGTTGCTTGTAAAATTTTACACATCATTCTCCAACCCTTCATTATGATCCATTTTAATAAAGTCAGCCCCTCTCTCTCCAATCATAAATGACAGTGCATTAGTGTGTGAAAAATGCAATAACAATAACAAATAGTGGACTGTATTTCAATGACAATTTATTTAGAGAACAATCTCTCAACAATCACAATTTCAAACTATTTTTAACAATATTTCAAAGAATATCAATGATTACTTTGATCAAGAATAATCATTCTAAAAAAGATGTTGATTTGATTCAACACTCTGCCAGCTTCACAACGTTCAATGATAATAATGATTTCACTTTCTTATTTAATTAATTGAAGAGTAATTTGAGCTACTTGACGATGTATAGAATTTACATTGCATAACAGCATTCTTAATGATGAATAGATCTGCTTTCAATCTTTGTCAATATTGTTTGATAATCCTGTTCAGCTTTACTGGACTCTGCCCTCTCGACTCAACGATTGATTCAAAACTTTTGTTAGATTCAACATAACTTGATTTCTTGTCACTTGCACAACTTGTCATAGAATTGACTTGGTTCAACAAGCACAGCAGTTATTTTGGAAATATTGGTATAAGGACATTATCAACTCTCAAATAAGACCAAAAGGATCACAGAGTAACATCGAATATCAATTGAATGATTTAGTTCTCATTAAGGATTCAAATGTTCCATCAATGAAGTGGAAATTAGGAAGAATAATCGTATTACATTATGGAAGAGATAACAAGATTAGAAATGTCACCATAAAAACATCGTCAACTGAATTACAACGCCACGTTGCATATATTTGCAAGCTTCCGGTGGAGGAACCTACCGATATGAATCAGGAGAGAAGAAAATTTTTTTTGAAGACATTTGTTGGAATTGAAGAAAATTGTTAGAATTGGAACAATTTTCGAAGCAAGCATTGAAATTGAGTCAGCAATTTTTCTTGAAAGCTGAAAATTTGAAGATTGAAGAATTTTGTGATTTGTGAATATTAATTATTTGTGATTGTTAAAAAGTTGGTGAAGTGTCATTTTAAGTGAATTTGAGTAATTGGAAGTGATTGAACTAATTCAAGGGCAGAATCCAAATTAGTGTTGTTGAGAGCAAAGTGATTTGGAAACGAGCGTGAATTCGTCACATATACGTGCAGTTATCATTTCTGATAAGTAGAATTCAAGATTGACAACATGCCACCAAAAGCAATTGATGTACGAAAATCAAAAATGAAGGTCATCATGGAGGAGTATGAAATATTTATGACTATCCATGAGCCAGGAGTTGATTATACAGACATGGCTGATCTAGGAACTGCTTTTACTACCCTGGACAGTTATTATAAAAGTTTTAATGAACTTTACGTCGAATATCTAAATCTGAAGAATGAAGATGGCGATGAAGATAGCGATAATTTTGTATCATTCAGAAAAAAATTAGTGTCAACGCATATCGGATTGCAATTTCATTATGGCAAATTAAAATCTAATGCAGAAAGACAGCTTGATGTTACTCTGTGATCCTTTTGGTCT
Organism: Chironomus tentans; assembly: GCA_963573255.1. Taxonomy (NCBI): domain Eukaryota; kingdom Metazoa; phylum Arthropoda; class Insecta; order Diptera; family Chironomidae; genus Chironomus; species Chironomus tentans. Next base: position 22,226,780 of record OY754305.1, on the reverse strand, counting down.
TATTTGAGAGTTGATAATGTCCTTATACCAATATTTCCAAAATAACTGCTGTGCTTGTTGAATCATGTCCCATCGCTTCAATTGACTAGTCTGTTTATTCGTCAAATCACGTTCCAATCTACCATTCAAAGCTCTTCCAATTAAAAAATGACCAGGTGTTAAAGCTTGAAAATCATTTGGATCTTCACTGATTGATGTAATTGGACGGGAATTTAAAATTGCTTCAATTCTGCATAAAAGAGTTGAAAATTCTTCAAACGTCATTAATCGATCAGTCATCACTCTTTTCAAATGATGTTTCAACTGTTTTATTCCATTTTCCCAATATCCTCCCATATGAGGTGCTCGTGGAGTTATAAAATGCCACTTTATATTTTTGCTGTTGTAGTAATCTTCAAGTTGTTGATGCAAATCTTTTGTAAGTCTCTTGAATTCATTACTAGCTCCTTCAAAACATGTTGCATTGTCTGAATAAATGTCTGTTGGAAGACCTCTTCGTGATGTAAATCTATCAAATGTTGCTATAAATGCAACTGTTGTCAAATCAGTCAATAATTCCAAATGAATTGCTTTTGTAGACATACACTTAAATAATGCGATGTACGACTTCATTGCAGTAGAATTACGAATCTTCCCAGCTTTAATTAATATAGGTCCGGCATAGTCAATTGCAACCTTTTCAAATGCATTTGATTGATTCACTCTATCTGGCGGCAAGTCACCCATAATTTGTCCTTGACACTTCGGAGATGCCTTGAAACATTTGACACATCGATGAATGATTTTGTTAATCATAGATTTTACTTGAATAGGCCAATAGTTTTGTCTCACAAATGCTAATGTAGATAATTTTGTTGCATGTAGATTCTCTAAATAAATTGTCATTGAAATACAGTCCACTATTTGTTATTGTTATTGCATTTTTCATGGTCCTTCGAACCTTGCGATTTGAACAAGCGTTTTGAAAGAAGTTGGAAAAATCAAGGAAATTGGCGGAACATCGCATTTTGAAATTGAGTCAGCGATTTTTGTTGAAAGCTGAATATTGAAAAATAGAAGAAATTGGCGGAACATCGCATTTTGCAGTTGATCAGTGATTTTTGTGAGCTGAATAATATTGAGTTGATTAGCATTTGACTGAGGCTGGAAGAGTGTTGAAAGATTGAAGAATTTCAACAACATCAAACCAAGGCTACTCACAGAATTGTGAAGTATTGAAGATCAACGTGAGTGAAACATTTTGGAAGTTCAAGATCAGACCTTCAAGCATTATCAACGTTTGGCTGAAGCTGGCAGAGTGTTGAGATATTAAGAAAAGAATATATCAACAACATTTGATGAAAATTATTGATTACTGAGATTAAGAATTGTCATCTTAGTACTTGAATTGGAAATACAATCATGTCATTTGTATGTGAAGAAGAATCGATTGAAGAATCTAAAAGCAGAATGAAAATCATCATCGGAGAATATGAAATCTTTATGAAGATACATGAGTCAAATCAAGACTTTGACGATTTTAATGAAAGATTCAACATTCTGGATGATTTTTATACGAAATTTAATGAGGCTTATTTGGAATATCTTCTGCTGAGGAATGAAGAAGAAGATAATGGGGATGCTGACTACTTTACATCCTTTAGAAAAGAATTAGTATCAAAACATTTAGAATTCCTATTTTTCAATCGTAAAAGGAAATCGCAAAAAGACAAGATGAAAAAGGCATCAAGTGAAACATCAAGTATGAGTGAGATTGGGTCACAGTTGTCAAGTGATTCAATAAAATCGAATTGTTGTAAAGAATCCAATACTGAAAGTTTATCATCAATGTTGTCGTATAATTCATCTATCAGATCATCATGTGAAATGACTGAGTTGAAAACAGCAGAATTACAAAAGATGAATTTACCAGTAGTTAATTGTGAAAAGACAACAAAGTGTAATGTCTGTTTGGAATCACATCAAATTTATAATTGTGATTCATATTTGAGCAAGACTTCGAGAGGAAGATATGCTGTTGTGACAAAGCTAAGGCTTTGCAGAAATTGTTTGCGTCCAGGACATAAAGCTGTAAATTGCAGAAATCCAAAGAGATGCAAGAAGTGTAACAAGAAGCATCATACAACTCTTCATTACACTAAGTCATCACCAAAGCTGAATGACAAAACTGAGATACAGAATATCAAGATTGTGAAATCAAAACAGAAATCTTTGATACCAGTTCAAATTAGAGATTGCAAATTGCAAAACCTGACAACAGTTAGAATTTTGATTCCTGATGCGAAAGGAAATTGGCAATCTGTTGAAGCTATCATCGATACAGCATCAAACAAGAACAAACTCAAGCAGCATAAAATGAAGATTAAATCTGCACAACGAGATATTGCAAATGACGAAAGATCAGTTTATGGATTGAGGTTGAAGCATGTGAAGTCTGAGAAGTTGCCAAATAGTCGTCAAAGGATTTCATCTCCTAAGTACCAAGAACATCAGCTTACAACTGATAGTTCATATAGTGCAAATGGTAAGAATCGTAAACGTGAGATGTCAACTGATGAGAAATTGAATCGTGTGAACAAGAAGCATAAAGTGTCAATTAGATCTACATCAAGTCGTACATCGCAACATGATTTGAACCAAGTCAATTCTATGACAAGTTGTGCAAGTGACAAGAAATCAAGTTATGTTGAATCTAACAAAAGTTTTGAATCAATCGTTGAGTCGAGAGGGCAGAGTCCAGTAAAGCTGAACAGGATTATCAAACAATATTGACAAAGATTGAAAGCAGATCTATTCATCATTAAGAATGCTGTTATGCAATGTAAATTCTATACATCGTCAAGTAGCTCAAATTACTCTTCAATTAATTAAATAAGAAAGTGAAATCATTATTATCATTGAACGTTGTGAAGCTGGCAGAGTGTTGAATCAAATCAACATCTTTTTTAGAATGATTATTCTTGATCAAAGTAATCATTGATATTCTTTGAAATATTGTTAAAAATAGTTTGAAATTGTGATTGTTGAGAGATTGTTCTCTAAATAAATTGTCATTGAAATACAGTCCACTATTTGTTATTGTTATTGCATTTTTCAGTGTGAGCACTTGTTGCTGACGGAATCACAGACGTGTCGATAACCCTTAAATTTTTAACGCCAATAACCTTCAGTCTTGAATCAACAACTGCAGTTTTATCATTTTTACCTCCCATCTTACATGTTCCAACTTGGTGATGTAAAGATAAACAGAAAGTGCGAATGGCGCATCGCCAATAGTCATCAGAATCGAATTTGTATGACTCACACATTGCCATTGGTTTATCGTAGATTTTTGCATTGACTTTTTGAAATGGTGGAGTTTGAATTAACTTTTGTGTAAATCTAACAGCTGATAAAATTGTTTCTATATCTTCTGGTTCTTTTAAAAAGTTTGAGTAGAGGTTTGGTCTTGAAAATGGGTTTGACGATCGAATTTCTAAATATCCAATAGATTTTGGATGAAGAAGTACAATACCTAGTGTCATTGTGTAATTTGGGTATGTTTCAAAATATTTCAGCCATTGATCGTAGAGCAAATCACCAACCCTTTCACCATACTTCATACCTAGCTACTATGAACAGAACTTTTGACAGTTGAAGAAGCTTTTGAAAAAGCTCAAAATTCAAATTTTCGTATCTTTGTTTACAAATTATGAGCTTTTCAAATTTTGTTTTTCGTAAAATTTGGTCTATTGACAAGGATTTCTTTATCATATTATGAATAATCCCAAAGTTTAGGACCTAAAGTTTATTATTTCAATAGCCTAAAGAAGTTAAAATAGACAGAAAGTAGCTAAAATTTGATTTTTGTAATTTCTGGTAGCTGCCATTTTGTACGAAAATAAGGACTACTAAAAGTCGCTATTTTGAATTTTGTTCTAAAATAAGGCGTAACGTATTTGTTCATAGTAGCTGGCTTCATACCATACCCTTGATCAATAACTGGATTTGTTCCAAGCATAATTATCTCAATATCAGGTTGAGATTCAACTGGAGTTGATTCTGAGAGTCTTATGAATCCCAAAGCTTCAACACCATTTGGAGTTGTTAGCAATCCTCTACCATGCAGCCAGTCTTCAGCTAATTTGCTCAAGACATCAAATTGAAATGGATTTGCGTACTCATTGGGTGTATCTGTTGTCACAATAAGTCCACCAAACACTAAATGGTCATACATCTCTTTACCGACTGGTAAATCTACAATTTTGGGAATTTTTAATGTCTTTAAATCTTCAGAACTTCCAATTCCGGAATGAATTAATAGCTTTGGAGAATGGAAAGTTCCAGCAGACAAAATGACTTCACGATGTGAGAAAAATTCAGATGTTCTTCCATTGCGATAAATTTCAACTCCAAATGCTACTTTTGTGATTGGATTGATGAGGATTTTGGTGACTCGGGTATTCAACATGATCTGAAGATTCTTGCGCTTCAAAACTGGCCTGATAAAGCTTTCGAAAGCTGAATGTCTTTTTCCATTTTTTGTAGTCGATTGCATTCTTCCAACTCCAATAGAATCATCAGAATTGAAGTCAAATTCGTCATATCCAAGTGATTTCATGCCATCGAAAAACATATTAAGCATTGGACTACTATATGGATTACTTACAATGGACAATAATCCATTTTTTCCATGATATTCAGGTTTATTGAAAAATTTTAAATCTGCACTTTCAGATTTTTTAAAAGCAGGAAGTACATGAGACTCATAATTCCATCCATCAATGCCTAATTTTGCCCAGTGATCGAAATCTCCTTTTGAACCTCTTGTGTACAACATTCCGTTAATAACAGATGATCCACCCAGAGCTTTTCCCCTTGGATATCCGCATCGTCCATCAATCATACCATGGCATGAGTAATTTTGATATTCAGCTATGTATCCCCAATTATAACGACTGGCCACTTGATGAGGTGCATTTAAAGGAACTGATTGGAAAAATGTTTCTACTGTGCCAGCTTCAATGAGTAAGATGCTCCAGATTTTGTTTTCTGATAGACGATTGGCAAGGACACAGCCTGCTGGGCCACTGGTTATAGAAACAAAAATGTTAAATTTAAAATTGAAGAAGAAAATGTTATGAATCCAACTTACCTTCCAACAATTATAAAATCATAAGACTTGGAATAAGGAGGTTCTGAAAAATTAATTTTTTAAAAAAATAATCTTACAATCACAAAAAAGACTACACAAACTTTCAGCAATTTGCTTTCCACGAGCCTTAACAGAATCTTCTGTGATTTGAGTTACAATATTAAATACTCCATTTACTTGAATATTAAATAGTCCAAGTATGAGTAATAAACAATTTTTAACAGTAAACATGCTGAGAGATCTATTGAAGAATTCTTAAGTTCCAATTTTTATGTTAACAATATTGAATTTACAATGACAAATTAACACTAATGTTAATTGAATAAATCTCTATTTTAGCAACTGTCACTTAAAAATATCCAATGTCTACAAAATAATTCTTAGCTCCTACAATTTGAATCAACACAGCACAAGAGCTCAGAACGAAATGAAGAATTTTATTAGAACTATAATAAATTCTCAATATTATTTTAAACTAATTTGCTAATTAACATAAAATTACTTTATGAAGCATTTCGAATAATTTCAGGTGAACTAATACGATAAGACAGTTTAAAACAAAGGTTATTTATATATTGCAAAACAAATAATTAACAAAAAATTTCTTAAAATTTCCCTTGTGTATAATCTTGCCGGATTTACATAAAAATTTAATTTCTAATGAAAAAAATTGCAAAATTAAACATTAGAATTATTTTAAATCTTTAGTTATAATTTTTAAAAATCGAACAGAATTTTTGGAAAAATCAAAATTGCAGCTGAGATAATTTTTTAATTAAAAATTTGTTTAAAATGTCTGCAAATTCCCAAATGAGTCATAACCATATCCCATCGTCGAAAAAGTGCATGAAAAATTCGTCCATCAAAAATTCTTCACACATCCAAAACTAAACAGCAAGTCAAGAATTTTTTTAGTATATTATTTAATCATGTCAGACAATGTAAGTCATCGCAGCAACAAGTTTATATACATGAGACTCAAAAATTAGGCCAACGCTTATGTTTGCCTTAATTGCGTTTTTTTCTTCATCTTCTATGAATAAAAAAGAATTTTTATCAACGCACATTGCACGCGTTTTTTAAGTCATCACATGATGCTCGCCACTGTACGATGATGTGGATGGAAGTGAGATGGAAGAACATTTTAGACAGAAAATGAAATTATGTTGAGTTCGAGGAGTAGAAAAAGAAAAGAGATAGAAAAAATGAAGCGGAAATTGGGTCAGGCAATAAAGCTAATATTTGAGCATGTGAATGCATAAAGTGAGACTTTTGTTGCTTGTTTTAAGTGTGACTGCATGAATGGGAGTTAGTTTGGAGTGTTAAAATAATTAAAAATAAAAAATTCCAATCTGATGCCAAATTTCATATCAACTCGACAAATCTATGAAAATCTTACAAAACTAACACGCAGCAAGTCTAAAATGATCACAAAGGGTCTTAAAGTTCTTCCTGCATGCACAATGTCTTACATAATCGCCTTACGCACAATTTTCATCACCGAAAATTAAGCTAAAAATAGGAAAAATATGCGAGTCATTCAATTAATCAAATTCCGTTTAAAAATATCAGACGGATCAGCTCATGACAGTCTTATGTTATTAATAACAGCCGTAAACAATCCAGCCTTCAATATATTTTTTGTGGATATGGGTAGTGCAACAAACAACAAGATATCGCGTCCACCCCGACCAAATATATCAAACTAAGTCGGTAAAGCGCCATGCATACATCAATCAATATTCGTGCAGATGCCTATTGCGCATTCATCAGCTGATTTTTTTCTGTGTGTGCCTCCTTTGTGTTGTGCTACTGCTTATACTCCAAATATAGTTCAAAATTATGTAATTTTTGAAGTAGTGAATGCGCTTGAACGAAAAAAAAGTGATTCAATTGTTACTGTTTTCACTTTCTAATCGGTGAGTGTAAGCGGAAATTTTTTGTATTTGTTTGATGCTGGCTTTACCTATTTTGAAGCACAAATACAAATGAAATATTGTCTGCTGACTTTTTTTACCTACATATACATATACCTAATCCTACATATGTTAAGGTTTAAAAAAGGGTTAAAAATAGAATAAAAATTAAAATATTTAAACATATTTTCGTTAAAAAGAACCTAATTTGGTGTAAATTATTAAATTGGAAACAACTAAGGTTTTTAAATAAAAATTAAATGAAAACCTTTTTTATAACTTATTTAAATTACTTAAAAATTAATCAAACATTTTTTAAGAAATTTTGATATTTCCACAATTTCGGAAATATTTTAAAAATTATAAATATAAAAGCCTTCATTTTTCTTTCTTTCTTTCTGTTATTCTGCTCGAAGCCACGCCTATTTTTTCCAAAAATTATTGTTATTGAGAATTTCAAAACAGTTTATGACATAAACTTTATCTTATTTTTCCTACCTGAGATTTTTTTTTCATTAACTGAGATTCTTATTTTTACTGTTTTGAGTTTGACTATGCTGGATGTTCATATTTCCTATTATTTCCTTCTGGATGTTACTGTATCTTAATATTTTGGTACTGGATGTTTATATTTCAACACAATTTAGTGCTATATCAAGATCAAGAAATCGCAATAATCAAGGTTTATATCAAGGAAAGCTTCTTAATTTGAATATAAATTTACTGTTTTAAAAGAAGAAAAAATGCCCGTCATGCTTGACGGGGTACTACACTAGTTGTTTTTATAAAATCTTACATATGCTTTTTTAAACAAGTTAATTTTAACTCAGTGGTATACAATCAGATTTCAACTTTTTAATTAAAATTTGAAAGAATATTGCCAAACATAAAATAAATTTAACTATTTTAAACATTTTACCCTGACTAACATTTGTACTCTCACTACGCCAATAGAAAATGCATTTTTATATAAAACAAATTGGGTGTGCATCGAAACTTTTTTGGTCGATACTCGATAAGTGTGCAATAGTGGAAAAAGGTTGAACACTACTGCTTTAATTACTGATTTTTGTCATCAGATAACTAGATACTTATCACTTGTCAAAAATATACATGACTTAGTTACAAAACATTACCTTAATAGTCACTAGAAGATAATTTTAGGGAAAACAATTTTTCTTTTTTTCGTTTTACCTTCCACGGATTTGGCCTTAGAACAAGTTTCGAAAATATTCTGAAAATAATATAAAAAATAAATAAATTTAAAGTGGATTATTGATTGCATTTGTAGTTACTGTTAAGGGTAAATCCACGAATAAATGGAACTGAAAAATTTTGACATAAAATTTTTTAACAGTCTAAAGAAATTTATAATTCATTTTTTCTCTCAATCTATGTACTTAAAGTATATTATGAACGTATTATTTGATAAATTCTTAACAACTTTATGTGTTTTGAAGAATTTTGAAAAAAAGTAAACCAATTACAAAAAATCTCTCGTGGATTTACCCTAAGCGAATATAAATTGATCTGATTCTTTAGTTTTCTCACAATAGATTTGATAAAGTTTAAAAAAATTTTCTTTCAATTATTCATCTTTTCAATTATTGTGTAATTTAGTTAGCAGAAAAATTAAGTAAATAAAATCTCTTGGAGAAAGAAATTTGAATTTTTAAATTTATGATTTTTAAGCTTTATTTTAATTATTCTTATTTTTGAAAGTAATACTACTAGAAAACTTTAGTATTAATTAAAAAATACATAAAACCTTAATACTCCCATTATCACTTCTTACTAGTTCAATCCATGCTGAAAAGCAAAAAGCAATTGCAACAATCATTAAATTTAAATATTTTTCCTGAAAATAAAACAAAACAATCAAAAAAGTGATCACAAATTTTTTAAATAAATTTTCATCCATTTTTTTATTTTTTTTATATTTATGGCTTTTTGTTTTAAATTTTCTTTTTAAGTTTTTTGCTCCTCCGTTTCGTCATTTTTTTAATTTTCAATAATATTTGATTAACATAATTCGATATTTATAATAAAAGGAAAGCTTAAAAGATGATAGACTTATATGAAGAGAATATAAGAAATCTGGTAAACTAATTTTTAGATTCTACTTTATGTGTTGAAAATGATTTTGCAGGTTAACACCACCACTTTAAGATAGGAGTGTAGCTTAACCAAAAGAGATGTCTGACGTGTTAAAAAATTTTATTTTATCACATTTTTTTATTCTAAAGTATTAGATTATAGATTTTTGAAATTTCTTAACATACTTTATTGAAACTGCTCAATATTTTTGCATATTTTTTTCCCTCCTTATAATTCAATTACCAGAGTAAATAAAGAAATTGTTTTTCCAAAAAAAAGTCATTATCATGGCATTTTATTTAAGTCATTTTACTTTATAAGTCCTGCTTGCCAGGAATTTTATTCCACATTTTAAGAATTGACAAATTTTCGTTAGAATTTTTTATTACATTTTGGAAATTATGTTTGTTTTTATTGCAATTTTAATGATGATTTTAATGAACAAAAATTCCGCAATTTGCTTCGAAAACTAAGCGCACTAACCTGCTTTCACAAAATCCCCATCACACTTTTTTGAAAGTACTCGTTAAAAAGTAGAATTGGTTCACAAAATTAGTAGAATTGGTTTTCCTGCTTTTTGACCAAAACAGTTCTTTGATTTTGTTATTAATTTCGAAAATTGGAATTGAATAAAGTTTGAATTGGTAATAATGTTTACTAATGGTATTAGCTACAGAGGCATATCCAAAAAATTTTCTTGTGTGGGAGATTTCTGATTTTTTGGATATCTTCCCCATGACCCTTCTTTTTTTCGAATCATGACCATATGTATTTTCAAAAAATTAGAGTGTAGGGGCTTTGGTGGTCACCCTTTCCTCCCCGGATACGCCCCTTGGCATCTTGATCAAGACTACGTTACCTAGTACTAAAAAATAACCTACAATTAAGATTCTGCTATGGATTGAAAATTTATTTTAACGAAAATCTGTCAACCCATTTAATTTCAAATTAATTGATTTTTCATTGGATTTTTTTATTTCAAATAAATAATTTTCATTTTGACCAAGGATTTTTGTTATTTTTCAAAATTTATTGTTTTTAAAATTATGTAAGAAGTTTCAGGGGTAATACAACTGACAGTAATGAACAAAATTTTGTCCATTTTGAGAGTTTTTTTGTTGGCTTTTTTTATTTTTTTATTTTTCATTGCTTAGTTCGAACTAAAGTCAGAACAAAGCTTGTAAAATGAACCAACAATAGATAAAATATTTTTCATTTAAGACAGTTGTATTCCTCCCAAGAAGTTTAATAAATTTCATGACTTTTAGGAAAAAAAAGTTCTAAAAAGATCAATCATTCAACTAAAACAGTTTTTTATACATAACAGATGAATAACATTGACCTTTTTAAAAATTGATTTCTATTTTATAAAAAAATCTAATATTAATCATGAAAATTGATTTTATTCCTTAACAAATGCATCTAGGATGCCAAAAATATTTACAATTTGTCTTTTTTGCTATCATTAATTGGTACAAATTTTTAATTTAACTTTCAAAGTTTTATTCTAAATTTGAGGAAATTTGGTTTCATTTTGTGAAAGAATTTGTTTAATAGTTGTTTTTTAGCTATTTTAACCAGATTTTACAAGGAATGTAGATTTTTTAATTATGAATGTTTAATAAGAACTTGAAATTTTTGAAAAAGTTGAATAAATTTTGAAAGTAAAACTATAAAAATTATCTTATGATGTTCAAAACATAAAAAAGTTCAAACTTTTTTTGAATCCAATTTATTTGTGGTAAATGACAAGCAACATTTGAAAATTTTGAGTTTTTATTTTCTTTATGGTTTTCTCTGTAAATTTATCTAAATTTTTTTATATTATAATTTCCTTTTAGGTTTTCTTTTTCTTACTTTAGTAAAATTTTGCTATTTTTTCTAATCTATATTTTCATAGATTTTTTTATTTTTTTTCTCTATATTGAGGTCTTTCCTTTTTGAAATGTTATAGTTGTTGTGATCTTATGGGTTCGTGAAGAAATTTGTTATAGTTTTTAAGGACTTTTAAAATTACATTTTTTTAAGGAATTTAAAAAAAATTAATAAATTAAATTTAATAAATTAATTTTTTTTATAAATTTCAAAAACAATTAATAAATTAGAATTTTTTTAAAACAAATCAAGAAAAATTAAATTTTTAAAATTTGTTATAAAAATTGTTTAATTTAAAATTTTCTATTTTCCATAATTTAAATAATTTAACTTAAAATTTTTGGGGTAATTTGTTGAGTTTTATCGAATTGAAAAAAACTTTTTAACAAAAGTTTTTGAAATTCACGATTTAAAGAATTAGAAGTCTAATTTATTTTTCAAAGATTATTTTCGAAAAAATCATATTAAAAATCCTCACAAACCCATTTTCTTAATTCTTATAAATATGGTTTGTCGTACAACTTTACCAGTTGACATCACTGTTCAACAATAGATATCAACTTAAATATTTTTATCTTTTCCATGTCAACTTTTGTGTGGAAAAAAATTTACAATTAATACTTAAAATTAATAAATGGTTTTTGGAAACAAAAATATTATTTCTAACTTTCCCTCCCCTTTTTTTAAATTTCCATACCTCAGGAAATGAATCTTATTTACAACTTAGTACTATGAAAAACTTAAAAAAGTTTTTGAATCTTTAATAAAATCATAAAAAATGTCTTTTTTCCTTTAAATTTCAAACTTATCATTTCCTTCACAATTAAATTAATTTATTTTCCTTTTTCATGGTTAAATGGAGGTGCAAATATCACATTTCATTTTGGCTCATATTAGGGTTGCAAAAATAAAATTTCTCACTAATATAAGAATGCGTATGTGTATGAGTCTCATGCTCAAATTTTATGTACTTTTCACCTTTTGTCTCTCTCTTCATTTGGTATTTTTTGTCACTAAATTCATTTTTTTTTAAAAACTAAAACGAGAACTTTTGTGGTATCAAATTTTTGTGGTAAATAATGATATCAACTACTAGGGCTTCATCTATAGCTGTTTACTGTGTAAAACTCATCGACTGGTTTTGCATCATGTTGTATGTGTTTGTTGGTCCTAAAATTTAAAAAAAAATCATGAAAAATTCAAATAAGAACTGTTGTGCAAAAGTTCGTAAAATTTTAATATATAATGTGTGAAGGCACCTGAACTTAAAAACTAAATGTCAACTCACCCTCACCCATCATTTGCGGATGATGTTGTTGTTGCCTCTTTTGTTGCTGCATAGCTGCCGCCATATTTGCCGCATACTGTGGATGTGTATTAGGTTGATGTGTATGATGCTGACTAAAGTACATGTTCTGTTGCTGCTGCATACTAAAGTTCCCGTCATTCATTGTCATTCCCATGTGCTGCGCTCCTTGCATTTGCATACTTCCACCAGGATTTCCTTGCTGCTGAATGTGCATCATTTGTGATTGTTTCATATGAATGCTCATTGGATTTTGCTGTGGTTGTTGCTGGAATGTCCTTTGTGGTTGTTGCTGTTGCTGAATAAATTGCTGATTTTGGAAGTTTTGGTAATTTTGATGAATTTTTGGCTCCTCGTGAATCATTTGATGATTCATCATTGGCTTCATAGTATTAATGTGCTGCATTTGTGGTGGTTGTTGCTGCATCATAATCTCCTGCTTAATCATTTCAGGTGGAAATGGCAGTTGCATTTGTGGCTTATGTGTTGGCTGTTGCTGCTGCTGTGCAAATTGACTATATTCATTATATTGCTGATATGGAAGCCTCTGTTGTTGTTGCTGTGATGGTGGAGGTTGTACCTGTTGCTGTGGCATCATTTGCTGCTGTGGTATTCCCATTTGCTGTCCAACTGGCCTCATATAATTCATAGCCATTGAGCTTTTTACCTGATGCTGTTGTGCCATATTCTTTAACGTTTGTGCGGCTGGCGTAATATCCGGTTGCATTTGTTGTTGCATCGTTTGTTGTTGATACATTCTCATTTGTTGTGTGGGTTGTTGTTGTTGCTGTTGAGGCTGCGGTTGTGGTTGTTGTGGCATTTGTTGCATCATTGGTTTTTGCATTTGCATTGTATCTTGCATCACATATTGATTAAATTGATTTGTTACCATTGGACTGAGGTTTTGGTTAATATTTTGGTTCATCATCTGCGGCATTTGTGGGATTTGGTGTTGAGGCTTCATCATTGGCTCCTGCTTGATGTGCTTTGTGTCATCAAACAAGTCTGATGTGTCAAAAACTTCGCTAATGTTTGAGAATAATTTTTTCAATTCATTCTCGTCATTTGCCATGAAATTAGCAATTCCACCAAAGTCTAGATCTGCAAATTCATTATCAGGTTCTTGCTTAAAGTCCTGTAAAAGATCAGGTGCTGGTGGTGGCAGCGGTGTCATTTGTTGCATCTTTGCTGGCTCATTCATTTTCTGTTTCATCTCCTGAGGCTCATATTTTGTTGTCATTGAACCGTTCGCCGTTGTCTTTACTGTCACATTTGTGCTAATTTGTTGAGGTTGAAGATTTACAGAGGATGTCGTGAACTCTAATTGCTGTACAATTTCTACTTGGAATTTCATATTATCCATTGATTGTTGACTTTGCTGCTGTTGATTTTGATTTTGTTGGTTTTGTTGCTGTTGTGGAATCTTTGTCGGTGGATGGAGGTCTGGATCGTTTTCGAGGTCATCTGGTGCTGGCCGCTTTTGGGCTTTAGACTAAAATATAAAAAATAATTTTATTAGATTATAAGTATAGGTTTGACGTAATGCTATATAAATATTTTTCAGTCTGTCTTTAACTCCTGTTTTGATCCATTTGTGTTCTAAAGCACTATCTTTGGTCTATTTCATCTATTTGAGTCTTAAATACTATTAAAGGAAGGACATGTTCTAAACCCCTGTCTATTGCTCTTTGTGGATCTTCAACTATTGCATTACGTTTCGTTTCTATATAATCCACCCCTACAACACTTTGCTTTTAAAACCAACCTCCATTTTCATATTCTAAACAATAAACAGTGAGAAAATCTTTCCCAAACAGTAAAACTCACCATCGCATTTCCGCCTACAACATCAGTCTGCTTCTTATCAGTTTTCTTTGCCACTCTCTTTGCTTTACTCTCTAAAAATTTCTTTTGTAATAAATTCGTCTCTACATTTTGCTGCTCACATATTCCGGTAAAGGTCTGATCAAACCTTGGAATTGTTTCATTTTGCCGTTTTCGGTACATACTCATTCGCTTTTTCAGTCGTTCAAATACAGCTTTTTTCTGTGGTGTTAGCTCGGATGTATTGTTCTGTTGTGGAACTGGCTGAGTTGAAATGTTGCCGTAGTTGTTCATTTGAAGCATCGCTGCGTTGCCTCCTTGAAAATTTGACGACATTCCTTCCATGGCTTTAAGGTAAATTTTGACGATTTTTTAATGTTTAACTTTTTTTAATTGAATGTTTTTTGACAAACTTTTCTCTTTTAATTTCTTAGTGATTATAAAATTTGTGAACGTATGAAACTTAATTATGATTCTTAAGTAACAAGTGGTAGTGGACTATACATTTTAAGTGGCAGCTCTGAAGTGGAATGCAATGGAATGGCTTTTTGGTCCCTTATTTCTAAATTTTTAACTGATCCTTTCTTATTTGCAGAAGGTTTTTTTGTGATGAATTTTCACTTTAATTCAGAGTAAATTGAGTTTTTTGAAACACTTTTTGCACTTTTTATCAAACTGAATTTCACTTTTTTATAATTTTTATTTAATTTGTACAAAAATCTCACTTAACTATATTGTAGACTATCTTTAAGAACTGGAAACAACTCTACTGCAGTTCTAAAAGTCTTTTTATCTGAATTTTCCAGTCATAACGAAGTAATTTTTATTTTCTTTTGTCACTTTTGTTTCATGAACATGTCATGGTCTTAAAAATTTTAACTACTTTTTTAAAAAATAATTATTTTTGACGTCACATTTTTGAGAACTTTTTTAAGTTCACTTTGCTAGTTTTGCTATTTAAGTTTTTTTAAATATTAGATTCTTTTGTATAATCTGAATGGCAATAGTCCTTGAAATCCTGTACTACACTTACTGCTCAGTGAATCTAAAAATAGAAAATTAAATGAAATTATAAGTTAAATTTTGACAAAATTTTTAATCGTTACTAAAATAATTTTAAGATTATTTGATCAATCACACAATTTTGTACATTTTAGAAAAGATATGATCCAGTAACTCAATACTATAAAGATGATATTTAGTTTTAATTTGGAAAAATTTGAAGAACTTCTGAATAATTATTTTGGTTTTCCCAAGAAATATTGCTTCGCTTTATTTCCCTGGCATAGATGGCCTGTCACGACTCTAATACATACTCGTTTAACTGTATTCTGATTACATCACTAATCAACAGTCAAACGCTTTAAAAAGCTAATTATAAGCTACAGTCAACATTAGTTATTATGATAAAAATTGGACTTTTATCCAAATCAAATGCGCAATCAAATTATTTTTGTTTTTCGAAATATATTTTCATTCCTCAATTTCGAAATGATTTGATAAGACTTATATAAATTTGTAAATATATTATTAATGAATAATAGAAAGGATATAGGCTCCGACTAAAAGCTTTGCCCGTAATATTTAGACTAAATATAACTTTTGTATCTTATAGAGCAGTGCTACTCAAACTATGCTCCGCGACACACTAGTGTGTCGCGACGTGATCTCAGGTGTGTCACGACGTGATCTCAGGTGTGTCGCGAAAAGTTTGGCGACACACTAAACATATAAAATTTCCAATTTTTTACCCAAATTTTTAACCCAAGTGTGTCGCGACTCCTTTTTTCCAACTTTTAGTGTGTCGCAAATTTTTTTCAGATTTTTAGTGTGTCGCCTGCTGAAAAGTTTGAGAACCACTGTTATAGAGAATAAAATTCCTCACATTTTGATACATAAACCGTAGAACATGCTCAGGTGTGCAAAAATATACGGCACACTAGTGTGCCGCGGCACACAGTTTGAGAACCACTGAGCTAAAGACATATATATGAAAATCAGTTGCAGAACCTTTGCTTCATTTTTTAATTCAAATATATTTCTTTACCAATAATATCCTGTTAGGACACTCATACAATTTATTTACTATATGGGCCCCGACGAAAATAATCGGAAATTTCATTTTTAAGAATTTGAAAAACTGTATGTTTATCCTTTATATTAACGTTGTAACTAACATCGCAAAAATATTTTATAAATTCTAAAAATATGTGATTTATTAAAAAAAATTAGATTTTGACTGAAAAATCTCAACTAATGCATCCAAAACTCAAAAACTGGAGCTTTATTTTTAGTATTTTGGACTAGTGCTAGGATTTTATTCTAATTCTATATAATTTTGAGCATATTTATTTGTTTGGTGTGCCGTAAAATTTTTCTACCTAGAAATGGTGTGCCGCGAGGAAATTTCTACAGTCAAAGTGTGTCGTGGCTCAAAAAAATTTGAGAAACACTGCTTTAGCTCATAGCTTCCCTGAAACACTTCTTCGATTATTATTAAATGAGTCAATTTATAAATGTAATACGTTTTGGTCAATTCAGAATTTTTTCTCAATAATTAACATCTCTCTTAATTCCTCTCATTACTCTTATCAGAATCATTAATGACTCATGTTTTTTTCTGAATGTACAAAAACTTCATTCACTAAAAATTCCAACTCATGTCATTCATCCCTCAATTTTCAATATAGTTTTTTATTTTGCTTCTTCTTTTCTTATACATTCGCAAATTGAAATTCGTATGTGGAGTTGTATGCGGATCGTTATATGAAAGTGATTATGGCATGTAATCTTGTGACTTATGAATAATATGGTTTATAAGCGGTATAGGTAAAAAATGGTGAGGTGCAAGAAGCTGTTTTGTGTATGAGAATAAGTACGTGGTTGAGTGCAGTTGCTCTGCAAAATAAAATGAAATTTTTGGACTTTTTTTGCTGTTTTGAAAGTAATTCAAATTAAAATTTAGTTTAGTGCTAATTTTAAGAATTTATATTTATAATTTTCAATGATAAAAATTAAAAAAAAATTATTATTTAAAAAATATATTTTCTTATTTTTCTGAATATTTAAAAATATTTTTAAAACTTTTTGATATTTTTTATTCGAGTGTTTATGTTTTAGTTAAAACTTATTAAAGATTTGTTAAAAGCATTAGGAAAAAAAATTAAATCTGTGTGTTATTCACACTTCTAGTATTTCAAAAAAAATATCAATCCAATTTTTATCTTTTTTCCAGATAACTGCGTCAATATCGTTCACATTCCATCGAAAAATTCAAATATTTTTACTTTTAAAAACCACAAAATTCTACCTAAATCCTTATCACATCTCAACTCCGCCAGCTCTCATTCACAACTTCAAATTAATTTTTAAAAAATCATACTAAAAAAGTAAAAATTCTGTCAATCTTTACTATGACGATCGTCGTACGACATAAAACTCATACTTAATTATCGTCGCACAGAGAGTACAGGCAAGTAGCAAAAAGTGAAGTTGTTGGATTAAATATCAGGCTATATTTAGCACATATATTTTATATATTCTCTTATCAACACTCTTCATTCGTCGAAATATTAAATGAAGAAAAAAATTATTGAGACACACAACTTAACTTTTTTGTGCGTTTTGGATGTGATTTCTTGTAACAAGTGATTGAAATCACAGTATTTTTAGAACTTTTAAGGATTTAAACGAAAAATTTGAGGAAATTAAGAATGAAGCAAAATATTGTTAATAAAGGGAAAATTCAAAAAAGGTCAGTGTCAAAATTTTTCAGTCCAATCTGAGTACTTGACATTGTTATCAATTTAAGACTTAAAAACCTTCAAAACTTTATGGTTAGTTTTGATAAAATTGTGCAGATTCTAATAAGATATGTTTTTACTCTTTCAGAAAATTATTTTTCAAAATTAAATACAAATTTAAAATCTGGTAAAAAGAACGACATGCAGGATAACAAAAATCATGTCCACTTTTTAAGATCTTAGTCGTTTTAGCAGTTGGTGATAACTTTTAGAACTTAAATTATATCAAATATAAAAAATTAAAAAAATAATTCTAATAATTTTGAAATCATGATTGTTTTTCAATTTAAAATTTTTAGTATTTTAAAAAGTTTTTCAAAATATTAACATTATTTGATTCAAAAATATTAGAATAGATATTAAATTATTATAAATTAAACTTAAAGTTTTTACTTAATTTTTGAAAAGAGTTTTTAAATCTAAAATTGAAAACTAAAAAAAATTTCAACACAAAACAACACAAATTTTTATTTACGATAAAATATTTTGCTTTAAAAATATTTACACAATCACACGAAAATATGACAATCATGCAAATTTCTATCCAAGGGCTCGTGCACTACCGGAAAATATCCACAATGAATTGTCGCAAAAGCAATCTACTTTATGCAATCCACGAAATAATTTTTTTTGATGAAATAAGCGAAAAAAATTGTTTTGTGATAAACAAAAAAGCACTTCTTGAAATTTCCTGTACACACAACTACACACGCACAGGGTCGGCAATACGTGTTGCACGTCCGAAACTGTCTCAAAACTGAGAAGAAAAAAAATGTTTTTGTTATTTCCTTTTCGCTTTTACTCGATTCTCTGTTTACACAAGTTTTTTTTCTGTCTGTTTCGTTTCTGATTCCGTTCAATGTATGTGTGGACTCTGCACACGTCATACACCAATACACTTACACATTTGCGTTCTTCTTTCATGAAAAAATAAACGATTTTTTTTCTCTTCTCTTCTGTTAGGCAGTGAAACACTTTTTTAGCTTGTTTTGGGGGATTGGAATGATATGAGGAGTTATGTGGACAGTTTGGGTGTTTCTAGTGCTAGTTTTTAATTTGTGACGGATTTGTTGCTATTTTAAAAAAAAAGAATTGACTTTTTATTGTATTTTAAATAAAAATCTCTTGCCTAAAAAGGAGACTTTAGGAATATATCCTGATCTTTATTTTCTTTTGCTAGAACACAAAATTATAGCTAATTAAGCAAAATTTTACGTCAAGAAAACGATTTTGAGTCCAAAAATACCAACTTTTTTATGTTACTGCCACTTTTCTACCTCAATCGTGCGTTTAAGAAGACTTTAAATGTACCAATACTAGTGAAATACTTAAAATATAATACATTCTGAAGCATTTACAGTAGAGTATAATTTTAAAATTCTCATTTGGCATCAATTTTATTCACTTCAGTCTTTTTTAAATATCTTGAATATTTTAGGATTTGTAATATTTCTGAATTTGGTTTATAGTAGTGCAGAATAGGTGTGAAAATTTCATATATTAAGAATATTTTTTCCTCACTAGTAGGAGAGTTATAATAAAAATTGTAGTTAATCCTCTGGATTTGGTAAAAAAGCTAAATAATGCATACTTCTGAAAGAATTACCAGAAGCTTAGCTATATAGAAATTTCACACCTTGTTCACACTACTATAAACCAAAATCGGAAATATTGCAAACCCAAAAATATTCAAGATATTTACAAAAAGCTGAATTGGATAATCCGCAATCGAGAATAATCCACCAGTTAGTGAAATCGGTCGATTGTGATTCCAGATATTGAGTTTGAAAAAGGTTTAGCACAGTAATTCATTTATTTTAGTTTAAACCAAACAGTGCTACTCAAACTATACTCTGCGACAAAATACTGTGAAAACTTTGGAGACACACTAAATTTTCGCTAAATAAAACAGACTCAGATGCCAAAACATCAAAAAATGACACGTAAACGTGTAAAATGGATCCAAATAGTATATGAGTATGCCGCCAAATTGAAAGCTCTAATTTAGTGTGCCGCGTTCTGAAAATTTTGAAAACCACTGTGTTAATAGGACAATATCCTTTGTAATCAAAAATTCACTAAACATTTTCCATAAATTCCATTCACACAAAAAATGCGCTCACTTCACCAAATACTTAAAACATTTCCTTACTTATTTTCATTACTTTAGGTCTTCAACTGTGTTGTTGTGTTTTTCCTCTTGCACTCTTTTCATACATATAATTTTTTATAATCATTAATGTTCACTTCTGGCACTGCCGTGGCCTTTTATTGAGGAAGTTCCAATGGTTATGCATTTGATTTTAATAATTTTAAATTTATTAATTCCATTTTACATTTTGTGATTATTTGTTAATTTTTTTCTTCACAAAAAATTCACGCAAATTTTCTTGTCTTCTTCGATTCACAAAAAAAATATTTTTTATTCACTTTGTGACGCTTTCGTGTTTAATTAACTGAAAATCGATGACCTTAAATTATTTGAATTGTCACTAAGGTTCATTGGAAATGTTTTTTAATGAATTGAATAAATTAATGAAAGCAAAAAACTTTTTTTCAAATATTTAAGTCGATAATTTCTGTGTAATGCACTCCTTCGATATCTGTTTTGTGTGTTGTTCTGTCGGCCACAGGTTTTTCTCTTCTTTCTACGTTTTTTTACTTCTGTACTTCTCGTTTAACTGAGTGAGTGTCGACAGATGTTTTTATATATTTTTTTCTTTCATTCGTTTTTGTGTATTCTTCTTCTCACTGTCGACGTACGGTTGATTCATTCAGTCGGCGGTTGAACAAACATACAAAATGAGGGGAAATTCAGTTAGACATGACTAAGGTTATTGTGCAATAGATGGCGTTGGATATGTGTCGAAATTTTTTGGTTTGACAATTGACTTATAATTTTGAAGTTTAATTAAGTTTTGACAGCAAATTCCACAAAGTGTATCTTTTGCTGCTTATTTGGTTTTATTCTGCTCTAAAGAAAGTTTTTCCATTTCAGTGTTGTTAATCCAAATGGGAGTGTGTGTGAAGTACGGCAGAGACATATCGCGACAAAATTCAAAAGGTAAATCTAATTTATGTCGGAATTATGTCAGTTCCAAAACCACTTAGTTTGAATTTTGTCACCCTCAGGAACATAGTGAACCTATATATGTGATTTTGAGCTAAATCTCTGCCGTACTTCACACTTACTCTTTCTGAATTTTCTCTTAAACCTTTTAATATTATGAAAAAGTAACTACACCTGAATTTTGTCGCTATTATGTCAAGTATTTGGAGCTATAGAAGAAATTTTTTCACTTCCACAGTCGTCAGTATGAGCAAAAATCTAGTTGGGTAGTCTAAAATCTAGCTTTGACCAAATTTACGATTTTTTTATGCTTTGTATGAAAAAATATAAAATGTATGTGTAAATTATGTCAGACTTATGTCAACTTAAATAAAACATTAAAAAAATTTTTTTGAACAAAGTGTAGTATGAAAAAAAATATTTGAATTTTGGACTAGGGCTGACCCTAGTCAAAATCTTGTTTTTTAATTATGCTGAACATTTCTGAATACAAAAAAAAATTTTTTGGATGTACTATGGATAGGCTTTAAAAAATATGTTTTTGAATTTTTCACAGGCTACACATCAAAAGTTACTATTTGTAGAGCCTATCCACAATACATCCAAAAATTTTTTTGTGTTTAAGAATGTTCAGCATAATTAAAAGAAAATTCAGGCAAAGTTTCAAATTAATTGGTTAAGCTCCTTAAGAGAAACTTAAAAAACAAGATTTTGACTAGGGTCAGCCCTAGTCCAAAATTCAAATATTTTTTTCATACTACACTTTGTTCAAAAAAATTTTTTTAATGTTTTATTTAAGTTGACATAAGTCTGACATAATTTACACATACATTTTATATTTTTTCATACAAAGCATAAAAAAATCGTAAATTTGGTCAAAGCTAGATTTTAGACTACCCAACTAGATTTTTGCTCATACTGACGACTGTGGAAGTGAAAAAAATTCTGCTATGATTCAAAAGACTTGACATAATAATGACATAATTCAGGCATAGTTACTTTTTCATAATGATTAAAGGTTTAAGAGAAATTGTGGAAAAACTAAGTGTGAAGTACGGCCGAGATTTGGGCTTAAAACACATATACAGGTTCAGGGTGTTCCTGAGGGTGACAAAATTCAAACTAAATGTTTTTGTAACTGACATAAGTATGACATAATTTGAGTATGCCTTTCAACTTTTGTCGTGATATGCCTCGGCCGTACTTCACACCCACATTTTCATTAATTCTGTTAGACGTGACTTGCGTTCGATTGTTATGTTCTGGAATTTGGCGGGAAAATAGGTTTGGTTAGTTGGAGGTCTACAAAATTCAGGAAACTAACCTCAAAATTGAGTAACATAACCTCAAAAATCATAAATATATCCTCAAAGTTCAGAAACCCAAGTCAAATTCCAAAAACCATAAATCTCACCTTGATCAGCACCTCCTTTGAGTAAATCATGCAAAACACCATCAACAATGCAAGAACATAACCTGAAAATTCCTCAAATCTTCAATATTTCTAATTTCTAAATATCACTTCCGTTTGGATGAACAGTGTTTGGATGAAGGCATAATACAGTAGCGTGCAAAATATTATGGACGATTAAAAAAAATTCATTTTGCTACTCAAAAGTATACTTAAGTTTGTCCAAATTAAATGAAATTTTCACCATTAATAGAGTTTTTCATGAGCTTTCATATGACAAAAAATCAATATGCTATAATTAACTGTTTTTGAAAAAACCGTTAAGATTCAAAATTGGTAACGTGCAAAATATTATGGACGATTTCTTTTTGATAAAATTTTTTATGTTTAAGCTATTTAAGCTTACTTTTTGGACTCAAATCATTAATTTCATACATTTTACTTTATTTTTATGCATAAATTATAGACATAAAGCAAGAATAGATCAAAATAATTAACCAACAACAAAAGATGCGAAAATTTCAATATTTTTGTCAACTTTTTGCAAATTGAAGCATTTATTTAACTTATTTTGCATTGTTTTGTATTGAATTTTCAATTACCTTTCTAAAAATGTATAATTTGCATGTAACAAAACAATTTGAAGTGAAAAATAAGCAAAAAGTTTCTTCATCGAAGCAAAAATTTTTGTCATCAAAACTAAAAATCGATTAGAATTTCTTAAATATCCATAAAATATTACTCAAGTCAGTATTATTTTCTCACATTTATGCTGCAGATTAGTAAAAACATAGATTTTCACAAAGGAATTACACGGTACGAAGTTTTTAGAGAGTCAAAAAATGTATGACAAAGCATGTCGAAGCATAGAATATTTTGAACTCAAAAATCGTCTGAAATCACTGTAAAACTTTAAGCAAATCAACATATAACAACTCAAAAAACTCAAAAAAACAATATTAACTATTTTGGTTTAAAATAATAGAGAGAAATGCAAATTTAAAAGATTATAGAAAAATATTTTTTTCCAGCTTTGTGTAAAAATTTTGTGCGTCTAGTAAACCATAATTTATTCAATTCTCCCTTAAATATTGTAAACAAATCTACATAATTATTAATCTACAGTATAAATGTGAAAAAATAATACTGATTTGAGTAATATTTTAAGGATATTTAAGAAATTCTAATCGATTTTTAGTTTTGATGACAAAAATTTTTGCTTCGATGAAGAAACTTTTTGCTTATTTTTCACTTCAAATTGTTTTGTTACATGCAAATTATACATTTTTAGAAAGGTAATTGAAAATTCAATACAAAACAATGCAAAATAAGTTAAATAAATGCTTCAATTTGCAAAAAGTTGACAAAAATATTGAAATTTTCGCATCTTTTGTTGTTGGTTAATTATTTTGATCTATTCTTGCTTTATGTCTATAATTTATGCATAAAAACAAAGTAAAATGTATGAACTTAATGATTTGAGTCCAAAAAGTAAGCTTAAATAGCTTAAACATAAAAATTTTTATCAAAAAGAAATCGTCCATAATATTTTGCACGTTACCAATTTGGAATTTTAACGGTTTTTTCAAAAATAGTTAATTATAGCATATTGATATTTTGTCATATGAAAGCTCATGAAAAACTGTATTAATGGTGAAAATTTCATTTAATTTGGACAAACTTAAGTATACTTTTGAGAAGCAAAATGAATTTTTTTTAATCGTCCATAATATTTTGCACGCTACTGTACAAAGCAGCTGTTTGATTTTGAATTATTATTATTATTATTATTTTATTTGTTTCTTCATGATTTATTTTACATTTTATATTAAAAATATGACAAAAATTGCAAAAAACTTGCGAGTTTCAATGTTTTGCAACTTTAAAGAACTCACACAGATTGATTATAAAAATAACGTTTTTTAGAAATTTTAAATTAGCTGTGGTGAAATAATTTGGTTGTGTTCAGTAAAATGCTTATTATCATTCATAAAAAATCTAAGGGAATTTAACCGTTTTTATAAATTCAAATATCTCACCACTTCATAGCAAACTCAACATTGTTTACATTGAATGTGATTTAGAAAAAAATAATAATTTAAACTTAATTAAGTGTTTTTGTGACTATTTACGTGGATTTTCTATCATGATTGACCAGAGATTAATTTATATGACTAGTTAGGATGCTCAGATTATCACAACTCAGGTAGATCGTTCCGATTTTACATCAATTTACTTCCAGCAGTTGATTATTACTGTTTTATTTTAGATATTGATGAACTTTTTAATGTATTCACCGTTAAAGCATAAAGTAAGGAAGTCTTCATTTCTGATGCTGCATTTGAGAGCCCACTTGAAAGCATGTACATGAGGTAATTTTTTAATATCATCGCCAATATAGTTAAAAATGTTAACTCCGTAGGATGAGATTCTTCTTTTTGCAAGTTTTGTTCTCACATTTGGCTTCATCAATTCACCTTTTTTGCTTGCTCTTGTGCTTCCAGATATTCTTTCAAAATGAATATTGCTGTGGATATTTTTCTTCAAGTTGCTATAAACAAACGTTGCTGTATTTACAAAATTTATGGCTCTTATTGGAAGACAGTCCTCAACGTTGTGCAAGTACATCTTGATTCGATTTGCTGTTCGTTCAATTCCAAAGACATTTCTCAGCGCTTGATTCTGGATTTTTTGTAGTCTATCAACAACGCATTCATCAGATGTTCCATGGACGGAGGCTAGATAATTTACGTGAGTCTCAAATAGTGTTTTTTATAAATTAGTTTTTTGGCTTGAGTTGGCAACTTGTTTCTCAACTTCCAAAGAATACCTGCAGTGGATGACAGCTTTTTTTCTAAATGCTCATAATGTTGGTTCCATTTTAATTGTTCATCCATAATCATGCCCAGATATTTTATTTTGTCCACGCGTTCGATTTTGAGACCATCATCAATTACAATCTCATCAGGTTTAAAGAAATTCATTTGAGCAGTATGGAAAATTATGAAGTTGGTTTTTTCTATGTTTAGATACATTTTTTGACTTTCAAGAAAACTTTTGACCAAATTCATGTCGTGTGTGATTTTGGTGTCAATAATTTCATTCCTTTCATGTGAATTAATTATTAACGCATCATCAGCATATAAGAAAAGTTTGCCATTCAGTGGAAGTTTGGTGATGGAATTAAAAAAGATGATGAATAGTAGACTTCCCAAAACGCCTCCTTGTACCACTCCATGTGTTATATCCAAAATCTCACTCATTTCTTTATCAATTCGAACGACTTGCTTTCTATTTGATAAGTAACTGGCTAGCACATTAAGAAGTTTTCCTCTTATTCCACTAAGTTTTAAGGCATGTAGGAGACATTTAGTATTCACGAGATCAAATGCTTTTTTTATGTCCATACAGACAGCGGATATTAACTTCCACGCAAAAGCGTGTAAGTTATTTAGTTTCACGAAAAACACACTTTTTTTATTACGGTATTAAGACTTATTATTAAAAAAATTCTAATGATGCCAAAAGTTGTGGCTGCATTTTTTTGTATATAAATTTTTTTCACTAAGTATCATCTAAGGGTCCAAAACCTCGAAAAACGTGTTTTTTAGGGTCCACAAATTTGGTAATCAGGGTCACAGCCGAGCCATGTGCATATGGAAATTTGGTTTTTTTGCCATTTGGTCACACATATCAAGCGACCAGGGGAATGGAAAGTCATTTTAAGAAATTTTGAAATCTTTAGTGACTTTGAGGCTGTCAAAGTTGACAAACCTAGAAAAAATGACACTTTTCTTCAAACGCCTGACGACCCAGGGTTTTTTTCAAACTGGATATACCTTTGTATCTTATCTTACAGTACTCTACATGACGTTTACAAAAATACCCCACATGACTATGTTTGGACTTAATCTTGAGATTCTACAGCACTTTGAAAATCGAAAAAAATGGATTTTTTTTTTAAAAAAAATTAATTATCATAAAGGCTCTGGATGATTACTGGATCTTATATAGAGGCTGTGGATGAATACTGGATCTTATATAGAGGCTCTGCATGATTAATGGATCTTATATAGAGGCTCTGCATGATTACTGGATCTTATATAGAGGCTCTGCATGATTACTGGATCTTATTTTTATCGACATAGAGGCTGTAGATCATTACTGGATCTTATTTTTATGGACATAGAGGCTCTGGATGGTAACTGGATCTCATATAAACGGACATAGAGGCTCTGGATGTTTACTGGATCTTATTTTTAATGGATCTAGAGGCTCTGGGTGATAACTGGATCTTATTTTTATGGACATAGAGGTTTTTGTGATAACTGAATCTTGTTTTTATGGACATAGAGGCTCTGGATGGTAACTGGATCTTATTTTTATGGACATAGAGGCTCTGGATGATTACTGGATCTCATTTTTATTGGACATAGAGACTCTGGATGATTACTGGATCTCATATAAACGGACATAGAGGCTCTGGATGTTTACTGGATCTCATATAAACGGACATAGAGGCTCTGGATGATTACTGGATCTCATATAGATGCTCTGGATGATTACTGGATCTTATATATAGGCTCTGGATGATTACTGGATCTTATATAGAGGCTCTGGATGATTACTGGATCTTATATAGAGGCTCTAGATGATTACTGGATCTTATATAGAGGCTCTAGATGATTACTGGATCTTATATAGATGCTCTGGATGATTACTGGATCTTATATAGATGCTCTGGATGATTACTGGATCTCATTTTTATTGAACATTTTGTAAAAAAATCCACTGTGCATCAAAATTAATTTTTGGTTAAAATTATTACCATAAAATTTGTTAATTTTACCAATTATTTAGTTATTTTTTAACAAAAGTTAAATTAATATTTTTCGGATCATAACTATTATCCTAAAAAATAATAGTCGTTTGAAAGATATAAATAGTTGAATTTACTTTAATACGGTATTAAGACTTCTGTTTTAAAAAAAATCTAATGATGCCAAAGTTGTGTATCGCAAGTCTTCATTTTTCTGTTTATAAATTTTTTGGACTAAGTATCATCTAAGGGTTCAAAACTTCAAAAAACGAGTATTTTGGGGTCCAAAAATTTTTCGCGGCCTCGTTACCTCGGCCGCATATTTTTACTACTTATTGATAATAATTAGTTTGAACGAAAACCGAATTAAGTTAAGCAAATTTTTACCACGTTTTTCTTAACTTGCTTTCTTTTCTGTCTGTCTTTCTGTCTGTCGAGGTCAAATTTTGCAATCGATATTTCGACCACTTCCACTGCTCCGATCGAGCTGAAATTTTTTGCACATGTGTATTCTCGATGACAATACAATCTTTTAGCATTATTGGGTCACAAAAATGCTTAATTATAGTATAATTTAATTTATTAATTTGTATATGAGAAAATAATCCAATATCAATGATGTCATTTTCTCATGGACATTCTTTAAGAACATTTGATTTTTTCGAAATGTCATGGGTTCAAATCTTACCAATGACAAAAAAACTTTTTTGAACTTTCTTAATTCTTTTTTACACTTTTTTGATGCTTTACGATGTTTAATGATTTATTTATGCATAATTATATTTTTCTAAGTCATAAAACAGCTAAAAATTTAAAAAAGAGTGAAGTTTGATTTTTTGTATGAAATGTCGATATACTTCACAAGAGCAAAAATCTTTCTTTATACGTATATTTTTGTCACTAAAATCTATAGTCGTACAACTGTTTGGCTCGAAATAGTGTGTAAATACATGCAAATCGTTTCATAGGTTGATATCGCTGAATATATTTTGGGGACAAAACAGTGTATGGCTGTGAGAAACGAAATTTATTTGGTTTGGGTAGGGAGTGTGTGAAAATTTTTCTTGGGTTTTTGCATTTCATGATATGTAACAATATATAACAAAGCTGTGCAAGGTAGATCATTGTTGAAAATTTTCCAAAGTCCTTAGAAGACTGTGGATATGTGAGAAAGTGTTGGTGATTTGAGTAATAATAGTTCGAGCGATGCTCGAATATAAAAGTTCGAACAACTAAGTTGAGCGTAGCTCACAAATTTTTACATCCTGAACGTAGCGTAGCGAGTGAAGGCGTGAAAATTTTACCAAAGTTCTTAGAAGACTGCAGATATGTGAGAAAGTGTTGGTGATTTGAGGAATAATAATTCGAGCGGAGCTCGAATGTAAAAGTTCGAACGTAGTTCGAACTAAGTTGAGCGTAGCTCACAAATTTTTACGTCCTGAACGTAGCGTAGCGAGTGAAGGCGTGAAAATTTTACCAAAGTTGTTAGAAGACTGCAGATATGTGAGAAAGTGTTGGTGATTTGAGGAATAATAATTCGAGCGGAGCTCGAATATAAAAGTTCGAACGTAGTACGAATTATGTTGAGCGTAGCTCACAAATTTTTACATCCTGAACGTAGCGTAGCGAGTGAAGATGTGAAAATTTTACCAAAGTTGTTAGAAGACTGCAGATATGTGAGAAAGTGTTGGTGATTTGAGGAATAATAATTCGAGCGGAGCTCGAATATAAAAGTTCGAACGTAGTTCGAACTAAGTTGAGCGTAGCTCACAAATTTTTACGTCCTGAACGTAGCGTAGCGAGTGAAGGCGTGAAAATTTTACCAAAGTTGTTAGAAGACTGCAGATATGTGAGAAAGTGTTGGTGATTTGAGGAATAATAATTCGATAATAATAAATTTTCCAAAGTTGTTAGAAGACTGTGGATATGTAAGCAAAAATTTGGGTTAATCCCTGTGATCTATGACAGTTGGACGAACAAAGCGTAGCGAAGTGGAGTTCGACTCTATTGTGATCTATAAACAGTCGAACGAGCGTAGCGAGATTCGACAACCCCTGTGATCTTAAAACAGTCGGACGAACGAAGCGTAGCGAAGTGGAGTCCGACATTACTGTAATCTATATATTGTCAACTTATGAGCAAGCTAATAAAATATTTGATATCTGGTATAAAAATTGTATTTATGGTATCATCATAAGACTAAAAAGTAGAAAATAAATACGCTATAAAAAAAAATACTTTTTTTAAAAAAAAACCACGTTTTTCCCATAGAATACTGTATAAAAATTCCCAATATAAGACAACACGAGAAAAAAACGTTATTTTTTCATAAATTTGAATTTTCCCGCACTTTTTCTCATGTTTGTTTACAAAAAAATTTGCGTTCGAAAAACATTCGAAATAAAAAAATTAGAATTTTTGAACTATTCATTGCGTTTTGCTATTGCAAAACAATATTAAAAGAATTAATTGACATCTATTAATGCATTAAAACCATTAAAAGTGTTCAGTTACATCAAATAAAGCAAAAAATAATGGAATAAAATTTAATGTCAAAAATGTAAACAAATGATTTTCGAACATAATTTTCCCGCTTTCGAAAAATATGGTACCAAATATCGAAAAATAAAGTACCGTTGTCTTATATTGGAAAAATTCATTTTTTCCGTGGACTAAAAAGAAGAAAATAACTTTTATTTTGTATTTGTCAGAGATTAATTTTAATTTTCAGATTTTATTTTTAAAATTTTATCCTATTGTCAACAACGTCTATGAATTGCGAATAAGTACACCTCGAACTTATCGTATAGTTATAACGTTATAAGTTATAATTTTAATGGGAAAAACTAAGCGATATACCTCAATTAACAACTTACAATTCAATTATAAATCTTCTTTTCAAATTTGCTGGATTCAATTCTTAAATCACTTCTCATAAGATGCGCCCACGTTTTTAGTTATAGAACTATACGATAAGTTCGAGGTGTACTTATTCGCAATTCATAGACGTTGTTGACAATAGGATAAAATTCTAAAAATAAAATCTGAAAATTAAAATTAATCTCTGACAAATACAAAATAAAAGTTATTTTCTTCTTTTTAGTCCACGGAAAAAATGAATTTTTATACAGTATTCTATGGGAAAAACGTGGTTTTTTTTAAAAAAGTATTTTTTTTATAGCGTATTTATTTTTACATCCTGAATGGAGTGAATAGGAGTGAAGAATGTGGATGTACAAAAAAAACTTTATGGTATAATATTAGATATTGTTAAAACTAAAATATCTATAAGGGTAAATCCACGAAAGATTTTTTCCAGTAGATTTACTTTTTCATAAAATTCTTCAAAACTATTTGATATTTACATTCGTTTTGTTATTTTATGTATAAAATAAGTCAGCAGCTATCATTCTGTACTTAATTTAGTTAAAATGAAGCTATAATTAAAGAATTATTGAAGTTTTAAAATATTTTAGGAATAATTTTCCAAAAACTGGTTTTTCAAATTCTTTTTTCTAACTAAATATAAATATCATATTTAATCTAAAACAAGACAGTGTGGATTGTAATATTAGTTTATACTCAAATCTAAAATAAGAGAGCGTGGAAGTTTCTGGCGTGATCTGTACGTCGTGTTTTCTTCTTTTTATCATCGATGCCATTTTTAATTTCATCAATGAGCTCCATTACTGCCGTTTCAGTGCCACATTTTTGTCTAAAAAAATACTGTCTTTCATATATAACATTTGCTTCCTTGTAAACAAAGTCGTAGAGTCTTCTGTGAATAACTTTCTCAATTATTTTATTGAAAATAGTCAGAATTGAGACTTGTCTGTAGTCATTTAGAGAAGTTTTATTTCCATTCTTATTAATCGGTATAACAACCGCAGTCTTTAGAGATGACGGATAGGTTTCCTTTAAGAATATATTTTTAATCAGAAGTGACAGAATTGGAGCAATATCTTTAGATAACAATTTTACTACTTTTGTGCTTATTCCATCTATTCCACAAAATGCATTCTTGAGAGATTTAATGACACTTTCAATTTCTTTTTCGTCAGTCTCAATATTATTAATTTCGTGTTCCGGGTGTTCATAATTTGTATCATCATTAAATTCTGTACTTCCATTCAATATTGTTGATATACTCGACACAAAGTTGTGATTAAATGCATTTGCGATTTCATAGCTGTCCGTTAGAATATTTCCATTATTTCCAAAAACCGCATTCACTCTCATTTCTTTTGATCTTCCAAGAATTCTATTTAGATTTTGCCATAATTTCTTTGGATTTTTCTCATGACATTGCGATGATAGATACTTTTTCTGATCGTTGTTAATTTCTATTTTAGTTTTGCGTGACTTTATTGAAATTTTATAACGTAAATTATGTATTTAAATTTCCACACGCTTGATTCCATTGACTGTCGAAACTCACCATAATTTGTGGTGAAAGGTGAGAGAAAGATAGAGGAAAGGAAGAGAGAGGTCAGTCGAGCACGAGAACTCTAAAGTGGCACTTCCTGAGTAATAAAATTAAGAGAGAACCCGAAATAAATGTAAGGAATAAACTAATTAATAATATTATAGATAATGATGTAAATTTAATATAGATTGAACGCTAAATACTGTAAAGGTTTGTTGAATAAAGAGAGGATTGTTGAAGTTGAGCTGTGGCATTGTTGAAGTCATTGGAAGGCAAAATATTTCTCGTTTCATTCCATCTTTCAGCTGTTCATATTTAGAAAAGGGTGAGTGAATTAAACATTCACATTTTTAAGTGCAAAAGTGCCATAAAAGAAAATCAAGAGTGATTTTCTTTTCATTCAATATTTATGGGTCAAAAGTGACTTTATAAATAACAGGAAGTGTATTAAACTATAAAACTAAAGTGTAGTTCTCAGTGGTAGTACAAAAAATAAGATCCCACTAGTTAAAATTGCTATAAAATAAGAAAACTTAAAAAGGCACGTGAAAATATTGTAAACAACAATTGAAAAAAATATACCTAACCTATTTAGTGTAAGTGCGACTAAAAGTGCTCTCTCTCTTAAAATCTAATAAAGAATCATTTTTATAAGGCTAAATTGAAAAGAATTAAAGTTCATTAAATTAAGAGAATCGTCATGCCTAAAAAGAAAAATCCATGTGAGGTTTGTCACTCACAGATAAATATTTCCAAAAAATTTAGTCATCTTAAATGTTCACAATGTGAAGTGAGAGTTCATTCATCTTGCATAAACAAGATAGAATTGGCTTCTAATGGTCTTTATTATTGTAAATCGCACAAACGATGGGCTCCTTCCCAAGTTAAACGAATTTCGAAGCCAACACAAGATAATGTTATAAATGTCGAGCAGGTAAATAATATTTTACGTAATCTTGCAACGTTGAATGAGAAGGCGACGGATGAAAGTAGCAAAAAATCCCTTTCTGATACCATAAAATTATTACAAGAGGTGCTGCCAGGTCTTAGCGATAAGGAAGATAAACAAGAGGATAATAGAAAACAATCATCAGATGCAGAAAAAGTGGACTTGGACAGATTCCCTAATGAACCAAATGCCCAACTTCCTCCTCCTCCTTTCGCTCCTATTTGTAAAGCCTGTGACACTGATATTATTGGTTCATTTTTTAAATGTAGAGCTTGTCGGGCATATTGGCATGGTAAATGCATTTATGGTACAAATAGAAAAATACATATTGAAGGCTATTAGTCATGTTTACCATGCAGGGATAGATATGATGAATTTCAAAGTCTAATGAATTACAGAGGAGATGATGCAGAGGTAGTGCAACGAAAACATGCGGAACAAGCCAATATGTATGCGAATATGCGTTTAGATGCTCCCTTCTTTAATCAACCTCGTATATCGCAATTTCCCTTTACACAAAGAAAAGAATTACCATTACCAGAAAGTAAGGTTAATAATAGAAATAAAAGTTCTATTCTTGATATGGGAAATTCAAAGAATGTGCCCAGAGACGAGCATGCTAATGGAAATAAAATTGGTGAAGCAATTGGTAAAGCGATAGCTGAAATTCTAAATGAACAGGGTGTTATGTCTATTATTGAAACTAATACTCACAGTAAATCCAGAAGTTTACCCATAAAAAATAATCCAGTCGCTCAATCTACACCCACTAATAGAGAAAGAGGTGAGAATGAAGTCATCTATGTAGAGTCTAATAATGTTGCGTCTCAATCCTCTAAAATAAAGTCTGATGAAAATGATCTTGCTGACATTCAAAAAATTGTTGAAGCATCCATTCTAAAATTTATGAATCAGCATAAACCATCCGTAAGCCGAGCTTGTGAACCTGAAAATCTACAACGGAATTGTATTAATAATACTGAAACTTCAAGCATTGAAAGGATAGTACAAGCGTCATTTCAAAAATTTTTAAATCCGCCGGAGGACTTGAGCAGACAAGTAGCTGAGATGCAATTAAAAGAGAGCAGAAAGAAAGCTCACTATAGACTTCCAAAAGTAAAGTCTATAGGATATGAATGGAAGGTATTTTTTAATGCATTTTTACAATCCAAAGAGCTTTTCTCGGCAAATGAAAATATCGTTCGACTACAAGAGGCGATTCTATGCGATGAGATAAAGAAATTGGGAGGTATTAATTTATTTACAGAGGCTACTTATGAGGAGACATTACATGAATTAGATAAAAGGATTGGGAAGCCAGAAAAGTTACTAATTCAACAGAAAAATAAATTAATTAACAGTCCCAAATTAAAGAATCATGAACGAAAATTAATTATCAATTTTATTGAAGAGGTAAAACAATATTCGATTCTGGTTGATAAATTAGGTAATACTGGCGATAAAACCGATACTGCTTTAATCGCCAAATTTACTCTTATACTTCCCGATATTATGATGTCTTCTTGGTCAAATGAATATGCTCGATTGAAAGAATTGAATGAAGAAGTTTACATTAGTGATATGGCTAGATGGCTGGATAAAAAGATTGCAGGATACGAAGTAAATCAATTCTTTCAAGATATAAATTCTTATGGGGAAGTAAAACAAAAAAAATATTCAAAGCCAAATTCACCGAATAAACATTCTTGGGAAGGGAAAAATAAAAATTTAACATTCTCCCAAGTAACGGATGAGTCAGAAAGCTCAAAAGTTACTGATTCTAGTTCACCAGCCAATTACTGCTGGTATCATCAGAGAACGGGACACTCTTCATTAACTTGCTACGCTTTATTAGCTAAAACTGGTAGTGATTTAGCAAAATCAAAAAATATTTGCATTATATGTAGCTGCAAATCTCACGTAAAATGTCCCTATATGGATAGATTAAAATGTGTCATTCCAGAATGCAAATTTAGGCATTCTCTGATTTTCTGTTATAAGCGTCGTCGACAGAATGTAACCAATGAAACCAGAGAATTTAGGAGAAGTTATGGTTTCCGAAGGAGGAACTATGATAATAAAAGACCAGCAACAAATAGTAATGAAAGTGCTGATAGTCAACAAAATGTAACGAATATTGATGAGAACAATGTGCAATCCACAACTAATGCATGTTCACAAAACACGACTAATGTCCAAAATTTTCCTCCTCCCTCTCATCAAAATTCCTTAAATGCTTTGACCTCAAGTTTACATTTATCTGCTGTTGATCCCTTGGTTTCAAATAGATCAGTTTGGGGAAATAGGGAGAATAATATGCTAATGAGATGTGAAGAAGAAGAAGCTTCATTAAATCAGAAATCTAGTGGAACTTCTACAACTCTAGTTTCTGTAATTCCGATAGTCTTGCATAATGGAGAGAAGACATTAACTGCTGCATTCTTATTAGATTCTGGAAGTACATCCAGTTTAATAGATGAATATTATGCTAATTTTCTCGAATTAAATGGACCATCAAAAGAAATTAAATTAAGCTGGAGTGTAGGAAGGCAGCGAGAGGACAATAATTCAAAAATAGTAAAAGCCTATGCCACAGGTCTCCATAAAGAGGCTAGAACATATGAAATCTATTTTAGAACAGTGAATAATTTAGGTATGCCTAATCAATACTTCGACGCTGTCGAAATGCAAGATAGATTCCCACATTTAAGAAATTTGGAATTAACTACCTACTCACAGGTAATTGGGATAATAGGAACCGACCAAAGTTGGTTTTTTAAACAACTTAAATGCATAACGTCTACTCACAAATTAAATACTTCTCCAGTCGCATTCCTTACTCCTCTGGGATACTTTGTTATCGGAAGTGGATGTCCATTACCCATGTTGTATCAGCATTTGTTAGAAACTTCTGATGAATTATGTATGTCGCATTCCACCATAAAGATGAGTGAATCAGATGAAGAAGAATTACTAAAAATGCAAGAGAATTTATTAGGTCTAGATTATCTACTTCCTCCTGAGAATGACAGGAATAATGATGCAGACGAAAAGAGTTTGCAAATATTAAGAGACACAACAAGAAGATTACATGAATTTAATCGGTATGAAGTGGGTTTATTATGGAAAGAGCAAATCCCAAAGCTTCCTACCCATGATTCTCTTATGCTTGCAATTCGTAGATCCAGAATTCTGTATAATCATGCATGAAGGATTGGAAAATTGGAAGAAATTGAAGCCCAATTAAATAACTTGATAGTAAAAGAATATGCTAAGAAATTATCACCAGAGGAAATTAAAAATGTTAAGCTCAATACATTTTATCTTCCTATTTTTATATCTAATCAAAAAGGAAAACGTTTGAGAATGATATGGGATGCTGCAGCGAAGGTAAATGGTAAGTCACTAAATGACTACCTTTATCCTGGACCCAATCTATATGCAGATTTAGCATCTCTTTTAATGCAGGCTAGAGAAAGAAGATACTTTGTCAAAGCTGATGTGGAGGAGATGTTTCATAGAATTGAAATTAGAGATGAGGACAAAAGTTCCTTAAGATTTGTTTTTAATGACAGCAAGACGAATGAATTAAATCATTATGAGATGCAAAGAATGATTTTTGGAGCTGTTTGTGCGCCAGCTTCATCACAATTTATAAAAAATAAAATTGCGGACGAATACGAAAAGATTAATGACTGGTATTTGCCGAAAATCTTCTCGCTTCCGGAGGAAACATGGAGATCCATGTCATCTAATATTTTGGATAGTGGGAATCAAGTAGGTGGTAGCTGCTTAGTTCACCTAGAAGAGAAGGAAACATATGAATTAATTGAAAAATATTCAAATTGGAATAAATTACTGGATATAACAAAATTTCTAGTAAAAGCGAAGTTGTACAAAAGAGGTTTAGGATATGGAATGGACGAAGAAGCTATTAGAGGATTGACAGAAAAGCTTCTCATTAGAATTGCACAAAAAGAATCTTTAGGCAAGGAAATTTCGCAGCTAAGCAAGAAAAATTGTTTAGAAAGGTCCAATAAGCTTGCCAAATTCCTTCCCTTTATTGACGATGAGAAGGTAATGCGAGTGACAACTCGACTAGCCTCATCTAATAACTATCATAAGGATAAAATATATCCAATCGTGTTACCAAAAGGACACCGTATAACTAAACTTATAATTATGAGTTATCACGAGGCTAATCATCATTCACACTACAAAACAATTGTAGTAAATCTAATGCAAAGATTCTTCATTGCAAATATAGTTTGGGAAGTAAAAAAGACAATTAGGGAAAATTGTTACAGTTGTAAGAGGCGAAATGCTAAGCCAGATCAACCACGAATGGGAGATCTTCCTGGATATAGATTAGCATCGCACACTAATCCTTTTACTTATTCCATTATCGACATTTGTGGTCCATTTCTAATCAGAGTGAATAGAAGAACTGAGAAGAGATGGTTGCTCGTTATTTCATGTCTGACTACAAGAGCTATACATATGGAAGTTCTTTATACAATGAATACGAACTCCTGCTTAATGGGTCTTAATAACTGGATTAACCTCAGAGGAGCGCCTAAAAGAATTGTGAGCGATAATGGAAGTAACTTTGTAGGAGGAAAAAACCTTATAAAGACTTATCATAATAAATGGAATGCTGAGTTATTAAAGAAAGGAGTAATTACAGAAAGTATTGAATGGGATTTTCAACCAGCTAAAGCTTCACATATGAGTGGATCGGTAGAGCGAATGATTGGCTTAGTAAAGGGAGTGCTGAAAAGATTCAATGAAAGCCTGAATCAGAAATTATTAGTACCGAATGATGAGACATTTAAATCTATGGTCTGTGAAATTATTGGAATGCTGAACAATCGCCCCTTAACTATGCTTCCTTTAGAAGACACATCCAATTGCTTTCTTACTCCCAATCATTTCCTAATGCTTCGCTCAAATTTTCAATCTGCTCCGAGTAATAATAAGTACACTAACAGCACTCTTAAAGAATGGGGAGATGTAAAGCAAATGATAAATGTTTTATGGTCCCATTTCAATAAGGCTTACGTAAATGAATTGCTTTATAGAGAAAAATGGATTGACTATAAAAAGTTTCAAAAAAAAATTGACTTTAAGTGCTGGTGATATCGTAGTAGTTCCTGACCCCTTAGTTAATAGTTTTTGGCGATTAGGAGTTGTAGTTAAAGCTGAAAAAGGCTCAGCTAATCAAAACTCGAATTTGAATATGAATCGTGAAAAGCTGTTAGTCGAGTTACTGAATGTTCCGACCTTTATCTCGATAAGTGATATGATCTACGAAATAACACGAATAATGAATTATAATTATCTGGAAGCGAAGCAACTATCTGGAATGTTTCTAGAGGAGGACGTTATGAAATATTTCGTGCTATTTTCTAAGTTAAATGAGATTCAAAGATTGGAACATAAATGTGTACAAATGCATGAGAAAAATTATCTTTACATGTTTAATGCAAGGATTGAGGTGAAGTTCCCTGGAAATATTAAATGGAGTGCTATGTCTGCGAATATGGCAAATGAGGGCGTTTGCGATAAGGAAGTTATGATAAGGAATACTCCGTATTTGACGCTTGAAGATATATTAAATAAATTACCTGAATACTTCAAGAAAAGTATTAGCCATACACAAAGAATCGTAGCAATGTCTCAAAACAGAAGCTCAACATTCATGAGATTTAAGAATGCTGAATATGCACAAAGAGCCAAGAGAATTTTCGAGAGAGATGAATTAGTGGTAACGTTATCAAACACTTACACTTGTTTATGTAAAGAAGAGATGATGAATGATCCTGTGATTCCGCAGAGAGATGTTCCTGTCAATAATGTCTTACAGCCTTCCTCAATCCAACGTCGTTTGCAAATCATCGCGAATAATCCTGTGTTGAATGGTAATCAACGGAGAGCTAGCTATGGTCTAAAATCGGAAAATTTTTCCAAAAATTATTTTAGTTGCTTATTTGATAGACCTTAGTCCAAGGTATAAGAAGCTATAAAAATTTTGGACCAGAAGTCAGCAGTGCTGGCGATACAGCACAAAATGTATATTGATGACTCTCGCTGATGACCATTTTCAAATCACCATAACTTTTTACTGCTACATCCAATTTTCATAAACTTTTTTTTGTTTAACAGGTATAAGTAAGAGCTTCAATATAAATGCTACTTGGTTATATTAGACATTAACCTCAGTGCACAAAAACTCGAAAAACCTGAAAAATACCTAGTTGGTAACACTAATTTTAGGTATGCAGGTTACTAGTGCAATAGAAAATTTTTCTTTTTATATCATATTATAGGCTGATGTAAGATCTACAAAAAACATGTCACATTCATACCCAAAAGTTATAGTTTTGTGCTTGAAAAATGAATTTTTTTCGAAAAAAACCTAGTTTTTTACCCATTTTTGAATATAATCGACTATAACTGTGTATTCCAAGTGAGTGGAGAAACAAGTTTTGGCAGTTTTGTATAGCCCTTACTTATAGCTACTTAAAACTGTAAAAACCTGATAAAAAGTTCTGCCGGTTTTTCGATTTCAGAGCATTTGTAGTTGATCATCTGCAGATTTTTCGAAATTATTTTTTAAGTTTTTTTATCAAAACAGATCAAAACCATGCTTAAAATTAATGAAACTTTCAGAAATGACTTATATGTTGATTAAATTAACATTTCTATTAAAAAAATTTAATGCACAGTGCAATTTTGATGAAAAATGGCAAGCAATGATTTTTTGGGTTTTTGAAACCCTTCAATGGTGCCTATCCATACTAAAACTAACTTTTATTATTATTTTTCTTATTTTATTGTCAAGAACATCAAAATACCTTTCCAACGAGGTATAAAACATTAAGAACGAATAAGATTTGTAGGAGTTATAGTGAAAAAACTGAAAAATGGTCAAATTTAAGCGAGTTTGTAGGTCCATCCCTTACATTTTTGCTTATATTTCTTTCAAATTTCAAGTATATTTAATGAGTTTGGTATCGTTGGAAAGCTTATAGTAGTGGCTATTCAGTAATATAAACATTTGAGTTCATAAGTTGCACAGTGCATGGTTAGGTCATGTCAAAAATGTCAAATTTTGACTGCCCTCATGATGAACAGCAAATATCAAAATTTTTATTTTTGACCTTTTTTCTATAGAATCTTGCCTAAACTAACATATAATAACCAAAAAAGTATTTTTCCGTCATAATTCGCAGTAAACGAGCTCATAGAAAAAAACATCAATTTTTTGAAAAACTAAAAAAATTCCAAAAAATTCCAAATAGTTAATGTTTTTTCTATGAGCTCGTTTACTGCGAATTATGACGGAAAAATACTTTTTTGGTTATTATATGTTAGTTTAGGCAAGATTCTGTAGAAAAAAGGTCAAAAATAAAAATTTTGATATTTGCTGTTCATCATGAGGGCAGTCAAAATTTGACATTTTTGACATGACCTAACCATGCACTGTGCAACTTATGAACTCAAATGTTTATATTACTGAATAGCCACTACTATAAGCTTTCCAACGATACCAAACTCATTAAATATACTTGAAATTTGAAAGAAATATAAGCAAAAATGTAAGGGATGGACCTACAAACTCGCTTAAATTTGACCATTTTTCAGTTTTTTCACTATAACTCCTACAAATCTTATTCGTTCTTAATGTTTTATACCTCGTTGGAAAGGTATTTTGATGTTCTTGACAATAAAATAAGAAAAATAATAATAAAAGTTAGTTTTAGTATGGATAGGCACCATTGAAGGGTTTCAAAAACCCAAAAAATCATTGCTTGCCATTTTTCATCAAAATTGCACTGTGCATTAAATTTTTTTAATAGAAATGTTAATTTAATCAACATATAAGTCATTTCTGAAAGTTTCATTAATTTTAAGCATGGTTTTGATCTGTTTTGATAAAAAAAACTTAAAAAATAATTTCGAAAAATCTGCAGATGATCAACTACAAATGCTCTGAAATCGAAAAACCGGCAGAACTTTTTATCAGGTTTTTACAGTTTTAAGTAGCTATAAGTAAGGGCTATACAAAACTGCCAAAACTTGTTTCTCCACTCACTTGGAATACACAGTTATAGTCGATTATATTCAAAAATGGGTAAAAAACTAGGTTTTTTTCGAAAAAAATTCATTTTTCAAGCACAAAACTATAACTTTTGGGTATGAATGTGACATGTTTTTTGT
Organism: Chironomus tentans; assembly: GCA_963573255.1. Taxonomy (NCBI): domain Eukaryota; kingdom Metazoa; phylum Arthropoda; class Insecta; order Diptera; family Chironomidae; genus Chironomus; species Chironomus tentans. Next base: position 22,185,927 of record OY754305.1, on the reverse strand, counting down.
AGATCTTACATCAGCCTATAATATGATATAAAAAGAAAAATTTTCTATTGCACTAGTAACCTGCATACCTAAAATTAGTGTTACCAACTAGGTATTTTTCAGGTTTTTCGAGTTTTTGTGCACTGAGGTTAATGTCTAATATAACCAAGTAGCATTTATATTGAAGCTCTTACTTATACCTGTTAAACAAAAAAAAGTTTATGAAAATTGGATGTAGCAGTAAAAAGTTATGGTGATTTGAAAATGGTCATCAGCGAGAGTCATCAATATACATTTTGTGCTGTATCGCCAGCACTGCTGACTTCTGGTCCAAAATTTTTATAGCTTCTTATACCTTGGACTAAGGTCTATCAAATAAGCAACTAAAATAATTTGGAACAACTTCATTAAATCTCACAGCTCGAGCTGTGAGATTTAATGAAGTTGTTCCAAATTTTCCATCTAATCCCATCAATCATCTCCGAAACGCCATTCCTAACGTGCAACTTCCAAATCAAATAGCTTTACAAGTTCCAAGTACTGCATCAAATTCATCCTCAAGTATTCACGTCAACAATTTCAATTGTGCGAGAAATAATCAGACAACATCAAGACTTGAAATGGAAAATAATAATGTTAATGCACAAAGATCATCAAATGTATCGTATAGAATCACGGATTTGGGTGTTATCCGCACTTTCAATGACATGATGAATGTTTTATCGACTCAAGGAATACAAATGAGACTTACGCAAAACGAATTAGCACCTAATGAGTCCATTTCCAATAATGATCCGAATATTTTGCTGTTGAACGAGCCAATCGAGTTCGACGAGGAGAACTGAGCATAGATATGCTGTTGACGTGATGGAACTGACGGTTTGGAGAATTAAGAACCTGAAAAAGATTGAAATATATGCATCATTATAAGAAAACATCGAAAACTAAGAAAAGAAAAGTCATTTAAAGCAACCATTAACACCTGAATTAATTAAATTCACTTTTTTACATAAATTTTCTTTCACTTTGAATTAAGGGGAGAACAACTATGAAATTTGAATCTAAACAGAAACGGTTCAAAAATTAACGCTCAGCCGGACGTTAAAATGTTGAATTATTTTATTTAAGTAACGAATAATGTAAATTTCTTTCGTTTTGTTGGGAGTGTCAAGAATTTATTAAAATTAGATAAATTCTTTATTGAAATTTTATAACGTAAATTATGTATTTAAATTTCCACACGCTTGATTCCATTGACTGTCGAAACTCACCATAATTTGTGGTGAAAGGTGAGAGAAAGATAGAGGAAAGGAAGAGAGAGGTCAGTCGAGCACGAGAACTCTAAAGTGGCACTTCCTGAGTAATAAAATTAAGAGAGAACCCGAAATAAATGTAAGGAATAAACTAATTAATAATATTATAGATAATGATGTAAATTTAATATAGATTGAACGCTAAATACTGTAAAGGTTTGCTGAATAAAGAGAGGATTGTTGAAGTTGAGCTGTGGCATTGTTGAAGTCATTGGAAGGCAAAATATTTCTCGTTTCATTCCATCTTTCAGCTGTTCATATTTAGAAAAGGGTGAGTGAATTAAACATTCACATTTTTAAGTGCAAAAGTGCCATAAAAGAAAATCAAGAGTGATTTTCTTTTCAGACATTATTTTAAATTTATGCTTTAGATTCTTTAGTTTTGTTACACGCTTTGGCGTCCGTTTCTTAATTTTTCTAATATTGAAAGCTAGTTTATCTTTTTTGTTAATAAATTTTAGAGTTCTCAGACTTAACCATTCACAAAACTCAAAACGTTTTTTTATTTTAAGTTTGTATGTTGTTGTTGATTTTTCAATGGCAACTTGAGTAGCTTCAATTAATGTTTCAGCAATTTTTTTGTAACTTTGCCATTGTATAGTTGTAAATCATTGATGCTAGAAATAATCATGTTGTGGTCACTGATTTCATTATCACTGACGATTGTGTAACATGATATGCTTTCACTGTCTATGTTACTTATAAAGTGGTCGATAGTCTTCTGACTTATGTTTCGTGTTATTGAGTTGTTAAGTATGTGCATGTCGAAAGCATTTAGAGTATTCATGTATAATTTGCATTCTTTAGAATTATCAGCAATGTGGATGTTTATATCACCAGAAATAACAATTTCACCATCATAACCACTTAGTTCACATTCCAGATCATCAAGAAATTCTTTGAGATTTTCATTTTTAGGTGGTCTGTAGTAATTTATGAATCTGATTGTTCTCGTTCCTATTTTCGCATTAAATGTTACTTTCTCAAAACTTGTGGATGTCGCTTTTAAGTCATAAGTTACAATATTTCTGTTAATAAAAATTAGCAATCCTCCTCCTGCGTGTTTACTAATTCTGTTGCACACTATTTTGTAATATCCGGGGATGTTGTATAAATTGCTTGGGAATTTTTGTGTCAGCTTAATCTCTCCGAAAATTATAATATCACTTTTTGTTGTCATTTGCGATAAAAGAATTTTAATTTTATTGAATTTGTGAATTTTATTAATTCCACGTACATTTAATTGAAGAGTTGTGATTCCTTTATTAATGATTATTTTATTATTGAAGTGTTTAACAGAAAGATGTAATGAGTTTGCTTGATGAGGAGTTGTGATAACAGGAGGAAGATGTGTTAATTGCTAGTTTTGTGATGAGGATTGTGTATGAATAGATGTTTGGATTCCTTCAACATACTCTTTTAGTTTTATCAAATCATTTTCACTTTCAATTTTCATAATATCTTTGTTCTGTTTTTCAACATGAACACCTCCGTATTTCAGAAACACTTTGAGATTCTTTTTGGATGTAATTTTCCTCACACTTGACATCATATAACGATTTGTGTGTTAGAGCTGCATTGAAATAAATTTCTCGATCATCTCTTATGTTACGTTTTTCTCTCATTATTCTTAGTTTTGTTTCAAAGTCTTTAAAGTGAACAGTCAGGATGCTTTTATCTTTCTTCTGCCCTTCTCCTACCTTCATCTGTACATTTTTCTTAGTAACTCTATCAATGTCAATATCTTGGACTTTTATTTTAAAGGATTCAATCGTTTCTATAGCCAGCATTTTAAGGTCTTGACACTCATCAATCAATCTCCTCTGTATCCCATCAATTTCCATACACTTTTCGATCTTCTCTTGAAATATATTGTTTATGAGATTATTGTTTTGTTGTGCAAGATTAGTGACATTATTTACTTTTTGATCAATTGCCTGTATATTTTGCTCCATACTTTTAATTTTTTTTTTATTTCTTGAATTTCACTCGAAAGTTCCTCTTTGATCAGTTGACGTTCCTTACTATCTTGAGAGCTTTTCCTCTGTATTAGATTATAAATGTCTTCAAGAGATATCTTCCTATCGTGGCTCAGATGCTAATTTTTGACGGTAGATTTTATCGGTGTCCCACTTTTTGCCTGTTGAGATGACATTGGGCATTCGGATGGTGCATTTGAGGTGCTTTGTGGGAGATGAGGCTGAATAAAATGTAAATTTTGGGTGGTCTTAAGGATCTTGTCCATCAAATTATCCAACTTACTTTCTCGAATATGATTCGATCCACAGGTTCGACTTGGCTTTGGATCCATTTGTTCCTCTTCCTCAATTCCATTTCATCCTGCATCAATTGTTTTTCATCCTTGTATGTAGAAAATTCCTTATCAAATTTTGCAGCCACACTATCCATTAATTTTTTGTAGAACTCATTTTGAGGAGTATATACAAAGTTCAAAATATGCTTGTTGCCATACACACATAGAGCTTGACTGAGTGTGAGTTCTTGACTGTAGAGTGTTGGAAATTCTTCTGTTGGCACGAACAATTTCATCTTTGTGAAGGATGATTGCTAAAAGAATAGATATTTCGTAAGTATTAAGATTGATTTTGGATACAGGAATAGTCATGATGCCAAAAAGGAGGAATGGGGAGGATTTGAGGGTCAAATCCCCATTGACTAAAATTTTTCTTCAATTTTCTATTTTTCAAGTTAAAATTCCTCAAAATCTTGTATATGCCCTGAGTCCATAAAAATACCCAAGTGATCGTTCGCAAATTACGTCACGCTTTAGAAGGAGGAGGGTTGAATAACTTGTGACGGTCCAAATAGGAATTTTTTGTTATTTAGAAAACTTGTGACTTTTGGTTCAAAAAAGTCGTTTTTTGTGTGACGTAATTTGCAAATGACCATAATTATTATTATTATTTATTTAATCTTTTCTTACGAAAGGAAAAGCCATGTTAAGTAGTACTCAAACTACCTAAAAAGGCATAAAAACCTTTCAATTCATGCACAGTACAATATAAAACATAAAGAGTTTCAGCGCAATAAATTGCCTTAAAGAAATCTCTTCAACATAAACTAGTGTGAAAAAAGCTCTAATCATAACGGTTTTTTCATATTTAAATTTGAATCTAAGCTCTACAAAAAAAGTATCTACATAAAATTATCTCTTCTCAATTACCCCTTGATCCTCTTTTACATCCCTTATTTTATTTTTATTTACCAGAAATTTGATGGATTTTAATGATTAGGATGAAACAGTGGAAAAGCAGCTGTGGCGTAGTGGTTAGAGTGTCGGACTTCGGCTCTAACGACCCGGGTTCGATCCCAGGGAATGTCTAGTCAGATTTGGGTGCTTTTTCACTGTTCTAGCCACATTACTCGGTTTGTGTGATGTCTGCACACAAATTGTGGCTAGGTACATTGCATTGATATACCCTGGGTCATGCAATTGTGCAGAGTTGGAAATCAATCGTCATAAATGACAAAAAGCATAAAACAAACATAAGTCTCATCTGGATGTTCTTCGCATCAAAAACAAACAATAAATTTTCATTTATAAATCCATAATTAAGTTGTAATAGCTGTTGCTAGATCTCTTAAAAATTGTATTGAAATACTGAAAAGCAAAAATAAAATACCGTTTTTTTTTAAAAAAAAAGATGAGAATCCAAATCTTCCACAGCAGCAACTTGAACTTTCTCAGCCACATCTTGACAAGCTTGTCGGAATCAGTTCCAAATCTTGCAGGAATCTTCTTGAAATCTTCAACTTTCTTTAAACTTTCACAAATTTCAACACAACACAAAATTTTTAAATTTTCACAGCAAATGCTTACTTGATTATTTGGAAAATTTTTGATGAATTTTCATTTCATTGCAAAAATGATTTGAATTCAATTGTAAGGAATGTTGGAAGTGCCAAATAGTTGGAAATGTTTGTGGATGTCCATCTGGAGTGATCATTAAGTCCAAAATTTCATCTTTAGGCAGATAAGTAATTAAAATTCAAGAAAATTTAATTCTCAATTTATATTTTTCTGAATTTCAATGGTTACTGCGTTTGCAACAATGTAAATTATTTTGAAATTTCTGCAAAAATTAACACGAAAACGATTGAGCTAAAACATGAACTTTTAATTTTTTTAAAGATATATTCCAGATGTTAAAATATTTTTTGGTTTGCTCCATTTATGATGTCCAGCAATTCTAAAGAAAGATGAGATTGGCAGATAAAAAATCATACGTTTTTAAACTATTTAAAACTTTTGATGTTGCAAAAAATCATTTTCTTATTGAGTAACCATTACAAAGTTCAAAAAAAGTTAAAATGTTTTGAAAATAGAACTGAAGTTATATAGTAAGTTTTAAAAAATGTAACAAAGCGTAATAAAGAGTAACAAAATACATAAAAAAGTATTAAAGATTAAAAAAGTGATTTAAAATGTAGTAAAATATATTAAAGTATGGAAAGTATAGTAAAGTGTAGTGAAGTGTTGTAAATTGTATTAAAATTTAGTAGTGAAATATAGAAAATTGGAATTATTCTGAATAAAGTGTAGCAAAAAGAAGTAAAAATAAGAAAAGGGAAGTAGTAAAAGTAGTTAAAAACAATAAAGAGTAACATTGTGACAAATTGTGTGGAGAGAATATTCGTTTATCAGTAAAAATTAGTAAAATGCACACTGGTCTAAAATCGAAAAAAAGTGCAATTGAACTTTTTTGGAATAGTTTCACCAAAATTCTTTGAAGATGTCTCATTTGAAAGCTGTTATTAGTAGGAACAAATCCCCAAAGTTTCAGACTTTTTGGTGCATCTGGTGATGTATGGCAGTTCCTTAAAGTTGAAAGTATGTAAATATACGGAAATTTTTTCAACTCACTTGACCTAAATTTTATCAAAAACTACTCAATCAATTGTAAAACGGGTTACGTATTCTAAAAGGACATTAAAACAGCTTCAATTTAAGGTATTGATATAAGAACTCACAGGTTGTTACTAAACTATGACTAGGTGCTACTCCCAAAAGGTCTACCTGTGAGCATCAGAAAGTTTCCAAACCACAAAATCTGTGTTTAAGCACTAACAATTGTCATAATTTAGCATAATAAACACAAAAATAATGAATATTTGTGAGCTGAAGTGGCTCGGTGGCGTAGTGGTTTAGTTCTTCAGGACCTAATTAGTAATTACTGCCCACCGACACAGCGATCATGGGTTCGAGACTCGGCCGGGGAAATTTTTCTCTTGTCCTTTTTCGAATCATATGTACTGGAAATGAAGCTCATAGCCTTCCTTTGTAGGCTACAGGCAGAAATGTCATCAAAGGAGTGGTTCGGATCCCACTATAATCTGCAGGTCTAATTTGAGTGCAGTGGCCTGGCGAACCCTCACTCGTTAAACAATCATAAGCCGCGAATCGCCCTAGCGCAGCTATGGATCTTCTAGATCTGAACAGCTAAAGGTTTTTTTTTGTTTTTAAATGCCATATCTTAAAATGGCCTTTTTAGGATTTGTGCTAAAAGGGGTCGGTCACAAACCAAAGCTGATTAAATGGCCAAAATTATACTCTACCATCAAGTATTATATACTATTTTAAAGGTATTACAATAAGCTATCAAGTAAAGAAAACAGAATTGGAAATTATTTCTTTTGTAAAACGATATAGCAGATTAAGTGAGTCAAAAAAGGGGCTGCTCGATAACCAGCATAGGGCGTCGAAAATAAGTCTATTTTGAAAAAGTTCTTCAAAAATTAATTAGAATTGAATTATTATTGCCAAAATGACTTAGAATATTGAATTTGGACATGTTTTTCGAAAAAAGTGGGAAATTTGAGCAAAATTTTAGAATTAAATATTTGAAGTTTTTGAAATTTTACCAAACTTTGACTGACAATAACTTCCAAATGCGCACCAGATGACTCCGCGGAAGTTGGCGGCTTTTCGCTGATTTTGATTTTCGCTGATTTTTTTTGTTAAAAAATTCGCTGATTTTTCTGAACAAAATTCGCTGATTTTTCTGAACAAAATTCGCTGATTTTTCTGAACAAAATTCGCTGATTTTTCTGAACAAAATTCGCTGATTTTTTTTAGCAAAAAAGTCACTGCTTTTTTATAATAAAAAGTTTGCAGATTTTTGGGGTAAAAAAATTAGCTGATTTTTTTTGAATTTTTTTTTATTTCCCATTAATTTCCTACCATTTTGGAAATTAATGGGAAATTTCCTACTATGGGTAAAAATCGAAATTTAAGATTTTACAACGTTTTTACATTTCCACATTTTTCTTAACTTGCTATCTAGTCTGCTTTTCTGTTGGATTGTCACGTTAGCATTTTTGAGTCACAATAATGTTTTTATTAATTATAGTATTTTGCAAGTATTTGGTATGTATATATTAATTTTATTAATTAAAGTACAAAAATTCGATTTTCTAGACTCCCTCCCCTCTTTGTCACAAACTGTCACAAATCTTCAACTCCTCCTTCCTTTGTTACGTAACACATTTAAATATTATTAAGAAAACAATGCAAATAGTTAAAAATTCAAAAAAAAAAATTTAAACCACCACCGCTTATATGGCTTCAAAATTTGAAAGAAAATATATTTTAAATGTATTTTAGCCCAAAAAATACGAATTTTTTATTGCCCAATCATGTTTTGACTATATTTTATCGAAAATTTCAAAAAATAATTCATTAATTGAGAACGTAACAAATTCTCGAACCCCTCCCCCTTTGAAAAATAATGGTCAAAATAAATTGGAAAATAACGGTCAAAAAGTATTTGTAAAATAAATCCTCTTGTTTTACCCCCCTTTTCCCTCTCCTGTCCCTCACAATTTTTCCTTCCTTTCAGATCAAACTGACCCATTGTTTAACTCTACCTCGTACCCCTTACGATCAAAAGATTTTACCCCTTCATTACCCCTCACCTTCGAAGAGCCTCCTCGTACCCCCTTGTTTAATGCCCCCTTCAATTTACACCGAGCAAAGCGTACGTAACGTGAAGTTTTAAAAAACTATTAAATTTTTATAATGTTAGGAAAAACGTAGAGTTTAAAACAAGGGGAAAGAACTTGCGGTGAAATACGGTAAAATACGGTAAAATACGGTGAAATACGGTGAAATACGGTGAAATACGGTAAAATACGGTGAAATACGGTGAAATACGGTAAAATGCATAATGATACATATTATTACCAAATATTCACTTAAATGTATTTTTTTCTTGTAGAGGACATAAAAGTAGACTTGTATGCCAAATTTCAGGTCATTTGGTGCTGATTCGCCGATTTTAGAGCTGTTTGAAGTTGAAAAAGAGGTCAAAAATCAGATTTTTTTTCATAACATATTCAAGCTGTAAAATCTCTACGATGATAAAAGATATCAAAAATGGTTTTCAGTTCCAAATATTGCTATGTAAGAGCTTTATTTTGACATAAAACAAAGTTTATAATTTTATAGTTTTGGTACCGGTGTGCTAGGAAATGCCTGAAAATAGTGGGAAAAATATCTTCAAACGTGCCGTAACTATCTTAGATGACCAATCAAGTAATCTATGTTGTTTTAAGACAAACTGTGAAGAAACTTTTTCAAAAAGTTCAAAATATATCGAGATATACGGTACATGTGTTCTCTGACGACTTGACCCTTTTTCACCTCACTCAAACTGCTGTAACTTTTACAAGATGAAATATTTTTAAATTTTGTTTTCTGTTTATCATAGCTTAAATTAGTACCGTTCTAACGATATATAATACTTAATAGTTTAGTATGGTCTTGTTTATGAATACGGCCCTTGTTTGTGACCGACCCCAAACTAGTGAAAATCTCAAAAATATCATTTTTTAATATACTATTTAAAATCATATTTAGACGTTGTATTTGGGTTTTTTATATTTATTTATCATAACTATGACTCCAAAAACTTAAATTTTTGATCTTTGAAATTTTCTGCTACTTGTGGATAGTCTCTTGATAGCCTCCAAAGATGTACCCTAGTAGCCTCTATTTGGTTAACAAATCTTGCAACTGAAGTTTTTTTACTGACTCTTATCGATTGATATATGATATCCAAGCATATTTAGGGCAAAATACACATGTTTCTGGTATGTATCCTATTTTTATGCTGGTTACCGACTAGATGCTTTGTGAGACCATTTAAACCACTATATCTTTTTACAGAAGCAATATTTTTTGTCTCTGTTTTTTGGTTTTGCTAGTTGATGTAAATACCTTTTTAAAAATATATAATACTTGAATATATCGTAGTCTTTGCTGCCATGGTAGTGCGTTGAATCTGACCATCGCAAGCCAATCTCGAACAAAATTACTAAAAATCCCAATTTCTCAATGTATTGTACCAGTAACAGACGTATTTTGCCCTAAATATGCATAGGCATCATATATCAATCAATAAAAGTCAGTAAAAAAACTTCAGTTGCAAGATTTGTTGACCAAATAGACCCTACTAGGTAGGGTTACTAAGAGAATAACAAGAGACTGGCCACATGAAGCAAAAAGTTTCTTAAAAACAAATTTTGAGTATAAATGGTCATAATTATCAAAAGTAAGTATAAAAAACTCAAATACAATGTCTAAATATGCTTTTAAATAGTATATTAAGAAATGATGTTTTTGAGATTTTAACTAGTTTAGGGTCGGTCACAAACAAGAGCCGTATTGATGAACAAGATCATACTAAGCTATCAACTATTATATATTGTTAGAAAGGTACTAATTTAAACTATAAAAACCAAAAAACAAAATTTAAAAATATTTCATCTTGTAAAAGTTACAGCAGTTTGAGTGAGGTGAAAAAGGGTCAAGTCGTCAGAGAACACATGTACCCTATATCTCGGTATATTTTGAACTTTTCAAAAAAGTTTCTTCACAGTTTGTCTTAAAACAACATAAATTACTTGATTGGTTTTATAAGATAGTTGCGGCACGTTTGAAGATATTTTTCCTACAATTTTCAAGCATTTCCTAGCATATGTCAAAATAAAGCTCATATATAGCACTACTAGAAATTGAAAACTGTTTTTCAATATCTTTTATTATTATTAAAAATTATTATTATTATTAATTTTTTATTAAGAATTATATCAGTACATTCATTTATATATTAATTATATGATTTAGATTATCGTGTAGATTATCATTGTAGACAATTCACAGTTTGAATATGGTGTGAAAAAATTGGATTTTTGACCCTTTTCAACTTCAAACAGCATCGGAATCAGCATCAAATGACCTGAAATTTGGCATACAAGTCTACTTTTATGTTCTCTACAAGAAAAAATACACATATATTAAATTTTTCACAATGAAATAACAAATCCAGCATTTTTTTATCATACTGAGCAAAGATAAGTTATTTTTTACTTTTTTTTCTCTTTTTCACAAAAAAATGTGAGCAATATTCAGGTGTACTTTGTAAAAGCACTTTCTAAAACATTTGTAACCATTATAAAGTCATTTATTTTTATCAATATTGTTTATGCAAGTTAATAAATGGATTAATTTTTGTAAAATTATCTGGGAGGTGAAATACGGTAAAATACGGTGAAATACGGTGAAATACGGTAAAATACGGTAAAATTTTCGAGTTCTTTCCCCTTGGTTTAAAACACAAATAAAAAATTTTTACAAAAAAATTTACGAATAAACGGCGAATTTTTATCCAAAAAATCAGCGAATTTTTTACCCGAAAAATCAGCGAATTTCATTTCTAAAAATCAGCGAATTTCACTAAAAAATCAGCGAATTTTGTTCGAAAAATCAGTGAATTTTGTTCAAAAAAAAATAGCGAATTTTTTAACCAAGGAAAATCAGCGAAAAGCAAAATAAGCGAAAAGCCGCTAAAATATATTGAGTAAAAAATTTTTGTCCAAAAAATCAGCGAATTTTTGTCCAAAAAATCAGCGAATTTTAACTCAAAAAATCAGCGAATTTTTGTCCAAAAAATCAGCGAATTTTCACTCCAAAATCGATGAAATTTTTAAATCCAAAAATCAGCGAATTTTTACCTCAAAAATCAGCGATTTTTTGTCCAAAAAAATCAGCGAATTTTTTTTTTCCGAAAAAATCAGCGAAAATTAAAATCAGCGAAAAGCCGCTAAAATATATTGAGTCACCAGATGCACCAAAAAGTCTGAAACTTTGGGGATTTGTTCCTACTAATAACAGCTTTCAAATGAGACACCTTCAAAGAATTTTGGTGAACTTTTTCCAAAACTGGGTCCATTGCACTTTTTTTTTTCGATTTTAGACCAAAGTGAAATGGAGCAAAAGTCGTGTAAAAAAGGACAAAGTACAGGGAGCTCCCGGGCCTTGGTTGGATCTAACTTCTACAGAACTCCATTTTCCAAATGATCCATAGTAGTTTTTCTTGAGCTTTGTCTTAAAAGTGTCAATTTAAATTGCATTAAAACTACCAAATATGTTGCCATGAAGGTTAAATTTGACGTTATTAGTTCACGGTTTATATTTGCGTATCCATCTGAGAATGAAAATTGAATTTATTCATATTTAAAACTTAATTTTTTGACCCTAAAACTCCTCCTCCTTCTTTTGTTAAACTCACTCACCTAAATTCATAGTCGGTGGATTCTTGTCAATCGCAACCAAAAACATTTCGATTTCTCTTTGTGTTGATATATCCACAGTCGTTAGATTTACATTCAACAAAATTTCCTGAAACCCAAGTCCAACTCGTCTTGATGCATGATGTGCTTCATTACAAATAATGAATAATAAAGTCATGAAGTAGACGACAATAATGAATAAACCAAGTTCCTTGAAGGTCACACCGTGATCAATAATTTCACTTAACGAGCCATAGCTTGCGATGATTGTAGTAAAGAAAATAACTAAGCAGTAAATTCCGTACATATTTGAGTAAGCTTTTCCTAATTGCTGCATCATGTGACTTAAATCCACCCACAAATTTCGATATTCTGCTAATTTTTTCGATGGTTTTTCACTTTTAATAATTTTACTGACATGACCTTGAAGGGCTCGAGATGCGAGGCCAAAAGCTGTACAATTAATAAACCATAGGCTGCAAAACCCATTCAGCATGGCAAGAATGTGATAATATGCAAATGTATGGTAAAAAGGAAAGTCTGGTTGAAGATAGAATTGAGACAAGACAATAAACATTGAACATCCCCAAGAAAAAAAGCACAATGTCCAAGTTATTGGCTCCAAAATTGGAAATTCTATGGCTTCTCCGGTGATTTTTAAATATCGAACTTGAAAGTTCGTCCACATATTCTTGAACTTTGCGACTTCTAATCCATTTCGCCAAGACGCAAACGGAAGTAAAAAATGTGGCAACAATATGCTCAAAAAAATTATGTTGTAAATGATTTCGTCAAATCTTTTATCAGAACTTGATATAAACATGATAAATCTTGCTCGGGCCACAAAACAGACCATTATGGTCTCAAAAATGTAGATCAAGTAAGCCCAAATGAAAGCTGGTGACGTCCATGAAAAAGTTGTTCGTTCCTGATCGCTGCCTTTTGAACTTCTCATAATTGGCATGACCCCCATCAACTGGAAAAGGACAAGCAAGCTTTTGGTAGTTTTATAGAAGCTATCACGTTCGTCCATTTCGTCAGGATCAAACTTTTCCTCAGCTTTTCTAACGTACAAATTTGGTGTACCAAAGCCCCGTTGCTTTTCCAGCTGGTCAAGTTGATCACGAACTCTCTTTGTGTCTTCAAGGATTTGACGTTGATGTGGATTCAAAATTTTATCGTAGTTGTCAGTGAAGCTAACGACGATGTCTGGAAGGCTGTCACTATCCATTTTGTTTTCCGATTTTAGCTATTTGAGTAACAATTTGGGAACTGATGAAACGAATAAAAGGATGAAATACTTTTATAGACCAAAAAGACCTAAATTTTTAATTGGAATGCATTTGTTCACAAATATTGATCCATCAATTTATTGCTGTAAATTATGCAATGATTACAAAATCCATAAGGTATTACATTTTTACTACAGAAAAGTATCTCGAATAGACAAAGAGCACGTTAAGAGCATGCTCAGATTTTTGCTGAGCATGCTCTCTCATTCAAAATTGATGCCACTATTTTACCATGATGAGCATGCTCATGAGCACATTGTGAGAACAACGTGAGTACATTATAAAATGCGCGTATAATACGCATGCGCACATAAATGAGCACACTCTGAGCATGCTCACTGAGCATGCTCACTGAGCATGCTCAACAACGTGCTCACTGAGCATGCTCAAATAATACAAAATTAAAAATAATTAATTAAGTTAACCAATTTATTCGAGTTGACCGGAATTTTTTGAGTATTTTTTAAAGCTATGTTAGTAGAATTAATTTTTATTTAATTGAAAATTTGATACTTAGAAATTTTTCCGGTCACCCATCTTTGTTTGAATTTCTCCTTGCGTTGCTTAACTTTCGAGATCTCGCATTTTTCCTTGAAGTCACCATCTGTAAATATATAATAATATAAATATGGCAAAAGACATATTTAAATTATTATATTTTTAAACATGCTAATTTCAAGGAATAACGGTTCTACAAAGGTTCTACAACATTTAGGACACAACTGACAATTCATTAGTTAACTTAATTAACTTTTTTTTTCTTAAAAATATCTGAGGATGCTCAGTATGGTGTGCTCAGAATGTGCTCAAGAGCATGCTCAGTTATGTGCTCAGCTGAGCATGTTCGGATTTTATTTGTCTCATTTTCTGAGTATGCTCAGTATGTGCTCAAGAACATGCTCAAGAATGTGCTCAGCTGAGCATGTTCTAATTTTATTTGTCACATTTTTTGTTGTGCTCAGGATGTGCTCGAGAATGTGCTCAGCTGAGCATGTTAAAATTTAATGCGCGAGATCTCTTTGATGTGCTCAGGATGTGCTCAAGAGCATGCTCAAGAATGTGCTCAGCTGAGCATGTTCGAATTTTATTTGTCACATTTTCTGAGTATGCTCAGTATGTGCTCAAGAGCATGCTCACGAATGTGCTCAGCTGTACATTAAATTTTTTGAATTGAGTATACTCATGAGCATGCTCAGGTGAGCGTGTTCTCGTGAGCACATTAAATAAAAAAAATATTTTTCGAGAGCACATCGAGAGTATGCTCATGAGCGAGCTCAGCTGAGCATGCTCAAGTGAGCACGTTAAACTGTAATTTTGAGCATGCTCAGTAACGTGCTCAATTTCGAGAGCACGCACTTTGTATACTCGGGTATGTAGGTTATTATTTTCTTTTTTGGAGCAATTTTATTCCTTATTAGCAGTGAAAAAGCAGCTGTAGTGTAGTGGTTTTTAAACTGTGTTCCGAGGCACACTTGTGTGTAATGAGAGTTTTTTAGATGTGCCGCAATTTTTTCCCCCTAAAATTGAAATTTTCCTTGATTTTTCACAAAGTTTTCTCCAGTTTTCTAATCTAGGAATGACTTTAAAGCTTTATAAGCTCCAAATTTCTATTTGACAGACCTCCACCACTTTTCCAACTAAAATAAGGTTCATATAAATTTTTTGTGACACTAGTCCACCGCCAAATCTTCAAAATGACGGTTAGGGTGCCGCGAGTCGAAAAAGTTTATGAAACATAGGGATAGAATGTCGGTCTTCTGCTCTAATGACCGCTCTTGATCTCAGGGAATGTCTAGTCTGATTTGGGTACTTTTTCACTGTTCTAAACATATTAACTCGATTTGTGTGAGATTGAACATACAAATTGTTGCTATGAAAAATTTCATTGATTTACCTTAGATCATGCAATTATGCAGAATTGGAAATCAATCAGCTTTAATGAAAAAAGGCAAAAACAAACCAAAAAATCAATTGGATGTTTATTGCATCAAAATCAAACAATAAATTTTCATTTTAAAAAATTTGAAAAGCAAAAATAAAAGTAATAATTTTTTTTTAAAAAATTGTTTATAAAGCAAGAAAAACAAATAAAATTTGGAGAGGAAATTTTCATATTTTTTATTAGTTTTGAATTATTTTATAATTATACATAGGTATGTACTAAAAATTATTTTGAATTTTAAAATTTTGAAAATCTTCTCCAAAGGAGAGTTTTTTTTTTAGAATTTTGATCTCCTCCAAAGGACACTAACGAATTCCAATTCATTTAGGCTCTGAAAAATGAAATTACGCATGCAGCTGCAGCATCACCACCGTCACTTAAATCTGATAAAATTGGCATATCTGCAGCTGGAGATCCACCCAATAAATTAAATATCATATCTTTCATAATTGGAACTGAATTATCTTCTGCTGTTGCTCCGAGCTGACCTAGAGATCCTTCAGAAAGTGAACTAACTGCATTGTGAACAGCTGTGCATGAGCTACCTCCGAAAACACCTATTAAATTCAGGAGTAATTAGAATCAAAATGAATTTTTTAAAAAATAATAAAAACTCTGATTTTAAGTAATCGTATGCTTTAAAGCAGTGACGCCAAACCTGTGTGCTGCGGCATACTAGTGTTTAGTTAAACATTTTTCACTTAAGTAGTATTTTCACTATATCACTAATAAAACCATTTTTCTTTTAAAAAACATTTTTGGTCTATAAGTGTGCAACAGTGGAATAAAGGTTGGACACCACTGGTTTAAAATTACTTACCATATGTATACATAGCGGAAATAATGAAAATTGTCAAAAAGAATTTCATTTTAATTGATTTAAAAGTTTTATTTTAGAATTAACTTAAACTGTTTCACGTTGAATCCTAAATTTTAAACTGATTTAGTCTTCTAGCTAGTTCTCATTTTATAGTAATTATATTTCTAAAGTAAACTAATGAAGCAATTAAAGTTTACACGAGAAGCTTTTTTTATTGCTTACAGGTGCTTATTTATCTCAATTTCACAAAAGAAATGTAATAGGAAAATTATTGGAAGCTCACGAAAAATAATATGTATTTTTAAATTACATTCAGCGAACTTAACAAAGTTCTAACGAAACAAAGTTGCATGATTTTAGTTACAAAACAAAATGAGCTTTAGCTAAGATTTGTTTTTTTGTCTACTTAGAGCTTCCAGACAATCCTAATTTCTTCAAAAGTTCTTCCAATTTTCTTTTTTCTTCTTGAAGTCTCAAAACCTGTGCATGTGGATCTTCCTGAGTAAGCACCCAACTTCGGAATTTTGTTACATCAGTAAAAACAGAATAAGCTTCAACATTACATCCATAAAGTGGTGCAAACAGCGATGCTGATACAATTCCTCTAATAAAATGAACTCCATCTTTCTGTATGATTAATCCACTTCCACTGTCACCTTCACAAACTCCTGTTCCGTCTGCTGAACCTCCACAAATTGATCGTGCACCCAAAATTGACTCGTGGTCCTTGCTTTCAGCACAAACTTTAGTGTCATGAATTGGAACTGTGACAAATCTTGCAATATTTTCAACATTACCCGATTCACTTTTTCCAAAGCCCGAAACGAAGCCTATTGTGATTGAATCCAGATCTGGACGTGCCAAACAAATTGGCTGAATAAAATTTGTTAGTTGCACTTCATGCTCTAATTCTAAGACAGCAATATCAGCCTCGAACGATGCAATATTGGAATTCCATTCAGGATGAATGTAGATACGCTTGACAGCAACATTAGTTCGACCCGGTTCGAATGATTTTTTTATATCATGAGCACCAAGAGCTACTATAATATCAGACGCAGTAAACGTGTGGCTGTTGAATTTACCTTTGACGCAATGCGCAGCTAGAAAAGAAATAAAATTAGAACAAAGATGGAATTGGATTGAATATGAAATCATTTACCTGTAACAACAGTCTTGTTTGATATCAATGTTGCACCACAGAAATATTTGTATCGTAGATGGGTAGTGTTCTTATTATGAAGAAGTGCTACATTCCTGGTGGAATAAAAATGAAATTAATTATCTAATTTAAGTTTTGTTAACTAATGATATTTTAGGATATACTTGAGGATAGGGATATCATTTTGAAAATATTTAAAAAAAATTATTTAAGTAAATTGAAATAGTGCTAAACCACAAATACCAAATTATTATATGCTTCAATAAATAAAAGCATTGAACTTACCAAGGATATGCACCGCGAGGAGTTTGTGTACCTCCGACGACAGTTTGAACTCCAGTGATTGTTTTGCCACAATTGACCTTACAAAAATATAAATTTGTTCAAAATTTACAAACAATCAATTAAAATCTTTAAATAAAACTCCAAAGGTGTAACAAGGGTTCATGGCGCCCCCGCAAAAATAGTAAAAAACACCCCTTTAAAAAAAATTCAATTAAGTTCATATGAAATCGCGAAAATAATTTGGATTAAATAAGAGTTTTTTAAGAGGCGCCCCGGGAAACTGCTCCACTTTACCACCCTTGTTACGCTCCTATAAAACTCACAGCAATAGGTTCTTCCAGAGTTGAGGAAACGGATGTTGATTTTGGTGTTGTTGTTGTAGTTATTCTGGGTTTTCTTGTTGTTTTGATCAATGATGTTGTCCGTTGTGTTGCTATTCGAGTAGGAAAAGTCCTTATTGGTAAAGATGGTCTCCTTGTTGTTCCTGATGTGGGAACTAAAAATAAATTTATGAATACTTTACCTCCTTCCTTAATTAAATTTATTTAAATTAGAAATTCTACTCACATTGTTCCTTATAATTTTTATAGCATTCACTCATATTTGTCTTCATCTCATCCATATCCTCAAAAGTCTGATCGTTACAAACATTTCCTTCCATATCAACCTCAGCAATCGGAGAACTGTCGATTAATCTCTCATCAATTGCATTGACTTTGTTATAGAACAAATCAAGTTTGACCAAATTTGTATGGACACCAAACCACTCTGAATGAACGACAGTTAATTGATTGCCGTAGAGCCACAGCTTTTCTAGATTTTTCAATGGCTGAAAGATTCTTTTTGGTAGATCTGACAGCTCATTTGCACCTAAGCTTAAACTCTTTAGATTCTTTAAGTGCTTAAATTGATCATATTTTTGTGTCCGGAAATCGTTAAAGCTTAGATCCAAGCCCTCAAGATTTTGCAGAGGTTTAAATACGTCCGGATGAAATTGAGATATTTTGTTCTCATCAAGAAACAGTTCCTTTAAATCTTTCAAACTTTCAAACCAGGCAGAATTTATGTTTTGAATTTTATTTCCACCAAGGTTTAAAATCTGAAGATTTTTGAGGGGTTTGAAGATTTTCGCGGATAAAGAGTTGATTTTATTAACACGAAGATTCAGCAATAAAAGTTCTGCTTGAATTTGGAATAAATTTTGTGGCAACGTTGCAAGCTCATTGTGGATTATGTTTATTTCTGTTAATTCTGGATTTTGGGAAAATAAAATTTCTGGAACTTCAGAGATATTATTTCCATAAAGGTTCAAAACTTTCAAATTTTGACAATTTTCGAGCGAATTTTCCTCTAATTTTTCAATGTCGAAGAATCTTAAGTGAATCATCATCAAATTTGGATATTTGGTACAAAAAACTGGACTAAAACTTGCCAAATAATCTGAAATTTCAACTTCATTTATGATATACGTGATGTCCTCATCATTCTGATTCTCCATATGATCACCATGAATTTCAATCTCAGTTCCTTCCTCATTTACTCCTATATTTTGAATTTTACAACCATAACTCAACACATCCTTGTAATCTCCCTCATTTCCATCATAAAGAAGGACATCATCAACTTCAAAATTACAATCAATTAATTCTGTATAAGCTTTGCCAATAATTGCGCAAAACAATAGCAAAAATATATTTTTCGGCTTCATAATCGAGAGATGTTTACAAACAAATAACAAAATTGACCTCAAATGTCATGCGATGCTAAATTTCACTGATAAGATTATTGAAAATCCCACAAATTGTTAATCACTGCGAGTACTTTGAAATGTCTTGGATTGTTTTAAATAAACTGGTGCAAAAATATTATCCAAAAATTCTAGTCACTAGTAAAACCTATTACATCCACAAAGAATTTATGAGAAATTTACAAAATCCAAGTAAATATAAATCCGATCAAAAACAGGAACACACAAAAAATTCTGATCTTTACTGCCTGAAGTGACTTAATGCAATAATTATGAGTAACACATTGAATTGCTTAAAAAAGTGAGTTGATTAAAAAAATGAGAAGATGATGAGAGGATTTTATTAAATGAGATTTAAAAAAGTATTAAGTGTTAAGGAATAGTCCATTTTTTGCTCTTTAGAATGAAATTTACTCAATTTAAAAAATCTTAATTATCTAAAAAAAAAGTTCTAACGTCATTGTTGAAGATGTAGTAAAATTTAGACTTTTTTACTTGTTCATAGGCAACTTTATTATAGTCATATCGTAGATATAAATCCTGCATTTGTTTCTTAAATCTGATTGTTGGCTAAATTAGCCATATTTTCAACATTTTTATATAATTATATATTAAACTCAATCAATTTCATTTAATTCATTTGTAACATTTCATATTTGAATAATTTGCGACACATATTCGAACTTTTGAGTCACTTGCCCCTCGATCCGACAATTTTCTTTCTTTCTGTTAAGAACTTTCAAACCTGTCAAACGGGAATTATTTATTAGTCCATTAAAAGTGAGAATTTCTTCATATTTTTATATAAATTCTTAAACTAATTAAATTTTGTACATTAGGTGTTTGAATCCGTTCCCCACCGTTCCTACATTCCGTACCTACATTCCTTACCGTACCGTACTTTACCTCTCCACAAAATTTATACATACACAAAATACATCACAAATAAATTAAGGAACATCACAAAATAAAAGGACAACATTTTAAGGATTTATACACGAAATAAGAGGCGTTTATTTATTAACAATTCATTCATATATATTTTATATAATTTCACCGACACTGATATTTTGTTGGAAGTGTCACGCAACACGAACCCCCATAAATGAGAACCCCGCCTAAAGTGACCAGAAATTTAAATTTACTGTTCTAAATATGAAACTAAAAAAATTTAATTGGAACTGAAATTTAATGGAAAGCTAGAACAATTAATTTTTCAAACAACATTTATTAACCAAAGATTTACATGATTATATTAATTATATGCTGTGATAGTTCTTCCTTACTTTCAAATAGCTTATTGCAATGATTACAAAACAAATCATTTTCATTGCGTTTCTCGCTGACTATTACGTCATCTTCTTGATCATCGCTTGAACTGTCTTGAAAATCCTTGAAGCTTTTAAATTTTTTCGATTCTTCTTTTTTGATGCACTTTGCTTCATGAGTCAAAAGTCTTTTTGGGAAATTCGTTGTAAAATCACAATTTTCACAGTAAAAAGTTTCACCGCACCATTTTTCGTGCATCTCTAAAGTATCCTTTCTGGCTAAAACCTTGAAACATTTTTTACATTCGAAAGTTCTCGGATTTTCATGAATTTGTAAATGAATTTTAAGTTTGTAGCTTCGACTGAATTTTTTATCACAAACGCTGCATTGATACTTTTTGTCATGTGTACCAAAATGACTGTTCAAGTCACCTTTTGTCTTAAATGCGGCACCACAAACTGTACAGATGAACTTCTTCGATGTTTCATGCGCCTGTCGCATGTGATAATAAATTGCACTAGGCTTGAGTCTTTTTCCGCAGATTTTACATGGAACTTTTCCTGCATGAGTCAGCATGTGCTGCGTATATGTATTTTTGACACTAAATCCTTCATTACAGACTTTACAGATCAAAGGTTTCACCTCCATGTGCTGCTTCATGTGACAAGCAAGAGACTTTTTGTATTTAAATCCTTTTCCACAACAGTCACATGTAAAAAGTTCACATTTCTTCCAATTCCCATGGACGTAGTTCATGTGTTGATTCAAATTGTCATTTCTGAAGAAGGATTTTTGACAAATTTTACACTCGTATGTGCATTTATGTGAGTCAAAATTTTTCTTAATTTTGAATACTTTCGAACATTTTGTGCATTTCAATGGATCTGTATGGATTTTTCTGTGATGTGTAAGGTCAGTTCGTGTTGCGAATTTTTCATCGCAAGTTTTGCATTTAAACTTTTTGAATTCCAGATTTTTTTTGGTATCATTTTCTGAACTTAGCTCATTTCCATCACTAATACTTTCTCCATCTTCAAAATAATAATTGTCATCATCTACAGTCTCGAATTTTGTTTCAGTCTCATCCTCCTCAAACTCTGCATCATACTCTACTGGCTCCTCTTGCTTAATGCAGATATTTTCAATGAAAGTGACTTGTTGAGCTCGAAAACTTTCTTGAACCAAAACTTTTTCCTCCTTTTCATATTTAATTATTTCTGATGAAGTTGCGTCAGAAAAAAAATTCACTTTTTCTGTGATAATTTGATATTCATATGTTTCTTCCTCCTTTATTTTTATTCTGTTGGATTTTTTCGGTGGCATTTTGAAGCTTTTATCTTCTCAGGTTTACTAAAAGGAGGATAAATTTTAAATCTATTAAAATACTAGAAAGTCAGAGAAATATGATAAGTTCTTGGATAAGTTAAATATTTGCTAAAATGATTTGCAAATGCTTCGAAAATGGATTTTACAATTAAGAACTAGATTCGATGAATAAATGATACTAATGCATGTTTAATACATCTATAATAATGGTAAACATAACAGTTATTGATAGGTATTAAAATTTTCATAATAAAACTTAAGTAAGAAATTTAAAGATCCAGGTGGAGAATTTTTACAAAATACATGGAACCTTAAGGCTAAGGAACTTAAAATACAATATTTTGTAGCTTCGTGATATGGTTCTAACATCAATTATTATATAAAACACTTAAGATAACTAAAAATTTCAGTTAAAATATAGAAATTAAAAAAATATTTTCTTACCCGATCAAAAATTGCACTTGTTGTGTTTCTGTGTCAAAAAACAAGAAGTAGTGTGAATATTTTTGAAAATTCAGAGTCATTTGCGATTGCTGGACAATAAGTTTAGCCTTATTTTACAAACTGTTAATATTCTTTAATAAATTATGCAAATTTCCGTAAAAATAAAATGATTTAAAAACTTTTATCTAAAGCTTCTCCTAAAATCTCAACCAAACTGGTCAAAAAAGTTTCAAACCCCATCGAGTCATAATAACAACATCAACAAAAAATCATCTGATCGCAGTACAACGAGGGTCTCGAAACTTTTTTCCCTCCATTAAAAGATCTCTCAATTTTCACCAAGGGTGACTTTCAACTTCTGAAAGGGCAATTTTTTCTCTCAACAAAAATAAAAAAAAATTCTCAGTCACTTTCCATCATTTCATCAGTTAAGTTGAATATTTTTTATTTGTTGTTAATTATAATTCACATATTGAGGTCATAATGTCGTCGTCTGTTGATTTGCGAACGGTCTATGCATTTGCTCGTGAATTCCACTCGAAAGGACCTAACATTGGAAAAATGCTCTACGGTGAGTCCAGATATTCCCAAAACAACTTATTTTTCTGCATTGCTGGCAAATTTTTTCGTGACTTGATTTATCTAATTTTTTTCTCTCTTTTTCTTCTTGTAGGAACTGCTGGATTTCGTACATTGTGAGTAAATAATTACCATAAATACATATAAAAGCAGGAAAATGTTGGCTGATAAGATACAGAAAGTGAATTTAATCAATAAAAAAAGTTTTTTGTGCGGTGACAATTTTTTTCCTGCAATTTAATTCATAAATTGAAAATTCAAAAGCAAATAATGAATAATTTTGTGTGAATCAATTATGCGGGAAGTTAATCAGCTGGATTTCAAGAGATTTATGGCTGAGCTTATCCTGTTATCGATTATTGGTGAAATAAGAAGATTGAAAAAATTATTTTGAAAAAAAAAATCATTATGACTCAAAAAATGTGAAGAAAAATTGTGAAAAATTCCTCATGGATTTGGGTAATGTGGGAGGTGTGTGTTGGTAAAGGTGGCAAGATTTGGAGAATATTATGTGCATATTGATGAGTAATAATTGAATTTCGAGTGCAAATTGTGATATTGTTTTCCAAACTCAGACTATTTAATTTAAAAAATGAATTAAGGACAAATCCCTAGACAAATCATGTTTGATTGAAAAGCTCAAGTTTTTTCAAAACTGAATGATCATTACAAAAATATGAATTTTTTATATTTCTTAATCTCATGAAAATATTTAAAACCTGAAATATAGAAAAAATCTACTTAAATAGACATGCTAAGCTCCACACCTTACAGACAGGCTATAAACTCGCCAAACC
Source organism: Chironomus tentans (assembly GCA_963573255.1). Taxonomy (NCBI): domain Eukaryota; kingdom Metazoa; phylum Arthropoda; class Insecta; order Diptera; family Chironomidae; genus Chironomus; species Chironomus tentans. The sequence continues at coordinate 22,162,379 of OY754305.1, read as the reverse complement.
AACAAATTTCTTTGCGTAAATGTGCCATTTCTCATTCCTTTGCAAAAAATAAATGCAATTAAAAGTTGAAAAGGAGTAAACAAAAAGTTTGTAAATGTTTAATTGCAAACAATTTTATGCCAAACTTTTTCAGATAAGAAAAATGTAATTAAGAAATTCATGTAAAATATTCAGAAATAGAATGAGTTTAGGGACCATAAAAATTACTGATCCACTTACAAAATAGCAAAAAAAAACATAAAAGCAATAAATTTTTCTAGAATTATAGACAGTGTTGTTGCTTGTCTGTGTCAATTTTATGCAGGTTTTGTAACTTGTTGGGATTCGAACAATTTTCATTTAAAATAACTTCAACTTTTAGGGTTCTAAAGTTTTGTGACATAATTTAATAATAATTTAAAAATTCAATTTTCCCATCTAAATTTTAAAAAAATTCTAAAACTGAATCCACATTTAAGAATGTGTCCCATTTTAAAAGCAAAACATCCTAAAGGTTTTTTTTGTCCAAAAATGTAATCACGATTAAATACACGTATCCGATATACAGGAAAAAGATCATTATCAGAAACAAATTCCAAATAAAAAGTTATGTCATGTGTTAACCAGAATACAAAGTGAATGAATAAAGTAATTGCAAAAAATTGTAACTAGGCACTGTTACTTGTGATAAGTTTTAGAGTAAATGGGAAATTTTTTAACTAACATCCCCGAACATTTGGAGACAGTTTGGATGCAGATTTGCATTCAAATCCATAACCAAGCTGGCACCACATGCCGTACGAGATGACGTTTAAGAATTATAGATAAGATAACGAGACGTATTCTGAGGGACGTTCCTACCTCTACTTCAATGCTTTATCCATACGGAAAATCTGGGACAATCCTATAAATTTAGTAAAAATCATAAGACATAAAGGAAAATTTGAAAATTAACGGAAATTTTCGTGAAAAAAATTCGGGACGTAGAACAAAATTTTAAAAAATTTCCGGGAGAGCTTCATATCAGCTACTCATCAGGTAGTAAAGAGTAAATACAGATCAGATAAACCAAGATACTACAATGCCTTTTTTCATCAGCTTCTCCCACATACTTACCCAATCTCACATTTCATCCACACTGATTGTCTTTTGTTTGCCAAGTATCAACTATAGAAAAAATTAAAGCATGTGTAATCCAACACTAAAAGTATTTAACGATTCACATAAAGGCCATCATTGACCTTTCGAGAATCTCTGCCACTCAACAATTAGTCGACTTTTTACTCATAATTTTTTATGTCTTTATTACTCAAGAAGAAAATAATAATAATAATCATTGAAATTTTCATTCACAGACACGATAAACTCGAGTTTATAGCATTTCGTATGGGCATCCTGGCAACCCTTCGATCACGCACGTTCTCTGGTCAAGCAATTGGTGTTATGATAACAGCTTCGCACAATCCTGAATGTGATAACGGTGTCAAAATTATCGATCCGAAAGGTGAGATGCTTGAGATGGCCTGGGAAGGAATTGCCACAGATCTCGTCAACGTTCCTGATGACAAACTTGAATCGGAAGTGGCTAAAATTATAGCTCAACAAAAAGTCGACATGAACGCACAATCAAATGTTTTTATTGGTATGGATACACGCTATCATTCCCCGGCTATGGGTCGAGCTGTTGTTAATGGGGTGCGAGCATTAAAAGGAAACTTAAGAGATTACGGAATTTTGACGACGCCAATGCTTCATTATCTTGTGTTTTCGCATAATGTAAAAGGTGCTTATGGAACGCCAACTGAGGCTGGGTATGTCGCTAAACTTGTCACTGCCTTTAAAAAATTACGAGGTGAGAAACTTGATAATGGAAACTACAAGAATTTCCTGCTTTTTGATGGTGCCAATGGTGTCGGTAGCTTAAAAATGTTTGAATTTAATCGTCAACTTGCCGGCTCACTTCAGTGTCAAGTTTTTAATGCAAATGGTAAAATAAACCACAATTGCGGTGCTGATTATGTAAAAACAAGTCAACGACCACCAACTGGACTTCCTGAACACGAGCCAAATACTCGTTGTGTTAGTGTCGACGGCGATGCTGATCGTGTCGTTTACTTTTTCATCGACTCAAATGGAATTTTTCATCTACTTGATGGCGATCGGATTGCAACACTTATTGCTGATTATCTTATGGATTTGGTACAAAAATGTGGAATTTCTTTAAAACTTGGAATTGTACAGACGGCTTATGCCAATGGAGCATCGACCGACTATATAGTCGATCAATTGAAAGTTGATGTTGCGTGTGTGCCAACTGGAGTGAAGCATCTTCATCATAAAGCACTAGAGTATGATATTGGTGAGTAGATAAATTTGGGTTTGTGGGTTTGTTTGCGGTGAATTAAGATTAATTGAATTGGGGAATTCAGGTTTTGTTTTAAATCTGATTTTAGGGATATTTGATCTATTTAAAATTTATGTCTACTTGAATACCCTTTGGTATTTAAAATGAAGTTTAAGAGGCTCTCTGGAAACAATTTAAAATTTCTGTACAAAACCAAAGTTTTTGTCAAATCTAGAATTCCCGCCAAAAGGTTTTCTACATCCAGGAATCCAGTCCGTTTAATATCTCTTCACAATTTACCACCCATAACTCCAAACTTTCAAAATATTTCTACATGCTGCACTTAACATAAATTCCAACAAAAAAAATGAAAATGCCAATGTTGCTACTTTTTACTCAACTTTATGTTTTAATTTTCTCTAATTTATGCGGGCGAAGAAATTTAAAGAGATTTTTTTCAATAATCCAAAATGAAATGTGATGTGTGAAAATTATAGAAACTACGAGAGACGCCGCACAAAAGAAGAAAGAAAAAAGGGAGAAAAATGTGAAATATGAGAAGATGAAAAATGTTTCGTATGAGTGAGTCAGTTAAAACTGAATGTTTGGGTTTGATTCTTCATACTTACTAATTTCTTTCCTTTTGTCAATGTTATTTGATATCGGATGTAAACTTAAATTGAAAAAGTTTAATCGCTATAAGTGGATTTGTGGTAATTTTTTTTAAAGATCTGTATCTATTACTTGTGGGATATTGAATTATTTTTGGTTGAAGTTTAATAAGCTGTTGATGATTAAGAAGATTGCGAATGTAGCAAAATAGAATGGGGCTAATTATTAGGTTTGTTGAATAAAAGGTTGACGTAAATCATTAAAAATCAGGAAGGTGGGGTCTAATTGTTTCAAGAAAGTTAAGTGGTTTAAAGTTGCTGTGTAAAGTCATCAGAATCAGACAACTGATTAATTTAAGCGCATATTCATGAAATGTAAATGGGAGTTCTTATTTTGGTCAGAAATTAAAGGAATTGTTCTTATATGTCATGGAAAATCAGGATAATGAAACCTAGTTCTAGATTTAAAATTTCTAGCTTATTTAAAACGAAATCCGTAAAAAATATTAAATTTAATCATCCAAATCACTCAATTTTCACCGCATCATCTCCAAACATTTCCCCCATCTATGACGTGTTGGAAATCATAGTGTACACTTCACTCACTATCCACATATATAAATAAACACAATTAAATCACGCAATGAACTCAATGTAACCATAATATTGAAAACTTTGCTCTGCTTCTCCTCAAAATTACCTCAGTTGACCTCAATTTTCAATTTTCGTCATAATCACAATGTTCGATCTAAAGGAAATTCCTCATTAAACATTACAACCTGTCAACATTTTCTTCATCTTTCGCTGCCCTTTTTTCTCTATATTTGCTTACCTTTCAATCTGTCGCAGCAGATTTCTCACACTGTAAACACACGCACATGTGGATATATTAAAAATAATAATTTTTTTTTGAGGGAATAAGAAAAATAAATATTTTGTCTGTTGTTTGCGCGCTATTTTTAGTCACGGGAATAATTTCTTTCCTCATTCCCTTTTTTGATGTCATCTTATATGTGCAATGAACCTCTCAGCATTCCAATTACACTGACTCAGCGTCATTAAACATGTGAAATATGGAAATAGATGGAGTCGTACATTGTACACGTTGAGAAAATGTTCAAAGATTTTAAATTTTGACTTGGAATAGGAGATTTTTGTCTAGTTAAAGAGAGTTGCAGAAGAATTTTTGTTTGTTAACAAGAACTTGTTGATTTTTATATGATGAAATGTTATGGTTATAGCGGTGAAATGGCATCAGTGGCCTAAATGGTAGAGCGTTGGCCTTACGTGCCAAAGGTCCTGGGTTCAATCCCAGGTCAGGTCTAATTTTCGAAGCTATTTTTCCATTTCACCGTTCTAGTTATGAAGCTTGGTTCGTGTGTTGGGTGCAGTTTTGAGGTCTTTGGTACATAATGTGTCTCCATTGCTAGGTATACAAGGATATACTAGTATTTGGATGATTTCTTAGCAGCATCTTACGCACACGAATTGTAACTAGGTACATTGCAGGGTACATCAGGTCTTATGACGTACTCGTGTCCTTGCAATGTGCAGAGCTTGCAAGTGGTTCGGATTCCACTATAAACTGTAGGTCTAAAGGGTGTGGTACAATAGATTTCTATAATCGCAGTGCCTCCAGCTTTAAGCTGGGCCCTTCACGCATTATTATTATTATGGTTATGATATAAAATTCTATAGTTCATCCTACAGAAAAATAATATTTTCCCTTCGTGCCATTTTAATTGATTTATATTTATTCACGCTCAATTTCATCCAATTTTTCAACTTTTTAAAACAAATCTTCTTTTTTAGGTGTGTATTTTGAAGCGAATGGCCACGGAACAGTGATTTTTAGTGAAAAGACAAAGGAGAAACTTTCAGTTGCACTAAACAGTTCTGCGACATCAGAAGAGCGACGGGAAGCATTAAATAAATTACTTCTTACAATCGACTTGATTAATGAGACAGTTGGTGATGCAATATCCGACATGCTACTCGTTGAGACAATTCTACATGCCAAGGGATGGGATTTGAGTGACTGGCTCGCGACATACAATGATCTTCCGAATCTACAACAGAAAGTAAAGGTTCAGGACCGAAATATCTTTGAGACGGCAGATGCTGAAAGAGTTTGTGTGAAACCTGAAGGTCTTCAAGATAAAATTAACGAGGTAGTGAAAAAATATAAACGTGGACGTGCATTTGTGCGACCATCTGGCACTGAAGATGTTGTCCGTGTCTATGCAGAAGCTGAAAATGCGGACGATGTACAATTGCTTGCTACTGAAGTGTCAATTTTAGTTTATGAGATGGCTAACGGAGTTGGTGAGCGACCGATGATTCCACATCAAAAATTGTAGACAGAGTTGGTGATCAATGACTGAAAATTTGGTAGAAAAATTATTTTCCTGCTGAATTTTCATTAAAATAATATTTTTTGAGATTTCATCACTGCCGAGATTTTTGAAGGAAATTTTTTATAAGAGTAAAGCTTTTTAGAATTTTTTAGTTCCATTCCTAATGTATGAAAATTTTCTATCAATTTAAGTAAAAAAGCTTGCTAGTGATGCTTAAGAGATGAAATTTAACCTTTTAAAGTATCTATTATTTTAGTATTTTGATTTAACTGTTGTAATCTCTGTATTTGGCCATATTCGAGGATATTTTATATTAAATTTTGACTATAAAAAAATAACTGAATTAAAATCACTTCTGCTTGACCCAGATAAGTATTTGGACTACCCTCTGATTTTGTTTGTAGTCTGGATATCTAGGTCATAAATTCGATTACCATGATCCATAACTATCAGCAAAAAACCAGGTTTAGATCTTAAAATGACAAAAATAATCAATATATTACAAAAATTTAAACTTTTCAATTAAAAACGTACATTATTTTCAAAATTAAGATGAATTTAAATTTTAGTTCACAATTATTTGGCTTTGTATTAAACCAGACTAGAAGTGTAAGAACATGATAGGAATTAAAATGCTTATAACCATTAAAAAAGAGATTTATAAAAACAAAAAACTTTTTATTGAAGCAACAAAAAAAAACAAAAAGAACGTACATATTGCAATATATATTATAAATATATTTATATATTATTATGAACCCCTTAAATAAAATTTCTTTACGTACGACATGAAGAAACAAATAAAAAGATTATTTAAGCTTTGAAAATAAATAAAATTTTGAGGTTTTTAGTTTTAAAACTTTTTTGAACCTTTTCACGTTTAAAATATCCATTTCTGTTTTCGAATTTGAAAAAACTCAAACTTAATTAAATTCCTATCCAAAGGGACCAAAATTTACTTCACAGGAAAGTTGTCTATAAAATAATATTTTGGGGAATTGAAATTTTACCAATAAAGTTCCGTAAGTTCTGATCTATGACCAAATATTTTTCCTCGACGCTGCTAACAGAACTCAATTGAACAAACATGCACGTTTTCAAAATTTTCTGACTTAAATTTACTTAAAAAATTAACGACTTTCAGGTGTTCCACTTTTGTTTCATAAATTATCTTTCGAAAATAAAGATTAAACTATATATTAAAATCATTTTTAATATATATAACTATGAATGGTTTGCTTTGCATGGTGCATAATTCTATGGAAATCAATTAAATTATGCAGCATGCAAAGCAAACTATGAATGCAAGTAGGGTTTCTGAAAAACCGCGTTTTTTCAAAACCGCGGTTTTGCGGTTTTCAAAAAGTCAAAAACCGCGGTTTTTGCGGTTTTTTGCAGTTTTTCTAAAATTCCTTATAAATATAAGGAAACCATAAAAATACATGTAGGGTAAAAAATGTTAATTTTGTCAATGTATTTTTTGGTCATTCTCTAAAATGAACACTAAGTATTTTAGGTATCACATTTGTTCACAAGATTTCAAGAGGAGCAAAAAATAAGGATACGTTTTTGAGCTTTTGAATTTTAAGCCATCCTGTGACTTGCAATCTTCAAACCAAAAAATGTGTGAAAAACCAAAATTTGGTCCTTCTTTAGTTTCGTCATTTGTGCTAAAGCAGATAATTTTCATAACTATAATGAGTATACAGAAAGAAAGCTCTTGATTTCTTCTATCGATGCTCATACCAACTTTCTTAAATAAATAAAGCATTGCTTCAAAAACTTGGAAACAAAATGACCCATTTTCAAATTTTTTGATCATTTTGTAATGATCAAAAGTATTAAAAATTTTGAAACTTTTTGATGAGGACTTGGAGGTTTGGGTCTAAGTATTACATGAAATAAAGGATTTGGATATTGCTGCAAGATAAAGACATGAAATCATCCATCAAACTTTTTAAAAATTGTTTGTTGACAAAAAATTTCAATGCTCACTTCGGAAAAAATCACAGTGAATTAATAAATCAAAAACCATTTGGTTTTTAGTTCATGTTTGTTAGCTTAAACTATGTTAGAATATTAAAACTCTAAAAAATATTAAAGAAATTATTTTGTTGATGTAAGCAAAGTTGGAAAAAAAATTGTATAATTTCACAACAAGTAATAATTCAATTTTGATACGAACGTTACAAGTCAGTAGATATAAAATTTTCAATGAAATAAACTTTAATTTAATGAATTGTATTATGATTTGTAATTATGATTTGGTATATGTTTAAATTAATAAACATAAGACATAGACATAGATAAGATTTAAGAGAAAAAATCTGAAATAAAATAAGAAAATTGTTGTGTCACAAAAACCGCAGTTTTTTGTCTTCAAAACCGCGGTTTTTAAAAAACCGCATTTTTGCCCAAAAACCGCGGTTTTGCTGTTTTTGAAAAACCGCACTCAGAAACCCTAAATGCAAGTTTAAAATATAATATTGCACTGTGCATCTCGCAAATCTCAAAACCGTTAAAAAAAATTAAAAATCATCAGAAAAAAGTCATGCACCATGCATCAAATTTACGTTGCACTCTCTCCCCCTTAAAAAATGAAAACTTCCGAAACCGTTAAAAATTTTAAAAATATTTTTTTAAAATGTCACTTTTTGCACACTGTGCATATTTCTCGGCACCAGAAGCACCAATCGAGAATGTTAAATTGGTAAATTGGTAATTTAAGTTTCTTTCCATACTTTTTATACTGAATACTATGGGTCGATTTCGTAAGCCTGAAGCAGCAAGTCAAAAAGAGTGGTTTCACTGAAATAAATACCAAAAACAATATATTCACACACAATTGAAAATTGGTGTGAATATGAAATGGAGCAAAATATACTAATTAGGAAAAATTTTATTTTAACGAATAGCAAAAGGCAAAGAAATTCTCTTTAAAATTTTGTAAATGAGTCAAAGTTGTTCAATTGAAATTCAATCAATAGGGAAAAATATTCTCTAAAAAAATCTTTTTAGTTCATTCGTTTTTACATTCATTCTTATTATAAATTCAAATCTAGCAATGAATCATGTGTCGCAACATTTTTTAGCTTGAAACTTTTTTTTCTCTCCTTTGGATTTTTTTTAAACATTTGAACTTTTTCCTATGAATAAACTTGTTTTATTTAATATATAGAGAAACGAAAAAGAAATACAAATGAGTCAAGTTGAATGACTAGTCTATTATGGCATTTTATTGGTCTAGTTTTAAATGCTTGCATGCAAAATCAAGGTAAGTTGTGAAAGGTGCAAGGAGGAAGTATGAACGGAATATTGCGTTTTGAATCTTTTTTCGATATTAATTTGGTTTTTGTTTAATTGCAAAAGAATTTTTCAAAAAAAATTATTTTCTAATAAATAATTTTTATTTTTTTTAAATTATTTATTTAATGTTTTTGTATAATTATTTAAATATATCGAAGATAATTATTAATTCTATAATCTAGTCTAGTTATCTCAATTTCTCAATTTTTGCAATTATAAATTTTTCATTCCATAAAATTCAACACACATTTTTAGAAGCTCTAACTTTTCAGTTATAAAATTACAAAAGTTCTTAAAATGAATAAATTTTTGTCAATTTTTATTATTTTCTCATTGTTTGCATCTGGTTAGTTATTCATTTGGTTAAAAATAATTATTTTACTAACTATATTGTTTTAAAACAGAAATAATTTGTGTTGGCGACAGTGGCATTTCCCTTGAATGCCTAGATTTTATGGGTATTTATTATTCATTAGCAGAAGACCTTAGAACAAAGTTTCATGAAAATATAATTAAAGCTGCAACAACTGATCCTTCGAACCAAAATCTTGTGGATAAAGTTTTTAATTTGTTAAAAGATCCGACAATTGCAACAGCTGAAAATGACTGGGCAACTCTTCGTACGTTATATAGTATGGCAAATCAATCTGATGGAACCAAATATGTTAAGTGCATTGTAAATTCCTATGGCTTTTAGAAATCTAAATTATTATTGTATGTGAACTTTGAAGGGAAATAAATTTTTTTTTTAATTTCATTTATATTTGACACAATTTAAAAATATAAAATATAGTTAATATTTTAACCTTATGTAGAAGGTTTCTGTAAACCCAGACAAATTTGTACTGTAAAATAAAAATTTCAAATAAATAAATTTCTGGTCCGCATATTTGATCAAGCAATTTGATTTTTGAAGAATCAAAATCAAAAACATTTTTTGACTTCAAAAATCAAATTGTTTGATCAAATATGAGGACCAAAAATTTATTTTTGATGTATAATGAAGATATAATTATTTTTCAAATACCTAATTTTAATTTTGAGGTTTTGTGAACTTAATTTCTAATTATTTGAAAATTTTTCAAATTATTTTAAAAACACGTTTTTTTCTTTTAAATTCGCGTCTTTTCAGAAATCGAATTTTTCTAAACACCGCAGTTTTGCAGCTTTCTGAAACTACAACAAAAAATCCTATTAGGTAATTCAGGAAGGTCTGATCATCCAATAATATAATCGAATCGTTGTTTTCAAATAAACTAAGAGAATATTTTATGTGCTGGGAGCTGTGATGCATGTGACAAAAAATTTCTAGAAAAAAAGATAAACTCATCTTGCTTTAAGTTATCACGATACACGTTTAAATATTTCATTCTAGATAATAACTTAAAAACTAACTTTAAAGAAAATTTCACGTTTTATTTCGCAAAATCTCCTGGGAAGTTTATATAAATTCGAGTGTGAAAAATAATGGGATGCTAGTAGTAAAAGGACATTAAGATCATTCACGTGGTAGAAAAAGATTATGAAACAATATTTTACTTATCTCATATTCTTCTCTGCGTTTTTTGCAGGTGAGCAATTTTAAAATCTAAAATCAAATAGTTTTTAAAAATAAATTGAAATTTAAGGATGTTTTGGCGGATCATCTGAATTGTGTCCAATATATTTGGGCTTATATGATTCATTGTCATCTGCATCTCAGGGCAGCATTTCAGCAAAAATCTTTTCAGAGGCATCTAACCCAAATTTAGTCACACTTGTTCTACAAGAATTTACAGACCTGAATGCACTGATGGGTCCTAGTGACGCTGGTGTTTTGACTCAACTTTATTTATTGGGAACTCAAAATAATGCATATGTTCAGTGTCTCATTAATTTCATTACTGCTTAACATTTATGGTTCAGAACTGTCAGAATAAATTGAAATATACAAAATAATTTAAGGTGATATTCTAATGGTGATTATTTTTATTTTTTTAAAAATACATTTTTGAAATATATTTAGGAGTAAAATTCTGTTTACTGAATTAAAATATTTAAAAATAAGAGAAAAATATCAGATTTAAGTTTCAAATTTTTATAATTTATAAGTGTTAATTTATAAATTTAAAAATAAATTGAAATTTAAATTTAAGCAAAAATTATTATCCATAATAAAGGAAAAAAATTATTAATAACTAGTGTAGTACCCCGTCAAGCATGACGGGCATTTTTTTCTTCTTCTTTTAAAACAGTAAAATTTATAATCGTAAACTATTAATTTCAATTTTATTTTCAAACTTTAAGCAGTTTAGATATTAAAAATTTCTTTACAAACAACATTTTGTGTGAAAATTTTATCACTTTTAAGAAGCTTTCCTTGATATACACTTTGATTATTGCGATTTCTTGATCTTGATATAGCACTAAACTGTCTTGAAATATAAACATCCAGTACCAAAATATTAAGATACAGTATCATCCAGTAGGAAATAATAGGAAATATGAACATCCAGCACAATCAAACTCAAAACAGTAAATAAGAATCTCAGTTAATGAGGAAAAAAAATCTCAGGTAGGAAAAAGAACATAAAGTTTATGTCATAAACTGTTTTGAAATTCTCAATAACAAAAAATTTTGGAAAAAAATGGGCGTGGCTTAGAGCGGAATGACAGAAAGACAGAAAAATGTAGGCTTTTATATATTATAGTGTAGTACCCCGTCAAGCATGACGGGCATTTTTTTCTTCTTTTAAAACAGTAAAATTTATATTCATAAACGATTAATTTCAATTTTATTTTCAAACTTTAAGCAGTTTAGATATTAAAAATTTTTTTATAAACATTTTGTGTGAAAATTTGTATGATTTATTGGTTTAGTACAGGGCCCCGTCACAAAGAAATTATACATGAGTAACGCTTTGTTTTTATTGATTTTCTCTTTACCCTTAAAAGTGACAGCAATGCAAGTTATTTTTTCTTATACAGAAAAAAATTCCCCATCTTTTGATATATAGCTTATTTCCTCAACCTTAACAGTTACTTCAAAAAATCACTTTAAGTAAGCATCACTCACGTATAATTTTTGTCAATTATGTTAAGTATTTTTTTCATGGATTTTCAAAAATGGCGGGAAAATTAAGTGGGAAAGTTAAAATACCAAAATATTAAGATACAGTAACATCCAGTACCAAAATAGTAAGATACAGTAACATCCAGTAGGAAATAATAGGAAATATGAACATCCAGCACAGTCAAACTCAAAACAGTAAATAAGAATCTCAGTTAATGAAGAAAAAAAATCTCAGGTAGGAAAAAGAACATAAAGTTTATGTCATAAACTGTTTTGAAATACTCAATAACAAAAAATTTTGGAAAAAAAATGGGCGTGGCTTAGAGCGGAATGACAGAAAGAAAGACAGAAAAATGAAGGCTTTTATATTTATAATAATAATAATAATAATAATAATAATAATAATAATAATAATAATAATAATAATAATAATAATAATAATAATAATAATAATAATAATAATAATAATAATAATAATAATAATAATAATAATAATAATAATAATAATAATAATAATAATAATAATAATAATAATAATAATAATAATAATAATAATAATAATAATAATAATAATAATAATAATAATAATAATAATAATAATAATAATAATAATAATAATAATAATAATAATAATAATAATAATAATAATAATAATAATAATAATAATAATAATAATAATAATAATAATAATAATAATAATAATAATAATAATAATAATAATAATAATAATAATAATAATAATAATAATAATAATAATAATAATAATAATAATAATAATAATAATAATAATAATAATAATAATAATAATAATAATAATAATAATAATAATAATAATAATAATAATAATAATAATAATAATAATAATAATAATAATAATAATAATAATAATAATAATAATAATAATAATAATAATAATAATAATAATAATAATAATAATAATAATAATAATAATAATAATAATAATAATAATAATAATAATAATAATAATAATAATAATAATAATAATAATAATAATAATAATAATAATAATAATAATAATAATAATAATAATAATAATAATAATAATAATAATAATAATAATAATAATAATAATAATAATAATAATAATAATAATAATAATAATAATAATAATAATAATAATAATAATAATAATAATAATAATAATAATAATAATAATAATAATAATAATAATAATAATAATAATAATAATAATAATAATAATAATAATAATAATAATAATAATAATAATAATAATAATAATAATAATAATAATAATAATAATAATAATAATAATAATAATAATAATAATAATAATAATAATAATAATAATAATAATAATAATAATAATAATAATAATAATAATAATAATAATAATAATAATAATAATAATAATAATAATAATAATAATAATAATAATAATAATAATAATAATAATAATAATAATAATAATAATAATAATAATAATAATAATAATAATAATAATAATAATAATAATAATAATAATAATAATAATAATAATAATAATAATAATAATAATAATAATAATAATAATAATAATAATAATAATAATAATAATAATAATAATAATAATAATAATAATAATAATAATAATAATAATAATAATAATAATAATAATAATAATAATAATAATAATAATAATAATAATAATAATAATAATAATAATAATAATAATAATAATAATAATAATAATAATAATAATAATAATAATAATAATAATAATAATAATAATAATAATTAATAATTAATAATAATATAAAGCATTGCTTGGTCATGTTTTAGTCATTGTTTTAAATAAATAGCTAATTAATTATTTAACAAATCGAATAATGTTTAACATTTATTTTATTATTTAAATAAATATCTCGTAAGATGATTACTTGAAAAATTAATTTAATTCAAGGTTAGAAAAATAATAAAATTTTCTAGAACCTTGTCTTTATTTAGGTTTAAAAGCAAGAGAGGGAACAGTAAAAGTCTCAGTCAACCTAGTTCTACTGAAGGAAAGAAAAATGAAAAATCTAATAAAAGCTTTAGTGGTTGCAGTACTTTTTGTAAATGGTGAATCTTAAAAACTGATTTTATATTAGTCAAATAAAAAATAATTTTTATAAATTCCTTCAAAATAATTTAGGTGTTTTAAGTGGAAGTCAGTCTGCATGCTCAGATTTCCTAAATATTTATCGAACACTATCATCAGCTTCAAAGTCTGACATTGCTGCCTTAATTATTTCTGACTTAGACTCAAATGATCCAGAAATTGTCGCTCATGTCCTTCAAGAAATTTTAAGTTTAAGGAACATTATTGGCCCTGTTGATTTGGACATTTTAACCAAAATGTACTTAATGTCTGTTAAAGCAGGAGATTTTTACATCAATTGTCTCATAAATTATTACCGGATTTAAGTTATTAAATATAATTAAGGGTGAAATTAAATAAAAAAATTTTTGGTGTATAAAAATTTAAATTTCTGACAGAATATTTTATTTATTTTATCAAAGACTCCAACATCTGTTTCAATCCTCTCTAAAATTTCACTTTCCTCTCACTTTCTCTCACAATAAAACCATACCTACTCAATCAGCTGATAAAACAACAACAACAACAAAAATTTATAAACAACAAAAAATGTTTTCAAATCGATTTTTCACTCGTTCGCTATTTTTTAAAAGAAATAAATTTGCGGATGCACCAAACGTAATCCGAGACGTTGGAAAAGTGTCAAAGGATTCATATTCTGTACCTGATCACATCCAAAAACCACCATATTATCATGTACTTAACAAACAAGCAACAACAGTTGGAAAAATTGAGATTAAAAATGAGAAGCAGATTGAAGAAATGAGGAAGAGTTGCAGATTAGCTGCAAGGATATTAAACATGTGTGACGAAGTTGTTAAGGCAAGGATGAAGTGAATTATGAGTTTTGTAATTTAAATTTGAACATACTCATTTTAGGTAGGAACAACAACAGATGAGATTGACAAATTTTTATTCCACAAAATAATTGCATCCAATGCATATCCATCACCGTTTCGGTATTGTGGATTCCCAAAGTCAATTTGTACATCAGTCAACAACATAGCATGCCATGGGATTCCAGATGATCGACCGTTAATGGATGGGGACATTATCAATATCGACATCACAGTCTTCTTTAATGGATTCCATGGAGACACGTCAAGAACTTTTTTAGTGGGAAATGTCAATGAGACTGGAAGATATCTAGTCGAGCATAACCAGAAGGCACTAATGAAGGCAATTGAAATTTGTGGACCTGGTCAGTGCTTCAATCAAATTGGAAAAGAAATATCAAGATACGCGAAAGAAGTTAAACTGAGCAATGTTCGAGCATTCATTGGACATGGAATTGGTGATTATTTTCATGGTCCACCTGAAGTTTATCATTTTGAAAATAGTATAAATATGGAGTTAATGCAATCAGGCATGACATTTACTATAGAACCAATTTACTCTGAAGGATCAGATGAGCTTGAATTGTGGGAAGACAAGTGGACAACGAGTACCATTGATGGATCCAGAACTAGTCAATTTGAACATACGATTCTAATCACTAACAATGGTTGTGAAATTTTGACGACTGATGAATGAAAATTTTCAGAAATTTTTAAATAAAAGTAAAAAGTTTTAGTAATTATTAATTTATAACGTTGCTGTTATTTTTTAAATTCTTTTTCTAGATTGAAATTTAATGATACACTATAGATCCAATGAAATTGTAATTACTCTTTTGCGTAACTTCATGTTTCTAGACACAGAATATAAACATATTTGAATGTTAGTTTATAAAATTTTATTTGAATACTTGTTGAAATATACAAAAATTAATCTTCTTCAGTGAAGAACATTTGCAGCAATTCAGGTTTACAAAGTTGTTCTCCCTCAAGCCGTTGAGGATTCTTCCATCTTAGCATAGTTGGAATCACAGACAAGTGCGTGTCCTTATCCAATCTAAATGGATTCTTCATGTCTTTCCATGTTGAACGATCTCCAACGTCGACGAAAATGAAAACTGTATTGTCACCAAATTGTTTGAGGGCATCATCGATGAATGGTTCAGCGTCATTGCAGTCAGGACACCAGGACTCTAAAAAATAAAGGAACATTTAGTTTAATCAGCCATAAATAAAAATATGATAAAAACTAAGTCTTGCTTTGCAAATTCGTAAGAAAAATAGTTTTTGGTTTTTAAATAAATATTTTAAAACCCATAAAAACATTTCTGAACCATATCATATCTCCAATTGTTCAAACAGCATCCCCTGGATACACTTGATACACTCATAGAAAATCAAATATTGAATATTTCAATTTTGTATGAAAAATGGAAAAATTAAATATTTGACTTTGCTCAAAACCGTACAATTATTTCTATGAGTGTAATTAAAATGGTTGTTTCTGATAAGAAGAACAAAAAATTCAATAGATATTTTTTAAAATAAGTGAGCGGATGATTAGGAAATAATCGAAAGATAATTGTTGAACTAATATGGCATTAAACTTGTTTTATTTTATCAAAAAGATTACACAGTTAAGTCATAATTGAATTGATAAAGTGTTAATAGATTAGAAGAACTAATTTATGACTTTCCCTAAATTTAAAAAATTGCCATTGCATTTCAAATTTACTTAATCTGACTTTATAATCCTTATATCTAATCTCCTCATCACATTCCACAATTACTTATAGCTAATCTTCTTTTGTTTCCAACAAATTTCATAAAAATTTATTTATTCAGTTCAATACTCACTTCCGTCAACTTTTTCACCGCTAAATAGAATATTGATAATCTTTTCACTGCTAAAATTCTTCATAAAATCCACAAATCCTTGATATCCAGTTACTGTGTGTTTTTCAGCCATGATTTTGGGTCTCTTGAATACGTTTGCACTGTTCGATGATAAGATAATAATTGAGTTAAATGAGCAATTGAGAAAAACTTTTTGTTATATTTGAGAAAAAGATAAAAACAAAAGAAAGTTTTAAGACCCGCCGGGAGAATTCTGAGAGAAACTTTTTAATGAGAGGAATTATTGAGAATGCATTCGAATGTAAACAGAGAGCTTCGATTTTAGATATCTAATGTACGTTTTAAGATATTTTGATTTACAATAATTATTTTAAATATTTTTAAATTAAATTTGAAATACTACAGTTTAATGAAATTTAAAAAAAAATAAATTTTTAAATTTAATATTGTATTTTTATCTTACCAACACTCAAAAATTTACTTAAATGACCACAGAATTTAAAAATTAAACTTGAAATTTTGACAAATTAATTTTTTTACAAAGGTAACTTGATTGGATTTGCAAAACTTTATTTAATTAATAAATTTTTCAATTTAATTAAAGTATTTCTTAAAAGGCATTTAACGACTTTTCAAGTTTAAAATTCTCTAAAGTCTTCCATCGTTGAAAAATACTCCACCCACAAAGAATCTCAAAATTTTTCATGTAGACTAAACAAGAATTTTTTTCTCTAAAAATTTAATCAAAAAATTCCACAAATTTAATGGAACAGCAGCCACAAAATAAAACATGGGACCTGTCTCTTTATGAATTAAATCGAAAACCACAAGAACTTATAACAGACAACACAGAAATAGCCGTCAGTCCACGGTCATTGCACTCTGAATTGATGTGAGTTTTCTTTTTGTTTATGTTATGACTTTCGCAAGATTCTAATGGAAATTTTGTGCCTGCAGGTGTCCAATATGTCTAGATATGCTGAAAAAGACAATGACAACAAAAGAATGTTTGCACAGATTTTGCAGTGATTGTATTATTACAGCCTTGAGGTCAGGAAACAAAGAATGCCCGACTTGTAGGAAAAAATTGGTATCGAAGAGGTCTTTGAGACCGGATCCGAATTTTGACTGCTTAATTTTGGTAAATTATCACTTAACTAAAATACTTTAGTCTAATTTTTATTACGTATGCCTAGCCATGATTTGTATGTAAAAAATTACACCTCAGACTATAAAAAAATATTTAATCTTAAAAAACTATTGCTAGAAAATCTATCCAAGCCGCGATGAGTACGAAGCACACCAAGAGCGAGTACTCGCCAAGTTCAACAAAAGCCATTCTCAACAAGCTCTCGTAAATTCAATCACAGAAGGAATTAAACTTCAGACACAAAGTCGTCAACAACAACGCCCAAAAAAGGCACCAGAAGGTGAAGCACCACAGGGCGAGACATCGACAGTAACAGCAGCAAACAGTCAAGGAGAACCATCAAATCCACCATCAACACGAAGCACTCCGTCACCAGTTCCATCACATTCAAGCTCAACAAGCAAGCCGGCAACAAAACGAGCTCAATCAGTCATGACGACATCGGAAAAATCTGAAGATTCAGAAAGCAATAGTGAAATGACAGAAATGGAATCAAATGCAGACACAGAAAATGGAACTGAAGATGGAAATGATGAAATTGAATTGGTTTTTAAGCCACATATGACGGAAATGAGCAGCGAAAACATCTTGATGAAGGCATTAAAGGATAACACAATAAGGTACTTAAAGACGACCGCAAATGCAACAGTCGAACATTTAAGTAAATATTTGGCGATGCGGTTGACACTTGATGCACAGTTGACGGAATCGGTATTAAAGAATTTAGTTTTTACAATTTATGTTGCAAATAATTCATCACAGCTGGTTGCTTTAAGTGGGAGTCAGACGTTGCAGCAAGTCAACGAGAAATTTTGGAAGGTGAGGATAAAACTTTTTTTATAGATGTCAAAAAAAAGTTGGCAAAAATTTTAGTTTAAAATCCAATATATAAAAATTAAATCAATATACATATTTTTCCTTTTTTTGCAGGTCAATAAGCCACTAGAAATGTTTTATGCATGCAAAACATAAAATTCTGAATGTTAAATTCTTAATAAAAGCTAAATAAAAAATAATTCAGATCATATTCTTCAAAAATATGAATCGGACTTTATTGAAGAACCAACTTTACGAGTTAGTCTTTTTAAGAATTTAAATATTTTATAAATTGATTTTTTTTCAGGATCTAAAAAATTCAATAACTGATTGAGGTTTATAACTGAATAATGACCATCGAGTATCAAATTATTAGAACTAGTTTATTTATTTTGACTTTCGTCGAAAAAGGCTGCCTCAAATACATTAAAATAAAAATTATACTAATTTCAACACAGACTATATCAGTAGTTTCTAATAGCATAGAAAGAATTTCTGCACTTGAAGTGAAATTCAAAGTTTAAAAACAGGTTTTATATGACCGTCATAATGAAAGACCTTTCCTGGTCCCACCTGTAGATGATTATTCAATTTTACTATCTTTTTAATACAAAAGTGTCACAATAGACTTTACTTTTCAATTAAAGTCTGAGTAATTTATCATTTAGTGCATCTTTAATAAATTATTTACTCAGGTTTTTTAAAGTAAATATTTTCGAAACTTAACCAAGAGGTTCAAAGAACGTAAGGTAGTGAAGGTTGTAATTGAAATATTTTTCATTATACATCCCAAAACCAGATGGCCTAGGTGGATCGACATATCTTTTGTCTCATAAATTTATTCAATTTATTATTTAAAATACGAAATTATGAAGAGCTTTAAACGAAAGCTCGACTTCGGGTTGATCGGATGCCGAAAATTTGGTATAAATTGTGTTTAATCATGAGAGCTCCTTATCAATTTTGAAGTGAAATTCTAGAAGATGAAAACTTTTTCAAGCCTACTTTTTCTATTAATCGTGAATGGTGAGTTGGAACAAAAAAAGAAAATAAATATCAAAGTTAAAAATTGTATAGGTGATACTTTTGAAAAGAATATTCAAATTAAAATTAAAACTTAATAAACTTTATTATAATTCTTTTAACTTACTTCAGAAATAATTTTATTCTAACTTCTATTTTCTATAAAAAATTTATTACTTCTGAATATTAAGAAAAAATTTAAATAAATTTTGACAATTTAAAATTTTAATTTATATAAAAAAATTGAATTCAAGTTTTAAAAAGATATCGAACAAAAAAACGAATACAATTTTATTTCAAAATTCTGTTCGCTTCCGAATTAATTAATTAAATTTAACATATCATTTACCTTGTTTTTTTAAAATTAATCTTAATTTTTAAGCATAAATCCATTAAAATACTACAAAAAAATTAAAACTAAAAACCGAAAGTTAAAAATTAAATTAAAATATGAAATAAAAATTGAATTTAAATATTAAAATGTGAAATAAAAATTTAGTTTAAATATTAAAATATGAAACAAAAATTCAATTTAAATATTTAAACATGAAATAAAAATTCAATATAAATATTAAAATACTCAAATAAAAATTGAGTTTAAATACTAAAAAATATAAAATAAGAACTCAATTTAAATATTAAAATATGAAATATAAATTCAATTTAAGTATTAAAATTTGAAAAAAAAAATTTAATTTAAATTAAAAAAAATATAATTTAATAAAAATAAAATTTTAATAAAAATTCAATTTAAATACTAAAAAATATAAAATAAAAATTTAATTTAATTATTAAAATATGAAATAAAAATTCAATTTGAATATTAAAATATGAAATTATAATTCAATTTAAATATTAAAATACGAAATTAAAATTTAATTTAAATATTAAATACTAAAATTGAATTATTGAAATTAAAAATGAATTTATTTATATCTGGGAATTTATTTAAATATAAAAAAACTTTATCTTTATATTAAAATTTAAATTTGTAAGAAAAATTTCATATTTCAAAATTTAAAATTTCTGCCAGAAACTTTAAATTAATCTCACTTCAACGTTAAAATGTTACAAAATATATCTGTATAATATTTGATTTTTATAGAAAATTTCAAAAATATTTTTAATTACTTTAAATTGTTTTTCTACATTATAATTAAAAATGGACGAAAAGATGAAAATTAAAGATAAGAAATAATGAAAAATTCTTTAAATTGAATTAAATATTAAAATTGAAATATTGAAATTGCCTGGTTGTATTTTTCAAAATTTAAAATTTTTGCCAGAAACTTTAATTTAATCTTACTTTAAAGTTAAAATGTCACAAAATGTATATCTGTATATATTATACAGTTATTTTTTATAGAAAATTTCAAAAATATTTTTAATTACTAATTTAATTGTTTTTAAACATTATAATTAAAAGTGGACGGAAAATTGAAACTTAGAGAAACGAACAATTTTTTTAATCTCTAAAAAAATTTAAGATCAGTTCTTTGTTTGTAATAGTTAAAAGATTTTTTAAAATTAAGAAATGTTTTTCACAAAAACAATGGAAAAAGGCTACTCGAATACAACATTCTGGAGTTGATTTACATATTTCCAACTATTAATTATTCAGTTTTTAAAAGGAATTATTTGAGTGAAAATAAAACGATAACTTAATTTTGGATTAAGAAATAATTTTAAAATGCTTAGAATATTTGAAGAAGAAAAATTAATTTTACTGTATTTATTATCGTCAGTTCTGCTGACTCAAGCAGGTCTTCCTAAAAACCGCTGTCCAGCGAAAAAATATTGGAACGAGAGAAAACAAGCATGTGTCTGTAATCGACAGAACAGATGTTATCCAATTGGTGCCTTTTTTGATTTTGAATCATGTACTTTCTCGATGTGCCAGTCAAAGGTCTGCTCAGCTAAGCAAATTTTTGATAACGAAAAATGTGCCTGTGAGTGCAGAAATGATCCACCAGAAAATGGATGTGGTGAAGGACGTTACTGGTGTACTCAGGACTGTTCATGCAAATGCTCCACTCCAATGCCTACTGGTGGTTGCCCAAGTGGTAAAACTTGGTGTCCAAATAAATGTGGTTGTGTTTGTCCAAATGCTGACAAGGCCAGTAAATGTGATGCACCTCAAGTATGGAATTCACAAACATGTAGCTGTGGTTGTCCAGCTGACAAACAGGAACCTGACGGAAAATGTCCAAAACCTTTCTTGTAAGTATTTGGTGATATTTTTTTACATTATAAATGCAACTTTTTGTATCTATAGCTGGAATAAATTTGAATGCAAGTGTGATTGTCCACACAAAAAAGAAGGTAGGATCTGTATTTTCATGTTTAAAATTCAAAATAAAAAAACCTTAAAAAATTTTCAATCTAACTTAGATTGCGGCAAAAACAGAGAATATTCTGAAAGCTCATGCTCATGTGAGTGCAAGGGTGACGGACAGTGTAAGGGACCAAAGACATGGTGCAAGAACAGCTGCAGTTGTGTCTGTCCAACTGCTGAGCCTTCTGGAGGGTGTGCAGCTCCATTAAAATGGGATCCTGATACATGCTCATGTACCTGTCCTGCTAAAATGGAAGAAAAGAAGGATCACTGCACAGCAAGAGGAAAAATGTAAGTTAAATATGAAAATCATTTATGAACTTTGATTCTAAAAAGTAACGACTTTTTGAAATACGAAAAATATTATTTTTGACAGTTGGAATCCAAACACCTGTGAATGTGGATGTGCAGAATTGAGTAAGTTCATAAAAATTTATTCAAACTTCTAAAATTATTGAAATAAGAAATTTTTCTAACCTTATAAATTCAATTTTCAAAACAAATAAAATATTTTAATTCTAAACAGAGTGCGCTGACAATAAAAAGCCAAACACTGAAACATGTCAATGCGAATGTAGAAATGAAGAAAAGTGCACAGGTGGAAAAGTTTTCGATAAGGAAAGCTGTTCATGTATATGTCCAAGTAGTGATGACTTTAAAAAGTGTACGAATCCACAAACTTACAGTGATGACTCATGCTCATGCAAGTGCCCTATTAACATGCAGAAACCATCAGGTGGATGTCATGATTCACAAAAGTATGCTGAGCAATTCATATTTGAAATTTATAACTTAAATTTATAATTTTCAGATGGGATGAAGGCACCTGTTCATGTAAATGTCCATTAGTTCAAGGTCTGATTAAAAAATTTAATTTACTTTTAAAAAATGTTAATTTTCAATCCTATTAAAATCAATTAGAATGCAAGAATGGTAAAATTTGGGATTCAAACCATTGTGAATGTGTCTGTCCAGCCAGTAGACCATGTCCATCAGGAAAACAACGATGCGATGAAACTTGTCAATGTGAATGTATCAATCGTGAGCCAAAAAATGGATGCAGTAAGCCACTAGTTTGGAACGATAGTCAATGCAATTGTATATGTCCTGCTGATAAACAAATGCCTGCAAGTGGATGTGGAAATGGAAGATCGTATGTTCATGATTTAAAAATATTTTTAATACAATTCTTTTAATAATGTTTTTAATAGTTTCAATGAAGCTACATGTGAATGCGAATGTGATTCAAAGAAGCCAGCTGGAGGTGAATTTTAAGAATAATTTTAAGATTTTATCTCGCCATTCCTAACCTCAAATTTCATTCATATACAGGTTGTGGAGCTCAAGAATGGAATAAAAATACATGCAGATGCGAATGTTCAACACCAATGCCCGCTAGAGGCTGTGGCAAACAATCTTGGATAGAAGACAAATGTAAATGCGAATGCCCATCTTCAATAACATGCACTTCTCCCCAAGTTTTTGACAATTATGCGTGTGAATGTAAATGTCCAGTTAATATGTTAGCTGAAAAGGAAAAGTGCAAATCACCAAAACAGTAAGTTTAAAAAAAATTTTTTTAATTTAATTAAATTTAGCATGGCTACGATGTAGTCCACTATGCAACTAAAAGATATGAAGTATTCCTATCTATAAAAATCATTACATTTTTCTTTATAATAATTTTTGATTTTTTTATCCACAATTTTCACAATAAACTTAATTTTTTCCTAATATTTTAAAGATGGAGCGATTCGACGTGCTCCTGTCAATGCATGCAACTTCCAACTAAATGTGCTGGAAATCAAGTAAGTATTCTCGATGTTTCAATTTAAACTTATCCATATACAAAACAGAATACAACAAATTCAACAAATTCTTTACTATTGTCATTCCATTCCAATCATCACCCACCTTTTTTGCTTTTTCAAACATGATTCTTAAATATTTTATATTAAAAAAGTTGTAGAAGTGTAAATAACAGTATTTTATCAAAGGTGTGGATCAAAAATGACCAAAAATGATCAGTTCCGTATCCTTGGATTTTACACTATCAATACTAATATGTTACAATCGTAGAATCTAACTATAACTCAACTATACTAAATTATAATATTTTATTTATTTTAAATAAGAAATGGAGCGATGAATCGTGTGCATGTACTTGCCCAGGTGGAGAAAAGAAATGCGGTAAGTCGAACAATCCTTGATATAATTGAATTGGCACACTAAGATCCTAGATATTTGACTGATTCAAACTAATAAACTCATATTCTTTCACAGGAGAAGGCAAATACTTCGACACAACATCATGCGATTGCAAATGTACATCTTCTCCATTATGCAATGATCCTCAAGTTTGGGATGCTGATAGTTGTTCATGCAAATGTCCAAAAGATAAAGACATGCCTAAAGGTGGTAAGATTAGTTGACTTTGTGCTTTTTTTTTATTTGTTAAATAATTTATTATTCAATTTTCATTATAGGATGTCCTAATGGACAGGTAAGATTTTTTGTAAAATTCTTACATAAAACTATTTAAAAAACATATATTTACAGGATTGGAATAAACGCGTTTGCTCTTGTGGATGCCCTGAAGAACCAAAAAGTAAGATTTTATAACTCATATATGTTTGTTCTTTAGTTTCAATCCTTTTAAAAATATTCAGCTTGCACTGGTGGACAACAGTACAACAATGTTACCTGCGCATGCGGTTGTGGAATTGATAAACCATGGTGTCCAGGTAAACAGATTTACAACTGGGAAGCATGTCAATGTGAATGTCCAAGTGGAATGAAACATCCTGCTGGAGGTTGCGGAGCTAAAACATGGTTGGATCAAGAATGTCAGTGTGATTGTATTCCAGGTTTGTAGTTAAAAAAACCAAAAATAATTTGAAATATTTAAAAATTCTAATTTACAGGAAAACCAAGTGGTGGATGCCCAGGAGCTCAAAAGTTTGTTTTGAATTTTATCATATATATCATTACATTTAAATAAAATTTTTGCAGATGGAACGACAATAAGTGTACATGTGCATGTGAAAAAGAGATGCCAGCTGAAGGTTTGGTGGTAATTTTTTAAAAATAAAAAGTTAATTAATTTATTTTCCTACTAGGTTGCGGTAACAAACAATGGTGTGATTTATCTTGCGATTGCATTTGTCTAAATAAAAAATGTAAGGAAAAATCATTTATTGCTTCATAAGTATACTAACTTTTCTTAATTTTCAGCTTGCACTGCACCACAGGTGAGTAAAAATTTGAATTATTTTTTAGGAGTTGAAACACAAAAAAATATTTTGCTAGAAATGGGACGATGACACTTGTGACTGTGTCTGTAAAAATGCTTCAAATTGCAAATTACCTCAAATTTTTAGTAATACATCTTGTAGCTGTGATTGCCCAAATACTGTGACTTGCTCAGAACCACAAAAGTAAGTAAAACTATTGCATGTTGATTAAATCTTTATAACAAAAATTTGTTCTTTATTTTTTTAATTCCCAGATTCGATAAAAAATCATGCGGCTGTAAATGTCCTAACAAAAAAGGTAAACTAAAATTTTTAAAATTTGACATATTTTATAATCTCTTTTTTTAAACAAACAGATTGCAAAGAACCAACAGTGTAAGTTAACAAAAATTCAAGTTTTTGTAAAACGAATTAATTTTCAAAATCCAATAGCTGGAATGATCCGTCCTGTGATTGCGTTTGTCCAAATGCTGCCCAGCAATCGACATGTCTCAGTCCGAAGGAGTGGAACAAACTTACATGCACATGTAATTGTAATCCACCTAAACCAGACGTTTGCCCAGGATCTCAAGTAAATAAAACTTTTATAAGTTAAATTTTACTAAGATTTGATTTTGGGAAAATAATAATATTTTTGTGATAAAATCTCATTTAGACATGGCTCTCCGACAAATGTACTTGTGGATGCACAAATCCTCAGTCTGCTTGCCCTGGAGGACAGGTAATCACAAAAAAACGTTTTGGAAAAACTATAAAAGTAAAGTTAATAAAAATTTCAGACATACAATAATTTCACATGTTCTTGTGGATGTCCATTTGGAAAACCTGAGAGTAAGTAGGTATCAAAGTTTTAAAACTTATCTAATTTTCTTTTTCCTTAAATGAATTTGAAGAATGTCCTGGAAATACACAGTGGTCAGATTTAACCTGCACATGCGGCTGCGGAGGTAAGTCTTTAAACTTTTTTCATATAAATATTAAAGTTTCAATTATTATTTGAGTTATGTTTTGTAAAAAAAATTGAAATATTTTAGCAATAAATGATTTTCGTAGTATTTTTGATTACATTAATAATTTATTTTCAGATGTAAATAAAGACTGTGGTGAATCAAAGGTAATCAGTTAAATAGTGAAAAAATATCAAAATTTTATTTTAAGAAAATCAATTTCATTTAGAAATTCAACGACGATCTTTGTCAATGTGAATGCAAAAACAAGAACGAAATGGACAGCTGTAAATCTCCAAAAATATGGAGCTATGACACTTGTACATGTGGATGCAAAAATGCTGAAGATGCTGATGATTGCAAAGAACCTCAAATGTAATTTAGTGAAAACACCAACTTCATTAAAAACAATTTTCATTAGGCTTTTTATTTTCATTAGGTGGCTGGGAGATGAATGTAAATGTGGTTGCCCTGTAAACATGCGAACGCCATGTGCAGCTAACAAACGTTTCGATGAAGCTTCATGTAGTTGTGTATGCAATTTTGCAATGCCAGCAACACTTCCACCAGGCAAAAAGTAAATCAATTTTTTTGATTAATTGTAAATATTTTCAAGGGTAATAATCTTCCATGGTGTTCGTGTCCTTATCGAACTCATCCTGTCTACAACCATTAGTTAGATCAGTGATCCATTACTTTCCTCAGTTGTTGCCACTTGCTGGTTCTTGTGCGTGATGACTTGTGTCTATCAAGCTTCATTAATCAGTAGCTTCCCTAATTAAACTCAAACACAAGAAATTTATAATCAAATTTCTTAATTTTTTGTCATCAAAATTAGATGGGATGGTGACAAGTGTGCTGTTGTTTGTGCTGCAGTTGATAAGTGTACAGATAAACAAAAATGGAATACCGATGAATGTAAATGCTCATGTCCACAAGGTAAAATTATCATGTTAAAATAATAACTCAACTTTTTTATTAAACGTTCTTTGAATGATTTTTGTCACAGGAAACACAACATGCTCAGGCAAGCAAACATTTATTGAATCAGAATGTGAATGTGGATGTCAATATGAAATGAAATGTCGTCCACCATGGAGGCCTAGCAATTTAGAATGCTCTTGTGTCTGTGATGAAAAGAAATGTTCAGGAAAACAAGTTTTCGATAAAGAAACTTGCAGTTGTGGATGTCCTAATAAAAATTCTGGTGACACATGTGGTAAGTTGGTTGATTTTTTAGCTCTGAACATTCTCTATACATCTTATTTCATTTGCATAGGAACTGGCAAGGAATTCTGCCCAGAAAGCTGTGCCTGCAAATGTAAGAACCCCAAACCTGCTAACGGATGCCCTGGAGTTCAAGAATGGAACGAAGATAAATGCCAATGTGAATGTCCAAAAGACAAGTCTAAAATAACATGTAGTGGTGGTCAGGTAGATTTAAGATTGTATTTTAAAATTCAATGCTTTGAATTATTTACAAAAAAATTATTTTCTTAGCAATGGAACGATAACCAGTGCCAATGTGGATGTCCAACCCCAGTTCCAATTTGTTCCGAATCTCAAAAATACTCAAATGTTTCGTGCAGTTGTGGATGTAATCCAGGTAAACCAGCAAATGGTTGCCCAGGAAAGCAAGTTTGGGATGAAGATAAATGTCAATGTGTTTGTCCAAAGAATATGGAAAAACCTACAAATAACTGTGGAACTAAATGGTGGAATGATAGAGAAGTTAGTATATTAATTTTCAAATTAAATAACAAATTTTATATTAAATTTTCTCTTTTCAGTGTCAATGTGAATGTAAACCAGGATGTCCAAGCGCTGGATGCAAAGGTGTTCAAAAGTAAAAAAAAATATAAAAAAAGATGCAAGAAATTAATTTTAACGAACTTTTTTATTATTTTATAGATGGACTGAGGATAAGTGCTCTTGTGAATGTCCAGTTGATAAGCCTGTAGTTAAATGTGATGACAGAAAATCATGGAACGATGACAGTTGTTCGTGTCAATGCAAATCAAGTAAGACTTTTTTAAATCTACTTCACGTTCCGGAAGTCTGGACTCCAAAAAAGTTGCATGACTTTGGGAGTTCAGACTTCAGTATAAGTGCCTCGAAAGTGAAGTCCTACTAATTTTGGATATAAATACAGCCTCAATATACTCAAAAAAAAATTAAAAACCTCAATATTTATTTTCCTTTAGAAATTCCAAGTGGTGGATGTTCAGTTAATCATAAATGGAACCAAGACACTTGTCAATGTGAATGTTCGAGCATCGCTACATGTGCAGCACCTCAAATTTGGGACTCTCAAACATGCCAATGTGGTTGTGCAAAAACCGAGACATGTGCTGGTGAACAAAAATGGTGCCCAAGTCAATGCAAGTGTGTGTGTCCTGTCCAAACAAAATGTACATCACCTAAAATTTGGGATCAAACCTCATGTAGTTGCCAATGTCCAAAGAGCATGCAACCACCCACAGGAGGATGTAGTGCCGGTCGTACTTGGGATAGTTCAACATGTACAGAAAAATGTGCAACCGTTCCAAATTGTGAATCACCAATGGCATTTGACTCAAGTACATGTAGTTGTAAGTGTGCAAATAAACCAAATAACATTCCAGAAGGAAAAACCTGGGATGAAAAGCAATGTAATGTTGTCTGCAGTCTTCCACCAATTCCACATTGTCAATATGATGGACAGGTTTACAATCAAACTTCATGCCAATGTAACTGTCCAGAAGAGATGAAATGTAATCGTGGATATATTTTCAGCCCTAAGAGTGGTTGCAAATGCGTTCCAATATGTACAAAAGATGATCCTGGTTGCGGTGAAGGTAAAGTCTTCTGTCATGAGATTTGTACATGTGAATGTAAAGAAGGTGAGGATTTCTCGGAAGGAAAATCTTTATTTATTTTCTGTTAATGTTGAGCTTTCGTGAATAATAGAACAACCAAGAATGGGATGCGGTGATAACAAATATTGGGATAAAGACACATGCTCTTGTAAATGCTCGAATGAAGGATCGAAATCATGCTATGATAATGATTTCTTGTACTTCTCATGTAAGTAATTTATTTTTCCAATTTTTATCTAAGAAATATTTTCAATTAACTTTAATTATTAGCTGGTACATGTGATTGTGAATGCAACAATAATTACGGGCCAATCAATTCTTTCAAAAAATTGAACAAGCAATCATGCCAAGTTCAATGTATTGAAAAACAACCAACAGGTAAATAAATTGAATCTAATCTAAAAAAATTGTTTAAAGCTTGAAATTTTCTTATAATACATGAAATATTTTAGGTGGATGTGCTGCTAAGTTTGGAAAATACTTTTTCTGGGACCCTGAAACTTGTCAATGCAAGTGCAAAAAGCAGTCAACAACTATAAAGGGAAGAATCTTCGATGAAGAACAATGCCAGTTCCGTTGCACAAACAAAAAACCATGTGCCACACGTAAAAATATTTTTTTTTGAGTTCTGCATGTAATTTTGTAACTTTTATTTTTTTTAACAGTTGCGGAATCATGGGTTGAAGACAAATGTGCCTGTGAGGTTTGCAGTACTTGTAGACACGAATCGGATGATAAAAAATCCACATGAAGCTTAAATGAATTATTTTAACTTTTTTAGGGTTTGTCCACATGCGCATGTATGCGCATACATGCGCATGTCACTGCATATACACGCATGTGACATGCGCATGCATGCGCATGTGAATTTTTTTGAAATTTTTTTTATTGTCAAAATTTATCAAAAATGTTCCAAATTCGTTTGCAAACCACATGTATATAAAAAGGTAGTGTGGTACAAGCAGTAAAAGATCAATTTCGATTTCGCATAATCCACTGTGAATCAAAATACTATAAAAAGTTAAAAGTTTGTTAAAAATTCAATTGATAAGCCTCTGTTGTAGACATTTGCTCATAGTATATAGGAAAAATAAAATTTTGTCCAAAAATTGCAAGTACACTAGAAACGGAACAAATTTTTTTTTGCTTTCGACATTTTCAAATTGCTCTTGTGCTTCACTAGCTTAGCCGATTTTTTTAAAGTTTATTTTATTCGATGGGAAATTGTAAGAGATTCCAGAAAAGTATACACATAATGTATTTGTGGTGCACTTTGGTAACAAAAAATTGAAAAAATTTCGAAAAACACGGTTTTTTATAGTTTTTTTCAACCTTATGTCTTTTTATATTGTTCTTAGTTTGAGCAATAGTCTTTGTTACGATGGTACACTGATATTATGCAGTTTTAATATTGAAAATTAACTTTGAAGTCAAAATTACGGTAAAAAATTTTTTTCTTAAAAATCAACATGCGCCTTCAACATGTGACAAACCCTACTTTTTTAACTTTTCAAACAGTTAGTTTTCTGACATTAATTACTATTTTTGAATAACTTAATTAATTTTTTTAATACTTATATTATTCTATTTAAACTTATTTTGGAGTTTTGTACTTGATAATTTCAAAAATGAGTTGAAAATTTTTTATTTGAGATATAAAGAAATTTAAAAATTTTAAATTCAAAAACATAAAATGTTCCTTAGAGATTAAATTTACTGAATTAAGTAGTTTGATCTTATTACAATATTCATAATAAAATTAATCTTTTTTCAATTTATTTCGTCTGAATTATAATTTTGTCATATTATAATTAAATTTTTTCAGCTACTTTAATTTGTTTATACTGTTTTCTGGCTTTAGAAGAGTCATTACATAAAAAACTTCACGCCTGCTGCTAGACGTCAAGTCTAGTTTTACCTTAGACAATACTTAGTCTTATCAAAAGTCTAAGGTTATTCTTAATGCATTTAAAAAAATTTTTAAAAATTGGTATGTTTTTTCGAGCAGTGGAAAAGCAGCTGTGGCGTAGTGGTTAGCGTGTTGGCCTCCTACACCAGCGATCCCGGGTTCGATCCCAGGGAATGTCTAGTCGGATTTGGGTGCTTTTTCACTGTTCTAGCCACATTACTCGATTTGTGTGATGTCAGCACACAAATTGTGGTTAGGTACATTGTATTGATATACCCTGGGTCATGCAATGTGCAGAGTTACGAAAGAATTTGCTCTGAAGTAGTTGTTTCAAAAAGCAAAACAAACTCTATTCTTTACGGATAGAAAATCACATATATTATAAATTAATGCATAAATTAAGTTGTAATAGCTACGGCTAGGTCTCTTAAATAAAAAAGCAAAATCGATGTATACATCAAAAATCAAAAACATAAATAAAGTCAACCGACATTTTTTTTAAATAAAAAAAGGTATGTTTTTTCGATTTTTATTGTAATATTTAACATTCTTCAGAAAAAAAAGTTTTTCATATTGAATATCAGTTTTAATGTCTGTAAAATATACAATGCATACAGATACAATCATTTAATTGCTTCTTTTGCCTCAACATTATAAACTTACGCTGTGCAGCAACTTAAAATTTAACTTTTCTAGTACAATGTTTTTAATTTAAACGTTCATATCAAAATATGTCGTCAAAAAACTAGAACTAAATATACAATATTTAATAACAAATTTATACAAAGCACATCTGAAATTATCATTAAATTTTACTCGATTATATACAAAATTTAGCTTATTTCAAGATGATTTAATGTTGATAACACATTTATGTAGAAAAAGGGTAAAAAACTTTGCATTAAAAATTTTCAGTTCTGTTTGCTTGTGGAATTGCTCTGGATCTTGTGATAGAACCGACTTTTCTTATCTTTATGGACCATTTGCATTAACGTTCGTAGAGAGATAAGTGAATATTTCAGCAGTGTTTGTATGCACAAAGATACTTTCTTCATAAAGATTAATTCTTCTTAAAGATTCTGTCTTCATGTATTTAAAAAGATGTAGGTGTTTATATGCAGATTGTGTCTTCCACAGATTTAGAAAGAATCTTCATGAATGAATAATATACAGAAAGATAAAATCTATTGAAGAATCTGCTGTCTTTGTCTAGGGCAGATATCTTCTAATTTCAACACTAGATTTAAGAATGAAGCATTACTTTCGCCACTATGGGAAAAAATCGAAAAAAACGGACATTCACTACATTTTTTGCAATGTTTCGAATATCCATTTTAAAGTGATTTTTTCTTGTAGAGGACATAAAGGAGACTTGTATGCCAAATTTCAGGTTATTTGGTGCTGTTTCCGCGGTTCTAGGGCTGTTTGAAGTTGAAAAGGGGCAAAAAACGTGGTTTTTCACATCATATATGAATTATGAAATCTCTGCAATGTTTAAAGACATTAAAAATCGGGTTTCAGTTCCTAATGGTGATATATAAGAGCTTTATTTTGACATACTACAAAGTTTATAGCTTTGTAGTTTTAGTGCCGGTATGCTTGAAAATGCATGAAAATCATAGGAAAAATACCATGGCCACAACTATCTTAGATGGTCAACTAATAGGTAGTGTTTTCATACCAGCATATAGCCCATGATTTCTAGTTTTTAAAACTGTGTTAACTTTTGGCCCTCGTCCAAAAAAAAGTTATGATGATTTTTGTGAGTCGATCGATATTTGGTCAAAAGTTTACTTTTCATAGAAAAAAATGAGAACTATGAAAATAAATATGGTTTTTGATGTATTTTAATGATCTATGCTGATTCAAGACAATAAGTGAAGAATTTTTTTCAAAAAGTTTAAAATCTACTGAGATACGGGGTACATGTGCTCCAAGACGGCTTGACCCTTTTTCACCATATTCAAACTGCTGTAACTCTTACAAGATGTAATACAGTTTTAAAAACTAGAAATCATGGGCTATATGCTGGTATGAAAACACTACCTATGAGTTGGCCATCTAAGATAGTTGCGACATGTCCAACGGTATTTTTCCTATGATTTTCATGCATTTCCAAGCATACCGGCACTAAAACTACAAAGCTATAAACTTTGTAGTATGTCAAAATAAAGCTCTTATATATCACCATTAGGAACTGAAACCCGATTTTTAATGTCTTTAAACATTGCAGAGATTTCATAGTTCATATATGATGTGAAAAACCACGTTTTTTGCCCCTTTTCAACTTCAAACAGCCCTAGAACCGCGGAAACAGCACCAAATAACCTGAAATTTGGCATACAAGTCTACTTTTATGTCATCTACAAGAAAAAATCACTTTGAAATGGATATTCGAAGCATTGCAAAAAATGTAGTGAATGTCCGTTTTTTCGATTTTTTCCCATAGTGGCAAATATCATGCTCAGAGCATACTCTTTTAAAAGCGAATTTTTTTATCTGAGTACGGTATTTTAGAATACTCACTACATATAAACATAAACAGAGATCGCAGTGCGGTACCATAGAAGTCACGCTCTCGAGAGTACGGTTTATTTTACTTGCAAGTATTGCATGCAAGTTAAAATTGAGTATGCTTTAATTTTACGAATTACAAAAATTCATGCTCTAGTGAGCATGCTCGTCAAGGCTTCCCAGCTTTTAATCTTTAATCTTTTTAATCTTTAATCCCATAGAGATTAATTAATCTTTAATCTTTAATCCTTAATCTTCATACAAATGTTTTTAATCTTTAATCTCAAAACCACGTGTTACTATATGATAGAAAATCAAGCTTTGGTTAATAAAATTAATGTTTTCTTAATTATTTTAGACTCGTTTTGATGAAAAGTGTTAATAAATCATGAATAATTGATTTTTAAGTACATAAATCAAAAAATAAGATGAATACAATGTTGAATCAAATCAACATATTTTTTAGAATTATTATTCTTGATCAAAGTAATCATTGATTCTTTGTAATTATTGTTGAATTATTGTTGAAATTGTGATTGTTGAGAGATTGTTCTCTAAATAAATTGTCATTAAAATACAGTCCACTTTTAAGTTATTGTTATTGCATTTTTCATGGTCCTTCGAACCTTGCGATTTGAACAAGCGTTTTGACAGAAGTTGGAAAAATCAAGAAATTGGCGGAACATCGCATTTTGAAATTGAGTCAGCGATTTTTGTTGAAAGCTGAATATTGAAAAATAGAAGAAATTGGCGGAACATCGCATTTTGCAGTTGATCAGTGATTTTTGTGAGCTGAATAATATTGAGTTGATAAGCATTTGGCTGAGGCTGGAAGAGTGTTGAAAGATTGAAGAATTTCAACAACATCAAATCAAGGCTACTCACAGAATTGTGAAGTATTGAAGATCAACGTGAGTGAAACATTTGGAAGTTCAAGATCAGACCTTCAAGCATTATCAACGTTTGGCCGAAAGTGGCAGAGTGTTGAGATATTAAGAAAAGAATATATCAACAACATTTGATGAAAATTATTGCTTACTGAGATTAAGAATTGTCATCTTAGCATTTGAATTGGAAATACAATCATGTCATTTGTATGTGAAGAAGAATCGATAGAAGAATCTAAAAGCAGAATGAAAATCATCATTGAACAATATGAAATCTTTATGAGGAAACATGAGTCAAATCAAGACTTTGATGATTTTAATGAAAGATTCAACATACTGGATGGTTTTTATACGAAATTTAACGAGGCTTATTTGGAATATCTTCTGCTGAAGAATGAAAAAGAAGATAATAAGGATGCAGACTACTTTACATCCTTTAGAAAAGAATTAGTATCAAAACATCTAGAATTCAAATTCTTCAATTGTAAAAGGAAATCGCAAAAAGACAATATAAAAAAGTCATCAAGTGAAACATCAAGTATGAGTGAGATTGGGTCACAGTTGTCAAGTGATTCAATAAAATCAAATTGTTGTAAAGAATCTGATACTAAAAGTTTATCATCAATGTTGTCATCTATCAGATCATCGTGTGAAATGACTGAATTGAAAACTGCAGAACTACAAAAGATGAATTTACCAGCAGATAATTGTAAAAAGACAACAAAGTGTAATGTCTGTTTGGAATCTCATCAACTTTATACATGTGATTCATATTTGAGCAAGACTTCAAGAGGAAGATATGCTGTTGTGACAAAGTTAAGGCTTTGCAGAAATTGTTTGCGTCCAGGACATAAAGCTGTAAATTGCAGAAATGAAAAGAGATGCAAGAAGTGTAACAAGAAGCATCATACAACTCTTCATTACACTAAGTCATCATCAAAGCCGAATGACACAATTGAGACACAAAATATCAAGATTGTGAAATCAAAACAGAGATCCTTGATATCAGTTCCAATTGAAGATTGCAAATTAAAAAACCTGACAACAGTTAGAATTTTGATTCCTGATGCAAAAGGAAATTGGCAATCTGTTGAAGCTATCATCGATACAGCATCAAACAAGAACAAACTTAAACAGAATGTTTATGAGCATAAAATGAAGATTGAATCTGCAGAACAAGATATTGCAAATGACAAAACATCAGTTCATGAATTGAGGTTGAAGCATGTGAAGTCTGAGAAATTGTCAAATAGTCGTCAAAAGATTTCATCTCCTAAGAACCAAGAATATCAGCTTACAACTGATAGTTCTTATAGTACAAATTTTAAGAATCGTAAACGTGAGATGTCAACTGATGAGAAATTGAATCGTGTGAGCAAGAAACACAAATTGTCAATTAAATCTATATCAAGTCGTACATCGCAACATGATTTGAACCAAGTCAATTCTTCGACAAATTGTGCAAGTGACAAGAAATCAAATTATGCTGAATCTAACAAAAGTTTTGAATCAATCGTTCAGTCGAGAGGGCAGAGTCCAGTAAAGCTGAACAGGACTATCAAACAATATTGACAAAGATTGAAAGCAGATCTATCCATCATTAAGAATGCTGTTATGCAATGTAAATTCTATACATCGTTAAGTGGCTCAAATTGATTAACACAAAATCATCATTATTATTGAACGTTGTGAAGCTGGCAGAGTGTTGAATCAAATCAACATATTTTTTAGAATTATTATTCTTGATCAAAGTAATCATTGATTCTTTGTAATTATTGTTGAATTATTGTTGAAATTGTGATTGTTGAGAGATTGTTCTCTAAATAAATTGTCATTAAAATACAGTCCACTTTTAAGTTATTGTTATTGCATTTTTCATACAAAGAAAAAAATGTATGTTTTTCGTGTATTTTCATGAAATTTTAAACAAAAGTCCACGAAAACATAATCATATTCACACCAATTTTAATTGTGTGTGAATATATTGTTTTTGGTATTTCAGTGAAACTACTTTTTTGGACTTGCTGCTTCAGGCTTACGGAATCGACCCATAGTGTTCAGTATGGAAAGTCTGTGCCTAAAATTACCAATTTAACAGTGAAAACCGCATCTCGATTGGTGCTTCCAGTGCCGAGAAATCGCAAAAAAACACTTTCTGTCCTTTAGCAAGTTAGTTAGTTACGTTCCGCGATAACTCGATTCAAACTCAATATTAAGACTTCCGGTTTTTTGCATTTGATAGATATTAGGTATCTCAAGAGCTGTATAGTTTTTGGAGTCATGAGATGCTTCCAGTAAGGCACACGGAACGAAAAGGTGCTATTTTTGGTCAAATTATAGCCGATTATTGCAAAACACATTTTATTTTTTTCATAGAAAAGGAATTTTTTGACCAAATGAGCTGAAATTTGGTATGTAGGTTCCTTAGCTGTGCCTGAATATGGAACCGACGCCATTTTGGATTTCGAGGGGCTAGAAGCTACGCAAAATTGATTACTGGATCTTTTTTATGGACTTAGAGGCTGTGGATGATTACTGGATCTTATATAGAGGCTGTGGATGACTACTGGATCTTATATAGAGGCTGTGGATGATTACTGGATCTTATATAGAGGCTGTGGATGATTACTGGATCTTATATAGAGGCTGTGGATGATTACTGGATCTTATATAGATGCTGTGGATGATTACTGGATCTTATATAGAGGCTGTGGATGATTTCTGGATCTTATATAGAGGCTGTGGATGATTACTGGATCTTATATAGAGGCTGTGGATGATTACTGGATCTTATATAGAGGCTGTGGATGATTACTGGATCTTATATAGAGGCTGTGGATGATTACTGGATCTTATATAGAGGTTGTGGATGATTACTTGATCTTATATAGAGGCTGTGGATGATTACTGGATCTTATATAGAGGCTGTGGATGATTACTGGATCTTATATAGAGGCTGTGGATGATTACTGGATCTTATATAGAGGCTGTGGATGATTACTGGATCTTATAGAGAGGCTGTGGATGAATACTGGATATTATCTTATCTTATCTGTAACATAATACTAAGCTATGAATGAAAAAACTTGAAACGGTGTGAATATGCCCATGAAGCGTGATCGCTTCATTACTAGTTAGCGCATTTTCCTTAGAAAGTAATGCGCTTAAAGGTCCACTTTGGCTGGCTGGCTGGCCCGCTGGCTGGCCCGCTGGCTGGCCCGCTGGCTGGCCCGCTGGCTGGCCCGCTGGCTCCCTCAAAAACTCGGCAGGGGAAGCACGTAGAGACTTCGGGTTTTTTGCATTAAATAGCTGCTATTTCGTAGGGGTGCGCAACGTATTTAGTTTTTTAAAAATCCTCACCTAAACTTAATTAAATTAACTTTTCTGTTTTTGGTGTAAAA
This sequence comes from Chironomus tentans, assembly GCA_963573255.1. Lineage (NCBI taxonomy): Eukaryota > Metazoa > Arthropoda > Insecta > Diptera > Chironomidae > Chironomus > Chironomus tentans. The sequence continues at coordinate 22,124,845 of OY754305.1, read as the reverse complement.
AATCACTGACGTTGGATTAGTCAAAGTTTAACGTGACGCTTAAAAAGAATACTTATATTAAAAAACCCTTCAAGTCGTGGGTTCGATCCTCTCCGCGGGCAACTTTTTTTTACACTTTTTTGATTCTTTTTTACACTTTTTTGATGTTTTATGATATTTTATGATTTATTAATGCATAATTAAATTTTTTTGAGTCATAAAACAGCAAAAAAGTACATTTTTTCATAAATTTTATTTTCTCGAAATGTAAATGTATGTAGAACCATACAAATGTTGCTGTCATTACTTGTGAAGTATAAGTGACAGATTTAATTTGTACTAAAACCATACAAATGTTTTGAAATAGCTTCCGGAATTTTTTTCAGCTACAACTATATATTTCAAGCATTTATGCTATGTTTTCAATTCATTTGGGGAAATAAATTAAGTGGGTACTTATTTTTACATTCTGAATTATGGATTTATTTACTGATCTGTGCGGGAAAATGCGCTTAATTCCCTCGATGTATAACACGAGGACTTTCTACATCTTTTTTAGATTATGTTGATTATTATATTTTAGTTTTAAGGAATAAATTTTTAAATTATCATACTTTGGTGACATATTAACCAATTTTAAATAATTTTATTGCAATTTATAGTAAATATTAGACTTTAAATTCAGTAAAACAATCTAAAACACAAAATTATATGATTTTTTTGCAATTTTTAGTTCAAAAACATAGTTTATACACATTAAAATAAATTTTTACAAGACTTATTTAGGAAAAAATGGGATACAATAAATTAAAAATGTTGTTTAAATATGAAAAACTAACATTAATGAGAAATTACATTGAAAAACACAACTGCTTGCTAATTTTTATCTGCTATTATATATTATAAACTATATATTATATTATATATATATTATATATTATAAACTATATATTATATTATATATATACTATATATTATAAACTATGTTTTTGAACTAAAAATTGCAAAAAATCATATAATTTTGTGTTTTAGATTGTTTCACTGAATTTAAAGTCTAAAATTTACTATAAATTGCAATAAAATTATTTAAAATTGGTTAATATGTCACCAAAGTATGATAATTTAAAAATTTATTCCTTAAAACTAAAATATAATAATCAACATAATCTAAAAAGTTATGTTTTCGTGGACTTTTGTTTAAAATTTCATGAAAATACACGAAAAACATACATTTTTTTCTTTGTATTCATCTTATTTTTTGATTTATGTACTTAAAAATCAATTATTCATGATTTATTAACACTTTTCATCAAAACGAGTCTAAAATAATTAATAAAACATTAATTTTATTAACCAAAGCTTGATTTTCTATCATATAGTAACACGTGGTTTTGAGATTAAAGATTAAAAACATTTGTATGAAGATTAAGGATTAAAGATTAAAGATTAATTAATCTCTATGGGATTAAAGATTAAAGATTACTTAATCTCTATGGGATTAAAGATTAAAGATTAAGGAAATCTCTATGGGATTAAAGATTAAAAAGATTAAAGATTAAAAGCTGGGAAGCCTTGATGCTCGTAATCTTGTTTTTGAGAAATTGATTATTTTTCCTATATTTTGGTGATTGCTAGTGTTGTAATAATTTGCTGCTAATTGTTCATCTGATCCATTGCCTGATACAATTAAATATTTCTCATATGGCAAAGATACATATTTTAAATATGCATTGTAATTAGGGTTTCTGAAAAACCGCGTTTTTTCAAAACCGCGGTTTTGCGGTTTTCAAAAAGTCAAAAACCGCGGTTTTTGCTGTTTTTGCGGTTTTTCCAAATATTCCTTATAAATATAAGGAAACCATAAAAATACATGTACTTTCCATTGTTACTTAATGACTAATAGTAGAGTAAAAACGATGGTTCTTATTTTTCGAACGTAAAAGCTCCATATTTTTGAAATTTTATCTAAAAATGCATTTATAGGTTGTATTATGGTACAAAAACCATTGTAACATAAAGAAATCAAGTCTAAAAACATTTTAATTTACTTTAAACTACCAAAAAATTAATATTAATATTAACACTAAAGTAAACAAAACTTTGACAAAATTAATTTAGTATATTTACAATGATATTAGCTTTGTTTGACTATTTAAATGTCTGTATTATAGTTTTTGAATATGCTAAAATGATTAAAGATTAAAATATCTGCTTAATAATTAATTTTTGAAAAAACTTGTAACGTTTGTTTATTTTGAATTTTCCCTCACAATTTTTAGTGTTCAAAAATTCGAAATGTAACGGAATAAATTCTCTTTGCTAACATTGGGTTACAAGTCAGTAGATATAAAATTTTGCACTAAGTACACTTCACTCAAAGAAATAAACTTTAATTTAATGAAATTTGTAATTATGATTTGGTATATGTTTAAATTAATAGACATAAGACATAGACATAGATAAAATAAATAATAAAATTCGAAAACAAATTTTAAATGAAAAACAGTTAATTAACTTCCACGCATTGCGTGCAAGTTATTGTATTCACTTTTTTTGAGATTTTCACTAATTTTGATTTTTTGAGTCAATGGAAGCATGAATCTTTACGTTTTTGGTCTCATGTGACAGGTATTAAAAATATCTATTACCTGAAGTATGCTTGGTTCCAGTCAGTTCCGTTGCATTGGAACTAGACGCAAAAAACTGTTAAAAACCAAAAATTTGTATGGAAATTTTTTTATGCGGTGACTTTTATACAGTTTCTTGTAACTGATTCGATAGACCGTACCTTAAAACCATTTTGTGCTACATAACATCCAAACTTTATGTCCATTTAGTGACCGAAAAATGCAAAAAACATGATTTTTTATGACAGTTGTGCCATTTTTGATTACGCGCTGTAATTAACATTTCAAGCATTGAAATAGGTATAAAACGAAAGATCAACTCAGGATCTACATTTAATATCCGCTATATTGGTACTTTAGAGGTTCCTGTAAAAAGTTACAGCATGAAAAAAATTGTTATAAAAAATATAACACTTTTGTTTACGTTACGTAAAATCCTTACGTTACGTAAAATTACGTAACGTGAATTTCACTTAAAAATATTTGAATGAATATAGACCAACTGGATCTCATTTTTACTGGACATAGAGGCTGTAGATGTTTACTGGATCTTGTTTAATTGGACATAGAGGCTGTAGATCATTACTGGATCTTATTTTTATTGGACATAGAGGCTGGAGATGTTTACTGGATCTCGTTTTACTGGACATAGAGGCTGTAGATCATTACTGGATCTCATTTTTATTAGACATAGAGGACATACAGGCTGTAGATTATTACTGGATCTCATTTTTATTGGACATAGAGGTTGTAGATGTTTACTGGATCTCGTTTTACTGGACATACATGCTGTAGATTATTAGTGGATCTTATTTTTATTGGACATAGAGGTTGTAGATCATTACTGGATCTTATTTTACTGGACATACAGGCTGTAGATTATTACTGGATCTCACTTTTTTGGATATAGAGACTGTAGATGATTGAAACATATTTTGGTGGGAAAATTTTCAAATATATTTTGACCGTTAGAAAATATGAATTTCAAAAAACCGTTAAATGGCAAACCATTTTAATGTATGAAAAATCACCGCAAAAATTGTTAATTATAGTATAATTAATGGTTTTCAAGTTCATTAAAAACGCGGGAAATTTTCAAATATATTTTGACCGTTAGAAAATTTGAATTTTAAAAGCAAGCGTAGCTCAAGCTCGACTCTACTGTGATCCATGTAAAAACTGTAATTCTTAACAAGTCGAGCGAGCGTAGCTCAAGCTCGACTCTACTGTGATCCATGTAAGTAAGAACTAGGTTGAAATTTTTACATCCTGAACGTAGCGTAGCGAGTGAAGGTGAGAAAATTTTACCAAAGTTGTTAGAAGACTGCAGATATGTGAGAAAGTGTTGGTAATTTGAGTAATTGTTGAACGCAATTTCTACAATTTTAGCAACAGAAATATTCAATCGTAGTAGTCAAAGTTTTCTTAAAATAATTTAGTACAAATTCGTATCTTAAACAATTAACATGTATTCATTCTTTTGTCGTCAATAAAATACAGTCCACTCTAAACCAAAACCATCGCATTTATTATTGTTGTACGCAACAAATTGGTCCTTCGGGCCGGATTTATATTTAAGTGGATATAACCTGATCATCAAGTCAAGAAAAATCACGTTAAGAAATTTTCAATGATTGATTAAAAAATTTGTATTGAAGTGAAGCTGAAGAGAAGAACAAGCAGCAATTATCAAGTCAAGATGTCGTTGAAAGGAATTGAAGACAAAAAGGCATTATAGAAGATTTTGAAAACATCAGAAGTACATATGAAACATTGAAAGAAGAAAACGTTGACTACTACGATTGAATATTTGTGTTGCTCAAATTGTAGAAATTACGTTCAATAGTAATAATAGTTCGAGCGGAGCTCGAATAAAAAAGTTTGTACGTAGTTCAAACTAGGTTGAGCGTAGCTCACAAATTTTTACATCCTGAACGTAGCGTAGCGAGTGGAGTTCAACACTACTGTAATCTATTACAGTAAGGGTTGTATAGTATTTTGCGTGATATAGATGTGGTCAAAAAAGTACTAAAATACTTGGACTAAAAAGTAGAAAATAATTTATAGATGAAAAGCTTCAGCTTGGGCTTCATGTAGACACTCTCATCACTAAGCTCAATCAGGGAATTGGTGCAATTTCTTATATGAAAGATAAGCTTTCAACTGCCACTCTTAAGCAATTTTATTTCGGTCACATACATAGCCATTTGATGTATTGCAGCTTCATTCTGCTCAGATGTAAAAAGGTGGATCTTGATCGATTGCAGCGAATCCAGAATAGAGCACTAAAGCTCGTTTTTCATCTTCCAATACGGTACGGAACATCTGAACTCTTTGCAAATTATGCATTACAAATTATGCCTGTAAAAGGAATCATTTATTACTCATGTGTGCTCAATGTAAAGAAAAATATCATTTCAAACTCACCTGCAAGACTTCCAATTGAGTTTTCACCGTCCAATCGACTGTATTTACTAAGATCACTTCCATATAAGACGAAAATTATGCAAAATGATTTATGTTGTACAGGAATTAGAATTTTTAACAAAAAAAAAGTTACATTTTTTTCAATTTTGAGACCTCATATGCCCCCTTTAAGTCAACCAAAAAATCTGAAATTTCACATAGTTATTGGATTTTACATCTCATTCAAGAAAAAATCACAACAATATAAACTACGGCGAGCGTAGCTCGCCTTTGGATAGGTAATTGCCGTTGGCGAGTGTAGCTCGCCACGTGGAAGTTTGTGGTGTGCTCTATACATCGTGTTTTTGTGTTTTCTTTTGCCAAAAAAGTCAAAAATACAATTATTTTCCGTCAAGAAGTTTAAATTATGAAACTTCTAAGTATGCGATTTTACGTTGTCGAAAATTTTCTTTTTGAAGGTACGGGTTCGAATCCAGAGAAAGAAATTTTTTGTGTAAATTTTTCATCCTTTTTTATCTTTTTTAAAATTCAAACAACGTAATATAAATATTATTGGAATCAGGGGGAAAATAGCTTGGTGGGAAATTTTACCGCCATTTCCCACCAGTGGTGGGAAAAGGTGGGAAATGGTGGGAAATTTCCCACCAGTGGTGGGAAAAGGTGGGAAATGGTGGGAAATTTCCCACCAGTGGTGGGAAATGGTGGGAAATGGTGGGAAATTTCCCACCACTGGTGGGAAATCATAAAAAAATTCACGCTAGTCAAAAACATTTTTTGAATTTTTTTGTCACATTCTGTTCTTGAATTTGCTGAATTGTTAAAAAGGAGGGAGTAAAAAAATTACACAATTAACTTCCACGCTAAAGCGTGTAAGATATTTAATTTCACGAAAAACACATTTTTTATTACTGTATAAAGACTACTATCTTTAAAAAAATTCTAATGATGCTAAAAGTTTGCCGCAAAGCTGAATTTTTCTGTATATAAACTTTTTACACTAAGCATCATCGTTAGTTCCAAAACCTTGAAAAACGTGTTTTTGGCGTCTTTTTTGTCCACAAATTTGGTAATCAGGGTCACAGCCGAGCCATGTGCATATGGAAATTTGGTTTTTTGCCATGCTCTAGATGATTACTGGATCTCATATATAGGCTCTAGATGATTACTGGATCTTATATAGAGGCTCTAGATGATTACTGGATCTCATATATAGGCTCTAGATGATAACTGGATCTTATATAGAGGCTCTAGATGATTACTGGATCTCATATATAGGCTCTAGATGATTACTGGATCTTATATTGAGGCTCTAGGTGATTACTGGATCTTATATAGAGGCTCTGGATGATTACTGGATCTTGTATAGAGGCTCTAGATGATTACTGGATCTTATATAGAGGCTCTAGATGATTACTGGATCTAATATAGAGACTCTAGATGATTACTGGATCTCATATATAGGCTCTGGATGATTACTGCATCTTATATAGAGGCTTACTTATACAAAACTTATGTTTTTATTGTAGATCTAGCTAAGATCTATAAATTGGCACAAAAAGAAAAAAAATTAATCACACTCGTGATCCGCATATCTAAAATTAGTGTGACCAACTAGGTATTTTTTCGGTTTTTCGGGTTTTTATGCACTGTGCATAGCTCCAAGTTATAAAAACTAATATTTTTATTAAAGCTCTTATTCATAGCTGTCAAATAAAAAAAAGTTTATAAAAATCGGTTGAAGCAGTAAAAAGTTATGATGATTTGAAAATGGTCGCCATCAATGGTCATCAAGATATTTTTTGTGCTGTATCTCCAGCACTGCTGACTTCTGGTCTAAAATTTTTATATTTTCTTATACCTTAGACTAACCCCTTTCAGATAAGCTACTAAAATAATTTTTGAAAATTTTTTCGATTCTGTCCCATAGTGTAGTGTGATCAACTAGGTATTTTTTAGGTTTTTCAAGTTTTTGTGCACTGAGGTTAATGTCAAATACAACCAAATAGCATTTATATTGAAGCTCTGACTTATATCTGTCAAACAAAAAAAGTTTATGAAAATTGGTGGGAAATGGTGGGAAATGGTGGGAAATTTCCCACCACTGGTGGGAAATGGTGGGAAATTTTTGGCGGGAACATTTCCCACCAAGCTATTTTCCCCCTGATTGGAATAATATGTGGCTTAAATGTTCCATAGGTGTCCCTACATTACGATTCTCTTACTTATAGGCAATTTTAAGTAAACCAAACAAAGAGCAAAATTTTATAATTTATAAGACGACAAATTTTTAATAAAGAATATTAAAAAATATATGTTATATTGAAAAATTGTATTTCAATATAAAATTAAGTATTAAAGGATTAATCGAGGCTACAGAGCAGAAAAAAACACTACTGTTTGCTGTTACTTCATCATTCCATATCATATGTTGTTTTTGAAATAAAAACTATCAATTTGTTTGAATAATAAATTCCATTATAATCATACGATAAATTTTCCAATGAATATATTGAGCGAGATCGAGGTTTTTCCATTTATCCAAGGTGGTAATTGAAGGTTTAATTTTTCTTACAGCTAAGCGTCTTTGAAAATAATTAAATAAAAGGATTCCAAGGTTTATATCTGGTTTTATGATATGAATGAAATTGAAATAAAATAACTTAATTAGTGTACACGTGAATGATAAATGTTTTCGTAATAACAATACACTTGTTTAAATATAAACGCACGCACGTTGGGCGAAAAAGTGAAAAGTTTGGCAAAAATTCAGCTTATGGGCTTATGTTGTAGACACTAGGTCATAGTCTATGGGAAAAATAAAATTTTACCCCAAAATTGCTCCACCATCTCAACCGATTTTTTTTAAATCTTTTTTATTTAATAGATAATAGTAAGAGCTTTCATAAAAATATACACATGATATACTTTTGATGCACTATGGTTACGTTAAGTGAGAAAAAGTTCGAAAAAAGTAGGTTTTTTGACATTATTTCATCCTCATGTCCATGTAATGCACTACGAATTTTTGTAAGTTACTGTTTATTATAGCTCTTATTTATACCTACAAATATCATATACATTATGTACTAATATTATGTAGATTAAGTGGTGAAAATTGACTTTGAAGTCAAAAATTTTCAATTTTTAGCGAATTTTTTCTCTTAAATGTTGAATTTGACCCACTATCCATGGAAGGCCCCAACATTTCATTTTTTGTGTTTGTAAAATTCATTTAACATCATTAAAATTTGATTCACGGTGCAACTTTATCAAAATATTCAAAAAATTGAAATTTTGGTGTTATGAAAAGGCTAATTGCTTACTAGACATACTGTAACTAGCTTAAATCATCATTTTGCACTAAATAATACATAGTCTATCAAAAAACCTTTCCAACGATGTATAATAAGTTATACTTAGGTAAAATATCTCTTATATAGATCGAAAACTCAGAAAAATTATTCATAATTTTGAGATTCTAAAGATCTATACTTCACAAATTTGCTCATAACTATTGCAAATCTCAAGTATATGTAACAAATTTAGTCTTGTTAGAAAGCTTAGAGTAGTACCAACTTACTAATATAAAAGTTTGAGTTCGAAAGTCAAAGAAATTTTAACAACTTTTTATTAAAATTTTCGAAGAAGTTTACTAAAAGTTAGTAAAAATGCATCTTGCTTTACTTTTTTACTTTTTATTAAATTTTAGTATGAAAATTATTAAAATTTTAACGGTTTTATAAAATTTGAATGAAACTTTTATTAAATTTTAGTAAAAAGTTAGCAAGATGTATGTTTACTAACTTTTATTAAAATTCTTCATACATTTTTAATATAAATTAATAACTTTTTTTCATGAGTGTATGTTAATTTATTAGACAGCAATTATTAGTCAGCAATAAGTTAAAGAGGTAACATTTTAGAAACATAATAATAAAGTGCAAAAAATGTACAAAAATCATGGCTTGAATTGAATAAAATGTTATATAAAAGAATTTTTTTTTTAAAAAACACGCTTTTATTTACGCGTTAAAAATAAACTAAAAAGGAGAAAATAATTTTTTTTCCCGGGCACTCAAATTCGATCTAAAACTTTTATGACTAAAAATAAAAGCGTGCGGCACTCATCATAAATCACCACTTCATTTTTAAGTATTTCTTATGAAAGGTTGATGTGATTATATAATATACTTAATTATATTACTTAATTTTTGTATAAATTCTGTAATCACCACACAATTTTTTAGCATTTTACTATAATTTTTATTTCAATTGGATTTATCCAATTCTTAAGTTTATGGTAGTATTTTATGGACTTGAAAGCAAATTTCGATGAGATACTTTACTCAATGCTACAATGATTTTTTTCTTCTTATTTTAAAGCTTGTTCTGTTTTTAAAATATTGTGGGTCTGATAACTATTGATTATCTGTTCCGAAATACTTAAAAATGAAGTGGTGATTTATGATGAGCGCCCCACGCTTTTATTTTTAGTCATAAAAGTTTTAGATCAAATTTGAGTGCCTAGGAAAAAAATTATTTTCTCCTTTTTAGATCATTTTTAACGCGTAAATAAAAGCGTGTTTTTTTTAAAAAAAAATTTTATATAACATTTTAGTCTTATAATGATAAATACAAATTTTAGACCAAATATCAAATATTATACTAGTTTGAACGATTGATTGCTTATAAGTTGTATGCTTATAGATTACAGTGGTGTCAGACTCCACTCCTCTCCGCTTCATTCGTCACTCAGAGATTGAAACTTTACTCTGTTTTACTCATACTCAATACTCGAGTAACGGAAAATTGATCGAGTTTCAATCAATGCACAGTGGTCTAAAATCGAAAAAAAAGTGCAATTGAACTTTTAAAGAAAAGTTTCACCAAAATTCTTCGGAAATGTCTCATTTGAAAGCTGTTATATGTAGGAACAAATTCCCAAAGTTTCAGACTTTTTGGTCCATCTGGTGTCAAATGGCAGTTCCTCAAAGGTGAAGTAGGTGAATTTTTGGAATTTTTTTGAAACTTATTTGAGCTCAATTTTCTCAAAAACTACTCAATCAATTGAAAAACAGTTTTCGATTCCTAAAAGGGCATAAAAATACCTTTAATTTAATGTATTGATATATAAAAGTTTTTGTGCCTTTGTAGAGTTATGTTGGAATATGTGTGAAATTTTAGCGAAAAATCGCTCTATAAATTTTAATCGTCACCGCAAACTAGTTGGATTTAGGAGGGATGTGAATATTAGACGTGTTTTAAATAGTACAAAGTCCCTTCTTTCCAAAATGGGGTCGGGTTTTGTCCAATTGTTGCGCATCTGCAAGTACTGGTCAATCGAATTTTGGTAAAAATGCAAAACCGAAAAATATTTATTCCCAAATTTTTACCTTAAAAACCAACTTTTTTCCAAAACATGTTTATTTACATATTTTTGAACTTTTTAAGCATAAATATGCTATTTATGAGTAATTTTTTTTGAAAATTTTCAGTTTATGTAAATTTTCTACACCCCACGCTGGTTACTATAGCTGCACATTCGGTCTCACTTAGACCGCTATAACTAATCATAGAAAAAATATTTTTTAATTCTGTTTTCTGTTTATTGTAGCTTTAAATAATAGTAGTAAAGCCCATGTTATATACAAGTATTATACATTTTTGTAAAGGTTATAATATAAGCTAGCAAAAACAGAAGACATAAACGAAAAATATTGCTCCTTTAAAAAATTATGACCGTTTAAGTAGTCTCAAAAACCACCTAGTCGACAACCAGCATAGACAAAAATCAAATTTTTAAAATTTTGATGATATTTCAAAAACTTATCAGGCAACAAGGAATTTAAAGTTATTAAGAACCTTAAAGAATATATAAAAAGTTAAAATATACGTAAAATTTTAAAAATTTGATTTTTTGTCTATGCTAGTTGTCGACTAGGTGGTTTTTGAGACTACTTAAACGGCCATAACTTTTTATAGAAGCAATATTTTTCATTTCTGCCTTCTGTTTTTGCTAGCTTATATTAATACTTTTACAAAAATGTATAATACTTGTATATAACATGGGCTTTAAAATATATTAAATCTATCGATAAGGGTTTGTGAAATGACTTCAATTGCAAGATTTGTCAACGAGTTAGAGACTACTATGGTATTACATAGGACACCACCAAGTGACTAGCCACAGGGTACAAAAAATTTCAAAAACATAAGTTTTCAGTTTTAATAGTCATAACTATCACAAATAAGTATAAAAAACTGAAATAAAATATTTAATTATGCTTTTAAATACTATATAATTAATAATATAATATTTAATTTGCGTCGGTCAGTTTTGGTCACAAACAAATTTATTATTATATATTGTTAGAAAGGTACTATTTAAAGCTACAATAAACAGAAAACAGAATTAAAAAATATTTTTTCTATGATTAGTTATAGCGGTCTAAGTGAGATCCAGAATGTGCAGCTATAGTAACTAGCGTGGGGTGTAGAAAATTTACATAAACTGAAAATTTTCTGAAAAAAATTACTCATAAATAGCATATTTATGCTTAAAAAGTTCAAAAATATGTAAATAAACATGTTTTGGAAAAAAGTTGGTTTTTAAGGTAAAAATTTGGGAATAAATATTTTTCGGTTTTGCATTTTTACCAAACTTTGATTGACCAGTACTTGCAGATGCACAACAATTGGACAAAACCCGACCCCATTTTGGAAAGAAGGGACTTTGTACTATTTAAAACACGTCTAATATTCACATCCCTCCTAAATCCAACTAGTCAGCGGTGACGATTAATTTTGAGACGAAATAAATGGTGAATAGTCATAATCTCTTGTGTCGTTGTTGGTAGGAAAGAAAAAAGAAAGAAGCACCAAAACCCAGTATTTTAAAAATCTAGGACACATCCTTCTCAACTCTCAAAAATCTGCATGGTCGATTACATGACCAAGACCATATTCAACCATCAAAAAAGGTGCTACTCGATAACCAGCATAAGGGGTCGAAAATCAGTCTATTTCAAAAAATTTCTTCAAAAATTGATCAAAAATGGATTTATATTGCCACAATAACTTAAAATAATAAATTTGGACATATTTTGCATAAAAAGTGAAAATTTTGTGTAAAATTTTAAAATGAAATATTTGATTTTTTAAAAATTTTACCAAACTTTGACCGACCAGTATGCCTTCTTTCGTAGTCCGATTGCCAAGATTTAGCCCATTTTGAAAAATTGGGACCTTCTACTATTAGGAAACCCTAAAATAGTTTGTCAACTATTGGCTTTTGATGCTCTTCGGTAAAAGCAAAGATTTTTAGAGCCATTTTTCGCCAAATTTTCATACATATTCCAACATAACTCTACAAAGGCACAAAAACTTTTATATATCAATACATTAAATTAAAGGTATTTTTATGCCCTTTTAGGAATCGAAAACTGTTTTTCAATTGATTGAGTAGTTTTTGAGAAAATTGAGCTCAAATAAGTTTCAAAAAAATTCCAAAAATTCACCTACTTCACCTTTGAGGAACTGCCATTTGACACCAGATGGACCAAAAAGTCTGAAACTTTGGGAATTTGTTCCTACATATAACAGCTTTCAAATGAGACATTTCCGAAGAATTTTGGTGAAACTTTTCTTTAAAAGTTCAATTGCACTTTTTTTTCGATTTTAGACCACTGTGCAATGCCGACACTACTGTAATTATACAAAGGTACAGTACTATTATAGATTACAGTAGTATCGGACTCCACTTCACTTCGTTCGTCTGACTGTTTATAAATCACAGGTGTTAACTTTGATCGATAACTTTGTTCGCTTCGCTACGTTCGAACTGGTTACATTTGAGCTACGCTCGAACAATTACTTATGTGACATACAACACTTTCTCACATGTCCTCCCTACCGTCATATCTGGTCCACAATACAAAAATCCATTAGTATTGAAGTAACATCTGAGGCCTCAATACAAAGATCCATTAGGATTAAAATCACGTCTGTGTCCACAATACAAAGTTCCAATAGGATTAAAGCAACGTCTAACCCACTATACAAAGATCCAGTAGAATCAAAGTCACGTCTTTATCCACAATGCAAATTTTTGAATTTATTTGGAAGCAATTTTTATATAACGGTTTTTTGAGATTTAAACATATAACGGTTTTTTGAAATTCAAATTTTCTTAAAGAATGTCCGTGAGAAAATGAATCATTGATATTGGACTATTTTCTCATATAAAATTTTTTCAAGTGAATTTCAGTATAATTAAGCTTTATTAAGATCTGAAAGTATTGAAAGATTGTATTGTCATCGGAAATACATATGTAAAAAAATTCACCTCAATAGGAGTAGTAGAGGGTGCAAAAAGAACAAAAAGAATGACTCAAAATAATAATAATAATAATAATTTATTAAGCCAATCTTAAGAACATTATACATAAATATGTGAACATTTTGATTCAAAAATTAATATAAGATGGCACTGCATTGCAGTTGACAGAAGAAGCACAACGGAGATATTCAAATTGAGAATGTGATAATAAAAACTAAAACATTAAATTCTACGAAAATAGATTCTTATTGATTATATCGAATAAATTGTTATTCGAAAAAAAAAATTAACGGCTTTCAAAAATTTAAATTATAACGGTTGTAAGTATTTTAAAATTGTGTACTCAATGTTTACAATTAAAAAATAATAATTATTTGACCGTTTAGTGAATTTGTGTGATTGTGAATTAAAGTAGTGAGAAGTTGGACCGGACTAGGAGATTCTGCGATTCTGGATCTGATTTGCATCAAGCAAAAGGTCAATTTTGTCTAAAAGGTATCTTTTCAAGTATTTTTTAAATTTTGTTAAGTTTTTTGTCTTTTTAAGCTCATCATCCAATTGATTGTAAAGAATCACACCAATATAGATGATGTCCGTTCCTAGATGCTGTCTCCTCCTGAAACGAGTAGGTCTTAACTCTCCAGATGATCTTCTATTGTTGTGCTGAATCTCATATTTCAAGAGCTCGTCCATATTAAGTGAGATAGATTTCTGGATGTTAATGATCATTGAATAATAAAATATTCCAATTACAGGTAACGTATAAGTTCTGAAGAGATCATTGCAAAGTTTTACCTCGCAAAAGCAAAATTTTATAATTTCGAATTTAAAATTTAAAAAAAACCAAGAGCAGTACATAAATACTTGATAAAAAAAATACTAAAAGAATTTTATTTTTTATCTTAATAAACACGTGTAGATTATTTCTTAAATATATGTCATTAATTATTTCATCTGTTCAAACACATTGGCAAAGCAAAGACAAAAAACATATTTTGTTCTTATTTCATTTTTTATTTTTCTTTCTTTATTTATTTATTTAACTATATTAATTTAACTATTTAACTATATTAATGAAAATTATAAAATTGGTTGTTCATTGTTAATGTCCACTTTCTTTGTCTGTAAAAGACATGATTTTCAATTTTTTTCATTTTTTAATTGTTGATAATTAAATTAATTATGAGTCAATTTTACCCCGAGCAGGCCCATGCTGCGCAGAATCACATTTTTTGTCATCAAATGGGTTCAGAACCGCCATCACAGTTCTGTCAGGGTACTTCTACGTCTTCCTAACGTTTTTCCGTTGTAACGCCAATATTGCGGTGCCCTAATGACTACGTTGTGAACTTTGGTTACTTTTTTCGAAAATAATTACTAATGAACTTGACTCAAGTGTCTCTGATGGCTTTTTTTGTTTCTGAACAACGCAGGACATTGTTCACAACTAATCCATCCAAGACTTTTTTCACCATACATTCCTCTGTGCTTCTTTAAATAATTTTCCTCTTTTTCCTTGTCACCGTGAATATTTTTCCGATGATTATCCAGACAGAATTTACGTTGAAAGCTTTTTTCACAAATTTCGCAATAAAATTGCTTTGGATTCTTATGGGTCAACTCGTGTTGTTTCAAAAGATACCGTCGTGTGAAAACCTTACTACAAATTGAGCATGGGAAATTTTTCGCATGAATTTCCATGTGATATTCAAGTTGTTCTGTTGTTTTAAAGATTGAAGTACATTCTGTACATTTAAATGTTTTGACAACTTCATGCTTATGTCCATACTGCTTATGCCTAAAAAGTGTGTAATTATTTTTTTCACAAATTTTACAATAAATAATCTCATTGTGATGGGTCATCTTGTGCTTCTTAAAATCGACAAAATATCGAAAATTTATCTTTTGACAAATCATGCAGTCTTTCGAGTCTTCCATTCGACATGTGCAGATGTCAGGACAGATTGAACATTTTATATCACAAAAGTGCTTTTTCAACATTGATTTTCGTTTAAATTTTCTGAGACAATTTCGACATTCAAATTGTGGACCTTGATGTGTTTTTTTGTGGCGATTAAGACGAAGAGTGTCATGAAAAATCATTGGACATTCTGGGCATGTCAGTTGAAGATTAGATTGAGAAGTTGATGTTTTTGATTCATTTTGAGCTAATTTTTTGATCTTTTTTGGTTGTTCTTGGAATTCTGAATCTGAATCTGTCAACAGTTCAACTAAATTTGATTTTTGTGGTTTTGTTAAATGTGATGGAGAAGCTTGTGATGCTTTTGGTCGGATTTGTTGATTATTTGATGAAAGTGATAAATTATGTGATGAATTTGATGAACACGAATCTCTATTTCTTGATTCTGAAGCAACAGAAGAACTCTCAAAACACTTTTTCAAATCCATTGCGTTATTAATTCTAATATCACATCTTACTCTACTAGCATTTGAACTTTGCTGCTTCATTTCAATTGTTGCATTCTTTTTATGTAATTCATAATTTTTAGTAGAATTTTTAGTATAACACGAATGATCATCCTCAGAATTATCAGACAATGTCCTTGATTGTAACAAAACCTTATTTAGTTTTAAAGGTGAAAGTTCTTTGTATTGAATTCCATCTTCATCCTCTTCCATTAACTCATCTGACTTTGAATTTGAGTAATCTGATGAATCTGAGTAGGAATCTTCCGAGCTTTCTGTATTGAATTTGCTGGATTTTCTGGCATCATTGATTAATATTGAAGTATTATTGACAATTGAATTTGTTTTATTTGTTGATCCTTTATCACATTTCAGTTTACTCATGTTTCTATTCTGTTCTAAATTATCAAACCTTTCGTCAAATTTTAAAGCCGAATGTCTAACTTTTTTAAGTCTAGTAGAATGGTTTGATTTCAAAACTTTCATTTCCTCATCCTCTTGTGAGCTTTCTTCCTCATCATCCATATTGAAATTATCATATCGAAGAGCTGTAGAAGATGCAGAATAGCTGTGATCATGAACTAAGAAACATTTGCGATCTTTAATAGAGAATGTCTGAGAATTAACTGCCGACAGCTCTTCTTGTTCAAATTTTAAATTATTTTCTAGTTTACTGTTTACTTCTGAAGGGCATTTTGTGTTTTCTGAGAATGATATCAGCTTTGACTATCTGATAAATTTTTTACTGACTCTACAATAAACTTTTTATCCTCATTGTATAATTTTGTCCTCCAATTTTCATCATCATTAATTCTAGAGTCATAAGTCCTCACTGTTGGGTGTATATCTATCACATTAGTAAGTTCGACAATTTCATAATAATCAGCAGGTTCCTCTTTGATGATTTGGTTTGGATAGTTTTCTGTGATTTTATAGTCTTCAAATGTTATTGTGTCATATCCTTCTGATTCTTCCTTTATATCAAATATATTGCTGTGATTTGTATGGAAAAGTTGTGGGATTTCTGAGGTTGTGCACATTTTTTCATTAATGTGAATTAATGGATGTTAGTGATGTTCTGAGCAAGTTTAATGAATCAATTTGAAGAATATTAAGCTAATCTTTCAGAATAGCAATAAAACAGCAATATTTTTAAAAATATCTAAAATAAAAAATTTAGAAAATGTTGAAAATTGGTTAGAATTAAATTATTTTGCTAAAAATAATAACCTTTTGATAAGATCTATCATTAATGTATAATAATCTTCAAATGAGTTCACAGAAATTGATTATCTCCCTAAATTGTAAAAAACATTTGATAAAAATTAAAAATTATTGAATTAGACAGACTTATCAATTTTCTATTTTTGACTTGTTGTTGTACAGAACGAAAATATTGAAAAGTTTCAAGACCCTTTGCAAGTTGAAGTAGAATTATTATTTTGTTTGTTTAAGAAGGTTGAGAAATGTTTCTGGACTACCAACTTCCTTGCTGAAAACTAAAAAGGATAAAAAGTTTGAGTTGCTAGAATAATTTTCAAATTCTCATCTCAAAAATTTGATTTTTTAAAGACAAAACTTGACAATGTTTAAAAAACTAAAATAAAATTTGAAAATTTAAATATTTTAATAAAATATGAATTTTCCAAGATAATAATTAAACTCAAGTCACCAGCACGGAAGTTCAAAAAACACAAAAAGGAGTAAGAAGAAGAAAAATTTTCACTACAAAATAAAAACTCATTTCAGTATTTTTTTATTTACAATCAATTTGATTCCATTAGTTTATTAAATTCAACTTAGTTGAGCAGTAGTGACTAAAAATGGCCAGACCGCGCGGTATTTTGGCTCGTGCTTTGTATGACAAATATCACAATGATGCATATATTGAGAATTATGACATGAAAGTGAGTTTTTTTTATAATTTTAAGTGGTTTTGATTAAATTTTTGTGATTTTGATGATTTGTTCAATTAGTGTGGAAGGATTGTGGGGAATTGAGATGAAGTTTTGAGGATTTTTGTGGAATTTTTGGGGATTTTTTAGTTTTTAGAGATAAATTTTACTAATAAGTTTAGTAAAACATTCTTAAATTCCAAAAGTTTGCTGAATGTTTGGTAAAAATTGTGATTGAGTTTTTGATCCATAACATTTTAAACCTATTCATATTCATCTCAATTAGTAAAATCTCTTGAGATCATTGAATATTCTATATGTATTCTCATTAATTGCTATTTTCAAGCAATCTTGTTGTCGAACATAAAATATGAATTTTTATCAGATATTTTCCTATAAGAATCTTACAAACTGTGGCATTTTTTTAGAACTACATTTCTTAGTAGTTCGTTTTAAACAACTTACTTTTAATTTTGATTGACATTTTCTACAATTTTTAAAGCTTTGTAAAATTTGTTCATTACTTTTTAGACACAATTAATTAACATTTTATTAAATTCAAATATTATGAATTTCTTTGAATATTTTCCAATGAATCTAAATATGAATATGCTTTACTCTTCACCTTGTAATATTCATTGGACAATGACAAAGAGTCCTTCAAGAAAATAATATCCATCCACTTAAATTCTCACAAGAATAAACAAATTCTATAAATAATAGCTCCGCATAAATTGATGAATAATTCATTCATCAACACGGGGATAATCGATTGATATTAATAAAGCCTTCTATTAGTTTTCTTTTCTTATTGAAAAATGCTTATTGAAAATTGTTCATATTTGTACCTTTAATGACTCTACCTATAGTTCACACGCTTTAGATTTGGTCGAGGCCCTGGGCCTCAAGGTAATGAAAATCTTTAAGATAGCTAACTAAGTTAGCCTGCATACTGTCGCCAATCTAATTCCTATTTAAGACACAGCAGGTGGCTAACTTTAGCTGGTAAAATTTTGGAAAACAAACTTTTATTAACATATTATAAAACAAATTTTTAAAAAAATCAAAAAATTTTTTATATAATCTTTTAACATGTTTTAACACCTATAATGTGCATAAAGTCGTTCATAAAAGACATCCATCGTTTAGAATAAAATCCAAGTTGAGATATTTGTCATTTATGAACTGTCCCTTTCTTTAATGTTGTTGATCTAATTTTTTTTTGTGGTTTATTAGAAAAAATGTGAATTGTAAATGAGAGAAAATATGACGAATCATCTAAATACATAATTAATTTAATGGACAACATAAAAAATAATCAATTTTTATTGTTGTTGATGAATATTCTTAGTACCTAAGTTATTTTGAATAATTTAAATCTTCTTTAAATATTTATATTAATAAAAATTTCAGCTATGGTACAAATTGCCAAATGACGGAAAAGAAATAATTGATAGGTAAGTTGTTGATCAGATAATAACGTCAGGAACATAGCTATGATTTTTTTTGAGAAAGAGTGTCATTTTTTATGACAACACTATCACTTTGAGATTTTGTCTTAAGAAATTGTAACAAAATCAAAAAGATTTCCTTTTCTCATCATTCAATTTGAACGCAGTTGAAGCTTAGGCTTTAAGAAAAACTCTAGCGTTCCATTATTAAATTCTAAAACTTAATTCTTTCAGATATCGATCCAAATTTTTCAACCTTTCTGAACCAGATCCGTTAACACTCCAATGGATTTCTCATTCAAAATCTAAATCAGCTGATTTGTGGCTGCAATTGTGGCACATTATCTGTAAGGCAATTCTAAAATTATTCCTGACACAAACGTGTTGCAATGGACTGCTGAAAAGGGGATCCATGTTTATTATGTCGGAAGTTGTGAGTAATTTTTTGAGTAACTTCTTTTAATTTAATTAAAATTTCATTAATATGTTTTAAATTTATTTAAGCAATTTGCAAACTTTTTACATAGTGGAGGTTTCCAATTTGGCAGTGATTCTCATGTAGACTTTTTAGATGTTGGTGCAGGTGAGCTAATTGAACCAAAATTTCTATTAAACATTAATTATTAACAAAATTGTGAATCATTTTAACAAAATTACTCTAATTTCAGGTGATGGTGAAATAACCCTACGACTAGCACAAGCACTAACCCATCTAAACAGTAACACTTCACTAAATGTTTATGCATCTGAATCATCGTACATTATGAAGGACCGGCTGCGCGAGAAAAACTTTACAGTCATTAACGACATCCGATCGCTTGAAAATGTTCACTTGATTAGTGCACTGAACGTACTGGATCGATGTAGTGATCCAAAGACACTACTTAGTGATATTCATCATAGCTTACATCCCAATGGACGAGCGTTGCTGGCGCTGGTGCTACCGTACAATCATTTTGTGGAAAGAAGTAAGGAATTTGAGATTTGAAGGATGATAAATATTTTTAATAATTAACTTTTGTATTTAGGCTCATCTCACCTCCCAGTTGAGCCCCTTCTACCTCACTGGCCTACAAAGTCACTGCCATTCAACGAAGAAATCAACATATTCTTTCAAACTCTCGAGTCAATGGGTTTCCGCATCGAAAGCTTTACAAAATCAGCATATTTGTGCGAAGGAGACTTGCGACAGTCATTTTATTGGCTTATTGACATTTTAGTTATTGTATCAAAAGTTTAACATTCGGAAAAATAATTTTGCTTAGATAAAACAATTATTTTTGACTTTTTTTTGCGTTTATTTTCGGCCACGTTTTGGTTAATTTTTTGATTGAATGGAAGTGAATGAATTGTGAAATTGGATATTTATTGAAATTTAAATATTTAACAATACTTAGAAATACATTTGCTAATATTTCCCTGATATTTACTATAACCATTTACCTCTCTTATCCTATATGAACAAGATAGTTTCTTCTATGCCAAAAAATGTATTTGAGGCATATATCATGGAAGTCAAATGACAAATCAGTTTAGTCTTTACTATTTCAAAATTTTAGCTGTTTTTCATATTAAAAATTAATAGCTTACCATATTTCACAATTAATTCATTGCAAATATTTTATTTTTAATTTAAAAAAAACGAAATAAAAGTAGCAAATTTTATAATTTTATTTTTAAACTTTTTTGATTTCAATTTTAAGTTCGGCAATTTTTTTTTATTTTTTATTGAAAATATTCTTCAAATTATAGTTGAAATTATCAAAATAAATGAAAATTCACGACATGCTTAAAAAACCACAGACTTCCACGCTCAAAAATGAGCTTTGCTCGCACGAATTGGCCAAATAACTGAATTTATTTTTAAATGTCCTGACATAAATCTGAAAGTTTTACTTTTGATAAAAAAAATCGCAAGCTTTTCGATACACAAATTATGACAGCATTTGGAATGTTTGATTCTGCGGTCTATAAACCCTAATAAAAGCATGTGTTCCTAGTGAAATTAATAACTTTCACAACTTTGTGTGGTAAAAATAATATTTCGTCGTAATTCCAACTTTTTTTGTCAAAATTGAGCTTTTGCGAGAAATAAACCAAAATAACGTGGAATAAAAAACAGAGTTTTCTCAAAATAAATTTAAAAGTTTCAATATATAAAAATTTATTGATATCAGAATTCAAATAGATAAAATTTAAATAAAGTTTACAAACAAACAACTGTGCTACAATTAAGATTTAAATTTAAAATAATTACAAAATAATGCATGTGTAAATAAAGTTTAACAAATGTGAAATAAATAAATTTTCGAATTAATTATAACAAATTTTTGATTCAGTTTTAATAAAAACAAAAGTTTTTGTATCAGTAGTGTAGACGAATGATACTTATTTTTAGTATCTCCAAACTTGGAGCATTTAAATTTATCATACAATAAATCTGTGCGGATTCATTTTGTATTCATAAGAAATTGACAAAAGTCGATTCGAAAAATTGAGTTTAAAAATTTTTGGACTATCCAGCAGTTGGCAGTCTTAATATATTGGGAAAAAATGAGAAATGGCAATTGTTGACTAAAAAGTGAAAATGTGACAGAGCTATCTGCTTGTTACAAGTCAAATTGTCTGACTTTTCACTTGATTTTTGTGAGTCTTCAAGATTGTTGGATTACTATTTCAATTAGAATAACATTTCCAAATAAAATCCATGTATATCACTGTTGTCAACATTATTGAAACTTTGCCGTCGATTCATCCCAACATTGTCTCCAAACATCAACGAAATAAATTTACAATCTCTTTTATATTCTGAAAACTTTTCTTTATCTGGTCCAAATATATCTTCAATAAATCTCTTAAGTTCTTGCATGGTTTCCGTAGATGTTTCGATTTTTCCGATCTCAGGATGAAAATGTTCCATGAAGACATCAAGAAGGTTTGATTTATTTAAAATATTTTTGGATTGAGTGTAAAAATGCTTGAATGCTTTGAATGTTTTTAAATCATCTGACTCTACTGAGTGGAGCAGGACATTGGATTTGAAAATTTCTTTAAAGAATTCCTCAAATTCAACTAGAGTATTCTCAGTTAAATGAATAAAATTACTCGAAAGTCGAAAATGACCACCGAAAATCTTTTGAAAATGAGTGCCTTTCCAGGAACTTGAGTACTTTTTGAATAAATTTTTATATAATTGAAAGATTTTTGTGTTATTTGATTGAAGTGCTCGAACTAGCAGATGTGTGTCTGTCCTGTAACAACGAAATAGCAATTTTCTGATGTCATCACCATTTTTGTTCAGTAAAACTTCAATTTTCTCTCCTAAATACTTCAAAAATCCAAATTCTATTTCAGATTGCCAGTAGATCCCACCGTTAAGTAGTTCCATGAGGAATTTGAGGACTCTAGCTCTGATTTTTGTGGTTAGTGTGAAACTAATGAGGTTGATTGTCACGTCATATTGAACATAATGTAGGATATTATGGATTATTGCAAGGTAGACATGCCTTGATATTTCCTTTTTCACAAGGATCATATTGAGGTAAGATTCATGGATCAACAGACGTTCATTGTTGCTGTAGTTCTTTTCCATTAGGCTTAGGAGCTTTAGTAAGTTTCTGTTAAATTTGTCGTTGGAATTATCAGAATTGTAGCTTCCTATTTCATCAACAGACACCAACTTATATCCTTTTTTGTCAAGAGCCTCATGCCATTTGTCTCCAAAAATATTTTCAACAACTCCGATGATTTCCTCTAATTGGCTGACTGCTTTGTCTACGTTAATCATTTCTGATGGAATTGAGTAATTTCTGAATGTTTTATACTTAAGAATATTTTTAATCAAATCATTGTCATTCGTCCAAGAATTTTTAAAGTGAAAAAATGTCTTTTTTAACAAATCTTCCTTCTCATTCAACAGCCACAACTTTCTCAAAATTTCCGGTTCATGGATGAAAAATGTTGACCAAAACTCCAGAGATTGAATTGTTTTGAATGCGAACGCAAATTTGTGATTTTTAGGGAATTTTGCGGAGATAAGTTCCGAAATTTTCTTGTGGACTGGACTTTGGTTTGCTTGCAGCTCATTTTTAATGTAACTGAATATAAAGTTCCTCACAATTATAAACTCATTAAATTCTCCATCAATTAGTTCAATAAGTTTGAATATTTTCTCAAATTCTTCATCTTTTGTGCCTTCATCTGATCTGTACACAAAGGAAATGATAAAGTCAGCGACAAAAAATTCAGCGTATGTTCTGTGGATGAAGTCAATCGAGCTATTGTCATCAGCAATGTTGACTGTCAAGAATCCATATCTTTGGATCTTTTCTGATGTAAAATTTAACTTTCTCTTATTCCACTCCTTAAAAATCACAAAATCATCGAGTTTGATTCCATATTTTTGTTCCAACTCTTCAGTAATCAATAATTTTAATGCAAATACCTGATGTACTTTTTTCAATGAAAATTCTTCAAAAGGATCACGGTCGTTGATTGCTACCCTTTTATCGACTTTCCTCTTCTGCTTGTCTATCATTTTCTCATAAATTCCACCAAAACTTGTTGACACCATATCGATTTCTCCTTCAGAATAAAGCTCTGAGAATATTCCAACCAGAAGTGGATTATTGATATAAAATTGACCATTTGATCGAATTTCAATCGTTCTGAAAAATTGTTCAAAATCTTGAAGAGCTTTTGATAGCAAATGCTCATCGGTGATGCCAAAAGTCTTAAGGGTTTCTACTACAGATTGTCTTCTTTCTGCTGGTGTAAATGGAATGAAATTGTGAATTAAGATTCCTAACATTTCGGCCATTTGTAAAGCGTGTTGAGGTCGTGTGGAGATCCACAGTTGGTTTTTCGTATTGTATCTAGCCGGAGAGACAAAAATGTAATATTAAGAAATTGTTTATCAAAGTTTAAAATATTTATGTTTAAAAGGAAAAGGCGACGTCACTTTACGCCCATCACTTAAGGGGAAAAAGGGATCTGAGATTTTGTGACACTTTAAACAAAAAAAATTTTCAATTAAAATTTTTTGACCAGAGTAAGAAGGTCTGAAAACCCCATTTTTTGATAGACATCATAAGTGACCCGAAAAGCACAAATGAAAAGAATCCAGCTCCAGGCCAGTGATCGGCGTGAAATTTGTACCAATCCGGCAAAACGCTAGCACGACGCTGACCTGGGGTCGAATTCTACCCTCTGCGGTATAATGTGCTGCCTGGGTGAATGACTTTTAAGCTAGTTTAAAGCAAATAACCGGATAGAAAATATGTTGAATAAAACGAAGCCTACCTCAATATTTTCAGTACATTTACCAAAAATTGATTATATCTTGGACTAATTTCATCAACTCCATCGACCAATAAAATTACTTTGTCTTCTTTTAATAATTTATAGAAGATTCGCTTTTCTATGTCTGAATTTTCTGCCATAACATCAAAAAGAAGTCTTGGAATAATTCTAATATTTGTGCCATTCTTTTGGTAAACCTCAAACACATCAATGTGTCTTCGGAGATTTATAAATGATACCCAATAATTCTTGTAGCTTTCCTTCAACTTCTCAGCGAGGTTCTTGAATGTTGTCGTCTTTCCAGCTCCAGCATAATCAGCAAGAACGAAAATTTTCGATTCTTTTGTTTCATCTCTAATCATCGTAAAATCTTTAATTTTATCGAAGTCATCAGGATTTATATTGAGTGGGACATACCATGTAGATTCTCTAGATTGATGTGGTTCCTCGTTCATGATTTTTCTCAATGCTGTTTCAATGTTAAATGGTTCATATGGTTTGGCATTATTGGAATCATCAATACTTATATCAACGCCGAAATCACTCAGCTTTTGCATCACAAACTTTCTCTCAATAAATCTGTTATTCATTATAACTTTGCATGGACTACCAATCTCAATTGGATCTGCGTGTACCAAAATTGTTCGAATTTGTTGAGAGTTTAAAAGCTTGATGATTTCGTGGTCGTTGCCAATGATGTCGAAAAATGAAGTTTTTTCTCCTTGGAAAATTATTTTCGAATGTAAAATTTTCGCTTTCATTGGCTCTGTGAGTTCCTTAAATTCAATGTTGTAATCATGATCATCTAGTAGCTTTAACACTGTCAATGCCTTTTCGAATTCTGGTTCAACATATTTCTCAAAATACTTGAATAAATTGTTGCAGTTCTGCTTGTTTCTCAATATTTTAGCAAAATTATGGCACCTAACTGTTGGATCCTTCACAAAATACTGCATTAACAGCTGCACAACAGTTACAATTAATTCTGAATGTTGATATTCCAAGGGATAACTATCAAAGACATTTTTGATAATATCCTCATACCTTTTGAACTTTTTACATTGATTTACGACTTGACTCTCAAATAGCATTTTCTCTTCTGATTCTCCCATTGGATATGGATTGAAGCTATTCATGTATGTAATATTCAACGCTACATGACAAAGTTCATGGATTAATACTCCATATACCTCATATTTCCTATCCTCATCTATTAAAAATTTAGCACCAACGTAAATTAATCCGGTATTATAAGCCACACCACCAGCAAACTTTGACTGAGTTGGATCTAAGTAATAAACTGTGTCCTGAATAAAATCGAAATAAATTCTCAATTTCTTAAATGTTGCAGCAACTTTGAGGATTTTTGAACACTTTTCATTAGAGTCAATGATTCTAAAAGCTTCCTCGATGTATTTCCATCGCTCATGAGAATTTCTGTCGTTGTATCCAATTTTGCACTTTGATCTGAGGATGAATAAATGAGCTTCGGGTAGTTCCTTAGCGTACATTTGATATTTATTTCGTAGAATTCTTCCAGGAACATCTTCGTAGATTTCATCGAGATCTTCATGACATCCGATACTGATTCCGTTGCTCAAGAACTCAACAATTTCTTGCTTTCCTTCTAAGAGCGAATATGCAAGCAACGATTTGTTGTCTCTATCGTAAAAATGACATAAATTTGGCTTTTGGTCAAGAACGACTTTAATTTCCTCAAATTTATCTTTTGCAGCCCACGAATGTAAATTTTCACACATTTGCAAGAAATTTTGAAACTCTTCTGAAGCCTTTTTGAAGTCAAAATCATTTGGAAATTTTGAATTTGCATTAAGAAGAATTAAAATTATTTTGTTACTCCTTTCTGCAATTTCTGGATCTTCTAAGTTGTTAATGTAGTTTGACCAAGCACATTCGACTGCATTTAAGCCATCACGATTTTCATAATCAATATCAAGACCATACAAAAGCATTTGTTCGATGATATCATCACGATTGTCATGTGCAGCTAGCATTAACAAGTTAAATCCTTGGTCGTTGCCAATTTGGCGGTAATCAATAGAATTTTGGTTTGGTATTATTTTTAGGATACCTTTAAAGAAAATTGAGGGACAACTTATAAAAAAAAATAACTTATTATACAAGACGAACCTGATCTACACTCCTTAATCTCAGTAACTAAAAACTTCAGAATGTATTCAGTCACAGCTCCATTTGGATCATTAGATATTTTGATTGAATAAAAATTTTCCTGACCAAATTTCTTCCAAAAAATAGCACTATTTCTATTACTACCAGCCGTTTGTAATGTGATCAAAACCACTCGATTCTTATCAAAATTATAGATTGAATGATTTCCGAAAACATTTTCATTAATTTTCAGATTTATTGCTGTTATTTTAGTTTCATTCCTGAACCAATGCGAAGATATCAACTGAAATGCTGATGAAACTGAAGGAACATCATTTACAGTCAGAATGTCACACGACTGACCTTGAATATTTTGTAGAAATAAATTATAGTCTACTGATAAAATATTAAGCATTTTTTATGCGACATTAAATTGTTTTTAAATTTTTTATTATGTTTTAACATCCGTTCAATTTTTGCATTCTCGAATTTTTTACTTGATTTTCTTTTCTTTTGTAAATATTGAGACAAATTTAACACAAGAGAGAATTTCCGAGAAACCTTTTTTATTGACTTTACTGTGGCTCTTAATCAAAACACATTACGAATTTGAAAAAATATACAAACAAAACTTTATTATATTAAAATAATGATTTGAAATGGTTTAAAAATTAATCAAAAATCGAATTATTTGCATATTTATGTTTTATCGTTCACAACAAATAATTTTTTGCAACTCAATTGGTCTAAAATTAAAGAGAAACTAAAGAGCTTTTTTTCTTATTTTCATGTCCACATTCATCTAAATTTGAATTATACTCAGAGAGTTATTCAAAAAGAGAAGAAACTGAGAGATGATCTTCGCCCATATTTTATATTACGTCAGTTTCGGGGATTCCTTAATTGAATTGACTCATGCGGTGTTTATTGATTCATGGAATCCGAAAGCGATATTGTTTTTTTTTAAATTTAGTAATAGTAAAAGACAGGGGCATAGCCAGGACTTTTAAAGATTGATTAGTGCGAGTAGTCTTCAACATTTTTCTGTAAAAATTTAATTCTTTGATTTTAAAAATAAAAATAAATTTAAAATTTGTATTGAATTTTGATCTCGAGGGGGGTGCCCGGGCACCTAAAGAGCATCCCCCGGCTACGGCTCTGGTATAAAATGGAAATTGAAGAATTATTGTCAGCTGTTGTGTAACTTTTGGGTAAATTATTGAATTTTGCTTCCCTAAAATTTGAATTTAAAAATATAAGTTCATTAAATGAAGCATGCTTGGGAGTTCAAAAACTATGAAAAACTCGTTGCAAAAATCGAGAGGAAATGTCAACTGAGACTAAAAAACAGTTTTAGCTTTAAAATTTTAGAGCGAAAATTTGAGAAGTTTTATTTTGTCTCTGATTCATTTATATATCATCTAGGATGGTTAACGGGAAGGCTATAAACGAATTACGATGAAAACCACTTTGAAATAGCCTTCATAAGTTTGAAAGCGTACAAAAACTTAGAACCTGCATTAAAAAATAACAAACTTTTTAAAACTTTTAGTACGTCTCTGAACGTGTTTGTTGCTCCTGAGTATTTTAAAGAAGATTTTGAGTAAATTGGTTGAAATATGTGCAAATGAGAAATAATTCATGACAACGACTATGAATTTTTCAGAAAATTTTCAATTTTTCAAAATTTGTATTAAAGCTTTAACGAACTTTTAGTGTGTTTCTGAACGTGTTTGTTGTTCCAAAAACAATATATTCACATACAAATAAAATTGGTATGAATATGGAAAACTATATGAAACCTTCAAGATTTTGCGTTTAATAATCAGCTTTTCTTTAGATCACAATATTTTGACATTTTCGCAATCAATAACATATCGTTGACCTCAGCTGCTCTTGATATGAATGATTTATTACGAATCATATTCAAAATAGATAAAAGTTTGAACAAAATTTCAACAGACGTCCTAAAAGGCATAGCTTTCGAGACAAAGAATCAATTTTAGTTGAATCAATTTTGGAAGATTGGGGAAATTTTATCCCTTACAGTAATAAATGATATATTTTCATCAAGCAGTGCTGCCATGAAAACATGTGGTCAATTATTATGAATTGACGAATAAATTAAGATTGACCTCATTACTTTAGAGCCTGTCTTATTTTTTATAAGAATTTAAACATAATTTATTGTCTTTTTAAAAACTCAGTGTCAAATATTTATTTTAATTTCAAAATAACTCAATATTAAATAAAAGCAATCAAAACTTTTCTTTGAACCAGTAAAAGTTTCTGAATTCTTCAATCACATTCAATGCTTCTCCCCTAACATCATCGTCGCTATCAGCAGTCAGCTCGTCATTAATAATCACAGACAATTCTGTGCTCCATTGATTCTGCAATGAGTAACAACAAAATCTTCCAAGAAGTCTCAGCATTAAGCAAGTCCTCAGACGAATTTTTGAATTTTCGTGTCTCAAAAGTTTACTCAAGTCAACCTCAACGTCATTTTCATTATCATTAAAAATGATTTTCTCAATTAATTTAGAATTTTCAGGAAGATCTTGAAGAATTGCACAAATTAAAGCGATTACTGAACTTGCAAGTCGCACAGCATCTTTTGAGTCATTCTCACATCCAATTGCTATGAAATTTTTGAACAGATGATCGAGGTTCAAGAGAGCCATTGCATCACAAAGCATGTGCAGAAAGGTTTCGCCAGAGTAAACTAAGAATACGACAAGATCGTAGATTGATGATAAAGTTTTTAGTTCCTGTTCGTTAAAATTCATTAGACAATCGAGCTTATGTGGGGATGTATTTTGTGTCTAAATGGAGAATAAATTTAATGAATTAAAAAAATCGTTAAGGTACATAAAAATTGTTCCTTACCTGTAGCTTCTTGCTACATAATAATTTTGATGCATAGACCAAATTAGGCACCAACTTTAACTGCAAATACATTTTATCAATCTCTTCCATCATGGATTTCGGCATGTCTATTGCATATGGCAAGCAAATTATCTGCACGACATGATCAATCAGCTTCGAGTTGAACTTCGGGTCTCTTAGTAGTCCAACAATTATTGTCATCATATTTTCCTGTTTATAAATCTCTAAATCACCATCCAGGACCTCCTGCATAGATTTGAAAATGAATTGAAGCCATTCTTCTGTTTCAACAGGAACACTAGACACATCAGTTGATATTCCATCAGATTGGGTCTTTTGAGATTTCTTGAGGCTTACTTGCACTTCTTTCTGCTCAATTTTCTCAGCAAATTCTTGTGGAATTTTAGTAATAGACACTTGATTCTGTGGCGGTGGCATGACAGCCGCTGGTGCCATCAAAAAATGATGCAAGTCAGGATCAATATTGTCCATAAATCTGTGCATGACCATATTTGAATTTTCAGCTAGTGGTTGCGCATTTCCAATATTGTGAATTTTCGGTACTGCATCAAACTGAAATTGCTGAATGTTTGTGTGCATTGGAAATTGATGTGGAATTCTCAGTGCTTCAAGTTCATTCTTTGTAGCTTCACCGCTAGTTTCTAAGCTGTCAGATTCATTCTTAAGTGCTGAAATGTCTTCATTGTCAGTTTCGTCCATGTCACTTTGCAAGTTTAAATTCACTTTTGTAGAATCTCTTGATGACATGACATCATCGAATTGTGAAAGTTCTTGCTTTTTTAGTTGAGAAACTTTAGGATTTTTATCCATTTGCCTTTTCTCATCTCTTGATGCTTTTGGACGTGTAAATGGTGAATCTGAAATTGACTTGTCGGTACTTAAAATGAGAATATTCCCTTTGACAAATTTATGATTCAGAATTTCATCCCATCCCATTCGTTTTGATGGATCATTGATCAGTAATCCTTTGAGGAATGAGATGCAAGTATTTGAGAGAAAGCTTGGCCACTTGACATTTCCATAACGGATAAGCTGCATGAGATGAAGGATTGATCGAGTATTGAATGGTGACTCACCAGCCAGCATTTCATAAATAATACAACCAAGTGACCATAAATCAGCTTCATGTCCATAACCACGACCTTCAAGAAGTTCAGGACTCATGTACAGTGGAGTTCCTTTGATCGATGTGAGGATTTGTGTACCAAGTGTCATGTTCCTTGCCAATCCAAAATCACAAAGAAGTGCTTTGTAATTTTTATCCAATAAAATATTCGGCGGCTTTAAATCACGATGAAGAATTCTATGAGAATGAAGATAATATAAGGCACTGATGAGATCGTATGACAACTTTTGAGTTTTAGTTTCACCGAGAGAACCAACTCTGGCTAAAAGCTTATGAAGATCGGATACTGCATATTCACAAACAAACACGAGTTCCTTTTCAGTCTCGAATGATGAGAATAGCTGGATTATGTTTGGATGACGAAGATTTTGTTGGATGTTGGCTTCTTGTTTAAGTGCTGCAAGTTCCTTAGACGATCGTCCATGCTGGAAAATTAGATTTGAAATTATAATATTAAAATGTTTTCGGAATTTTAATAATTTTTTGAAATAAAATTTATTAATCCAAAATATATACTTACTTTAGATAAAACCTTTAGCGCAACAACATTTTGTGAGTCTAACTCTGTCGCTTTAAACACCTTTCCAAATGATCCATTGCCAATTAAACTAAGAATTTTATAGTTTTGAAACGCAACTGAATCTAATTTTTCCATTTTAAAAAAATGATCGGCTGATCAATTCAGATGTTTTGTTTGTATACAAAATGAGTAGAGTGGTGGATTTTTTGTGAGATGAAGATCGTGGTGAATAAACAAAGAGTAAGACGAGAGAGAATTATGAGTAAAATTGAGAGAGCATTTGATAAAGGATGTATGTGGTTCTAAATTTCAGTAATGTGAGCTTAAAATAATTTAAGTGAAGTTTAAATTCTATGATTTGATAGCAAATTAGCAGGATAAGATTTGTTTCAAAATAGTTCCAAAATTAAAAATATTTAATTGTTTTGAAAATACCCCAAAAACTTTTCCGTTAAGAACTATTTCAAATTTTTAATCTATTACCACAGAACCTCTCAACCTTCACTTTATGCACCTCACAGAACCTCTCAAATGTCCAAACCAGACAAACAAAATTCACAGTAGAAAAAAATTACCGGAGAGGAATTTTTGAGAAAATTTTCAAAATTACTTGTCAAACATGAGTGGAACGATTTTGGAGAACCTCAGCGGCAGGAAGCTTGCAATTCTCGTATCAAGTTTGCTCTTTTGCCAGCTTATTTGCTTCCTTATTGGCGGACTTATCGGTAAAATTTTTTTTGTCTGTTTACTCATAAATTTTTTATTGTTTACTCATCGACCGACTGCTTTTCATCACTTAACAGCTCCACGACCGTCTTCCGTACAGACAATATTGGCTACGATATGTATGGATACGCCTGGTTCTCATAATGATACAAGTCATTGGATATATACGAGAGGCGTTAAACCATCCTGCGAAGTTGTGACTCACGAGGAAATGGTTAAAGATAAATTCAGAATGGCCAATAAACTTGTATTTGTCTTCCAAATGCCACTTCCTCGTGATGGATATAATCTCGACTATTCTCGATGGCAACAAGGTTTGATTGGAATTTTGCAGACTGACATTGCTTATGATCCAATGACTTACAACAAACCGGATACAGAATTAACTTTGGATATGAGATTGGCTTACAGAAATAAGGAAGATCCAGAGGGTGACTGGAAGCTGTATGCTCGATCAATGGAAAGAAGAGACTTGCATTGCATTGCTGATAACCAGACTGATAAGTACATGTACCAGTGTGACACGATTCCAATCTTTGAGATGGGCTCTCTGCATCATGATTTTGTGAGTTTATATGAGGACTTTTAATGAACAATTTAAGAATGCAAATCAAATTTTTCATTTATTATTTTCAGTACCTCTTAAACGTCCGCATCCCAGTCGACACCGACGAAAAGATGAACTTGGACATTGGATTCATCACGGATTTGCATTTGTCAACAATTTACCAAAACGGTGGCTTCACGAAAATCTGGATTGCCTTGAAAAGTGTATTCTGCCCACTCATTGTTGCTGTTATGGTTTGGTTTTGGCATCGAGTTCATTTGTTACAAAGAAAACCGGTCTTGCTGGAATATATGTTGATCTATCTTGGAGCATCGCTGACGTTCTTGAATTGTGAGTTGAATCCATTTTTTGTTGAACGTCTTAAAGAACTAATGATATTTACCATATTTTAGTGCCACTCGAGTACTTTTCACTCTTCTTCGAGATGAAGTTTATGCTACTGCTTAGTGACATCAGGCAAGGAGTCTTTTATGCCATGCTGTGCTCATTCTGGCTTGTTTTTGCCGGTGAGCATATGCTGATTCAAGAAACTGGCGAGAGAAACTCACTAAAAGTTTATTGGAGACATTTTCTGGCTGTCATTACTGGATGCGTTTCGTTGTTCTTATTTGACATTTGTGAACGAGGTGTGCAGTTAAGAAATCCATTTTATTCTATTTGGGTTAGCAGATTTGGAAGTAAAATTGCAGTAAGTTAAATAATCTAAAATTTTCATATTCAATTTTTTTAAAAAATTATGAATTTCTCAGATGACATTCGTCGTTCTCGGTGCAATCTCAGCTGCAGTTTACTTTGCCTTCTTATGCTATATGGTATGGAAAGTCTTCTGCAACATCAGTATAAAGCGCAGTGTCCTCCCATCAATGAGTAAAGTCCGTCGAATCCACTATGAAGGAATTATATACAGATTCAAATTTTTGATGCTTGCAACTCTTCTTTGTGCTTTGTTGACAATCATTGGATTTGTTTTGGGACAAGTGACTGACTCGCAGTGGCACTGGAATGACAATGTTGAGATTGAGTTCTCATCGGCATTCTTTACTGGAGGTGAGTTACTAATGAGCCTAAAATATGAAGAAAAAATCACAAAATTTCAATATCGTCATGCTTAGTTTTATAACTTAACTAATTCTAATTTATTTTAAATTAATATTTAAATCTCTAATTAATATTTCAGTTTACGGAATGTGGAACATCTACATCGCCAGCATGATCATCCTTTACGCACCATCCCACAAGCGATGGCCATCAGACAATGACCAGACCCAGGAAAACATAATAGGCGAGGAAATTGAATTCAATAATCTTCCATCAGACTCAAATCCAAGTGAAATTTCATCACTTACTCAATTTGCTCGTAAAACTGCTCTCGATTAAATTTTTATTCGTAAGAGTGAAAAATGGAAAATTGTATGGATGTGCTTTTGTGAAAATGGTTTTGATACTTAAATTATAAAAATTTTCGCAAAAGATTTTTAATAATATAGAAATAACTTTAATTAGATCTTCCAAAAATATTGTCTAAATGTCAAAATTTATTTTCTCTCTAATTTACAAATTAGTTTTAAATTTCGAATCTCTCTATACTTTTTATTTTTGTTTTCAACTTATTATTTTTTCAAATTAAAAAATTTCATTCAAATAGTTCAAAAAATTCATGACAATTTTGATTTAGAACAAGTTAAGAAATTGTTTGAATTATAATACTTTATGTGCCAATAATCAAGGGTCGAAAAAAATTATTTAATTTTTATAGGAATCATGCTTTTTCATGAATATTAAAAAATTTCCTGATCAGAACTCAGTCAATTTTGCTTTCTAAATTTTATTTTATTAATTTTTTTAAACTTTCCCACTCTCTAAACTCTTTTATATATAAAAGTAACACGATCAGTATTTTTATACATCTAGTAATTTATATTTAGAAATTTAAAATTGTAAGTTTAACAATAATAATAAATATGAGCATAAAATTAAACAAAATAAATACTTAATATTGAACATTTGTAGATGTTTATCAAACTAAATAATTTGAATGAATTGAGAATAATATGAACAAAAAAATTATTTCACTGACAGCAATAAATTCAAGAAAAAATTTTAATTATACAAGATAATAATTGCCATTAATAAAATTTTAGCAAATTTAAATGTAAAGTTTTTTTGTGTTTTTTCTTCAAATTTAGTAAAATTTACATGAAAATTCGGAACATTTAAAAAATTAAGATTTCTAATGATTCTAGTTTTTTGTCTGTATTTTAAAATTTTTTTTAAATTTCATTTTAATTTTTTTTTTTCAAAATTTATTTTAATTTTTTCAAAATTTATTTTAATTTTTTCAAAATTTATTTTAATTTTTTCAAAATTTATTTTAATTTTTTCAAAATTTATTTTAATTTTTTCAAAATTTATTTTAATTTTTTCCAAATTTATTTTAATTTTTTTTTGAATTCATTTTTTAAAATTCATTTTAATTTTTTAAAAAAAAATCATTTTAATTTTTAATTTTTTTTTAAAAAAATTCATTTTAAATTTTGTTGAAAATTTCAAACTTAAACTTTTCATCGATTTAACATTTCATCATTAAATCCATAGAGTCAAACTTTCCTTCTTTTATTTTATCATCAACATCCTCATCAGTATCATCGTTACTCGAAACAAGATACTCAATCCCACCCTAATCAAGTCACAATGAAATCCAAGAATGATATCATCAAAAAATTCATCCTTTGTAATTGATGATATTTGAATTCCATGATTGATTAATATGCAGTAAAAAGATGTGAGGAAGTAAAACAAAGACAATATGGAATTTGTAGAAAAAGTTTTGTAAAAATTTTGTCAGAATTTTTAAAATTTTATTCAATTTTAAAAAGATTAAACATTATTTATTCATAGAAAGTTGATCTTTTAAAAAAATAAATCTACTTAAAATTATGTAACTTTTCTACATTTTGTAGTTTTTTAATTAAAAGTTTAACATTATTTATAAAAAATGATTTTTTAAAAATTAAATTTTCTTAAAATTTTGTAATTTTTTAAATTTTGTAGTTTTATAATTTTTTAAATTCAAACTGGTAAATTTTGAAATTGTTTAATGCAAATTTTATAATTTAAAATATTTCTCTAACTTAAAATTCAAAATCTGACAAAACTCTTCAAAAGGTTTCCATAAGCCCACAAAACGCAATCCATAAGAAGCGACACATTAGCCAAAGTCATATCAACACAGAACTATCAAATGCTTTAATGTACACTCGTAGAAAATTTGTGAAGGTAATTTGATCTCATTCTTCCGCATCAGTTTTTATCGGAATTTTTCCTTCATTTTCTTTCTGTTTGGTAAAGAAAATTCTTATTTTTCGAAAAAAAAAAAATGGAGTGAACTATTTTTGGTGAAAAAAATTTGTGTTTGTTCTCGGTTGATACTAAGCAAACGATGATGATGATGGTGATGGGAGTAGTTTTGAATTTAAAAAAAATAAATAGGGTTTGGAGTTTTGAAGATATATGGATGATTGGTGTTTGTAGAAAAGAAAAAAGAATCTTTAATTTTTTGTAGTTTTTAATTTTCTAAATTATGTTGCTTTTTAATTTTTTAAAAAATCGTTATATTTAAAATGTGCTTAGTTTATTTTTTAAAATTATTTCTAATTTTTTTATTAAACTGTTGAAAATTTTGAATTAATAAAAACCTTAAATGATTTAGTTTGTAAATATTCAAAAATTGATTATAATATTCTATAATCTGTTCAATAAAATTGATAGCAACTAAAAAATGCGCTCAAGTTTGGACATTTTTTATTTTTTAAACTGTTAGTGAATTTTCCTCATCATTTGTCGTCGACATCATCATCATCATCATTCAGATTTCCACGTTCATCTTTTCTGCCACTCATTTATCTTTATTTTTGTGTCTCATTTCCAACAATACTTGATGCGTTACATGGTTTTAGCGGTAACCGAATAGACAACAAAAAATAAATTTGATGATCTGATATTTAAGAAAATTGTGAGAGATTTTTGTGTCATGTCATTGGACTAATGTTAACCTTACGTATTAAATCGCCAACATTTTTGGGTAATTTGTTGAACCGAAAGCTAAGAAAATGATTTGACAGTCAATTTGTGAAGATTGTGATTGTATTTTGATTTATTTTGCAGGTTTTCTGAGTGTCTTTAGGAAGAATTTTACTAGAATTTTGAAAAATTAAGAAATAATTCTATAAACATTATATATACATTATCCTTAAAAGTTAAATTTAAACCCAAATTTGTTTCAAATTAGTTCGTTCCCATATAATTCAACCCAACCTAAAATGCTATCACACAACATCAAAAAAGTCTCATCTCAACATCACCAGCATAAAAAATCCATTCTTTAATATTTTTGTCACCAAAATAAAGGGAAGAGAAGTTTTTTTTATTCCATTTAATTAAATTAAATATTAGCCAATGATAGAATTAACCAGGCGCGACAAATGATGAATTTATTACACATCATAATGCTGACTGTTGATGAAAGAGTGGCTCTTGATGATGCCCACATGATTAAATAAGTATTTTATTTTATTTTCAGTCTTGTTTACTTATTAAATACGATGATGATTATGAATTTATGGTGAAATGATGAGGAAGTGAAATTGAAAGAACAAATAGGAGTGATTAAAGTTGAAGCGATCAAGAATTATGAGCTTGTTTTGTGATGGTTGGTCGATAAATCATATTTAAGTATGAATATAGTTAAAATTGAAATAATTTTTGTAGTTTATTATTTTTTGTCATAAAACCAAATCAAGTTAGCAAAAAATTATTCAATTTTACATTTTTATAAATATAATTATTGTGATTCATTTAGCTTTTTCAATTTGCACTTACTTCCTACATTTTTCTCATGATTCATCTTCCTAATTGATACACTCTACCCATCAATTTCTCAATCAAATGACTACAAAATGAAGGAACTCTCATATTCTCCTGTCTAAAAGTCATTTTTTAACTTAATAGACACAATCATTACCGTAAATCTTCTTCATCTTCAATTTTTGTTCCCTTCTGCTTCTTCTATTTTACACTTTTTTTATATTCTAAAGATATAAAAAATGATGACATTTGCTTAGGGTTTTGAATTTTCCTCGATGTTCATATAAAAAAGTGTGTATAAGTAGGAAGGAGTGACAATTACTAGCCAAGGCATGGACATTTCTAAGATGTTTAAAAGAAGAAGTAAAATTTGTCGGGATATAGACCCTTGCTCAAACATTTTTTATAAATGTGATCTTAAAAAAAGATAGAAAAAGAAAGAAACTCTGTTTAGCAGTTTTCTGACAAAACATATCGAATACTGAAGAAGCAGGTTGTCTCACCTATATGAAATTTAGTGCCTTTTTTCATAATGTGCTCTGAAAAACTCCTCTTGGCTACGACACTGCTTTAGGCTGATAGGCTAATAGGCTGATTTAAACATATTTTAAGGTGCCCATTTGCCCACTTCTTGACAGGACAATTTCATATTTTGTAGTAAATTTTCACGTACTCCTCTTCAAAAACCTTATGTCCTTTTCTTTGGTAGTGCTAAAATTTGTCAAGGTATCAAAAATCAGAAAGCAATTTTTTTGACTGGCAGTAAAAGAAATCACAAACCACCTAAAATCAATAGCCATAATCCTATAACCATAAAAATATTTTAATAATTTTTTTTTACATTTGCCTAACTCTGCCTTAAAAATACCACCATAAAACGTGAAAATAAAAAATCTTATTGATCTTATTCAGAAAGCAAGCATCCAAATGACATAAGGAACGTGTTAGGTTATTAATCGCACGCCATGCACACACCACATTTAATATGGTAAAATGCGTGTCTATACTTAGAACTTTTCTTCTTTCATTGCACCTCGAGAGTGTCTTTCTCGAACCCCAACCGATATTATTTTTTATGAACATGAACATCTTCATTTTTTAGTGTATATGTCGTACCTTACCTTCCTCTCTTCTCTTCTTATTCTTTTTTATGTCACACTATAAAAAATAATTTTTGGTAAAGACTTTTCCTCTTTTTTTTTTAAAAAAAAGAAGAAGTGAAACAGAAGACGAGAGTGACTTTTAAGGTTGACACGAAATGAAGATGAAAGAAATTAGTTTGAGACGCGTGCGTGTAATAAAAAATGCATTTTCTTGCCTACTTTTTTATTTTTTTGATGGGGTCTTTAAGATACTTAGAGATGGTAAAAAAAAGTAAATAATTTTTGGAAAAAAAGCTTTTTTTGTACTTATGAATCAAAGTTTAACTCTCAATGGAGTCAGTGATAAAAAAGATAGTTTACAACTCCTTTTTTGTGCGAGTTTAAAATGAATTTTTAAAGTACATCACTTATTAACGTCATTTTTATATTTATCCAAATTTTTATATAGTTCTGAAATGCTTGCATCTTCTCAATAGACAAAAAGATCGTTCTTGCTTAATTGATGATCATCAAAATGGGAAACTTAATGAGTAAGTCTTAATGGAGCTAAAATGATTTCAAAATTTATATGCTTTTAATGACTATTTTTTATTTGAAATCTTATAAATATTCTTGTTACGTGGATGTCAGTTTAGATGCACTTTTAAATCAAAATTTCTATAATTTTCGCGCCAGAAATTAGTATTGTATGCTTCCCCTTTCCATTTTATCTTAAAAATAATTCAAATTCAAATTCACATCAATTTTGTATTCCTTTTTCAACCCAAAATATTATCTCGATTCTCCTCCTGGTCACTCAAAAAGTTTCAATTCATTTTCCTCTTCCTCATTCAACCCCATACAAATCTGAGGCCCAAAACGTTCGTAACAAAAGAATCATTTACAGTCAAAGGACTGAGAGAGACTCCTATTATGTAAAAAGAACTCACACAATTGTATGTAAAAGGCTAATAAATGCAAGCTGCAACGGTAACAGTGCATTATGCTTTGTTGTGCATTGAATAATAGATTATCCCTTTCAAATGTCCAATGCAGTTCCTTTTTTGTTTGTTTCTTGTCCGTATTCATGATTATTATTATTGATGATGACGATAGGGTGTGGAATGGATTGTTTTTATCTTTGGATTTGATCTTAAAAATATTTCTTAGCGATGCTGATTTATTTAAGATAAAATTTGTTGAAATTTTATTGAGAATTTTTAAAACTATGGAAGTTTTATGCAGATTTCGAATTTTTTGAAGAATATATTGAAAATTTTCAAATATTTTAAAGCTAAATTTTAACTAAAAAGAAGTCGAAATAATAAATTTATCCAATGTTCAAGGAAAATATTTTTCATGTCTACCGATTGATATTCCTAATCTTGTTACTTTTGTTATTAAAATCCTTTTCTTATTTTACTTTCTTGTACATATTCTCTTTGAAATTTACGCTTCATCTCAATCTTACCTCATTCAAATAAGGACCATCTTGAGTTAGTAATTCATTCTTCTTACCTTACTTTCTCTTATTTTTCTTTAAAATTGCATTTTTATCTTGTTGCATTATTCAAATGTTTATTTGTATTTCTATACAAATGTGCTCCTATTTATCTTCATCAACAAAATTTCTTAAGCCTTCTTCTTATTTTCAATACTTTTGATGAATTTCTAAAACTCTTTGAAAAGTAAAAAATTCATCGTAAAATTTGTTAATAGAAAATGTCACTTGAAATTTTTACAAAGAAGAAATTTAATTACAAAAGTTTTGGCTATGAATATGTAAAGTTGAATGATTGCAATTTAGGAAATACAAAAAAATATATAGTTTAAATTTGAATTCAAAATGCTACATTTTGAAACGCATTTATCCGAATTAAGCCATTAGTAATGTAAAATTTGATGCTGGATTTTTGAGAAAAGTTAATGAATTTATGGTTTTTTGAATGTAAAATTAAAATTTTCCACAAACCATGCTTGATGATGATGATTAGTGAATTGTAAGATGATAAAAAAGTGGTTGAGCAGGTCTGCACCATTTGCTATCTTCTGTTATTGGTGCTCTGCCTCATTCTCCATGATTCTACACCAAGCTTGGACAAGCTTATATTTTTTATGAGACACATAGACATTCAGACAAAATTCAACTAAATACAATGCTTTCCTAAATATTCAATTTAAAAAAGTCCCGAATGAAAATTGACTGTCAATCATACAATTGAGGCCTCTCAATCATGCATGTTATGTTGCTATTAGAATTTAAAATTGGCATGATGTCTTTACTTTGCATCTTTTTTTTTACATTTTCTCTTTCTCCATTCTTTCTGCAATTCTTACATCTTTTTGTGCAAAAATTTCAATTTTCTTCTGTGAAGTCTTTTACAAAAATCAACCAAGATGAATTGTTAATTGTGTAGGAAGATGAAAAGAGTTTCAATTTACATTTATTGAAGCATTTTTTTGGGTAAAAGAAATAAATTTTAAGAATGAACAATTTTTTATGCACGTGTGGAGGTAGCAAAATTGATTCTTTGCAGAAATTTGTTTTAAATTATTGAAAACTTGAAAATTAAAAATTATTTGTGTAAATATTGAGATGATCTTGCTCTTGGCATGTGATGAACATTTTTAGACCTTAAAATCGTAAACCTTAAACTTTAGACACTAAAAATATTTTTTTAATAAAAATATAATATTTACCAAATGTAAACTATATTTGGTTTCTATTTTTTCCATTTAAAATGATTGCACATATTACTTTAATATAATTTTAACCTATAAACTGAATCTAAAAATTAAAAAAAATTATTCAGCAGTATTTCAAAATTTGTGAAATAATTAAATTTAAAATAATTTAACCTAAAAAGCTTTGAATTTTAACTTTTCTAGTGTTTTTAACCTCAAAAACCATAAAAATTGTCAATATTTCTTTACATATTTTCTTAAGAGAATTTTCTTCTAAAATGGATCTGCTCCAATGGAATACTCATACTACCCACTTAAAATCCTCCATCCCATCCTCAATTTCCTTCCATCATTCCTTACTTTTTTTATTTTTATGGATAGGAAAAGAAAGTCATCAAAATACAAAGCAAATAGAAGAAAGCTTCCTCTTTAGATCCAAAAAGGCTGAAAGGAAAAGAAAACTAATAGAAAAAAACAACAAAAATGGCGTCTGCCATCAACTTCTGTTAAGATATTCACCCCTTTTTTATTTTCCTCCTTCACATCAAATGATTTATGTGTTTCTTATATCGTAAAAATGAAACGAGAAATTTTAGGGTTGTTTCCACCACCGCCGCCAACTTTGCTGCTGATGTCGTCCACCCTTCCTACTTTTTTCCATCCATTCGTTCAATCTATCTACAATAATGCCCAATGTGTGTATATAGTAGGTTATGTGGGATAGGGGTTGATGGTAAATGATTGTGAGGAAGACACACATACTCGCATATGTGAAACGAAATGGATCATCATCTGTAACGACACACTTTGAATCCTTTTTTGGGGTTAAAATTTTTCTTCCTTTTTTCTTTTCTTTCTTGTTTGCTTTTAATAGGGATAAGTTGGAAATAATATTGATGGGTTGTGGGTGGACAAGACGACTTTTCTTTGGATTTTTTTTTGTTGCCTTTTACATCATAGTGAACATTCAGGTTTGTCCGTCTGATCATTTATCTTTATTCAACCAACTGCTTACGTTATAGAATGATTTAACAAAAAAAACGAGTTAAAATAAATCTGGATCTTTGACATTAAACCTTCAAAATCGACCCAATATATCTTCTACGAAATCAAGTCTCAGTTAAAATTGAAGTAAAACGAAAGTGAAAGGGGAGAATTTTTTATATGTGTTTTTCCAACTTCTTACTTCAAGAATTTTTCTTTTCTTTTATTTCATTTCGACATAAAATTGAGAAAAAAAGGAAATAAAATTTTTTCATCTCGTTTTTCAGCAAAATCGATAACTGAGAAAAGAGTGAAAGTTGAATTGATGTTTTGAAATTTTATAACAAAAAATTATTAAAATTAAAATTTATTTCTTAATATTTTTCTACCTAATTTCACGACAAATAACCCCGTTATAATTTTTATCCACAATCACACAAACATCTGTCAATTCCAAAACTTTAAAATTTAACTCATTTTTCATTAACCCATCATCATCAATAACTAAGCAGCCGCCGCAACAGCTCGAATTTCCAAAAAACTGTTAAAAAATTTTTAGCATAAAAAATTTCAATTTCAACCCCTCCGGTGAAAATTAACACAAGCACATCTCTCGATGCATTCATTCTGTCTCAAACAGTTTGCATTGATGATTTACACAAACACAAACTGCACTTATTTTTGTGTGTATCTTCAACCCCTCAATAATAACATTTTCGATACCGCTTGCTGCTTTCGTGCTCTCTGACCTCTGTCCAAAAAAAGTTTTTATTTCCTTATTTTTTGATGCTGAATTTGATTTTTGATATTACACAATCTGCAGATGTTGAAGGATTCTTTTTTGAAAATTGAACGGGGTTGCATGGTTTTTATTGATGTTAATGTTGCTATATTTTATTTTTATGCAGATGATGAGGAAGTATTGATTTTTCTGGTGTATTTGGTTGATTGAACTGGAATATTGAGAAGATTTTTTTTGGACGAACAGTTTGAAGTTTAGACACTTAAGATTCTTAGAATTTAAAAAGTTAAAGAGAAGCCATAAACTTAAAATTTTAATTTAAAATAATTTATTCTAAAATCTTAAAAATTTGATATCTTTCTTTAAATTAAAAATGCAATAATTAACACCAAATTGTAAAACTTTAATAAATATATCGAACAACATAGAATTTAGTTTTGTAATTCAAAATATAAATCAAACTTTTTCCCTTTTTTCAGGCGACATTCAAATTTTTATGCAACGTCACGGTTAGCAGGAAATTTCAAACCAACATAAAAATGCAAGAAAAAATCAATAAATAATCGAAACTGGTTTTTATGAACCCTTATGCAACTAAAATTTCCATCAATTTTACGTTTTTCTTGTTTCTGCGATTCAATAGCAAGCAATTCTATTTTTGCATGCATTTTATGTGCCATGAAAGAAACCCCGTTATGTTTTTATA
Source organism: Chironomus tentans (assembly GCA_963573255.1). NCBI lineage: Eukaryota > Metazoa > Arthropoda > Insecta > Diptera > Chironomidae > Chironomus > Chironomus tentans. The sequence goes on along the minus strand of OY754305.1, from coordinate 22,081,358 downwards.
GTCAATATTGGGAATTATTTCATTTTCATGCAATATTTTTTTAGAATTTAATTTTTAGAACTATTTGATTTTATTAATTTTAAGACGAAATTATGTTGGTGTAAACTGAAATAAATTTATTAAAGTTTTTAACAAAATTAAGAAATTCAAAAAATATAAAATTCATCATAATGTTACAACTAAACCAAATAAGCGGGAATTTTATTGAGTATAGTGAATTAGGTTTAGGTCTTAAAGACCAAGGGTGACCAGATATTTTTCGAAAACATAGAGAATAAACAAATTTTCTATCCCAATTTTCTCTTTTTCAGTGCATTTTTTGTGTCGACGTTTGTTTTTTGGTTTGGCACTTGAGTCTATCTTATCTAGTGTAAAGCGGCTAAATTTGGAAATTATAACCAAAATAGAGAACAATTGTATGTTTTACCATCCACCATTTTCAAAATACTCAATTAATAAATATAGACAAGTATTTTAACCCAAGAAATAAAGCGAACATCCAATCACACCATCACATCAATTTACAGTTTAACTCTTTTCTCTCAACCCCTTCATATTATAAATATTAAATGCATTGCTTATGCTGGTATATCGTAACCCTTCATGTAGATGTAACAGAAACAAAATGAAGAATCAGCAGTTTTGTTCATCAAAATATAATATATGTTTATTTAAAAGGGTTGAATGGGTTGAATTATTCTGGGTGTGGTTAAATATTTGTAGATTTATGTAAATATCAATTTATATTTAAAATTTTATAATAACACCAATCATATTAGATCTGGAATATTAATCATAAAAATTTATCAAACTTCACTAAAAACAGTTTATCGCAGGAACAGAACCTTCAAGAAAATCATCTCAAAATTTTCTCAATAAAAACCACAAAGGAGAAATCTGAACAGAAACAAAGAAATTGCCTCTTTTACAAAAAGAAATCAAAAGAACAAAAGACTCGCAAAATCAAAAGAAAAGCAAAGGAAAAAAGATGAAAGAGAAAATTTTGAAGAGAAAAAAATAACAAAAAAATGAAAAACTGTCAAAAGGATGAAAAAGAAAGACTTGAAGATGTTCAACAGTAGAAGAAAGGAAGCTGATAAGAGATTGACATTCAATAGATAAAAGCAGAGAAAGGAACTTCATCTCGAGTGTTTAGCGAGCGTTTTGATGTTGAACGTGTTTAAGAAGCTTTTGAAAAGTACAAATGAAAAGAAGATTCTTCATCCTGTCCTTAACAACCCTCTCAGAAAAGTGAAATGAAAGGAAAATACGCGGACTCTTATCTCCCTTTTCATTTAGTCTTGCCTTTCTGTTCTCTTGTTCACTGTGATTTTCTTTTGTGATCTGACAAAAACAGTCATGAACACTCTTTCTTGATATATCATTTAATAACAATTTTTGAAGGTCGATGCGTTGGGTGCTTTTAACTCTGGATTTATTTCTTACAAAAATTTCTTGAGTTTCGTTTCTGTTTGTTATTGTTATTATGCTTACTTTATGTTGGAATACAACAATAACGTATTTCGGATATTTGAATTATATTGTATTAAGTAGTTTTCCCACGGACATTCCTCACTTATGTGAAACATTCAAAATTAAGAAGAACGCATTTTTTGTATTAATAAATCAATAAACTAATTTAAAACCTCGTCAGAGTGAATTCAATAAATTGAATAACAACATAAAGTTCAACACTTTATTTATGTTTTGTCTTGTGCGCTGTTTAAGAAATTACTATAATATACCAAACTACTAGAAACCTACAACTTGCTTACAACTATAAGAAATTAGAAATAACATTAGAAAGTTATTAAGTTTGTCAAATGAACCTGAGGATATGACCTGCATATTTTCACTTTTGTTGAAAATCGTACTTTTATCTAGTACTATTTAGTTTAAAAACCATTATTATCTTCAAAAAATTTAAATTCCTAAAAAAAATAAAAATTTAACCTCAAAAGTCCTTTTAAAATACAAAAAATATTAATTTCCAAAATCCCACAAATGAATCACAAGAATAGCAAAAAAATTCCTTCTTCAAACCTTTTGCATCAATTTCATTCCTTCCATTTAAGCCATTTCCCATAACCATGCATGCAAAAATATGGAAATAATTTCACTTTAGGTGAACAATAAATAAATATAAATACTGACATTATTTATCTTTCATGTGCGGTTCAATAAAAGTTTTCCGTGTTCCTAAAAAGGTAAAAGAAATTCACGCACAAAAAATTTTTATTTAAATATTTTTTTATTCGACTATAAATTTTGGTGAAGGCATATTTGGGTCTTGTATGAATATCTATTTCAATTCGTCTGTGCATGAAGACATTTGGATATGGAAATAGTCGAAATTTTTTACGATTCTTTCGCTTCATGCATTCAAAATAGCAGAAAGGAAAGTTTAATGTGAAAATGTTATTTTGAATGGATTTTTACCTATGGTTTTGGTTTCATTTGCATCTGTGCTATATTAAAGCATACTGATAAGTATTTTTTGTATTAAATTCCAATTTTTTGGAGGTTGCAGGCCAAAAATCTATTTCATTTTGAATATGATGCAGAATTTTTCAATTTTTCTCAATAATTTGTAACTAATTCTAGTTTCAAGCCTGCACATTATTCACAGTTCATTCATCCGTCATTTCATCGATTTCAATAAAAATTGCACACAGCATTAACAAAAATCATCTAAAAATACAACAAAAATGTTTCTTTTTCGCAATGAAGGGTGAAAATCCTCCTACATTAGTGTTTGTGTGTACCATATAAAAATTGCTAAATAACAAAAAGGGTGAATTTTTATTTTGCCATTTTCGGAGATGAAAAAAAAGAGAAAAAAAGTCTATGACCACCCCATACACCCTCATTCTGATGCTTTCACTTTCAATGGATTTTTCTTTAGAGAAACGAAGTTTTGTGGAAGAAATGTCAATTTTTTTTCATTTTGTCATTATATATTTGACCTTAATATTGAAATCTTTTATCTGAATTGTAAGTGTTGATCTACGAACTAAAGTTCAGGGTTGTCCAGGTTTATATTAGAATATTTTGATTAATTAAGGATGATCTAAAATATTTCATATTTTTGGTCATAAATAGTTCTTATATTTTTATTAACAAAAGTAAAAAATACGCCTTAAAAAATAAAACCGTCTCCTTTCAAACTCAATCCTTTCCTAAGCAATGAAAAAAAAATCGAACGAAAGTAAAATAAAATAAAAACGACCATCAAAAGCAATAGCGCAGGGGTTATAAAAATTGATGTTGTTTTCCTCTTTTCCCTTTTTTTGACTCGTAAAAAAGAAGGAGGAAAGAAAAGGGTCGAGAATTGAGATCGAGATGATGCTGAAAAGAAAGTTTTTTTTGGAGAAAAAGGGGTTCGGACATGAAATAGCCATGGAGGAATTGTGGAAAAATAAATAAAGAAATTTTTGATGAGAACACTATGGGGCAAAATGAAAAAAAATCGGACATTAACTTGGTTTTTTGTAATGTTTCAAATAACCATTCCAAAGTAATTTTTTCTTGTAGAGGACATAAAAATAGACTTACATGGTAAATTTCAGGTCATTTGGTGCTACTTCCGCGATTCTAGGGCTGTTTGAAGTTAAAAAGAGGTGAAAATTTGAATTTTTTCATGCTATATTTGAACTAGAAAATCTCTTCAATGATAAAAGATATCAAAAAATGGTTTTCAGTTCCTAGTATTGCTAAATAAGAGCGTTTTTTTGAGGTACGACAAAGTCTATAACTTTGTAGTTTTGGTACCGGTGTGGTAGGAAAAGCATGAAAATCATAGGAAAAATGTCTTTGGACATGGCGCAACTACCTAAAATGGTCAGGATTTTACAAAGGATAACTATTAGCATATAGCTCCTGACTTCTAGTTTCTAAAAATATATAAACTTTTGAAACCTCGCCTGTTCAAAAAAAAGTTATGGTAATTTTAGTGAGTCGATCTATATTTGCCTAAAAACTGATTTTTCTTAGAAAGAAATAAGAATCATAAAAATATATATAGTTTTTGATGTTTTTTTGTGATTTAGGCTATTTTAAGACAAATTGTGAAGAATTTTTTTCAAAAAGTTCAAAATTAACCGAGATATAGGGTACATGTGTTCTCTGACGACTTGACCCTTTTTCACCTCACTCAAACAGCTGTAACTTTTACAAGTTGTAATATTTCATATTCACACCAATTTTAATTGTGTGTGCATATATTGTTTTTGGTATTTCAGTGAAACTACTTTTTTGGACTTGCTGCTTCAGGCTTACGGAATCGACCCATAGTGTTCAGTATGGAAAGTCTGTGCCTAAAATTACCAATTTAACAGTGAAAAGCGCATCTCGATTGGTGCTTCCATTGCCGAGAAATCTCAAAAAAACACTTTCTGTCCTTTAGCAAGTTAGCAAGTTAGCAAGTTAATCGGTGCGATAACTCGATTCAAACTCAATATCAAGACTTCTGGTTTTTTGTATCTGATAGATATCATGTATGGCAAGAACTGTATTGTTTTTGGAGTCATGAGATGCATCCAGTAAGGCACAAGGAACGAAAAATTGCTGTTTTTTGTCAAATTATAGCCGATTATTGCAAAACACATTTAATTTTTTTCATAGTAAAGGAATGTTTTGACCAAATGAACCGACGCCATTTTGGATTTCGAGGGGCTAGAAGCTACGCTAAATTGTTTTTTGCTTTAACTTTGACCAAATGAGCTGAAATTTGGTATGTAGGTTCCTTAGCTATGCCTTAATATGGAACCGACGCCATTTTGGATTTCGAGGGGCTAGAAGCTACGCCAAATTGATTTTTGCTTTAACTTTGACCAAATGAGCTGAAATTTGGTACGTAGGTTCCTTAGCTGTGCCTGTATATGGAAGCGACGCCATTTTGGATTTCGAGGGGCTAGAAGCTACGCCAAATTGATTTTTGCTTTAACTTTGATCAAATGAGCTGAAATTTGGTATGTAGGTTCCTTAGCTGTGCCTGAATATGGAACCGACGCCATTTTGGATTTCGAGAGGCTAGAAGCTACGCCAAATTGATTTTTGCTTTAATTTTGACCAAATGAGCTGAAATTTGGTACGTAGGTTTCTTAGCTGTGCCTTAATATGGAACCGACGCCATTTTGGATTTCGAGGGGCTAGAAGCTACGCCTAATTGATTTTTGCTTTAACTTTGACCAAATGAGCTGAAATTTGGTATGTAGGTTCCTTAGCTGTGACTGAATATGGAACCGACGCCATTTTGGATTTCGAGGGGCTAGAAGCTACGCCAAATTGATTTTTGCTTTAACTTTGACCAAATGAGCTGAAATTTGGTATGTAGGTTCCTTAGCTGTGCCTGAATATGGAATCGACGCCATTTTGGATTTCGAGGGGCTAGAAGCTACGCCAAATTGATTTTTGCTTTAACTTTGACCAAATGAGCTGAAATTTGGTATGTATGTTCCTTAGCTGTGCCTTAATATGGAACCGACGCCATTTTGGATTTCGAGGGGCTAGAAGCTACGCCAAATTGATTTTTGCTTTAACTTTGACCAAATGAGCTGAAATTTGGTACGTAGGTTCCTTAGCTGTGCCTGTATATGGAAGCGACGCCATTTTGGATTTCGAGGGGCTAGAAGCTACGCTAAATTGATTTTTGCTTTAACTTTGACCAAATGAGCTGAAATTTGGTATGTAGGTTCCTTAGCTGTGTCTGAATATGGAACCGATGCCATTTTGGATTTCGAGGGGCTAGAAGCTACGCCAAATTGATTTTTGCTTTAACTTTGACCAAATGAGCTGAAATTTGGTATATAGGTTCCTTAGCTATGCCTTAATATGGAACCGACGCCATTTTGGATTTCGAGGGGCTAGAAGCTACGCCAAATTGATTTTTGCTTTAACTTTGACCAAATGAGCTGAAATTTGGTATGTAGGTTCCTTAGCTATGCCTTAATATGGAACCGACGCCATTTTGGATTTCGAGGGGCTAGAAGCTACGCCAAATTGATTTTTGCTTTAACTTTGACCAAATGAGCTGAAATTTGGTATGTAGGTTCCTTAGCTGTGCCTTAATATGGAACCGACGCCATTTTGGATTTCGAGGGGCTAGAAGCTACGTCAAACTCATTTTTTCTCTAATTTTGATATTTTTGACTAAATAAGCTAAAACTTTACGATTTTTCGTAAGTCTTGTTAGTAACATAATACTAAGCTATGAATGAAAAAACTTGAAACGGTGTGAATATGCCCATGAAGCGTGATCGCTTCATTACTAGTTTTAATTTTGTCTTCTGTTTTATGTAGCCTAAATCAGTATCTTTTTAACAGTATATAATACTTGATGGCTGAGTATGGTCTTGGTCATGAACTCGGTCCATGTTTGTGACCGACCCCAAACTAGTAAAAATCACAAAAACATAATTTCGTAATATCCTACTTAAAAACAAATTTAGACATTGTAATTAGATTTTTTTGTTTATTTTTGATAATTATGACCATTTAAACTCAAATTTTGTGTTTTCGAATTTTTTCACAGGTTGTGGATAATATCTTGGTAGTCTCCTAAGAAGTACCCTAGTAGTCTCTAGTTGGTTAAGAAATCTTGAAATAGAACTTATTTTACAGCCTTTTATCTATTGATATAATATATCTATGCATATTTAAAGTAAAGTTTATCTGTTTAAGGTACAATACAGTAATTTTTTTGGATTTTTTGCTATTTCGTTCGAGATTGGCTTGCGTCGGTCACATTCAATGAACTATCATGGAAGCAAGGACTAATATATATCCATATGTTATATATTTTTAGAAAGGCATTAATATCAGCAATCAAACACAGAAAACAGAAATAAAAAATATTGCTCCTGTAAAAAGTTATAAGCATCTAAGTAGTCTCAAAAAGCACCTACTCGGCAACCAGCATAGACAAAATTACAGAAAAGCAAATTTTGAAAAAAATTTGAAAGGATTTGGCCCAAAAAGTAATTCTTAGTCATTAAGAAACTCAAAAAAGGCAACCTAAGTCTAAAATTTCATCAAAATTTGCTTTTCTGTAATTTTGTCTATGCTGGTTGCCGAGTAGGTGCTTTTTGAGACTACTTAGATGCTTATAACTTTTTACAGGAGCAATATTTTTTATTTCTGTTTTCTGTGTTTGATTGCTGATATTAATGCCTTTCTAAAAATATATAACATATGGATATATATTAGTCCTTGCTTCCATGATAGTTCATTGAATGTGACCGACGCAAGCCAATCTCGAACGAAATAGCAAAAAATCCAAAAAAATTACTGTATTGTACCTTAAACAGATAAACTTTACTTTAAATATGCATAGATATATTATATCAATAGATAAAAGGCTGTAAAATAAGTTCTATTTCAAGATTTCTTAACCAACTAGAGACTACTAGGGTACTTCTTAGGAGACTACCAAGATATTATCCACAACCTGTGAAAAAATTCGAAAACACAAAATTTGAGTTTAAATTGTCATAATTATCAAAAATAAACAAAAAAATCTAATTACAATGTCTAAATTTGTTTTTAAGTAGGATATTACGAAATTATGTTTTTGTGATTTTTACTAGTTTGGGGTCGGTCACAAACATGGACCGAGTTCATGACCAAGACCATACTCAGCCATCAAGTATTATATATTGTTAAAAAGATACTGATTTAGGCTACATAAAACAGAAGACAAAATTAAAAAATATTACAACTTGTAAAAGTTACAGCTGTTTGAGTGAGGTGAAAAAGGGTCAAGTCGTCAGAGAACACATGTACCCTATATCTCGGTTAATTTTGAACTTTTTGAAAAAAAATCTTCACAATTTGTCTTAAAATAGCCTAAATCACAAAAAAACATCAAAAACTATATATATTTTTATGATTCTTATTTTTTTCTAAGAAAAATCAGTTTTTAGGCAAATATAGATCGACTCACTAAAATTACCATAACTTTTTTTTGAACAGGCGAGGTTTCAAAAGTTTATATATTTTTAGAAACTAGAAGTCAGGAGCTATATGCAAATAGTTATCCCTTGTAAAATCCTGACCATTTTAGGTAGTTGCGCCATGTCCAAAGACATTTTTCCTATGATTTTCATGCTTTTCCTACCACACCGGTACCAAAACTACAAAGTTATAGACTTTGTCGTACCTCAAAATAAAGCTCTTATATAGCAATACTAGGAACTGAAAACCATTTTTTGATATCTTTTATCATTGAAGAGATTTTCTAGTTCAAATATAGCATGAAAAAATTCAAATTTTCACCCCTTTTCAACTTCAAACAGCCCTAGAATCGCGGAAGTAGCACCAAATGACCTGAAATTTACCATGTAAGTCTATTTTTATGTCCTCTACAAGAAAAAATCACTTTGGAATGGTTATTTGAAACATTACAAAAAACCAAGTTAATGTCCGATTTTTTTTCATTTTGCCCCATAGTGGAGAATGGGAATGGGATGGGTTGAGATTAATGTATGTGTGAGTAAATTGGAATGAATTGAGACTTTGAGACTTTGTTAAATTGCAATAAGCTGTTACAAATGTTTTTCTGAAATTTGTCGAATTTTTAGTTTTCTCGTCAAAAACTTCTTGTAGTTGAGCATTTTGTTCAAATTTTCAAAAACTCATTAAATTTCTCATCTAATTAATTTATTATCTCCTAAGTTACCGACAGAAGCTAGTTTTAGAAATAAAAGATACTCAATAGCCTTAAATTTGCCATGGTCATTAAAATCCAGACCAAAACCGGCAGCAGTTGCATAAAAAATTGCATCACAAAGTTTTTTCTTACAATATTCTCAGAATTTTTACATTATTTTTCACAAAAGAAACTCGCTCGATTTTCAAACAATTTTTATCTTTTTTCATCCCTTTTGTTTCTTAGCAAAAGATGCGGCAAAAATCATCAGTAACAAAAAAGAAATCGATTAAAAATCGCAACATGTGTCCGAGCCTTTTCGAATTTTAAAGTGAAGGCTAGCAAAGCTGAAAAATTGTTAAAAGAGGAAAGGAAGAAGAAAAAATTGCCGAAATGAGAAACAAGAAATTAATTATGATCCCTTTCTATTGTTATAAACGAGTAAAGAATGAGAATAAAGAGAATGAAGGGGCCATGAGAAGATGAGGAAGAACAAAAAAATAAGCGAAATGAAATGGACAGAATGGAAAAATACGGCGGGTCGAGGAGATTTTTTGGAAGTTATTAGGAGTTTTTGTGTTTTTGCCAAAAAGTTTTAAGTTTTTAAAATGTTTTTCTTTTTTTGTGAAGTTTAGCTTCAATCACAGGTTGCGCCTTAACCAGGTGTCAATTTCAATTAATCTAAATCTGTACTTTAATCTCAAGAAAGTCAATCTAAAGCTTATCGTTAATCTTTAGCTGAGCGTCAATCTAAGCTAATTTTAAGATAAAAATCAATTCCAATCTAAACATTAGTCCAAAGCATTAGTTATCAAGTTTTAGCTAAAATTTCAACACAACTTCACCCAAGTATTCACTTTCAGTTTCACATTCGCTCACAATATGTGTGTAAGGGATACTTTTTTTCACTTCAAAAACACAATAAATGATGATAAAAAAAATTCGGACTCTTTTTTAAGGAAGAACAATTCACGGATTAAGTTTAACAAAAAAAAATGTTGAAAATGAGAGAAATGAAACAACAAAAGAAATGAAAAAATTTCGTTGATTAGAAATGGAAGTTGTTAGAATTGCGTGAATAAGAACTGGACCTGGTTGGCGTTTGACGAAACAATAGATTTCATCGTGAACAATGCGAAACATTTCATCAATTTTTAAACTGAACATCCTGGTTATTTTTCATCCTCTTTATCTCTTTTATTCATCGTCATCAGCAGCAATAACAAAATGAAATTGAAAAGTATTAAAAAGAAACACAAGAAGCGATTCGAATGGAATGAAATTGAGGAGATCCTTTTGTATGATTGATAGATTTTTTCATAGATTTTAGAACTTATTGTTGCTGTATTGAGGAGATTAATGGATTATTGCACAAATATTAGGTAATGGGTTTTTGTTTGGTGCTGCTGATGCTGTGCTGGCGTTTACGGAGAATCTAACAGAAATGATTTTTAGGCTTTATTACACAAAATCTTCCGCATCTTTTATTGCTGCTTTAAGCTGCATTTTCGGTTGAAAATATCAAATTTGTTTAAAAGATCCATGAACACAAGTAAAATCATGGCTAAAAATTTAAAATTCAGATCACAAATTAACACATATAAATTTTGCAGCGCAAATTTCAATTCAGTTCCACATTTCATCACTAATGCATTTATTGCCTCACATTTCGTGCTTCTACCATAAACCAAAAGATTAATCAGAATACAAATCCAATTCTATTGTATTAGCACAATTCTTAATTCTGCAACATTTTTTTTATTCATTCATATTCAATTTCACATTTTTCTATCCCCAGAAAAAATTCTCATTGTATCATAACCTCAAAAAAATCAGTGAATAAAAGATTAATTAAAATTGAATAGAATTAAATGCGAAAAAAGTGTCACACGTCGTTAATGCTATTATCACCTTGTCACCGCATTAGCAATTCTGTCACCAAGTCAATTTATAAATTTTTTTATTTTCAGCACATACAAGAAGGCAAAAAGTGAACAAGACACATTTAAATTCAACATGGGACTAGAAGTTTGATTTGCGTTAGCTAAATAGGTTGGATACAAATTTAAGACTTTTGTCTAAAGTGGCACTTTGGGCTTTAATATACTCAAACAGGGTACTGAGACCAGGCCAGTGTTGAGTTTTCCGGCGTTTCTTTTTTGGTTTCGGAACTAGTGTCGTGACGTACGCACTACTAAAGTAGCACCGTAGAGTAAGGTTTAAAAAGCAATGATCTAACCTACCAGACATTTGTTCGTGGTATTTCTGAATCATCTGCTCTGCACTGTGAATTGTGGCTACCAAAACTGGTTACAATAGTTATTAAATTCAGCAAAGTGTAAAGTTTACCACAAAATTCGCTTTTATTCTTTTGCTATTTTACACAATTTTTACATAATTCTCAACTTTTTCTTAACATTTTATTTTCTCACACCAAAAAAAACTTAAAAAATCTTTTCGTGTCCCTTTTTCATCGGGAAGCGAAATTTGACACTTTTTGGGCTCTCTCTTGGGGACTCACAAAGTGATATTTTCTTGACAATTCTCAATTCATTCAACAAAAAAAAAATTGAACATAAAAACTAAATTTTTGTGGTAAATTTCCGGAGGGCAATCGACAAAGAGTGGCGCAAAAATGTTTATTTGTGGACGTTTTGTAAAAGGAAATCTCACGCCGTTGATGCAATCAGCAAACACTTTCAATTTTAAATTGAGACGATGACATTTTTTGTGGTTCGAGTTTCAATTTTTTTTGGGTTTTTTGATTGCTTGTTTTGTTTTATTTGCTAAAAACTTTTACTTTCTCAAGGATTTTTGGATGAAATGACAGTGAATATTTGATGAAATGATGTTGATTTGAGGAGGATATTGATGAATTTATTTAGTGATTTGATGACCTTTTTGTTAAGGAAATGATTTGGTTTGTCACGTAAATGAAATCCTTTTGTTTGAAGATATTTAAGAATTGTCCATCTTTTGTGAGAAAGTTACATAAGGTCTTTTTTGTTCTGGTAAGTAAATTTCGAACAAAGCTAATTTTTTTTTCAAAAAAAAAAAATAAAATTAAAAAAATTAAAACGTTTAATCTTCAGCACCTCAAAAATATACAGCAAATTTTTCTCTAACCATCTCAAAAATATGTAGCATCATAAAAAGGATTTTTGTCATAAAATCATAAAAATTTTACTTTCCAAAAAAAAAACTTTGTGGGCGTTTTGTTTGCAAAACATTGCTCTTCTTTCTTAATTTCATATTCATTGTCCGTTAATTGTTGCAGGTCAACAAAATGCAAAAATGACAGAAAAAGTTAATAAAAAGTAAGAAAAAATTATGAAAATTTTGTTTTGTAGGTCAAAATAAATCATAAAATAATAAAAATTTGTAAGAAATATAAAATAGAAAAGAAGTTTTGACAAATGAGTTTATGACTGAAAAGTCATAAATCAAGGTCTTTGGCAAAGTCATTAAGGTGAGTTATGAATTTTGCTTTTTAGGATCTTTTAGTACAGAAAAAATTGTTGAACAAAAATTTGAAATGAAAAGAAAGTTAAACAAAAAATCTAAAAATTTAAAAAACTTGCGTAAATTTTACGATTTTTTTATACAAAATTTTTAAAAATTATAAATTTAATAATTTTTAATTTTAAAATTATAAAAGTGTCTGACCCTTGCATCTCACCAATGACAACGTCACTTAACCCTTCCCATCAGAACCACTGTCACATAAAAAACATCACATTTTCTCCATTGCGTTTCGTTCAATTGCGCAATCAGCGTCATCTTCGTAACCCTTTCATTCGTGGCTTCTCTCGCACACAAAGAACAGATGTTTTTGGATATATTTTGTCTGTTTTTATGTAGTTACACTCCGAGAGAAAAAAATATAGTGAAGTTTGGAGGAATGAGAATGGAGGAATAAAATTGAGAGAAAAATGAAAGAATTTTGAATAACTTTGTTTTTTATACAAATGTTAAATTTAATTTAAAATGCTTTAAAAATTTAGGAAAAAGTTTAGAAAACTTATAATTTAAAATCTAAATTTTGTAGATCAATTTTTAATTTTTTAAAAAAATTAATTTATAATTTTTTAAAAAAATTAGTTTATAATTTTTTAAAAAAACATTTACAATTTTTTAAAAGAAATTAATTTTTAATTTTTTAAAAAATTTAATTTCTAATTTATTACTTTTCATTTTTATTAATTTTATTTTTAGCTTTTTTATGTTTAATTTTTTTTTAAATTTTTAAATTTTTTACTTTTTTAAAAAAATTTAAATTATTTTAAAAGTAAGAAAAAAGTTTAGCATTTAAATTTGTTTCTTAAAGTAAAATTAATTTTATAATAAGAAACCGATTATAAAAAGAAATATTATAAAAATAAACTAAAATTAAAAAACTTTTAATCTTCATATCAGTTTATCCAAGCAAAACCAGCTCGTGCCGCAAATGATTCAACAATAATACTTTTGTTCCTCTCTCAATTTCAACAGTTAATATATCCCCGTTTAACCAAAAAACCTAGAATTTTTCCTCATTTACCCAACTTCAAATTACCTTTACCTTCAAATTATCGACCAATTTCTGTTAACTCAATCTCACATTATTTTCATTATTTTTGTTACAAAATAAAAATGTGAAGAGAAATTGATGAAGTGCAGCACGACAACATCCCTTTTTTATGGAAGGGGTTGCTACTACTTCAAAACATCTCGTTGCATCCTTTGTAACAGAAATAATTTTGACATAAAAAATATAAACGGGGTAAAAAGTTTTTATGGCTCGTGACAAATTTTTTTTGATGAAATTGAGGAAAAAAATCATTGAAGCTGTTAATTTGATTTTTTGATTGCAATCTGGGATGTTTTATGTTTTGTAGTTTGAAGATTTATTGTGTAGAATTTTCGAATCGAGATGAATGAAAAATTTAAAAAAAATATAAAAAATTATTTTTTTAATTTAAAAAATTTAATTTCTAAAATTTTAGTTTAATTTTTTAAAACATTTTTATTATTAGTGTCTTTATGTCTTTCTCAAGGAAAATTTTAAAAGCTTATATGAAACAAAGTGTTTAAAAGCAATATTATATTTTCATGTTGCCATCAAAAAACTGTCAATTTAAATAAAATGGAGCAAAATTGGGTAAAATGTATACCAAGCCCCCAAAAGATTACATAATAAATCACTTTTTGTACTAACTTGGGAATGATTTGGTAATTCAATGAACAGTTTTTATTTCACAAGTTTTGACTAAAAATGTAAAAATTAATTCAACTTTATATTTAATTTAAAACTTCAAATATTTTAGTTTGCTTTAAATTTTGCCTTCACAAAAAATAAAAAAGAAAAATTTCTCCAAAAAAATCTATAAATTTGTCTTCACATTCTCTTAATCTTCCTCTTTAAAAGCCAATTTCCTTTCAAACTCCTTCAATCCTTACGACACATAAAAAGTTTTCCAACAAAAGCAGAACTGGACGCCTTTAGAGTTTCACGTTACAATTTATTGTCGAATTGCAGGCCATTGCATTCATCCATTGTTCCAATTCCTCTTTATATTTTTCAAAATCTTTTTATGTTCTCAAAAAAAATTCGGAGAAATGAAAATAAATTTTTAGGTTATGTCATTCAATTCTCTTAAAAAAAGCCTTTTTGATCCTTTTTCTCGCAAAAATAATCTATTGTTCCTTCACATGCAATTTGAATCCTTTTTTGACCATTCCATGCTGATTTTGTTGCCTCGAGGATAAAAGAATTCAATAATGATCATCATCATTTCATTTTCATTGTTCTTCTCCATTGTGTGAGATTCTTTTGGATGAGAAATTTTTGTACATGGAAAAATTGCATTTTTGAGTCATTCTGAGTTGCACAAATATTTCTCACAACGAAGAGTTTTTGGCTTCTTTTACTGAGTCAGTTGTATGACGAGGCTAGGCTCAGGTAGAATATAAATGGATATCGACAGCATTTAATAGAAAGAAATATCCATCGGTCATGCAAAAAAGCAGAAATAAGGAAAAAATGCTTTTTATTGGGTTTTGAAATCTTTTTATTTCTTGTTGCTTAACTGAGTTTTTGTGATATTAGAATTGAAAAGGATTGTGAATGAATTAGTTTTGTTTGAAGAGAGCATTTGATAACTCAGGATATATTCAAATTTTATTTTAAGACATGGATATATTATATCATAGCCTAAATCGAGAAAATGTAAGATCCCAGTATCCAAAACCATAAAAAGGTAGTTAAGAGCTATAAGAAAGTTTATCGCAGCTAGTTTTAATTGGTTTTTGTTAGCTAGAGAGGTACAATTTTTATAATAGTTTAATAACCCTTGTTATATCGACAGCATTTAGTGTTTCATCCAAGGTAGAAAATCTCTGTATTAATCCTGAAAAATCCCACAAGTTCTAAAAGATACTTGGAGAAGGAATCAAGATATCTAATTGGGACTGGGATTTTTGGGGAATAACCCTGAGCCTTCTTGGTTTTATCTTTATTTCATCGAGTGCTGTGTAAAAGATGAACCTAACCCTCTCTAACAAATCTGCTAGAAAGAAACCTGGGATGCACCAAAATATTTAAACCTCACACTTATTTAAACCTTACACTTGTACTGGCAGGTTCGCCTACATATGGCTCAATATTCAAGATACTACAGAAGACTAAAATTATAAAAGTATTTTTAAAATGTAAAAAAACTATGAATTTTGTGACTATCGAAGAATTATTCTTTAAAAACAGGCATTCTACAACAAACTTGATCAACAAATTTGTACATCCTTATCTCATAAATCTCATGCCTTATATCTGCAAAGTTATATAATTATGACAAAGATAAACACACACTTTGTATTTATTTCTAAAAATTATTTTCACAATTTCAACAAGAGCTTCAAAATCAAAGGAAACATCAAACAGAGAAAAGGGATAAAAAGGAGTAAATAAATAATAATAAGAGTAATAATAATGCACACAACAAAAAAAAGATTCATTTCATGATCGAGTAAATTGAAAAGGATTTAGTTTTTACCTGATCAGGTTGATGGGAATTTTTTATGGTCGTTGGTCGATTCTTGACGTTGTTTACCTCTTTTTTTCTTGATTTATTTTCATTTGAACAGAATTTTGTGGAATTATTGACATTTTATGTCTGTTGATAAATGGAATGAAAGTGACATGATGAAAAATGCCTTTGAATGAAATTGCGTGGTAGATACTAAAAAAATTATATTGAATTGCAGAATTAATTTTGGGATAATATTACAGGTTTAAGTGCAAGTTGGAATATTTTCACATGGACAACAATAAAGTCATAAAAACTTTACCTCAAAAAAGGTGTAAAGGCTTGTCAAATTTCATGAGATATTTCAGTAACATTTCAGCAAAAAAAAATCATTCATTTTTTTATATCATCAATTTTTTCTATGCTTAATTTTCATAATAAGCAACAAGCAATATAACATTGACATTTTACAGAGTTTAATGCTCCGTGTTACTACATCGAAAGGTTGTTATACAAAAATTGGTTTTAACTGATTTGTACTCGATTAGTTAATATTTCTAGAGACACTCTTAATAAATCAGGTATTTCAATTTATTACTTTTTTGAGTTAGATGGCAAAGCCTTTAGCATACAGGTGTGGATACAAGTGTTGATAACTGACTAGCATTGCTTTGATATGTAGTTTTTTACTTAAGTAGGAAGAAGTTCAAAAAAGGCTTAAATGTTTTACGATGCATTCACTTGATGTTAATTAAATTTTTAGATACAAAAATGGTGGACACTAATAGTGTCTGGACTCCAGGTGTCTGTTTTTTGGACATTCTGTGCCCGCGGATCTCGAAAATTGGAAATTTTAGAAAATTTTCTATCATTATGGAAAATGATGGAAATAGTGAAAAATTATAGAAATTATTAGAAAATGTTGGAAATTGGTAGAAAATGTTGAAAATTATGAAATTTGCGGAGCGTTTTAAAAACACTTCTGTTCACGTTGACGGCTGGTCCATTTTCTAACATTTTCTAACATTATTTAACATTTTCTAAAAACAAATTATAAGTTTTCGCCGTTTCAATTATTTTCTAACGATTTTGGAATAATTTATAATTTCTAATTTTCAGACTCGGAAGTCCACAAAGTCCGGACACCACTTTTTAGAGTCCGGACTTTGGAGTACTGCCAACTCTGACTCAAAATAGAATTATATTACGTTTTGGGTAAAGTTTTATTGAATTTCGTGGCTTTAATCCTTCACTATGATCTCAATACTGATTACATAATATATTGAACCACTAATAATTCCTTTAAAAGATACTTTTATTTGATATTTTTAATTATAAAAATCTGAAAACTTGCTTTAGTTATAAAAGGTGAGAATATTTTTTTTTTAGAATTCAATTATACATCAAAACAAGATTTCAATACAAAATGTAATGTAAAACTCAATCTTCCCACCCTCTAGACAGTTCAGTGCAACAATCAAAAATAATCAAGTCAACGAGTAAGTCACAAATAATTAAAAAACATTGTCTCGAATTGCTCAATGCACGTATGCAGTACGAGTCAATAAATAAAAAAATAATAATTTTATTAGTTTTTGTCTAAAAATACAACTCGATTATCACAAAAAAGGCCACAAAACAAAGGAACAAGTCTTCATATCAGCACGAGAAACTAGTTGAGTCAATTGTTTAAGTCATTGTCAAGGCCATTTAGGTTCAACTTGTGTACTTACTGCCTGAATATCAATGCAGTGTGAACAATGAACCCGTTTATGGACATTGAAAGTAATTTGTAGGAATATTAATATTTATAGATTAAGCAAAGAGTAGTCGGTGACGGCGACAGTATTTCGAGTCTTTGTTTACTCATTCCTTTCTAATGTTCAATATGAATTTCGACTTGAGAATATTAACTGCTTCTGTGTTGTTGCTGACTTAACTGATAAGAAGAAAAAAGTGAAACTTTTTTGAATGTTTTAATGTTTTTTTATTCATTTGACTTTTGAGGAGCTGAGTTAATGAGAAAAGTATTGAGAATAATTTGGTAATCATCAAAAGTAATTGAGTAAATGAAAAATAAAAATCTTTATTTAATAACAATCTAATTATTTGATGAAATAGCGTGGTGAAATTTATTTTTCAGAATTGTTTTGAAAAAAATATCAGAACCTGGAATCAAATCAATTTAGTATTAAAATGATTCTGAGAAGTCATAAATAAGAAAAAGGTTTCGTGGGTTTACTTAGGAAGACTTAGTGTCATTGAGTGTCCTAACCAATTTCAAAAAAATCAACTAAGAAATCAAATAGATTAATAAAGCGAAAAATATAATACGGTGAGAATTTCTTCTCATTTGTTGAAATTCATTCAGGCGATTCGCTTACATGAATTTCTTTGTCGTTCGCACATACTTTGATGTTATCACTCATAATACTTTCTACTTCGCTTCATAAAATTTCATATTAAGTAACAATCAGTTCGAAATTGCAAAAACAAAAATTCCATGGAATTTTAAAAATATATTTGTGAAGTTTGTCTCATGAATGTGGCCAGCGTAAGACCATGTGTACAAAAAAAAGACAACTGATTAAAGTGAATCACGCGCAGTCAATGAAGCCTGAATTAAACTCGAATCATATTTACTTTGTTATGAAAAATAATTATTTAATCACAAACAGATTAGAAGAGTTTCATTGGCAGGCTGAGCATATATTTTTCAGAAAAATATAGGACATTTAATATTTTAGATTAATTTTTAACTTTGTAGAAGCTAAAAATAAAGGAAATTAGGCATAATTATCAAAACATCTTTGCAAAACCAAGAAGATGGTCAGCCTTTATTTATAGCAATTTTTTATACCATTATAATTGAACATGCTCAACAATTTTTTCATTAACATTATAAAAAAAATTAAAGATTTATTTTGAATATTTTTGTTTTTAATAATCTTTTTATAATCGTGTGACTATATTTATTTTGCAATCTTTTTCATGACACGTGCCCCACGTCTTTTTAAAAAAAAATTAGTCAGTTGGACCTCTAATCTATATTTTGTGTCATTTTGGTTTTAATGTCCTCTTAGAAATAAAAATGATTATTAAGTTTACGAAAAACAAAGAAAAATTCATGACCTAGAGTACGCGTCCGTCAGAATAAATAAACGTGAATTTTGGCACGGCTTTTTTCTGTTTAATTCTTCAATCTTTATAAATCAATCTTCTATTGATTTTATTAGAACATATTATTTGAGTTCAGTTCTGAAAATAATTCACTTTATTCAATATCAATTGACATAAATTCATTCAAGATTATCTTTCTACAACCAAAAAAGTGTCAAAATCTACACTTGATAATTTTCCAAAATTTTGAGTAAAATTATCTCTTCTAAAACGTACATTCACTTCGAAATTAATTAAATACACTGATCATTGCATATGAAATAATTTTTAAAAAAAGATTTATTAAAAGTCTATTTTTGGAGCTAATACATGACCTGAGACACGAAATAAATTTGACAAAAAAAGCCTTTCATTTGTGTATATTTATTTACACATGACTAAGCTAAAATATTAAATGTTATAAAACTTATTAAACATAGAAAAAACTGAAATTTTAAGTTAAAGATATTTAATTTTTAAATTTATCAATTAAAATATAATTGAATTTAGAAAACTTAGGTTTAAAAAATTTCAAATAAATTCATAAAAATTGTAATATTCAAAATCAAGCAAATTGTTTTTTTGTAAATTCTACATAGATATGAAATTATACACAAATAAATTCGTCATGAACATGTGTCTTAAAATTTGTCCCCATTCCACCATTTTTAATAATACTAACTTTTAAATTCCAACAAATAAACATTAAAACAACCTCTTAATTTCATCTTATTTTCAAATAGAACATTTACTTAAGGAGCACAAAGCAACTCCCTTCATTTAATTCATTCATCTTGAGCATCTTCATTTTTTTTCTGAGGGGTTCAAAATGTGTTTTTTATATAAAAATAGAAGAAGAAAAGTTTTAAGCAGCAGCACGCGTTTGTCGTGCAACAAAACAAAAAAATCTTTATTCTTAAAAAAGAGACAATTTTTAATAGCTTTGAGATGAAAATCTTCACCCTCGAGTTATTTTTTTATAAGAAATGTGCACGTAACTATAGGAACTAAATACAGATAGATGAGACATAAGGTAGAAAAAAATAAGACGAGTGGCAACCATTAAACATCAGTGAATGAATTTTTGTCTAATTTAATGTTTAATAAGAATTAAAAAATAGGGAATAAGATGAAGAAATTTAGGAGGATGTGAGGATGACACTTGGCACCTGAAATAACAATTTTTATTCATCATTTGTATTTCTTGGTGTTCTTGTGGTGAATTTTTAGATAATGTTTGAAGCTTTTGAATTCTGCATAAAATCGAGTGCTAAGTGACATAATCAACTTGACTGATTTTATAAAATTAAATTAATTTTGAAATATTTTCCAAAATGATCAGTAAAAAAACAAATGCTGATTAAAAAATTAAAGATGTTTAAAATTTACAATATTTTTTTTTAAATAATTTGTTTAACAAATTTTGTGATAAGGCTTTACTTTATCTTCTTTTGTCATTGGTCCATAGGTACAATAAGTACGCAATATTTCAAAACTGAGAAATTCAAGAAATAATAGAAAATTTTATTTCTACCTAAGGATCCTCAGGTCTCCCTCCAGTACCCCTATTATTACAACAACAACATTCGGACATTGCATGTGGACAACGAAGGCATCACATTGCATCAAAAAAGAAAGAAAGAAAGAAAAAAATCTTCGCAATTTTTCTTCTTCCTCATTTCTTCCATTCTTACAAAAATAATTTTTATTACTCCACATAAAACTTACTCTTTGGTCAATTTTACGCACACAAAAGTAAGTTCTCTACACACACAACCATTTCCATTCACTTGCCGCTCTCTTTCTCACCATAAACGTGCTCTTTTGCTTTATTGGAACAATTCTTAGACTTGTATTTGTGATTTTATATACAACTGTGTTAGTTTCCAAAAATTCAACACAAAAAATTCTGAGGAAAAAATATATTCACCCAAAAAAAGTGAACTGAAAGACCGTAGTCCCATAAGACTCGTCGTAATGACAACAGCACACAAACAAGAGCAAAAAAAATTTTATTTGAAGTTACACAAAAAAGAGACGAGGGCGCAAATATTCTGAATTGACTTATTTTTTCGGTGTATTCTTAAAAAATTTCTTCTCATTTATAAGACGTCTTCCTTACGGAATTGCTGTTCAGAAGACTTTTGGATTTTTTGGTGTCAAGACGGAAAAAAAATATTTTAAGGATCGGAAACGCGGCAAACTAAGAAAAAATATTTTTTGGATATTTTTTGAAAAATAAAAAATTCATTTGTGAAAAAAGTTGACAAAAAAATTGTGAAATTAAATGCAAGTTTAAGAAAATAATTTAATAGTTTGTTCAAATTAAAATTTATTTTGTTTATAAAAATTGTGAAAAAGTTCTAAGGATTTTATACACTAAAGATAAAAAAGTACAAAAAAGCTACAAATTTTTGTAAAAATTAAAAATCTTTTAGGTGAAAAAACTTTATTAAACAAATTAAAAAAGAAACCTGCAAAAAATCATCAACCAAGAAATACTTAAAAAAGAATTAATAAACTACAATAAGATCATCATACATCCCTTAAAATTCTAAAAAACACTTGAAAACATTATCAAAAACAAAACAGTTTAGTGTAATAATCTTAAAAAAAGCCGGCAGTGCTTCTTAAATATTTCAACAGATTATTCTTAAAATTTATCAGCATCAAAACAAAGACTTAGCAAGCTAAGAAAAGTACCGAAAAGTTTATAATACCTTGACTATTCAGCAATCATTTAATTAGATTTAGAGAAAAAATACAAAAATAATTTACAAATCTATGCAAATATAAACTAAAAATTCAACGAGACAAAGGACAATGACTTCATCACTCCTGCAGAATTCACAGAAAACAATGGGTAAGTAATTGACACTTAATATGTAGCTAACTATGACATGATATCTGGGTGGTGGGTGTGATTAATTTATTTGAAACTGGGGTCAATTTTCTGTCTTTATTTTATATTCTAAGAGATTTTTCTTCAACTTTTTACGGAACTATTCAAATTACTCAAAAATATTTGTTAATTTTTGACATTTTTGCTTTTAAAAACTTCTCCAGTGTTTTTTTGGGTTCAGTAGTGAAATCTTAGTCGTAGACTAAGATAACTTGCTGTAGATTATTCAAAAGGTTTTTAAGTAGGGCCTTTGCGTGTTTTTGCAATGGACATTCCTGTATTTTTGAATATTTCGAAAGAATAAAAAAAATTCAGGCAAGAAACTTGAAGTCATGGGTTCAAGTCTCGTCCAATGCTCTAACTTTTTTGTTCATTATTTTTGTCCTTTATTATTTGAAAAAATAGCTAGTATTTAGAAATTTGCAATTTTTGCATTCTAAATTTTGAAAAAAATAAATACAAATAATTCTTGCGTCAGTTGCAAATTTTTTCAAAAAAATCTTGTGATATATTTTAGCAGAATACAAATTACTTTCAATTATAACTTAAAATGTGTATTAGTTATATGTTTTCAACTTTTCATCTCAAAAGTTAGATGTTCACTTTTGAATTATGTCCATAAAATAGCTTATGTATTAGATTTTAACTCGAGATATTTAATTATTGAGAAATTCGAAAATATCGTGCCATTTCAATAGTCAAAAAAAATCGTGAATCATTAACTAAATGTAATAGTTAAAATCTAATACAGTTTTCGTTTTTCATATTATTATATTTTATATTCATATTATTTCGAATATATAAAACATTTTTTAAATGATTCAAGTAAAAAGCTAATAAATTTGAAAACTAAAAACACAAGAAAAAAGTCTAAAAACATCTCAATAAATCATGTTTTTCTAGTGCGTCGAGTTAAAAAGAAGTTGCCGCCTTTAACCCTTAAGAATGAGTAACAAAACGCACACATAATCACCTAAACATACATAATGTCTCTTTTTATAATACGAAAAAATATTTTTTTATTCATTTGAGGACTCGAAAGTGTTTTATTGTGTCGAATGTGCTTGAAAAATGAATTTAATATTGAATATATTGTAAATTTAAAGAATGAACGTATTTAAGTATTATTATTATTATTTCAAAATATTAAGGAATAAAACGTATTAATAAACCCGATGAGTAAGATAGAAACTAGGACAAAAGAAATGCGATAATGAAAGAAAGAAGAGAAATGAAATTAGAGTAAAAAATGTAAATATTGCATCTGCTGTTTCACATAATAAATTTAACCCCAAAAAAACTACATGGAAATTACAGTTTAGAGAAGTATTTTATGGAATAGCATGTAATCTACAGGAGATAACTTTTATGTGCGGTCTTCAAAGGGTAGTTTTGTGTGTTTTTGAATGGTCAGTTTTCAGATAAACTTTGTTCAGTTTGGAACTTTTTTGGTTCATTATGTTAGTGGAATATTTATTAGGTTTTTCCATATTTTATTCATTTTGGTTGGAATGGGATCGGGATGGGACAGTAAATTCCCTGGATTAATTTATTAATTTTTTCGTATTTATGATCGTGTATTTTTAAATTTAGTCATTAAGTCATTAATTTATACAAAACAAGGTAAACTGGTGTTTTATAAAACATTATAAAAATAGATTTAAAATAATATAATAATATACCTGTTTAGGCTCCATAGTTCAATATTACATCAAATAGAGACTTCAAAAGGCTATTAAGTAAAATACTAGGATCTAAATAAGAAAAGAATAAACTGATTATTAAATTCATGTAAAAGTTTCCTTAAAATACCTTAAAATACCTTACTCAGAGTTAGAAAGTAAGACTAAAATATCTTAAAAAGAATTAATATTATTTTTTAACATCAATAAATCAAAATTTATCTAAAAATCCAAAATTTCGCAAGAATTATTATTTCAAAAACTATCTGAGTTTAAATTCTCACTCAAGTTTTTTTCACAAAATCTTCTTCAATTCTTCCTTATTTTTCTTTCTACTCGTTCTTTTCATTTTTCTTCAAATTTCAATTCATCCGATTGCACATGTACAATATGATGCAATATGTCATTAAAAACCAACAAAACGAAATTTTTCAATAACGAACAAAAATAAATGTCACATGTGACTTCCTGTGGACCATTCGTGATCCTTTTCATAAGTTTTTTTTGAAAGAAATTTTAACAATTTTAAAGATCATCAATTTTCTGAAGTGAGAGAAAAAAAGCTACGCAATATTATGAAAAATGTGGAACTGCAGTTGAAAAAAACTTGGTGTAGCATGAGAAGGAATTTTAATTTTTAAAGGAAGTATGACTAGCCGGGTAAATGAGTTTTTTGGTAACGAAATGAATTTTTGTGGTAGAAAATTGGTTGAGTTTTACAGTAATTAAAAACTAAAATTTTAAAATGTAAATAAAGTGAAAAATTGCTTTTAATATTGAGGATAATTAAATTTATAGTGACGGCCTTTAATTTGATCTTTAAAAATCTTTAATATTACCATCATTTTCGCAAGCCATACCATTTTATTCCATCCATCCTTTCATTTTCTTTCAGCATAAAATCCATTAAATTTCATCTTCAATACTTTTCACTTTTTTCCTCTATATTTATTCTTTCCCTTTTGCACAAACACATCGAAACGTGCAAATCCGAAAAAGGGAGAAAAGAAAATTTTTATTTTAATCCCTCGATAGAAACCCTTTTTCGTCCACCCTCATTGTTGATTCATCTAACATACTCGATTCTCCGTCGCCTCATCCTTTCTATCATCTTGCGGAAAATATTGTCAGAATTTTCGGAGATTATAGTTCTAGTATTTTTTAAAAATTTATAAAACTTAAAAAGAAAATAGAAACAAAAATAAATGTTTGAAAAAATGAAAATATTTCAATAATTTTTTAAAAATTCAATATTTTTTAAAATTAAATTCTTAATTTTTATTCCAATTTTCTAACTTTTAAAAATTATAAAAATCTACACGAAATTCACCGCACGATTTCAACCCTCACAATTTTATCTCTTCAATATCAGCATTTCGCACACATGATGACGACGATGATGAAGGGAAAAAAGAACACACAAGAAAGAAGAAAAAGAAAACTTTTTATAGTAAAAGAGTTGCTCGAGACACCAACACAGACGAGAGAAAAAGTCTCATTTCCCAACCCGAACACACGCATCACCCCATTTTATGCCTCATTTACAAAACATAACCCGTCCATTTCTCGGTGAACAACCATTTTTATCTCTGTTATTTTTGCGAACCCTCTCGAAAGAAATAAAAATTGTTGCCTTTTTATTTTCCACCCACGTGCGAGCATACATGCACAGACATTGAGAGAAAATTTTGTATTAAGGAACGGCATTTATAGCTGAGAGAACGAACCCCCTCATGTGATATTTTCTCTCTGTATGTACGCATTTTATTGATAGGGTTAAAATAAAGAAAGAAGAAGGAGTTTGCTTTTGGAATAAAAATTGATGACGATGGTTATTTTGCTTGAATCTCAAGGGTGAAATTTTTATGCTGTGTGGACATATGTATTGGTGAATGGCGTTACTATTGGATACTTTTGAGATGGCGAAAGGGTTGAGATGGAGAATATTAAGTGCAAAAGGCACTTTATTGATTTAAGTGAGGAAAATTAATCAAAACTTTATGAAATGTTATAAGTGGATGTTGAAAATTTTAATTCAATATTTAAAATTCATTAAATTTTCCAAAATATCCAAATGTCACAAAAATATTGAAATTTTATTCAATTTATGGACTTATCCATTTAATCCATGACAATTCTTCAATGTTTACAACTTTCACTCTCATTTACTCTCTCAGTTCTTCTAATAATAAAACAATTCACTTTCTCTATTTTTTTCTCAGCATTTTCACTCTCAATTCACCCCTTTTCCATCCACCCTTTGCTCAGACTTTTCATTCATCTCCC
Source organism: Chironomus tentans (assembly GCA_963573255.1). Lineage (NCBI taxonomy): Eukaryota > Metazoa > Arthropoda > Insecta > Diptera > Chironomidae > Chironomus > Chironomus tentans. Next base: position 22,055,678 of record OY754305.1, on the reverse strand, counting down.
CTTCAAGAAAATTGTCTCTCCATGTTGGCTGTGCTTGTATTTGTGCTGATTTTTTTTCTCATCATCTACACTCATATGTCATAACTTACATAATACAACACGCGTGTATAAACATTTTATCAGGAAAATTTAATCTTGTTGATGTAGTTTGTAGTAACATATTGTTGTCGTTCCTTCATGCTGTAAGTGTTGTTGTTGTGATAAGCAACAGACTGTAAATAAAAGGAGAGAAATGAGAAAGAATTGGATAGGAAAAATTGAGAGGAAAAGCTGCTTTGTTGTTTTTGGGAAAACGAATTTTGTTGCTATGAGATTAGATTTGGTGGCTATTAAAATTGTTAATGGGATTAAAATCAGATTTTTAATAAACATAACCTCAAATTTAGCATAATATCCATAAGATGCATAAATCTAATCAAAATTTTTTTTTATTTAATTCCAGAACTAGACGAAGCAGTTACACCACCAAAACAAACCAACATCAAGACTGAACCATCGGATGATGCAGCAGCGAATCTCTTTGCTTGCTTTAATTCACCAGCACTTTCACTTTTTGCTCCACAACTTCTAACAAATCCAACAGCAGCCGCCGCTGCTCTTATGGCATCATGGCCAATACAATTACGTGCTCAGCTTGCATCCACAATGGGTCTTCCTACACATACACCATTCTTCCCACCTGGATGGCCAATGACACCACCATTGTCACACAAAAGTGGCAACTCTCCACCGCCAACATCTCCATTGTCACCGATTAATCATAAAAAATCTATTAAGTTAAATAATAATAACAACTATCCAAATATGAACAATAATCATATTGTGTCGACTACCAGTGACCTTATGAATATTAAAAAGTCAAATAAGAGGAAACAAAATGATGATAAGAATGATCATACAGTTCCTGGCTCAATTTCACCACCAACGTCAAGCTCATCACCTCAGTCAAATGGATCAGTTGATTTAAACTGTAATATTGGATCAGCCACGACAACAACAACTCGCGATCCAACAAAAGAGAAAATTTTTACATGCAAGATTTGCAATAGATCATTTGGATATAAGCATGTGCTGCAAAATCATGAACGCACTCACAGTGGAGAGAAACCATTCAGTTGCAATGTTTGTCAGAAAAGATTCACGAGAGATCATCATTTGAAGACACATATGAGACTACATACAGGAGAAAAGCCCTATAGGTAGGTGTCTATTGACTATAATATGAATCCTAACCTTAAATTTTTGAGGTTATGTCTATCAGAAGACAATTGTCATCTAAAACTCAACTAATTCCTCTTAATTTTTATTTTATTTCAACAGCTGTAGTCATTGTGATCGCCAATTTGTTCAAGTTGCCAATCTCCGTCGCCATCTTCGAGTCCACACAGGCGAACGTCCCTATACTTGCGAAATTTGCAATTCACGATTTAGTGATTCGAATCAATTGAAGGCACACATGCTAATACACAATGGTGAAAAACCTTTCGAGTGTGAGAAATGTTTGGGAAAGTTCCGAAGACGTCATCATTTAATGCACCACAAGTGTGGATCCTCGTCAATTAGCGATCAAAAGTCAATAAACTCTGAGGAAGATTTAGAAATGAGCAGAAATTACCAAAATCTTCTCAAGTCACCATCACAAGATGATATGCCAATGAATCTCGCGAATCCAGATGGAAAATTGATGAGCAATTTTATGAAAAAGTTTAATGAAAGTCAAGCAAGAAATCTCATGTTGCCACTGCCACAAATCGGCTTTATTCGAACTGATTTACCAGAGCAAACTGAACCGGAAGATCTCAGCATGCACTCACCAAAGTCACCAGTTACAATGGATGAGTTGGAAGAACTTGATGATGCTGCTACTTTGTACTTGAAATTGCAACATAAGAAAAAGGCTGTTGGGTTATGAACGGAGTAAAATAGGATATGAATGATGAATTTTTTGCAATTTATGTGCCATAATTTAAAATAATATGTGGATGAAATATTTTGATCTTGCAAGGGATGGAACTTTTTTTTTATTAATAAATTGGCATTTATCAAAAATTTTGAGATAAAAATTTTGATTTAAAAAAGTTTCTTCAATTGAAATATCAAAAATATATAATATAAATAATTGTGTAAATTATTTAGTTATTATTTTTATTTTTATTTGTTTGTTTGTTAAATAAACTAAGACAAGACTTCTTGATCTTCAGGGATAGTCAAAATGAAATGGTGTTTAAAAATTTATTAGATTATTATTTTTGAAATTATTGAATGAAGAAAATATTGAAATTATTAGAATATACTTTTGATCAGTCATAAATTGGACAAAAAAATTGCCTGATTGAATTTTAGCAGTAAAATGATAATTCATGTTTTTGATGTTTTTGAAGGGTTTCCTGGATATCCTAAGAATGATCTGTTAAAATTCTCTTTGGAAAATTCATGGAAAAACTGAAAAAATATCTTTTCAAACCTGAATAACTTGTTTTACTGCTTTGATTCTAAAACAAAAAATTCAAATGTATTAAAAGTATTAAATTTATAATTTTTTATTCATTCAAATGAAATTTAATGTGTCATTAAAAACTAGAAAATTCTGTATATAAATATTTCAAAGAAATCTTTCAAAAATATTTAAATAAAAAAATGTTACAAAAAATACTACCTCAAAAAAAGCGAAATTTAATCAAACTGCATTTACCAAATTTATTGCTATTTTCAAAAATAAAAGTTTCACGAAAAATATATATAAAGTGTCGAAAACAAAATATGATAATCTCATGGAAAATGAATACAAAGAAAATTCTTAGTCGTAATTTTAAATAAAAATATTATAAATAAATTTAAAAAATCAATAATCTGAAAAATTAAAAGTGTAGTTTATATTAATTAAAATTTAAAATAGTTTACAGAATTTCACATTCACAATACAAAACCGCCATTATGACAATTCCTCACTCCTCTCAGTTACCACATCTCATAAATTATCGTCGTTGGCGTTTCGCTTCAATGGTGGTGGTTCAATAAAATGGGGTAGACAGTAATGGATAATAAAACAGCAGAAAGAAATTCATTTTGAGGCCATTTTTCTTGTGAATTTTTTTACTTGCCAACAGTTGGCCGAGTAAATTAATTTGGTATGTTGAATTTTTGAAATGTTTAAAATTTATGATGGTTATTCGAAAGACATGAGGTAAAGAAGAGAAGAGACAGAAGGGTGGAAAGGTTGAGAAATTGATGGGAAGATTTCAGCAGAATTTTAGGGTTCAAATACTCAAATATTTTGGAAAAAAAATCGCTGTCCATCTTTTGACGAGGCTTTTCCGCTTTATAGCTTGCAAATGTTATTGAAACTCCATTAGATTCTACCTCATTTATACAGTTAAAGGGAACAGCTCGGACAGATCCTCGGACAGATCTCGACTTCTGACTTAAAATCGATGGTAAGCTTAAATAAGAAATTTGTAAGAAATTCAATTATATTAAAATCTAATTCAATTAAAATCAATTAAAATGAATAATATTTTCTCTGGGGTCATTTTATTGAGTAAACCGCTAGGGTATATCCTATACCCCCATACTCTAGGGGTATACCCGAGAAACCGACACCTCATATTAAGTCATGAATTTATAGAAAATTAAGGTTGTCAGAGGTGGACATGAATTTATACAAAGTACTCTTAACTAGTTAGATCAGTGGTGTCCAACCTTTTTTGCATCGCGGCACACTAATAGACCAAATATTTTTGGCGGCACACCCAATGGTTTTTTGTGTCGACGTTTTTTTTGTGCTTCGGCGCTTGGGTTCATCTTATCTAGTGTAAAAGGTTTAAATTTTCAAAAAACTAGGTATTTTTGAGGTTTCTGGAATTTTTTCGCGGCACAATAAAATTTTTTCGCGGCACAGTAATGTGCCGCGGCACACAGGTTGGACATCACTGAGTTAGATAAACATTACAATACAACATGATTATTAATCCAAAGCTAACTAAAACAAAATTTTCCAATTAATATCAAACAAATTTTACTATTAATTTAACAAAAATGTTTGCGTAGTTCAAAAAATATCCCAAGGGTTAAATTTCACATCGAGTCGGTCTATTAAGGTTGAAGAAAAATTTATGAATATTATGTCTGCAATAAACAACCGTAAAAATTAATAGCAGCCTTCCCGCAAATGACGGTGAACTGTTGGATTATAAAAAATTCTCTCTGTGCCTGTTTTTACAATTTTTTGTGATATTTTTCAAGAAAATAAACTAAAAAGAGGGTTGAATGGACTAACATGAAGTTTTAATTTGTTATGAAGACTTTTTTATCCTTTCATGTTAACTACTTGGAATATTTTCTTGTTACTTTAATTCTAGTCTTATTAATAATCATGAAAGTGGAACATTTATGGATATGGAGGGTTTTATGGAGTTGAACATTAACGAATGTAAAAGTGATGGACGGGACTTAATCAACCACCACATATATGCATATGTTTTAATGGTTTTTAATATTAATTCTAAAATTAGAAATGAAAATAAATTTTAAATAATTAATGAAAATGAACTCGAGCACGTGTTCTCAATTTAGTTAAATTAAATTTTTATTTGTCTAAATTTTAACTTCCACGCAAAAGCGTGTAAGTTATTAGTTTCGTCAAAAACACACTTTTTTTATTACGGTATTAAGACTTATTATTAAAAAAATTCTAATGATGCCAAAAGTTGTGTATCGCGAGGCTGCATTTTTCTGTATATAAATTTTTTTCACTAAGCATCATCTAAGGGTCCAAAACCTCGAAAAACGTGTTTTTTAGGGTCCACAAATTTGGTGATCAGGGTCACAGCCGAGCCATGTGCATATGGAAATTTGGTTTTTTTGCCATTTGGTCACACATATCAAGCGACCAGGGGAATGGAAAGTCATTTTAGGAAATTTTGAAATTTTCAGTGATTTTAAGGCTGTCAAAGTTGACAAACCTAGGAAAAATTACACTTTTCTTCAAACGCCTGACGACCCAGGGTTTTTTTCAAACTGGATATAACTTTGTATCCTATCTTATAGTCCTTTCCATGACGTTTACAAAAATATCCCACATGACTATGTTTGGACTTAATCCTGAGATTCTACAGCACTTTGAAAATCGAAAAAAATGGATTTTTTTTAAAAAAAAATTGAATTATCATAAAGGCTCTAGATGATTACTGGATCTTATTTTTATTGGATATAGAAGCTCTGGATGGTAACTGGATCTTATTTTTATTGGATAAAGAGGCTCTGTGTGATAACTGGATCTTATTTTTATGGACATAGGGGCTCTGGATGGTAACTGGATCTTATTTTTATTGGATAAAGAGGCTCTGTGTGATAACTGGATCTTATTTTTATGGACATAGGGGCTCTGGATGGTAACTGGATCTTATTTTTATGGACATAGAGGCTATGGATGGTAACTGGATCTTATTTTTATTGGATATAGAAGCTCTAGGTGATAACTGGATCTTATTTTTATGGACATAGGGGCTCTGGATGGTAACTGGATCTTATTTTTATTGGATAAAGAGGCTCTGGGTGATAACTGGATCTTATTTTTATGGACATAGGGGCTCTGGATGGTAACTGGATCTTATTTTTATGGACATAGAGGCTCTGGATGGTAACTGGATCTTATTTTTATTGGATAAAGAGGCTCTGGGTGATAACTGGATCTTATTTTTATGGACATAGGGGCTCTGGATGGTAACTGGATCTTATTTTTATGGACATAGGGGCTCTGGATGGTAACTGGATCTTATTTTTATTGGATAAAGAGGCTCTGGGTGATAACTGAATCTTATTTTATTGGACATAAAGGCTCTGGATGATTACTGGATCTTATATAAACGGACATAGAGGTTCTAGATGTTTACTGGATCTTGTTTTATTGGACAAAGAGGCTTTGGATGATTACTGGATCTTATTTTTATGGATATGGATGTTTACTGGATCTTACATAAACGGAAATAGAGGCTTTGGATGATTACTGGATCTTATTTATTAGACATAGAGGCTCTGCATGATTACTGGATCTCATTTTTATTGAACATTTTGAACTATTAATATTTTTTGAGTGCAAATTAGGGCATAAAAAATATTGATCCACTGTGCATCAATATTAATTTTTGGTTAAAATCATTACCATAAAATTTGTTAATTTTAACAATTATTTAGTTATTTTTTAACAAAAGTTAAATTAATATTTTTCGGATCATAACTATTATCCTAAAAATTAATTAAGTTAACCAGAAATGTTAATTTTAACCAAATATGTTATAAACGCTATTTTATCGATTTTTTGGCTAAAATTTGCATACAAATAGTTAAAGTTCGGTAAAATTATTTCTATGAGTATAAGTTTGCAGTCGCACAAACAAAACTTACGGCCTATAGATATACGTAAGATATAAATAGTTGAATTTACTTTAATGCGGTATTAATGCTTGTGTTTTAGAAAAATCTAATGATGCCAAACTTGTGTATCGCAAGTCTGCATTTTTCTGTTTATAAATTTTTTGGATTAAGTATCATCTACGGGTTCAAAACTTCAAAAAACGAGTATTTTGTGGTCCAAAAATTTTTCGCGGCCTCGTTACCTCGGCCGCATATTTTTACTACTTATTGATAATAATTAGTTTGGACGAAAACCGGATTAGGTTGAGCAAATTTTTACATCCTGAATGGAGTGAATAGGAGTGAAGAATGTGGTTGTACAAAACAAACTTAATGGTATAATATTAGATATTGTTAAAACTAAAATATCTATAAGGGTAAATCCACGAAAGATTTTTTCTAGTAGATTTACTTTTTCATAAAATTCTTCAAAACTATTTGATATTTATATTCGTTTTGTTATTTGATGTATAAAATAAGTCAGTAGCTATCATTCTGTACTTAATTTAGTTAAAATGAAGCTTTAATTAAAGAATTATTGAAGTTTTAAAATATTTTACGAATAATTTTCCAAAAACTGTGGTTTTTCAAATTCTTTTTTCGAACTAAATACAAATATCATATTTAATCTAAAACAAGACAGTGTGGATTGTAATATTTGTTTATACTCAAAACTAACACAAGAGAGCGTGGAAGTTTCTGGCGTGATCTGTACGTCGTGATTTTTTTCACTTTTATTTTGTTTGAAATATTCAGTAATATTCTTCCTTATTTTGTACGGTTTAGGAAATTTTTTAAGTGGTTTTAATGGCTTTTAAATTTTTGATTTTCAAATTTTCATTAAATCGAGTTTCTTGAGTAAGATTCGATTCTGAATAATGTATGCAGTCGCGATTCCAGTGGGTTTGTTAAGGCTTTTAAGAACAAAATCCAAAAAATACTCATTCATTAATTTTTCATTCAAAAATTCCTGGATGAGTTTTTGTCTTGAATACTTGAACAAATCTGAATTTTCGCAGGATTATTAGTATAAAAACAACTTAATTCAGTAAATTTTCACCCCCTTTCAGTCACCAATCATAAAAATACCAAAACGCATGAAGCACGAGTCAGATATCATCCAAGCAATTAAAGCTCATGAAACATGAACAAACATCTTTCATAAAAAATTCCTCATCCTGAAAAATCTTCTTAATTCCCCCCTTCTTCAACTATTTTTAAGAAAAAAATGCTCAAAAATATTCAATAATTGATACCTAAAATAAATAAGATAATCAATAAAAAATTTCTTCAAATAGGAACTGTAAAAAAGACTCACAAAACAGCTATTTTTAACATGCTATGCCACACTTTTCACATTAATCAAAATAACCCCCGAGCATCTTCTTCTCGCATTCAATTTTTTAAACTTCCTTCTTATTCATAAATTTGAAGGAATTGAAATGAAACCACAAATAAATAAAAAATTTGAGACGATTTTTTCCCTTTTTTAATTCATAAAAAATGTTGTGGAAGATTTTTTCTATCCTTTATGTTTATATTAACTGTTGTTCTTTATCCAACAACAGCTATACGCTATTATTCACATTTTCGAGAGTAAATTGAATTGATGAAGAAGGAACAGGCATAAGATACCCAAAAAAATGAAATATAACGGTGGATTTTTGATGAGTAACAATTGATACAAAGAAAAATTCCAGTTTTAATCCTATCCGCACAATTTATATGTGTAACCCGAATGAAAATAATAAAATAAATTCACCGAGAGAAAATTGATAAATGAAATATAATTTTACGGAAAATTTTTTAAGGACAAGTAAGGAATGGAAATTGCGAGTGGAAGGGATGAAAGCGCATTTTCTTAGTTCTGGGGCCGGTTTCTAGGGCTACTAGGTAGGACCCTATAGGGTATACCTAAGGTACTTTAGGTGAAAGGTACTCTACCCCGGGTAGGTAGAGTTTCCATATACCCTACCCCTACTCACCACCTAGGGTACAACAGGGTTGGGTAAGTGGGTTATACTAACTCAAAAAAGGGCACCCTAGGGTATGGTTGGTGATGTACCCCGGGTAGCCCTAGAAATCAGCCCATGAACCTAAAAAATTTAAGTACGAAGACTACTTAAAATAAAATTATTCTGACAAAACATGACTAGAAACATTCCATCGGCCAAAAAACCACTAAGATATCCACAGTGAACACATTAAAAATTTTCAAAAAGAGTTGAAAAAATTTTACACAAAAAAAATACCTTAAAAAATTTCATCAGGAAGAGGAAAACAAAACCGAATGAAATAAAATTCGAGACACGAGCAAAACATCTGTCGGATTGTAAAAGGAGAGAGGGACAAAAAAAAAGAAATAAGACGCAATCGGGGCTCTGCCTGCCTCTCTCGCACTCAATTCACTTCAAATTCACTCCTCGAGTTTCCAAAAAACTGTAAAAATATTTTTTTATAGAAAAAAAAATTTCAACCCTCATTTCGGTGCTCGTTACGATTGAAAGACACATGCAATGAGGCAATTGAGATCGCTATGCATGCAGGAAACCTTTTTGCATCCCTTTCAATAATCAATGAATAAAGTTGCATCAATAATAACAGAAATTTTTTTCTCCTTTTTTGAGATGCGATCTCTGACCTCTGTCCAATGTTCAGTGATGCATTTTGATGGGATGGTAGGATTGTTTTTTAAGCAGAAATTTAGAGACAAACGAGCATTTTGGGTTATTTTGTGACTGACTGGGTTTTTTTTGGAAAGTTGGCTTTTTAAAGAATTTATTTTTTTAGAATATAGGTTTCAAAATTTTGTAACAAAACCACAAATTTTATTAAATTTCAGAAGTATTTGATCAAAAATAAAATTGTACAAAATGCGTTCTTTGACACTTTAGTTTCATCATCTAACTTACATCACTCAATAACCAGCCAATTTCTGAGTCTGATGCTGAGTTGTGACTGTTTCTATTTTTATGTTAAATTTTTACTTCCACTTTTTTGTATAATTTTTTTGCAATAAAAGCTAAACTCAATAGCAGATGCAAGGGATGTAAAACTAGTGGCTTAATTTTTGAAATGATAATGACTTCATGGTGCAATTTTTTGTGTTGTTCTGAAGATTTTTTTTTGGTAGAGTGAATTGGATTTGCAGAAATAAATCAGAAGGGAACTGCATGCAAATGAAAGAAAAGAAAAAGTTCCATTTTGTTGAAGATTTGATGAAATTTACATAAATTCAACAGTTTTGTGAAGGGAAAAAATTCAAAAGACATGCAAAATAGTAACAATAATTGGAAATCAATGGTCTAGAAATCTTTCAACAATTGCAACTTGAAGTTTTGCCTGTATTTCTGTGTATTATAACACATTTTTTTGTTTAACTTGACAGAAAAAAATGCAAAATATTTTTTAAGAAACATTTCAACAATTGAATTTTTTATGAATCGATGAACTTTCAAGTGACTTTCTTTGTAAAAAAATAACAGTAAGAAAATAAAATATAAAAAAATTACAAACTTAATTCGAATTTAATGAGAAAATTATGGTAAAAAAATTAAAAATCTTAAAATAAAGAAAAAAAATACTAAAAATTATAAATTTTCAATAAACTTTCAAAATTATAAAACAACAAGAACTACATCATTATAATTTTAACGTTTTTTTCTAATTCTACTAAATGAATGAATGATTGATTTGATTCTGAAATTGGATCTTCTGCTTGAATTCTTCTTATCTGTGTTTGCCTGCGTAGGGAAATTCAAATAATCGACTTTTTACACTCTATTCGCATTTCAACGATTTTTGATCGATCAAGCTCATATTTCATAGCAAAACATGAGAAATAAGAAAATTAAGGCAATTAAAATACTCATGAAAAAATAAATAAAACATTTTGGATCACATTTGCAATTAACAAGATGAATAATTGAGGTCGTCCAATTAGAAATGAGAAAACAGCATTTTCGACATTTTCGATCATATTTCTAAGACTTTAAAGACATATTTATAGTGTTTGGTATCGTTAGAAAGGTCTTACTTGTGGCTATTCAAAACTTGAAGAAAATTTTCAAAAAAGTGAAACTGTGCCTTAGTGGTGTGCCTTAAAGTTGGTCAAAAACATACTTTTTTAAAACCATTACCCAGGGATAGCTACACAATCCATTTCATATTTTATGATTGTTTCTTACAGATTAAGATACATACTAAATGCTATTGAAAACAGAATTAAATTTGGACTTCACAGTGAAAAGATATGGAATTTCAAAGTTTTGAAATTTTTGCGATTTTTTAAAAAATAATAATACTAACTTTTAAACTTTTTGTCATAACTTTTTACGATCATAACGAATTAATTTTTGGTTTTCGGATTTAAGCTCTAAATATTTCTGACTTTTATCTGGAACTAGTTAAAACCAGATTGAACTGGTTATAACTGGATATAACCAGTTTAAACCGGTTTAAACCAGTTATAACTAGTTTAAACTAGTGTTAGATAATTTATTATGTCAACACAAGTTTTAAGTTGAAATCAAAACTGGTTCAAACTAGTTATAACTGGTTTAAACTGGTTATATCCAGTTAAAACCAGTTTAATCTGGTTTTAACTAGTTCCAGATAAAAGCCAGAAATATTTAGAGCTTAAATCCGAAAACCAAAAATTAATTCGTTATGATCGTAAAAAGTTATGACAAAAAGTTTAAAAGTTAGTATTATTATTTTTTAAAAAATCGCAAAAATTTCAAAACTTTGAAATTCTATATCTTTTCACTGTGAAGTCCAAATTTAATTCTGTTTTCAATGGCATTTAGTATGTATCTTAATCTGTACGAAACAATCATAAAATATGAAATGGATTGTGTAGCTATCCCTGGGTAATGGTTTTAAAAAAGTATGTTTTTGACCAACTTTAAGGCACACCACTAAGGCACAGTTTCACTTTTTTGAAAATTTTCTTCAAGTTTTGAATAGCCACAAGTAAGACCTTTCTAACGATATCAAACACTATAAATATGTCTTTAAAGTCTTAGAAATATGGTCGAAAATGTCGAAAATGCTGTTTTCTCATTTCTAATTGGACGACCTCAATTGTGTAAATTAGCATTAATTAGCTTATAAATGAATGTAAATAGTTTGTTATTGATTGGGATTTTAATTTATTTAGTAAATATAATTAAACAAAAATTGAATATTATGTAAAGCTACCGAATTTTCCATTAAAAAATCTGATTTTTTATTTTTAAATTAAATCCCCAATTTCACAACACAGTCAATAAAGTTAAATATGTATGTATCTTGACTGGCTTCCACATGTGCCCCAAATATTTTTGCGAGCTTACAAAAGGTAAATCAACATTTTTAATTAAATTGAAAGGGAAAATGTCAACGATGAAGGAGAAATATGTATTTGTGAACTGAAAAAGGAAACCGCAAAGCTACAAAATCAGCTTATGAAAAAGAAGAAAGAACGAAATTGTATTAAGCATTTTTGGAATTGTAAGGAAAAATTCAAGAAGCTAAGAAGACGAAAAAGCTGTAAAGGAATTTTAATGTCTTTATGACAGTTTCAGTTGTACCGGCGACAAATTAAAGAAGCTCCTGAAACCCTTCACGTGCATTTTCCTTTGCTCACAATAAAACGATTAAGACACAAAATTTTTCAACTTTTTCGTCCTTCTGTTGCGTCAAAAGCGATTTTAATCTCTGGAATTTCTCAAAAAATGTTCAAATGTCACCCTTTTGTTATCTAAACTGTCGCAGGTTGCAGCTAATTAATTTCTCTGTTTCTTATCGATCTGAAAAAGTTGTTTTATTACTTCGATCCCTTATTTCATGTGTGCAGTCACAACAAGTTTCATTTGGTGCCAATGGAAGTTTAAAGAATAAAATTGATTACTCAACACGAGCAGGTGAAACTCTTTCTTGTTAATTGAGGTGATCTCCGAAGGTTAAGTAGAAGTTTAACTGTTAACATGGAATTACTGAGGGATGAAAGAATGAATGTGAAGAAGTAAAAAAGAAGCTATGATGATATTTACAAAATAATTTCAAAGACGGAATTGGAATTGAGTAAATCTTGTTAAGACTGATTAAAAGAAGCCTTTGAGGTGGGGTTTGTTAGGCTATGTGTGGAATGTGTATCGATTTTGTTACAACATTGCAACAGTAAGTAAAATATATTGCTAACGGACTGAAAGACTGACGGACTGACGGACGGACTGACGGTCTGACTTACTGATGGACAAACCTGTGAACAAATTACTGCAAGATATTCTTGAAACCTTTTCAATTCCAATTTTCCTTTCATATCAATTTCTCCTTCATTTATTTCCAAAATTTAAGGGTTGCACTTCCTTAAAAGGCTTCAATTCTTTTCCATTTACTGCACTAGTCAACTTTTACGCTTCACTTGCACTTAATACTTTAATTTCTTTCAATCAAACCCCAAAAACTTATTGATATACCAAAAATTATAAAAGGATTCACCGAACTTCCTTTAAAGGATTTTCTTTCACTTTCAATTTAAAACTTTTTATTGCCTCAATACATCGAAATGATTCTAAATAAGCCTTAAAAATGTGACGACTTTATTATTATTTTATTGTTGATGTGAAGACGCCGTAAAAAAGGATTACCACATAATAAAGTAATAATGTTGATGCAATAAAAGGGTTGCGCACCTAATTGTTGTGCAATCGATCGTCATTGTTTGTTTTCCTTTCCTTTCCTTCCTGATCTTCTGTTGTTGTGTTATTTTTTATTGATTATTTGTTAAATGGCTTATAATAAAAAAATCGATTGTTGTGTAATGAAAGTAATAAAAAATATTCGAAAGGATCGGAAGTGACAGGATGGAAGAGGATAAATTAGATGAGAGTAAATTGAAAGCATTTAGGTGGGAAAAGTAAACAAATAAATAATGATGTAGTAAATTATGAAATGATTATGATGTGATAAACTGAAAATTGACAAATTATAAGATTATATTATATTAATGTTTTAAAACCAATCATTTTTAAAACAATCAAAAAATAAGTCTCAAAAACTTAAAAAAGTAAAAAATTTAAGAAATTAGTGATCAAAAGTTAAGAGGAATAAGTTTCAAAACTTAAATTAAAATTATGTTTTTAAAAACTAACTTCAAGGTACAAAACAAATTTCCTTATTTACTTTCATATCACAGCATGTTGCACCAAAAACAACACAAAAAATGTGCATTCAATCGCGTCTTCCTTTATATTCAGTTTCCTTACAAAAATACACTTAAAAAATTCAAACTAAAAATGCAGCCTCAAAAATCTTTATTTAATTTAATTTTCTATTCAAAAAACATATTTCCATCCTCTCATCTCGCGCGTGCAATGTTGACGCAAGAAGCACGGCACATCTGTTCAATGCACAGTCAAATTCTTGTATTGTGAAATGAAAATCAAACCGCGCGCGTTCTCACTTTTTTTATTCATCCTCAATTTCTGTTTCATTATTTATGTGATCAGCTATAAAAGGACACGTGGATCTCGTTCATTTCTGAAGACTTTCAGCCCTTTATTGCTGCATTTATTTTATTTTATTTAGTGATCATTTTGTGGTGTGTAATGATGAAGGGTTTTTTATTTCTGAGGAAATTAAGAAGATCGTAAAAAATAATGAAGGAGAAAAAAGGGGAAAAAATGAGAAGAGAAAAGGATAGAATGAGATGATGTTGATGAGATTAGAAAATGTTGAAATATATATTTTTGGTTTGCAAAGGTTTTATTGGATTGGGTTTTATTTCATGTTAAGGGTTACAAATTTAAAATTTTAAAGCAAACATTTAAAAGTTTTTAAAAAATGTGTACTTTTTTGAAATATGAAAAAACTATTTTAAAAAAATTAAATTCCACAACTTTTTTAAATTAAATATTGATATATAAAGTAAAAAATAGAAAGTTTAAAAAAATATTCAATAAATTTTATGTCAAAAATAATTTCATTCATTTTTTAAAAATAAAAATTATAAGTTTTTCGGCAGAAGCAAATAAAAAACATATTTACTTTCATTTTTTTTCTAACCACAAGGAAACATCAAGCCCGTCCATCCTCCAAAATTAAATTCAATCTTTGATCATTAAGAGAAAAGCAAATTTCCTGCAACATAGTCAAACAATGGACCATCAGAACTCAAAAATTCCTGCTGCAATCTAAAATTACAACATTTGTTGGAACAATTTTTTTTTGTTTAAAATTCTTCAAGGAAATTGCAGCAAAAGGAATTGAGTTTCATTGCAATTAAATGCGATGCCTTTTACTTTCAAAACAGGACGAAAAAAAAAGCAAAATTAAAGTGAAAGTTTAATTTTATTTTCATTTCAGATTTTTTTCTTTACAAAAATTGTATTTTGCAAAAAAATACGCCTTATATTTTTTGTTTGTTGTTTAAAAACCCGGAAAACGAAAGAACCACAAAAAGCGAGGCTCAATTGCAATCTGCAATGTGAATTGATTGATTGAAAGGAGAGTGAAAAGTGTCAAGTTTCATGGACTTTTTCATAAAATAAAAAGGTGAAATATTTTTTTAAAGAAAAAAATAGTTAAGATTTTCGAACCAAGATTTGATGAGTTTTGAAGGATAATTAGAAATATATGAGAAAATTACAAATGGTGATGATTAAAAAAGTTGAAAATTAACCATATGATTTCGTTAATCATCAACTGTCAAATCTAATTAACTGTTCTTTACATTTGAGCTGTTTTTGTTTAAATTCTAGATATAGTTGTCAACAAATTAGGTTTTAGAATTATTATAAGTATTTTTTAAAAATAATTTTCCTTAATTTTTAGACACTTTTAGGATATGGAGGCTTGAAATGTAGTAATTATGCTTTCTCAATTCCTATTTCAACAAAACTACTCAAATAAAATAACAACTCAATAAAATCAACGAAGCCGAAAACATTCAAAAATAATCGACCGGTAATCCATTTTCGATTTCTTATGGCTTCTGCTTCGTCACATTCTTTTGTATATATTCTCATATTCTTACCCTATTTGCATACTTATACATTTCAACCCAAGAAATATTCTACCTTTTGATGAATGTCTCAAAAAAAATAAAGCGAAAATGCCTTTTTCTTTCCATATTGACAAATCGAAAGCGATAAGAATAGCAATAGCCAAAATCAATAAGCATAAAAGAGACAGAACGAGGAAGACACTCAAAAAATATTTGCAAATAGACCCAAAAAAGATTTCCTTGCCGTTGACAGGAAAAAAATTTATTGCATCAACATTATTTTTGTCCTCTCGCATGCAAATTTCTTGATTTTTTTTGTGTACTTGAAAATGTTTTCAAAGGAACTTCTTTTTATTTTCAGGATGCCTGACGTTGAAGGGAGATTTGTCATGCTTCAATGACTTATTTACATGTGAACTGATTTATTTGGACATTTCTGTTAGACATTTTTGCATTCGATTTGCTTTATTTTGATTGATTTTTTTATGGATGTTAAATTGACACAAAAGAATGTGACTCAAAAATCTTAAAATATACGTTAAAAATAAAAAAATATCCAAAATTTTAAACATGGAATGTGTTTTAAGTAATTTTTTAGGCTTAACGGTAAATTTAGGCTAAACGGTTTGCTTTGTTCTTAAGTTAAAGCTCAATTTGTGTCTTTGTTTTCAAAATAAATCCTAATCAGCCAATATATTTTCAAAATTATAACTTAATTGTTACTAAGAACGATAAAGATGGCGTCCAATGCTTACATTTAAATATTAAATATTTCTTCACTTTTTTAACCCTAAAAACTGATTACAAAAATTCCTATTTTTAAGCCAAAGATTCATCATTAATTTTTATTCAGACTCAATTATTCTAGAACAATTTATTTTGTCATTAAAATATTTGAAAGAGTCAACGAGTTCATTTTTTTATTTTTACCGGCACGTGAAACCTCCTCAATCATGTGAATAACATATTCTTTAGAGTCATACTAGAATTTAAAGTCCGCACGAGCTTCGCATAAAGATTATTTCGTCAATTGGAACAGAAAAAATTGAGTTATCAAAAAAATATACTCGTGTTGATTAAAAAGAGTTGTTGAAAGTCAAGTCTACATGCGCAACACAATAATCTAATTATTGAGGCACTGATTAAAATTTTCATTTTTTGGGTACATGACCCACATTAACATAAACACGCGAATTTCTGATTCTTTTCCTCTATCTCATGTTTTTGTTGTTTTTGTTTTAGATTGGACGATTTGAGACCAAAAATAGAGTTACTGTTGATGAGCGAATAAAAAATTGATTGGCGGTCATTTTGGCTGATCATATTTTGTGTTTGAGAATGAGTATTAAAAATACAAAAAGTGATGTTGATTACTTTTGATGGTATTGGATTTTAAGGAATTTTTTTTATTCGATTCTATTTGAAAATAATTTACTAAATCGTGAGTAAGTTGTACAAAATAATTAAGAATGATGACGTGAATCAGAGTTGTCACCTATCGATTTCCTATCAAAGGCAAAAATTTATCACAGGCTGTACCCATGGAAAGGCAAAAAAATTTGCCTTCTTATAGGCTTGTCTAGCTGAAGGCAAAACTTAGGCCTAGCTAAAAGCAACATTTTTTGCCTTTGAATAGGCACTGCCTGTAATAGGTATACGGTATACCTTTAGGTAATACAGCTAGGTATCTTTTCAAAGGCACCTATTTGATAACTCTGACGTGAATAATTATTTAAAATTTTCAGAGTAACAAACAAACCTCCCACACAGATTCTTTTAAATGAATGATTCTTTTAAATTGACTACACATAATTAACAATGAATAAAAAAAATAATTTGAAAAAACTTGGTACAATCTCTTTGAAAAAAGAGTTTGAAAACTCCTAACCCCCTTTAGATGACTTTCGCATAACTTTTGTAACCTTAGTTAGAACTAATCTTTCTTCATTAAATCGAAAAATGACCTAGCAATCCTTTAGTTTGACTACCAAAACTCCCCTTACAATAAAAACCAAATATGCAGCATTAAGCAGCCAGTATATTATTTCAGTAGTGTACTAGTCGGTATTAACATCACTTAATTCACAAAATTAATTAATTTCTCTTCATCTCTCATTTATTAATAAAATTATCTTGTCAACCAACTCTAATTTTGGTCTCATATTCAGTCTCAATTTGACGGGTGTATTGCAAGCACCAATATTTTTTCGTGTGTCCCCACAGAAGCATCAAAATGAAGATGTGAGTCAATAGTTGAATTTTGTATAAAATATCTAAAATAAATCATAAATTAAAATTATAAAAGAAATCAAACTTAATTATTTACTAAAAGAGAGACAATTAAAATGTTCATTTATTTTATAAAATATTGCAATATAAAATTTCCACTCTAGTTCATCAGAAATTAACAGACAGCAAATTATATTTAACTAAATTTAATAACTGTTAATTTAAGTATGAATTTGAATTGAGACATTTTTTTAATCAGCTTCTAAATGGATTGGTTTATTGACCTTTGAGGTTTCATCCGCGTCTTAAATGTATATAAATACTAGCCTTCATTTTTGCAAAAAGCCATTAAGAATATTTTGATAAGGAAAAGTAAACAAATCTTCCAAAAGCTCTCATTATTTTGACATTACTTTTTTAGTTTTGATGATTTAGTTTTTTTTTGGATAAAGCTGAATGTTTTTTGGAAGTTAAACATTTCTTTAGAGAACTAATTCCTTCCCTAAATTATAATTGACCATATTTTTCCGTAATTTCGACCAATAACCAATAAAGTTTTAATTTTCATTTCATTTTTAGATTCTTTCTTCTCCTCACAATCTCTTTGATTGTAAATTCTCGTGCATACGATGATAGAGATTGCATCTTTTACCGCCACATGAAACCAGTCGAAGGCTTAAACTTCCTCGTCTGTACGATTGGCATCTCACTTCCCCAACAGGTCCCAACTGTTCAAAGAATCGGGAATGAACAAATTAAAGGATTACTTATTGGAGAATCCAATCAAGTTGCTGATGATACACTCTTCGGTATATTTTCTGGTGTAACCTTTTATGGACTATTGAATCATAATATTGAGCACATTACAAAAGAGAGCATGGATTATTTGACACATTTGGAAGGCTTTGATGTGTCGAATGGAAAGCTCATGAAGATCGATTATGATTCATTCCAAGATATCATTTATTTGAAGGACTTAGACTTGTCTAAGAACAAGCTAGATTATTTACATCCACAAATCTTCTCAGCTTTAGCAGTTTTGGAAAAAATTAACCTTAGTGGCAATCAATTGGTAGCTGTGGAATCTGACATGTTTGGAAGTAACAGAAAGTTATCGCTGATCAATCTTCGTGAGAACAGAATTGCCTTTATTGCCCCACGTTCCTTTGAATACAACAATGAACTTCGTGAGTTGTACTTAAATGGAAATGAATGCATCAATGTTGACTACAAACAACCAAGAATCCAAACTTTAAGATACATCTTCCTTCAACAATGCAAGGACACTGCTGAGATCATTAATATGTTAAGTGATAAAAGAAATGATGCAGAATCGATTGACTATGAGGAAGAAAAAGCTCAAGATGAAGAGTAATAAAAATTTTATAATTAAACAATCAGGGGATAAAGATGGTTTCTAAATCTTTTTAGCCAAACAACTGATTTGTTTTTATAAAAAAAAATTAGGCTTCCATTCTTCGATGAATGAGGTTTGGGGACTTAAATTGTAAAGTAGAATTTGATTTAATTTCAAATTGTATAATTTTGCGGTAAAGTGATGAAGATAGTAGATGGAAAATTATTAAGAAAGGATTTAATAAACAACATTTTTTTATAATTTTAATAGTTATTTTGAATATTCATTTATTAAATGCATCGAGATCAACGAATTAGTTCACCAGGCCTAAACAATCAAATATAGTCAAATGTAAAAATAGACTCAAATCTTAGCAAGCATAACTTACAAATTTAACCTTTAAAAAAATTAGAAAAAGTCAATAATGGTTAAACTTATTCATACATACAAAATAAAATGGCAATTTTAAGTCACAAAAGATTGCAAATTTTTGTCATTCTTGAAGGTCTTTTTTTACCAAAAAAGCATATCTTTAAAAAAGGCATAACAGAAAAAAAATATGATCCAATTATTTTTTACAATCAGGTCACTTTTTTTTCTCGGCTCTCTATTTCGGGTGCGTAATTCCATGAAATAGACATAAAACACAACTAACTGACTCACTTGAACAATAAAACAATAAACAAACAGTTTTTTATCCTTTTCTTTTACAAACAATAGCTCAATATATTCATAAAAAGTCAACTATCTATGACTACAATTGGATCACACAATTTTTTTCCATTGCTGTCTTTTTTGGGTAGTTTATGTTGGCTATGGTAAAAATATGGAAGAAGGGAGGTAGACATAAAAAATTGGATGTTAAAAGTAAAAAAGGAATGCAATTTTTGTAATTTTTTGAGCATTCTTAAAAATTAAATCATTTGGTCCATTTTTGTCTATTTGTCTGTCCACCCGTCTGTATGCTCGTCTGTCCATGCACTTGTCTTTCTGTTTAATAAACTGAATGTTAATTTATCTGACTGCTTGCTATATCGGTCGTTCGGATATCAATTAATGCCAAAAATGGCCATTTTTGATTCCTTAACAATTCTGGTTAGAAAATTGGAAAACTTAAAAATGAAGCGTAAGGAAACTTTGATCCCCTTCCCCTCTCTAAGCGTTACATAATATCCGAATGATCCCTTATTTTTCTATTTTGTAAAAAAGACGCTTTATACACCAACTCATCAAACGAACATGCTTTGCTTCCTGTTAACCAAACCAATTCAGAGCAAGGACGACGCAAAAAACACAAAACTAAAAAATCAACTTTTTCTCGAAAAAATTTTAGTGCTCGAATTTTTTTACGACATAACAGGCATCTCCAAAAAAGGACACAAGAAGGCAAATTTCTAAGGAGAAGAATGAACCAAAGAATGAAAGATGAGTGCAATAAAAAAATTCATACGACAAACATGAGCAATCAGCTCTTGTGCTCTAAATTTTTATTTTATTTGCTTCTTTTTTATTGACTAATTTTTTTTCTACCTGCAAATAAATGTCATTTGGAAAGTAGAAGTTTTTTATCTTGCTTGTTATATTTGCTGATTAAAAAGAGTTTTTTTGACAAATTTTTGACATTAGAAAATTTACTTTTTATGTTTTTTGATGTGAAAAGATAAGTAGAGGAATAACAAAAGGAGTCAATGGCAAATTAGGAAATGATTAGTTTGAAAAGGATTGGGATTTAAGGAATTTTTGATGGATTTTAATGATTAGGATGTATTTTGTATGACATATATACGTATACCGAATACGTGACGACTCTAATAGATTTTGATGTAAATAAAGAATTTAATTGTTCCAGAACAACAAGCATTTAAATCACGTCAAGTTGCTTTATACTAACTCAAGTCAAGTTGATCGATTTTAGTTCAAGTTCATTATTAAACTGCGTCATACTTAAAAACAAAATCATATTTAAATTCATATTCTCTCATTTATTATTTTATTCAATCAAATGGGAAAACCCAAAATATATATATAAATTACTACATGCAAATTAATTTTAGAATCTTACAACTCTTCCCATAAACAAAATCTGACTTGTTCTTTTCTCAATCAGTAAAAACAAGAAAGGATGTTCGGCGTAGAAATTTTCTTCTCTTTCTTCCTCAGAAAAACCTCCCATACGAGTACTAAGCACAAGTCCTAAAATGTAGTGAAAAATAATTGATAAATTAAATTTAAAAAAGACTTGCAAGACAAGTTTACCGGCCGTTGCTGATGCAGCTTTAGAACCTTCTTCATCGACCTCAATCAGTGATTTATGGATAACTTTTGAAATATGTAAGCGCTCGTTACTGTTTATTAAGTTACCGAATTCCGCATCATCTGTGAACATTCGCTTCATTCCCATCTATAAAAAATTAAAACGTAATAAAGTTTAGTATTTAAGTTTTAAGAAACGTTAATTAATCAGCTACAAAGCTGACTATTTAACCTTCTCTAGCGGTATCTTCAAATCCATCTCAAACTCGATCTTGAACTTAGGCATTGATACATCAACTTTTGTTTTCTGCATTTTACCATAAACTTCCTTAACGTTAAGCTTATTTAATTTTTTCTCTAAACTAGCCAAGCCTGTCCTCTTTTTGGGCAGCATCACAAGCATTACAATGTTAGATTCTTTATACGGAAGTCTCAATGCCTTTGCATCTAAGTCCTCTAAATTCCCATAAAATAAATTTTCCTTCAATTTCATCACTTCAATGTCAACTGATTCGGTTTCGCTGAGATAGAACGGCTCTTTGAAAGGCATTTTCTTGTAGTTCTTGCTTTCAAATTTATATGTCCAGATACCCTTGTAATAAACAGTATTAACAAGGACCATCCTTGTGTCGTTATTGAGCATTTCCGGTGATATGAGATTGTTGATCATATTATCTGTTTGACCTTCAACCCATTTATTAATAATTCCAGCTGCTTCATCTTTTTGTTTAAAGTCAACGCTTTCAGCTTTTGATTTGAAGCTTTTTGTCACTAATTCCTGGAATGAGGGCTTAATTGTGTATTTTTTCATGATGTAAACTTTATTGGCTAGAATGGAGAAAATAATAAAATTATTTCAAATCATTTCAACATGTTTATGATCATCTCCATTCACTTGGTGTTCCAAAATTGAGATTTTTGTTTGGAAACTGATTATACTTAGATCAGGGCGTAGCCAGAAATTTTTCGAGGGGGATTTTCAAATTTTTTATATGAAAAGATTTAAACTAGAATTTTTTTGTATTTTTTCCCTCAAAAACCCTAGGAAATTGAAGAATTTTTGGCGAAGATGGAAGGGATTTGTCCCCCAGATTCCCCCTGTTTTTGCACCTGATACCAGTTAATTAAAAAAAGAGAACATAATACAATTCTTACCAATTTTTACATCATCATTTTCACCAACTTTTTGAGAGAGCTTTTCATACGTCTCAGCAATTTTATTATTTTTCATGCTAGGAGGATACTTGAGACCTCTTATCATTTGACTCCTTGTAATTGTTCCTCCTGGTGCTCCAAATAATGCCATTGTAAGAACGGAACGAATGGATACTGGAGATATAATGACATTTCCAGATTTTCCTTCGACAGATTTCTTCATAAAAATATTATTTATGAAAATAAAATTAATATTTTAATTTAAAATATTGCACATACCTGATAAATTTCCCCAGCAAACGAAGTTAGAGATTTCGTATTTTTTGAAATAATTTTTTCATTTTGCCTGCTATAAGCTGATGTACACAGAGCTAATAATAAAATAAACTTCCACATTTTGAAGATAAGAACAGAATGAGTCGAGTTTCAGTTTATTTTTAATAATTTTCAATGAGAATTTTAATTACATTTGAGAGAATTGAGATGAAATAATTCAATTAATTTGAATTTGTCCAGGGGTGGCGAACAAGAACTGTTCCGTTAGTTTTCAAAAAAATTCAAAAAAAAAATTCTAAAAAAAATTTTTTTCTTTAGAAAAAAATGCGAGTTTTTTTAAAAAAATAAAAGTCCGTTATTTTAGAGCAAAATTTTAAGTGCATTTTGATGCAAATTGGTTTTGTATGAATGTATCGACAATAATTTTCTTATTTTAAACGAAAATTAGGGAAAAAACATGATATTTTCACAAAAAATTGGTAAACAAAAAATAAGGTACCAAATTTTTTCAAAAAATTTTTGTAACGGAAAAATGAGGTACCAAATTTTTTCAAAAAACTTTTTAACGGAAAAATAAGGGACCTTTCGAAAATTCGAAATCGAAAGATAAGGACCGTTCGCCACCCCTTGGAATTTGTATTTAAATAAGTTTCTATGTCACTGACACGTTCTCGCTATGTGAATGAATTGAAATAACACATTATTGGGAAAATCCCAAAGCTACTCACAATATGTCATGTATTAAGTCAATATTATGAATATACTTTAAAAAATCTTATATTCAGCTGTAAGCTTTATTAGTATTGTTTTTGGGGATTCTTATTACTAGGCTAGATCTGAATTTGAAATTTTTTATATAGTATTACAATTTAATGTGGTTTATCTTTAACTATTAATCCATTGGCTGCAAACAGTTCTTATTATTCGAAAATGGCTCTTATTTTTCAAAGACAAAATTTCAAAAATTTGGTTTTTTTTAAATTGAAAATGACCGTTGTTAATCAAAACAATTTTTTTGCATATTTTAATTAAATACCGATAAAACTTGCAAAGTTTCTAGCTGTAATAAAAAAAATCAATGAATCATGTTTTTGAAGTGCCGAAATATTCTATAAATAAGAATAAGTGGAATTTTTTTAACGGTATTTTCAAATTCAAAAAATTTATCAGTCAAAAAATCTTCGAAAAAATTTCGAAAATATTTTGAATTTAAAAAATGGTGCTGTTTGCATCCAATGGCTATTAATAAATGTCTTTGAAATAAGAGCTTCTTAGTTACTAAGCTCATATAATACTCATGTAGTACTCTTATAATACTCAATTTTTAAAATCAATTTGGAACAATAACAATCGATGCTAAATCACTAAAAGTTGATCTCGATCAACCCTGGCCTTCTGTGCATACTAAAATAAACCAAAAATCCTGAAAAATCTCAAAAAATCCCCAAAGAAATCCAAAGACATTCTATTAAAATAGCTTAAAATTTCAGAACATTTGAAGATTAATCTCTTGAAATAAATTTCATATTCACACCAATTTTAATTGTGTGTGAATATATTGTTTTTGGTATTTTAGTGAAACTACTTTTTTGGACTTGCTGCTTCAGGCTTACGGAATCGACCCATAGTGTTCAGTATGGAAAGTCTGTGCCTAAAATTACCAATTTAACAATGAAAACCGCATCTCGATTGGTGCTACCATTGCCGAGAAATCTCAAAAAAACACTTTCTGTCCTTTAGCAAGTTAGCAAGTTAGCAAGTTAGCAAGTTAGTTAATCGGTGCGATAACTCGATTCAAACTCAATATTAAGACTTCTGGTTTTTTGTATCTGATAGATATCATGTATGGCAAGAACTGTATTGTTTTTGGAGTCATGAGATGCATCCAGTAAGGCACGAGGAACGAAAAACTGCTGTTTTTGGTCAAATTATAGCCGATTATTGCAAAACACATTTTATTTTTTTCATAGAAAAGGAATGTTTTGACCAAATGAGCTGAAATTTGGTATGTAGGTTCCTTAGCTGTGCCTGTATATGGAACCGACGCCATTTTGGATTTCGAGGGGCTAGAAGCTACGCCAAATTGATTTTTGCTTTAACTTTGACCAAATGAGCTGAAATTTGGTATGTAGGTTCCTTAGCTGTGCCTGTATATGGAACCGACGCCATTTTGGATTTCGAGGGGCTAGAAGCTACGCCAAATTGATTTTTGCGTTAACTTTGACCAAATGAGCTGAAATTTGGTATGTAGGTTCCTTAGCTGTGCCTAAATATGGAACCGACGCCATTTTGGATTTCGAGGGGCTAGAAGCTACGCCAAATTGATTTTTGCGTTAACTTTGACCAAATGAGCTGAAATTTGGTATGTAGGTTCCTTAGCTGTGCCTTAATATGGAACCGACGCCATTTTGAATTTCGAGGGGCTAGAAGCTACGCCAAATTGATTTTTGCTATAACTTTGACCAAATAAGCTGAAATTTGGTATGTAGGTTCCTTAGCTGTGCCTAAATATGGAACCGACGCCATTTTGGATTTCGAGGGGCTAGAAGCTACGCCAAATTGATTTTTGCTTTAACTTTGACCAAATGAGCTGAAATTTGGTATGTAGGTTCCTTAGCTGTGCCTGAATATGGAACAGACGCCATTTTGGATTTTGAGGGGCTAGAAGCTACGCCAAATTGATTTTTGCTATAACTTTGACCAAATAAGCTGAAATTTGGTATGTAGGTTCCTTAGCTGTGCCTGAATATGGAACCGACGCCATTTTGGATTTCGAGGGGCTAGAAGCTACGCCAAATTGATTTTTGCTTTAACTTTGACCAAATGAGCTGAAATTTGGTATGTAGGTTCCTTAGCTGTGCCTGTATATGGAACCGACGCCATTTTGGATATCGAGGGGCTAGAAGCTACGCCAAATTGATTTTTGCTATAACTTTGACCAAATAAGCTGAAATTTGGTATGTAGGTTCCTTAGCTGTGCCTGAATATGGAACCGACGCCATTTTGGATTTCGAGGGGCTAGAAGCTACGCCAAATTGATTTTTGCTTTAACTTTGACCAAATGAGCTGAAATTTGGTATGTAGGTTCCTTAGCTGTGCCTAAATATGGAACCGACGCCATTTTGGATTTCGAGGGGCTACGCCAAATTGATTTTTGCTATGACTTTGACCAAATGAGCTGAAATTTGGTATGTAGGTTCCTTAGCTGTGACTAAATATGGAACCGACGCCATTTTGGATTTCGAGGGGCTAGAAGCTACGCCAAATTGATTTTTGCTTTAACTTTGACCAAATGAGCTGAAATTTGGTATGTAGGTTCCTTAGCTGTGCCTGAATGTGGAACTGACGCCATTTTGATATTTTGATATTTTTGACTAAATAAGCTAAAACTACGATTTTTCGTAAGTCTTGTTAGTAACATAATACTAAGCTATGAATGAAAAAACTTGAAACGGTGTGAATATGCCCATGAAGCGTGATCGCTTCATTACTAGTTTTTTAATAGTATTTTTTAATTTATGTGATATTTATTAATCAACCTTTATTTTGATATGAAAAAGTTATATTTTTGACATAAAATTTTTAAAATTTCGTTACCTTTCCTATAAAAAGAATCTGTTTGGTCTTGTTTGACACTAAATAGAACAAAAATGGATGATTTGCATAAAAGATTTTGTAGCGTTTGAAGAGAGATCCGCTATATAAATATATTCGATGCATTCTGGTTTAGATTTAAAGCCTTCTAATACCAAATCGTGGTATGATGGCTTAATTGTGAATTTATAATTGACAAAGATTTTATTGGCTGTGAATTAAAATTAACGTAGTAAAACTAGTAATGAAGCGATCACGCTTCATGGGCATATTCACACCGTTTAAAGTTTTTTCATTCATAGCTGAGTATTATGTTACTAACAAGACTTACGAAAAACCGTAAAGTTTTAGCTTATTTAGTCAAAAATATCAAAATTAGAGAAAAATGAGTTTGATGTAGCTTCTAGCCCCTCGAAATCCAAAATGGCGTCAGTTCCACATTCAGGCACAGCTAAGGAGTATACATACCAAGTTTCAGCTCATTTGGTGAAAGTTAAAGCAAAAATCAATATTGCGTAGCTTCTTGCCACTCGAAATCCAAAATGGCGTCGGTTCCATATTCAGGTACAGCTAAGGAACCTACATACCAAATTTCAGCTCATTTGGTCAAAACATTCCTTTACTATGAAAAAAAAAATAAAATGTGTTTTGCAATAATCGGCTATAATTTGACCAAAAATAGCACCTTTTCGTTCCGTGTGCCTTACTGGATGCATCTCATAAATCCAAAAACTATACAGTTCTTGCCATACATGATATCTATCAGATACAAAAAACCAGAAGTCTTAATATTGAGTTTGAATCGAGTTATCGCACCGATTAACTTGCTAACTTGCTAAAGGACAGAAAGTGTTTTTTTGAGATTTCTCGGCAATGGAAGCACCAATCGAGATGCGGTTTTCACTGTTAAATTGGTAATTTTAGGCACACACTTTCCATACTGAACACTATGGGTCGATTCCGTAAGCCTGAAGCAACAAGTCCAAAAAAGTAGTTTCACTGAAATACCAAAAACAAAAACACGCTGTACATAGAAAGCCTCGAACTTCCATGTTTTAATTATGTTAGATTTCAGAATTTTCTAATATCAGACTACCGATTACAAAAAATGAACATTAGAGAAAATTTCAATTTTTTTAAATTTTTTGGTCGCTAATACCAAAATCTTATTTTATATTTTAGCTTGCTTCAAAATCAGAAATGTAAAAAAAAATTTTTTCAAGAAATACAGAGATCGAAAAATTAATGACTATAAATGCGTGGAGCGTTCGAAAGCAATTCGAAATTAAATTTTACTTATGCTCCACGCATTTATATTCATTAATTT
Source organism: Chironomus tentans (assembly GCA_963573255.1). Classification (NCBI taxonomy): domain Eukaryota; kingdom Metazoa; phylum Arthropoda; class Insecta; order Diptera; family Chironomidae; genus Chironomus; species Chironomus tentans. The sequence goes on along the minus strand of OY754305.1, from coordinate 22,028,087 downwards.
TTCGATCTCTGTATTTCTTGAAAAAAATTTTTTTTTACATTTCTGATTTTGAAGCAAGCTAAAATATAAAATAAGATTTTGGTATTAGCGACCAAAAAATTTAAAAAAATTGAAATTTTCTTTAATGTTCATTTTTTGTAATCGGTAGTCTGATATTAGAAAATTCTGAAATCTAACATAATTAAAACATGGAAGTTCGTGGCTTTCTATGTACAGCGTGTTTTTTCTCGTATATCCATTTAGTACATGGGGCTTGGAAAATTTTCACGCCTTCACTCCGCTTCGCTACGTTCAGGACGTAAAAATTTGTGAGCTTCGCTCAACCTAGTTCGAACTACGTTCGAGCTGATATCTTATGACATAAAAAAATATAATTAGGCATATTTAAATCATGAAACATCATAAAATATCAAAAAAGTGTAAAAAAGAATCAAAAAATTAATCGATTGGAGCAGTAGAAGTTCAAAAAATCAATTGCAAGATTTGATCATGACAAACCAACTAACAAATAGACAGAGTGAGTCAATATAAAGCGTGTAAAAAACATGGAAGTTCGTGGCTTTCTATGTACAGCGTGTTTTTTCTCGTATATCCATACAGTACGTACGACTTGGGAAAATTTTCACGCCTTCACTCCGCTTCGCTATGTTCAGGACGTAAAAATTTGTGAGCTTCGCTCAACCTAGTTCGGACTGCGACCGAACTATTTATTACTTACATGGATCACAGTAGAGTCGAGCTTGAGCTACGCTCGCTCGACTTGTTTAGAATCACACTTTTACATGGATTACAGTAGAGTCGAGCTTGAGCTACGCTCGCTCGACTTGTTTAAAATCACACTTTTACATGGATCACAATAGAGTCGAGCTTGAGCTACGCTCGCTCGACTTGTTTAGAATCACAGTTTTTACATGGATCAGAGTAGAGTCGAGCTTGAGCTACGCTCGCTCGACTTGTTTAGAATTACAGTTTTTACATGGATCACAGTAGAGTCGAGCTTGAGCTACGCTCGCTCGACTTGTTTAGAATCACAGTTTTTACATGGATCAGAGTAGAGTCGAGCTTGAGCTACGCTCGCTCAAGAAAATCTAAATCCTCTATGCCTAATAAAAATAAGATCCAGCAATCTTTTAGAGCCTCTATTTCCAATAAAATGAGATCTAGTTGGTCTATATTCATTCAAACAATATTTTTAAGTAAAATTCACGTTATTTAATTTTACGTTATAACTTTTATAACAATCTTCTTCATGCTGTAACTATTTACAGAAGGCTCTAAAAGGACCAACATAGCGGATATTAAATGTAGATGTTGATCTTTCATTAAAATCCTATTCTAATGCTTGAAATGTTAATTACAGTGAGTAATCAAAAATGACGTAACTGTCATAAAAAATCATGTTTTTTTGCATTTTTCGGTCACTAAACGAACGTAAAGTTCGTATGTTATGTAGCAACTTTTAGTTTTTAGGTACGATTGGGTATGATTTATCGTATCAAATAGAAGAAACTGTATAAAAGTCATCGCATAGAAATTTTTCATACAAATTTTTGGTTTTTAACGGTTTTTTTGTGTCTAGTTCCAACGCAACGGAACTGGCTGGAACCAAACATATCTCAGGTAATAGCCATTTCCAGTATCTGTCATATGAGAGCAAAAACGTATTGATTAATGCTTTCGTTGACTCAAAAAAGAAGGAAGTTAAAATGGCACGTGTTTTGTACCCAAGCAGGCACAGCGGAACTGACCAAAAAAGTATATATACCAGTCAATAGGAAATTTTTTAATATCAACAACTAAAACCTAGATTGTTGGGGCTAATAATGCTTATTTTTCTCAAAAAATTGAAAACCATATAAAATGATTCGTGTTTTGGACCTAAAGCAGGCACAGCGGAACTGACCAAAAAAGTATATATACCAGTCGATAGATAATTTCCATACCTACATTTGATATGCTGATTGTTGGTGCTAATAATGCTTAGTTTTCTCAAAAAAATGAAAAACTTGAAAAATGACACGTGGTTTTGGACCTAAAGCAGGCACAGCGGAACTGACCAAAAAAGTATATATACCAGTCGATAGATAATTTCCATACCTACATTTGATATGCTGATTGTTGGTGCTAATAATGCTTAGTTTTCTCAAAAAAATGAAAAACGTGAAAAATGCCACGTGGTTTTGGACCTAGAGCAGGCACCGCGGAACTGACCAAAAAAGTATATATACCAGTCGATAGATAATTTCAATACCTACATTTATTACCTTGGTTGTTGGAGCTAATAATGCTTAGTTGTCTCAAAAAATTGAGAAAACATGAAAAATGACACGTGTTTTGAACCTAAAGCAGGCACAGCGGAACTGACCAAAAAAGTATATATACCAGTCGATAGATAATTTCCATACCTACATTTGATATGCTGATTGTTGGTGCTCATAATGCTTAGTTTTCTCAAAAAAATGAAAAACGTGAAAAATGCCACGTGGTTTTGGATCTAGAGCAGGCACAGCGGAACTGACCAAAAAAGTATATAATATATACCAGTCGATAGATAATTTTAATACCTACATTTATTACCTTGGTTATTGGGGCTAATAATGCTTAGTTTTCTCAAAAAAATGAAAAACGTGAAAAATGACACGTGTTTTGGACCTAAAGCAGGCACAGCGGAACTGACCAAAAAAGTATATATACCAGTCGATAGGTAATTTTAATGCCAATAATAAAAACTAGAATGATTGGGCTAATAATGCTTATTGTTCTCAAAAAATTGAAAAAACCACGTGGTTTTCGGACACTTTCAGGTTTTGAGGTTAAAGCCACACTTATCCTCAAAATCACGCAAAGCGCATAGCTTTCCCCAAGGGTTCACTATTTGCCTGATAGATTGGCATCGAAAACCGCATCAAAATATATAGTTCCTGACCCGGTAACCCTGTCCACAAAATTTGTAGTACATTTTGACACGTGTTTTTTGGACCTGGAGCAGGCACAGCGGAACTGACAAAAAAAGTGAATATACCAGTTGATAGATAATTCCAATACCTACATTTGGTATGCTGATTGTTGGTGCTAATAATGCTTAGTTTTCTCAAAAAATTGAAAAAACGTGAAAATCAGGTCATTGTAGAAACCAATAACTTACACGCTATAGCGTGGAAGTTAATATATTCACACACAATTAAAATTGGTGTGAATATGATAGTTCGAAATAAATTGAAAATTGAAGTAACATTTATAATAATGTATGTGTATTTAAAATATTTTCTCATCAATTATTAAATTATCATTTTGACTTAATTTTTGCGTCAATTGTTTGTAGTCTTCTGATATTTCTTCATTTGAGTAATACCACGGATAACTTAGACTATCTAGCATTTCTTGTTTCGTTATACTTCCATCTGTTGCACCAAGTGAAGTCATAGATAAAACAGAATGTATTGATTATGGTGAGATTATGATATTTTCATTTATCCCTTTGTCAATTTCCTGATTTATTGGAAAAAGTAATTTAATATTAGAATACTTTACGTTTACACTTATACTTTACTTTACAACTTTACATTACCTTGTAAATATTAAACGCAAAGGAATTACTCAAATCATTTAATGTTAAATCTAGTTGACAGTTATGTGCTGAAATACACAGCACAATTAAAAAAATAAACTTCATCATACTGAGAATTAAAGTCAAATGAACAACATTTTCATAAATTAAGCAGCTTTATTAAATATAATCCTGAAAATGAAATCACACGAAAAAAAACTCAACAATGTATTATTTTTAATTGTAGAACTTTTATATAGAATCTAAAATTTGCCAGATTTTATGTATGGGGTCATTCACTTATGACTTCCATCAAAAAATGGGATTTTTAGACCCCCAACCCCCTGTAATTTTCATACAAAAGTATGAAGGTGCCACAAAATTTCAGACGTCATAAGTGAATCACCCCTATATGCATTCCAGCTAAAAATCTTACAATGAAAAAGTTTTCTTATAATAATATTTTCTTTAATGATGTTCGCTCAGTATATTGATGCGCCAATCAAAGTTATAGTTAAAGCAGCATTTATGGCATATTACATGCATACATTTACTTATATACGATAAATATCAAAAGTAATTATAATTAAGATAAGCGGACATTAATACATCAAAATAAAAATTACTCGTGCTATGTTCTTATCAAATGTATTATATACACAGTATTTGTTAATCTTTAGATGCAGATAACATGAAAAAATATAACCTTGTCATAAGCAATGAATAAATTAAATTTCACAATTTTTGGTAATAATTAGTGTGACTATCAGTTAATATTTTAAACGAACAGTACCGTCTTATCACAAACTGTTCCGTATACTATTTATCCGCATTTATTTCAAGATCTTGTCTAATTTAAAAAATTTAAGGTCAGATCTCTCAACATAGCACTACAGTTAATACATCAATCGCGTAACTTTCATCTTAATTCTTCCCACAAATAAATAACGTAATTAAAATGACTGCGGGTAAGTTAAAAAGAATTAAATCTAATAATTCTGTTTTGTCAAGAAGGCTGGTTGTTATGCAGTCGATTTTATTGATTAACACACAACTTGCCACCCTAAATTGCAGCTAATGTGCTTAACATTTCTACTTTTCTTTGGTTGTCGCCGTTTATTCAATTAAAAGAATCACACACAATATTGTTCGAAGAAGCTGATTAAGGAGAATAAGAATGAAGTAGAATTTAAGTTGAGTTAAGTGCTATGGCTTCTTGGTGTTCTTATTGTTGTTGGTAGTCTTGGGGAGTGGATTTCATGTTTTAGTAAGATTGATTCAAATACGAAGCAGATAATTTTTTGGGATTAGAGTTAATAAAAATATTCATATTGTCAAAACTTTTTTTTAGATCTACGAAATCATTCAAAATTGACAACTTTTGAGTCGATTTTAGCAAAGTTGAGTGAAATTTGTCATAAAGAATAATTAAAAATTCACAAAAATGCGCCTCAACTTACAAAAAATCTAAAATAAAACCTAACTTTGATTCTGTTCACATTTTTTACTTCCCATCTTAATATTCGTTTTAAAAATCTTCAATTGCATTTGACGACGTCTAAACAATGAGGAAAAAAATGAAATAAAGAACAGGAAATGTTGGTTAACGACGACCAGTTTAACTCAATTTCATTTCATGTTTTTCATGTCATCAAATTTCATGTGAACTTGTCGGAAGGACATTCACAGATTTTTTCGGTAATTTCCGAAATGGAAATTAAGGAAGAAAAAAAAAATTTTTTTTGAAAGAGGAAAAAAATGTAAAAAAGGGATGAGAAAATTAGACATAATGTTGGTGTTTGAGGAAGTTGATGAAGATAATTTTCATAATATTGTATATTTACATGTGTTAAATGACATCTGATGATGTATTGGAGGAAATGTTTTTGGAAATGTGATGATTTTTGGGTGACTAGAGCAATTATTCAATAAACTTTACCAAAAACTAGCGATATATTTTGAAAAGCTAGTGAAGTTGACTCGAAAATTGTTTAAATTCTTTCATAAAACAAAACCTTCAAAACAAACCAAGCTGACCTCAAAAAAATAAAAATTCCTAAACATAATTAGTTTTCCAAGAATTAAAACAAAAAGTTCTCAAACTTAACCTAAAAAAAATTCCCACAACCTATAAAAAGATTTATTCAATAAATTTCGCAATAATTCTACAACAATCCACAAAAAGGCCTACAAAAATATTTACTTTGTCACCCGAACAAGCAAAATCTCATCCAACATCAACTAGTCTCATTTCATGATAAAAAATTATGACAAATTCAAGTGTTTGAAAAACAATAACAAACGAAAGCAAAAAAGATCCTCAAAAAACACTTAAAATTCCTCTCTTGAGAATATTGAAGGATCTAAAAAATGTAAAAGAGATGAAATAATATTCAGGAAGTTTTTAACCAGCTGTAAAGGATTCGAGATAAAATATTTTAATGACTTTGCATCTGAATGACACATTTATGTCTTGTTTAACTGCTTTTTGTGTTATTTCTTGTTCCTTTTTGTATTTTTTTATGTGGATCAGTTTTCAGTGTTTTAATTTTTGGTTTTTTAAGATTGGAAGATTTGAGAACAAAATTCTAGTTTGTTATTAATCAGCAAAATTATCTCAACAATTTCCATTTAACCTACTCAATAGACAAACAAATAATCAAAAGCGTTCCCAAACAAAGCAAATAATACCAATTTTATCAATAAAAAGCCTTCATGAACGTAAATTTCTTAACATTTCACCTGAAAATAAGCTTAACCAAATCATAATTCTCATCAAAAATTCACAATCGACACCGCATGGTACGTAGGCATGAACTGTGTATCCTTTTGTTTTATGACTTTGTTTAGACAATATAAATTCCACAGTGTAAAAATAATCTAGAAATTGAGTATGGTAAGTTTTATTGAGTCAGAGTAGACTTAAGCGCAAGGATTTTTCAAAAAAATTGGTCTCACCTGAATAATGCTTAGCCTTAAGCTACTAACTCAATCTTAAACTTTCAAATGACACTTTGTTTTAGGACATTTTTAATCATTATTATTACTGAACTCACAGATTATCTTTAGCATACACAGAAAATACCACTCTTGATTCTTCAATCATGCTTTCGTTCACTTTACATACATTCCATATTATAATACCACAACTTGTGCGTGAAATTCCTCATCCAATCACACTGAACATTGAAAGAGTTCCTTTATCGAGAATGAATTTGCTATCAAGAAAATTCACAACAACCCTCAAAATATTAGAAATTTATTCATGTCAAATTCATAAATTCAAATAGAAAAGGCTGTGACACAATTTTATTCACATTATATTTATTTTCGTTCCACAAAAGGCCAAATTTCCTATTTTGTTCTGAATGCGCCAAAAGTTGAGGATTGTAAAGAAAAGGAAAAGAAATACAGGAAATTATGAATTTCTTTTTTAATCAAGAAATATCAAAATAGAGAATAAAATGAAATCGAATTTGGATCGCAACATGTAGCCGATTGATGATAAAGAAGGGCAGAAAGGTCGGTCTATGAAAGGGATAAGAAAAATATTACAAAAAGTACGAAAAAAGTATTTTTACATTTATTTATAATGTTTAGTATTTCTTTTCATTAAAATAAAGAAGTAGTTCGTTATCAGCTGATGCAAAACTCTGAACTGAGTATTTTCTCTTCTCGTAGTTGCAGGATCCAGGGTGTATCAATGCAATGTACACTAATAGGCCATTATTAGGCAAAATTACAAAAAGTTGGTCTGTTTTGTCCCATTTTTCCGAGTTTTTGTCAGGAAAAACTCAGAAAACTCAGACAAAATGGACAACAACTCGAAAAAATTTGACAAAGACTTAAAAAAATCGGACAAAGTGGACACTCGGTCGTTGAGTTATATTTCCCTTGGCTGCTATTTTATTGCTAGTTTTTATAAATACACTTAAAAATTTATTAATTTTGAAATTTTGACATTTCTTAAAACTTTTCAAAAAGTTTTTTCAGCAAATCAAAATGGCTCTTTTCTGTAGCCAATGACCTAATTTGATGTACTAACTTTTCAATTTTCTGTTCCGTTGAAGGTTCAGGATCCAAGTCTCCAGTTATTATCCATGTGTAAAATTTTGTAATATCTGTAAAAACTGCATAATTGTTGACATCACATTCATATTTATTACCCCATATGGATCCTGATACCATTCCACGGAGGTAGTAAGTATTATTATGAAATACAATCAATCCACTTCCACTGTCTCCTCTGCACACTCCAGTTCCATTAGCATACCCACCACAAAATGTTCGATTACTTGACATCTCTCTGAGGACTGCATTACTGAGGAAACAATGTTCATTGCTGTGGATTGGAGTTCCTATGAATCTTGCAATATTTTCATGATCTTTTGATACATTTTCACTTTTTCCATATCCAACGACAATTCCATCGTTTATTGTTTCAATAAATGAATATGGTTTCACGAGACATATCGGACGAATATAATGTGTAAACTCAACTTCATCGCTCAACTTTAGAACAGCAACGTCAGCATCATAAGATGAATTTATTAAAAAATTCCAATCAGGATGAATTAGAATTTCAGATATTGAGTGAATTTTGCGATCAGTTTCATTTTTATCATTAAAATCGTAAACTCCAAGCAAAATTTTTCTTTCATTTGTAGGAATGATTGTGAGAGTTAAAGAGGATGTCACACAATGGGCAGCTTGAAAAGATTTTTAATATTTTTAATTTAAAAAATTAAAATTTAGAAAATTTTGAGGTTATATATAAAGTAAAGGTTGGAGAAAATTTTAATTAAGCTACCTACCAGTTACAACTTTTGAACTTGATATAAGCGACCCACCACATTGATAATCCCCATCAGATGTCATCAAAATTGCCAACCTAATATTGAAATAATTATATTAAGTTGAACAAACTTTCAAGTAATAACATTTACCAAGGATAATTTCCATGCTCCACTTCAGTCCCTAAAATGATTCTGTTCCTTAGAGAAATATCTACTGGTTTACCACACTCTATGATTTCATTGCTTATTATCTGGGGTTCAATGGCTTTGATTGAAGGTAGAAGAAAATCTAGAAAATAAAAATAAAAAAACTCTGGATGAATCCCAAAAATCCTAAAAAAATCTCTAAACAAGGAAGCTGGAAATCTAAGAAATCTACAAATCATCAAATAAAATTGGAATTTATCGGAATTTCCAATTTCTCCGGTATTCCTTAGCATATATCTTAGAATATACACGTATATGACAATTTGTCAATATATATTAAAAAAATTTAAAAATCAGCTTTTTAAATTTTAAAAACCAAATTTTAAACTTTAAAAATATTTTTTAAATTTTAAAAAATAAAATAAAAGTGACTTCTAAAAACTTTTTAAAACGGTTTTTTAAATTTTTTTTATAAGTGTACTTTGTTATTTTTGAATAATTTTATCCTTACCTTCTCTTGGTGTATAATTCTCAAAACATTGTTTCAGCATTTTCCTCATTTCTTCCTTATTTTGAAAATTATCATTAGTACAAAAATTATTCTGCATCATAAACACAATTACGCCAGTATCGTCCACAAATTTCTCATCTACTGACGAGATGTTGTTACTACTTAGTTCCACGTAATTTAGATTCTCAAGAATTCCGAAAGAGTCAGAATGAATAGTAATGAGTAAATTTTGGTTCAAAGCTAATGTTTTTAAGTTTGTCAAATTTACAAAAATATTTCTAGGCAGATCCGTAATTTCATTGCTGTTCAAATACAAAGTTTCCAATTTTTTTAGACCATTAAACAGATTTGAATCTAAAGTTTTGATTTTATTGTTTCCGAGGTACAATTCACAGAGATTTCCAAGTGTGTTGAAGATTTTTGAAGGCAAAAAATTAATTTCGTTATCATGCAATGTCAAGGTCTCTAAACTTGATAAGTTTGTAAACAAATTTTCTGATAAAGTCACTAATTTGTTTCCTCCTAGTGCAATTTCATTTATTTTTAAACTGTGCCAAAATAATTTTTCTGGAATCTCTTCAATTTTATTTCCACTAAAATCAGCCATTTTAAGGTTGTTACAATCTTTAAACAAACTATTGCTGATTGATTCAATCCCAGCATGTCTCAGCTCAACGACTTCAATATTTTTGAACTTTTCGCTGATTTTAATGTCTAAATTTCCTAGAACCGTATCTTTATCAGACTTGATAACCAAAACGTCATCATTGGATTTAAAATGCAGATGAAATTCCTGAATTTCATCCGGAATTGAAGATAATTTGCAAGCATAGAAATTTGTTTCAAACTGAGATCTTTTGATATGATCAAAAACACATTTCTGAGCATCCAAATAACTTAGTAGAAATAAGATGAGATACAAAAGTTCAAATGTAAATCTCATTTTGTTAATTTCATTTCTGAAATTAAAAGGACAAATAATAGATTAAAACAATATAAATTTTTTTAAATGTATACAATTAAATATGCAAAGTTCAAGGAAGGTCACAAAAAATAGTTATTTTTATTCACAGATAATTATTTCAAAACATTTTTTCACCAATTAATTACTAATAATTTTAATTATTAATATTAATTAATTATTAATAATATTATTAAATTAATTTTTTTAAACGTAGAGAATTAGAATCTTTATTACGAATAAAAAAAAACACCAAGTTTTAAAAAATTATTACTTTCTTAATCGGCAAACATTTACTTACAGAATCAAAATATTTTACGCATCTAATATTGATCGCGGGTAGAACCAGAAAGTGAAACATTTTGAGCACTTTTTACTCAATAATAAAATTTCTCAATTTACAATCATGAAAAATAAAATATATTCAGCTTTAAGGCTACATAAAAAAGAGTAATGGAGATGTGCTAGAAATGTTCTTATCATCATTTGAATAATATATTTAAACTCATTAATTAAAATATTTTATTTTTAAATGAATAAAATAAAATTAGACGAGCAGCTATTTTATGTTTGCTTGGTAATTTGATGGTTACATTGTTATGTTTTCCGTTTACTTTTAGGAAATAATTCGGAATTAGAGAAAATGAAGAAAATTATAAATTGGAATTTTTTTAAAATTTTATTCTACGTCCCGAATTTTTTTCACTAACATTGCCGTCAATTTTAAAATTTTTCTCTTTATCCCAGGCTTTTATAAAATTTATAGGATTCACCCAGATTTTCACTCAATAGCTCTTCCTGGCTAAGTGCTTTGTTTGAGCATTTCAACCAAATGTTAATAAAAAATTAAAATTTAAAATCATTTGAATCCAATTAATTCCTTTGGATTCATAGTAGTTGATAATTAATCAAAATATAATCAAGTCTAAATATCTTGTTGTTGTTGAATTTTTTTTGAAAAGATGCTCCTATATGGGCAATTCATAAATAATGCCATGCAAAACATGATATTTTTAGACCCCCTCTATTAAAAATATGTATGGAAGTGTCATACAGTGTCATACCCCCTTACCATAAAAATTGGACTTCAATGAAGTTTTGAATGATCCCTGGAACGATCCCGCACAGTCTGAATGGACAACAGTACAATTATTAGAATCTAGTTTTGGTTTATTTCAGCTTGCTTATTTTGGCAAATACATCTTTTGGTAAGTCAGTGAAACTGCTCTGTTTAATTGAAAGTTCAGACAAGCTGTCTTAATTCTAAAACCATACTGAATTCAATTATTTTAACTTTTGACTGAGAAAATAGAAAATTAATTTGATTATTTTACAGCCACAAATTATAAAGCTCATTCAGTTCAGTTTTATGAAAAAAAAACTTGATTCTAGATTAATTCCCTCCAGTTTTAAGTTCTCTGAGAATAAACCATCGGAAATTTCTTGAATTTCGCTCTCAGTTATAATATTTAAGATCTGAAAAATTCTGGGGATTCACATTAGTTCAGTTGGATTAAAGACTAGTTATAAAATTTAAAATTCAAAATAAAATTATTTTTTATTTCCAGTATTTAAACAAGTTTTCTTTCACATAATATTTCAAATTAGGAAGTAAGTGAAATGAAACAATCAACTTCATTTGTTTATAATCCTAACGTGGTTGATACTTGCTCGTGCAATTTCGGAATATTTCCTTCATTTCGTCCTTGCTCATTTCATCACTAAGAGCTTGACTGCAAATATTATCAAACATGTCAAGCACAATTAAGTTGTTGTTCTCAATGAGTTTAATATCTAATGATTGGATTTGGTTTGATCTAAGATACAACTCTGTAAAATTCTTCATGGTTCCAAATGAGTCGGAATGTAAAGTAGTCAAGTTGTTTCCGCTGAACCAAAGGGCTTGAAGATTGGCTAAATTTACGAAGGCATTCTTGGGTACATCAGTGATTCTATTGTATCTAAATGAAAGCTCCTGCATATTATACAAATGCTCAAACCATGTTGGATCTAAAACACTGAGCATATTGTGGCTAAGCTGCAACTTTTCTAACTTATGCATGGATTTAAAAATATTTTTGGGCAATGAGCTTAGATGATTTTTGTAAAACCATAAAATTTTCACTTCATTAAGATTTTCGAATAAATTTTCAGGCAGGGTTGTTAGTTGATTGCCATCAAAATGGATCCTAACTAGATCTGGATTTTCTGAAAATAAACCCGCTGGAAGCTCTGTTACTTTGCTGTTGATTAGATGAAATTCGTTAAGGTATTTGCAATTCTTCAATGCATTTGGATCGACAGATCTGATATCTGAGCTCATGATTTTTAGTTTCTTGAGGTTTTTGAATTTTTCACAGAAAATCGGTGTCAAGGTTGTGAAGGTCAAATGAAATGTGATTAGAAGCTCAACTTTGTCATCATTTCTGCCAGATAAATGCTCTCCCTCTATTTCGGTCACTGATTCTGCATTGTCTGATGTCAATTTACACAAATAACCTTTTGCACTTTTTATATAACTGTATTTGCATGATGCATGTCCATCAAGCACTTCACTGTCTGATCCCAAAAATATACAGAAAGCAATAAATGTCAAAACTTTGAAGTTCATTTTGCACTTCTATACCGTTTAAAATTCAAGGCACAACTGTCTTGTTCATGAAATTTTTACTTATTATTTCACAGCTGATAAGCAAATTAGCAGAGTATAGCAACTAAATAGCATTTGTGACCTAAAAGTTCGAATTACGTCATTTTTCTTGAGAAATAATCAAAATTCAAATTTAATTGATTGTCTTCTCAGTGATGCGAAAAGAGATTTAAATTGTCTAAATTCAGAGGCAAAGGAATAAAATGTGTCACTAAGCTTATGAGATAGTTAAATTGTTCAGTGGCGAAACAAGGGTTCTCGTCGCTCGGGGACGGAATCAGAAATTTGTGCACCCGTTAATGAAATTGGCAGTGGAAAAGCAGCTATGGTGGTTAGAGTGTCGTCATTCGACTCTAATGATCTAGGTTCGATCCTAGGGAATGTCTAGTCGGATCTGGAGGCATTTTCACTGTTCTATCCATACCAACTTGGTTTGTGTATTGTCTTAACACACAAATTGTGGTTAGGTACATTGCATTGATATATCCTAGGTCTTGCAATTGTGCAGAATTAGAATCAATCGTCTAAAATGACAAGAAGCAAAAACATACATAAATATCATCTAGATGTACTTCGCATCATAAATAAGCAATAAATTTTTCATTTAAATTCCACAATTAAGTTATAATAGCTGCAGCTAGATCTCTTAAAAATTGTATTAAAATACTGAAAATAAAATAAAAATACCGCTTAAAAAAATAAAATTATGCTTAGAAAGCTGAGGAAAATTCAAAAATTAATAGAATATTTTAATCATGAATTTTATTTAATTTTTCTCTTAATGAATAGAGATTAGCATTAAGATACAAAGCTTGATGTAATTATTATTCAATAATGCAATCCTTGAACATCTTTTTCAATTTGTCCTTGCTGCTCTCTTCAGCATTTGAATTACTGCATACATTACCTTCCATATCAAGTATCTTCAAGCTATAATCATCAATAATCTTTTCATCAAATGAAACAATTTGATTGTTTTTAAGATAAAGCTCTGTAAAGTTCCCCATCAAGCCAAATGAATCAGAATGTAGAGCTGTCAAATTATTGTTGCTTAGCCAAATTACTCCAAGATTATTTAAGTTAATGAATACATCTTTGGGCACAATAATCTCGTTATATTGGATAGAAAGTTCTCTTAAATTATGCAAAGTTTCAAACCATTCTAGCTCCAAAACACCGTTTATTTTTACTGAGCTGTAAAAGTTCAGAGTTCATAACTGATCAGTGTTGAACCAAAGTCGTACCATCTTTTTGTTTTCTGAGAACAATTTCTCGGGTAATTCCGTGATTTTACATGATGATATGTGGATGGCTTCAAAATTTTTGCAATTTTTAAATGCATTTGCATCAATTGATGTTGCTTTTTCTGGGTATAATTTCATTTCTTTGATATTTTTGAATTTTTCACAAAATATTGGATTTATAGCTGTGATTCTCGGAAAACGACTTACTAAATGCTCGATATCATCATCTGTCCTACTTTTTTTGTAAATGATTTCCAAGCGATATCCATTGCTTTTTGAATTCACGTAAACACACTTTCCAAATCCAGTTGGGAGCTCAGTATCTGATGCGAATGCTGCGCAAATGAATATAATTATTAGAATCATATTCACACCAATTTTAATTGTGTGTGAATATATTGTTTTTGGTATTTCAGTGAAACTACTTTTTTGGACTTGCTGCTTCAGGCTTACGGAATCGACCCATAGTGTTCAGTATGGAAAGTCTGTGCCTAAAATTACCAATTTAACAGTGAAAACCGCATCTCGATTGGTGCTTCCATTGCCGAGAAATCTCAAAAAAACACTTTCTGTCCTTTAGCAAGTTAGCAAGTTAATCGGTGCGATAACTCGATTCAAACTCAATATCAAGACTTCTGGTTTTTTGTATCTGATAGATATCATGTATGGCAAGAACTGTATTGTTTTTGGAGTCATGAGATGCATCCAGTAAGGCACAAGGAACGAAAAACTGCTGTTTTTGGTCAAATTATAGCCGATTATTGCAAAACACATTTAATTTTTTTCATAGTAAAGGAATGTTTTGACCAAATGAGCTGAAATTTGGTATGTAGGTTCCTTAGCTATGCCTTAATATGGAACCGACGCCATTTTGGATTTCGAGTGGCAAGAAGCTACGCCAAATTGATTTTTGCTTTAACTTTGACCAAATGAGCTGAAATTTAGTATGTAGGTTCCTTAGCTGTGTCTGAATATGGAACCGACGCCATTTTGGATTTCGAGGGGCTAGAAGCTACGCCAAATTGATTTTTGCTTTAACTTTGACCAAATGAGCTGAAATTTGGTATGTAGGTTCCTTAGCTATGCCTTAATATGGAACCGACGCCATTTTGGATTTCGAGGAGCTAGAAGCTACGCCAAATTGATTTTTGCTTTAACTTTGACCAAATGAGCTGAAATTTGGTATGTAGGTTCCTTAGCTGTGTCTGAATATGGAACCGACGCCATTTTGGATTTCGAGGGGCTAGAAGCTACGCCAAATTGATTTTTGCTTTAACTTTGACCAAATGAGCTGAAATTTGGTATGTAGGTTCCTTAGCTATGCCTTAATATGGAACCGACGCCATTTTGGATTTCGAGGGGCTAGAAGCTACGCCAAATTGATTTTTGCTTTAACTTTGACCAAATGAGCTGAAATTTGGTACGTAGGTTCCTTAGCTGTGCCTGTATATGGAAGCGACGCCATTTTGGATTTCGAGGGGCTAGAAGCTACGCCAAATTGATTTTTGCTTTAACTTTGACCAAATGAGCTGAAATTTGGTATGTAGGTTCCTTAGCTGTGTCTGAATATGGAACCGACGCCATTTTGGATTTCGAGGGGCTAGAAGCTACGCCAAATTGATTTTTGCTTTAACTTTGACCAAATGAGCTGAAATTTGGTATATAGGTTCCTTAGCTATGCCTTAATATGGAACCGAGGCCATTTTGGATTTCGAGGGGCTAGAAGCTACGCCAAATTGATTTTTGCTTTAACTTTGACCAAATGAGCTGAAATTTGATATGTAGGTTCCTTAGCTATGCCTTAATATGGAACCGACGCCATTTTGGATTTCGAGGGGCTAGAAGCTACGCCAAACTTATTTTTGCTTTAACTTTGATCAAATGAGCTGAAATTTGGTATGTAGGTTCCTTAGCTGTGTCTGAATATGGAACCGACGCCATTTTGGATTTCGAGGGGCTAGAAGCTACGCCAAATTGATTTTTGCTTTAACTTTGACCAAATGAGCTGAAATTTGGTATGTAGGTTCCTTAGCTGTGTCTGAATATGGAACCGGCGCCATTTTGGATTTCGAGGGGCTAGAAGCTACGCCAAATTGATTTTTGCTTTAACTTTGACCAAATGAGCTGAAATTTGGTATGTAGGTTCCTTAGCTATGCCTTAATATGGAACCGACGCCATTTTGGATTTCGAGGGGCTAGAAGCTACGCCAAATTGATTTTTGCTTTAACTTTGACCAAATGAGCTGAAATTTGGTATGTAGGTTCCTTAGCTATGCCTTAATATGGAACCGACGCCATTTTGGATTTCGAGGGGCTAGAAGCTACGCCAAATTGATTTTTGCTTTAACTTTGACCAAATGAGCTGAAATTTGGTATGTAGGTTCCTTAGCTGTGCCTTAATATGGAACCGACGCCATTTTGGATTTCGAGGGGCTAGAAGCTACGTCAAACTCATTTTTTCTCTAATTTTGATATTTTTGACTAAATAAGCTAAAACTTTACGATTTTTCGTAAGTCTTGTTAGTAACATAATACTAAGCTATGAATGAAAAAACTTGAAACGGTGTGAATATGCCCATGAAGCGTGATCGCTTCATTACTAGTTTTTGAGTTCATTTCGATAGCTTCTATTCTGGCTAATCTGCAATACACAACTGATTAAAATAAAAAAAAAAATTGTATGCTCTTGACTCTTTATTTATTGAGAATTGCAAATAAAATAACAAATAGGTCATGAATATTATTTTATGACATCATTTTTCTTTAGAAACGAATGAGATTTCAGATTTGAGATGAAATATAATTTGATTGCCCAATTAATCTGTTATAGTCAAGGCTTTAACACTCGTGATTTCTACTGAAAGATCATAAAACTCTTAAAATGACTAACAGATTATTTGACAAAATTGTTAAGGGATTTCTCGGGACTTTTCCACTTTTGGTCATTTGGTTTTTGATTTAATTAATTTTGAACAAGTTTTGCTTTATTCGGATCAGGACTTACAATTACTTAGAAAGCTCGCTGATTGAAGAAATTAATGCAATATTTTCTTAAAAAGTCATACTCGCTCTGTTCGACTCTCAAAAGCATCACTCAGCTAACTCTCTTTCGAATTTAAATCCAAGAAGCACTCTTAACTGAACCCAAACCTAGAAAAACTAACTGTCATGACCAAGAAAATGTAAATATTAAAATGTAAATTGCTTTCAAAATTTGCTTTTATTAACAGTAAGAAATAAGTCAGCTCATACAGTTAAATCATACATTATTTATAAAATATAAGCAACAAATGAAAAACTAATCTTTTATTTTTATTCTTGACGTGGTTGATAATTGTCAAAACATTTTTGAAATATTTGTTTTATTTGATCTTTGCTGTCATATTTGTCAATAGTCTGACAGCAGATATTACCCTGCATAAAAAATATTTTAAGATTATTTAGATTGATAATATTGATATCAATTGCGTTGATTTTGTTGTCCGAAACATAAAGCTCTGTTAAGTTTTGGAGTGCACCAAATGAATCTGAATGAATGACTGTCAAATTATTTCCAGTTAGCCAAATAAACTTTAAATTATTGGTATTTATGAAGGTGTTCTCGGGTATGTTACTAATTCCGTTGTAAGACATGGCAAATTTTTTACGGCTGTACTACAGATTTATTACTTAGTTTATAATTGACAATAAAATGCAGTAAATTACGTTAATTGATTTACATCACAATAACTCTCAAAAAAATATTCTCTTATTCTCTTTTTAAAAAGGCCAATTGAACAAATGTTCTTGATGGCAGGACTTAACGAATTGAACATTGCAAATCCTCGTATATAAAAATTCTGACTACCAAATTGAGTTTGCGTTACATATAAAATTAAATATATAAATAAAATTCTTGAAGGCTGTGTAAATTTTCAAACCATATTGGATTTAAATTTTTTAGTTTGTTGAGGCTTAGTGACAATCGTTGAAGGTTTCTGAGTGACTTAAAAATGTTTGGTGTTAAAAAGCTTAGGTTATTTTCATTAAGTTCCAAAACTTTGAGGTCCTTTAGGTTTAAAAATAAATTTTCTGGTAGGCTTGTTAACTGATTTGATTCAAATGATGCATCATTTAATTTTATATTTTTAAAAAATAGATCTTCAGGCAATTCAGTTAGTTTTCCTTTGATAAACCTAAATTCAATTAGATTTTCACAGTTTTCCAGAGCTCTTTGATCAAGATCTGCTACAGTAGATAAATATTCCATCTTAATTCATTTAGTGTTCTTAAATTTCTCACAAAAAATTGATGTGAAAGTTAAAAATGTTGAATTGCGGCTGTATAATAGCTCAACATTGTCATCAGTATAGCCTTTCAAATGTTCTCCGTCAATTTCATTCACTAATTTCTGATTTTCTGATTCAAAAACACACAAATATCCCTTCACTTTTGTATTCATAAATCTGTAATGACAAACTGAATCACTGCTTGACGCATATACAGCAAATTTAAACAAAATTATTATTATATTTATATTCATAATCTTAAATGTTCTTATGAACTTCAAAACACGACTGCCAAGACAAAATAAAGAAAAAAATTGTATTTTGGGTTGTAAATACAGTTGATAAGGGAACAATTGACCAATGATGTTCATTGAAAACAAAAATTGTGTCTTTTTTATATATCCAAAATATTTACAATTTAATTTTGAATGTCCAAAAAATATTTTTATTAAATTTTAAAGCTGATATGATCCCGTAAAACTGCGGTTTTGAAAATTATCAGTAACTCTGAACCGCTAGTTTTTTAGCGCATTTTTGAAACTTGTTTTAAAAAGGTAGCTTAATAATGCACTTTGTTCGGCTGGCTGGCTGCTTGCAAAAACTTTTGATCTAGACATAGTAGAGAGTTCTAGTTTTTTGTATTAGCTCCGTGCCATCGAGTTATTGGCCCCCCGGACATTTAAAAATCTCAAAACCATCGCTAAATACTATAATTAATGAATTTTTAATTTCAATACAATAGAGCCAACTTCAAGTGGGATAATTTCAAATATATTTTGACCGTTATGAAATTTGAATTTCAAAAAACCGTTAAATGACAAACCGTTTTAAAATATGAAAATTCGCCGTGCAAATTGTTAATTATACTATAATTAATGATTTTCAAGTACATTTACGCGGGAAATTTTCAAATATATTTTGACCGTTAGAAAATTTTGAATGCCAAAAAACCGTTATCGAGCCGTCGAATTTATTTAAGTCATAAAATATTCATGATTGACTTATTTAATACGCAGTACTTTGCTAATCAAATACTGATCGCTAACACAAAAATGCGCTGAAGTCCCTCGATATATAACACGAGGACTTTCTTTAAATTTTTTATTCATACTCATCTTTATAGTTGATAATTTTTTTGAAAGTTCATTGTCGTTTCAAAAAATGAGATCTTATTGCAACACCAAATATGTTTCCATTTAGAAATGGGAAAACAGCAATTTTGAAATTTTTAATCATATTTCTGATTCTTTAAAACTTTGCATATGATGTTTGGTATCGTTAGAAAGGTCTTACTTGTGGTTATTCAGAACTTAAAGAAAATCTTCAAAAAAATGGAACTGTGCCTTAGTGGCATGCCTCAAAGTTGGTCAAAAACATACATTTTTCCTACCCATTTTTCAGGTATAGTTCCATAGTGCATTTTTTATTTTATAATTGTTTTTAGTAGAGTCGAGAATATACTGGAAGACAGCGGTGACCGAATTTGATTTTGTCTCCTTAGTGAAAAGATCTGGTGCTACAAAGTTTTGGATTTTGGCGATTTTTTACATACGAATTTTTAGATTTTTTGCTATAACTTTTCATTAACATGACGAAACAACTTTTGGTTTTCGGTTTTAATGCTTAAATATACAGGGTTATTAACTAAAAATAATTGAAACTGGTTTTGTTCAGCTTAAACCATTTTAAAATCAGTTTTATTCAATTAGGTACAAAAATAAAACCAAAATTACCCTTACAAATGGGTAAAACTGATTTTAAGATGGTTTAAGCTGAACAAAACCAGTTTCAATTATTTTTAGTTAATAACCCTGTATATTTAAGCATTAAAACCGAAAACCAAAAGTTGTTTCGTCATGTTAATGAAAAGTTATAGCAAAAAATCTAAAAATTCGTATGTAAAAAATCGCCAAAATCCAAAACTTTGTAGTACCAGATCTTTTCACTAAAGAAACTAAATCAAATTCGGTCACCGCTGTCTTCTAGCATGTACTCGACTCTACTAAAAACAATTATAAAATAAAAAATGCACTATGGAACTATGCCTGAAAAATGGGTAGGAAAAATGTATGTTTTTGACCACCTTTGATGCATGCCGCTAAGGCACAGTTCCACTTTTTTGAAAATTTTCTTTAAGTTCTAAATAGCACAAGTAAGACCTTTCTAACGATACCAAACATCATATACAAAGCTTTAAAGAATCAGAAATATGATTAAAAATGTCAAAATTGCTGTTTTCCCATTTCTATATGGAAACACTCATATATTCAAGAGCATGAAAATTAGGAAGGACTTTTTCTTGCTAAACATTTTATTTTTAAATTTTAAAACTATAAATTAGAAAAGAAATTAATTATGATTTACATTTTACGTGGCTGATAATTGTCAAAACAATTTTTGAAAGCTACTTTCATTTGAAACCTATTGACGACATCTTCTTGACTGCAGACATTTCCCGACATATCAAGCTTAAAAATTGCCGTATTATTAATAAACATTTCGTCAATCGCATTGATTTTATTATTTTCAACATAAAGATGCTCAAATTTTTGATTAACACCAAATGAGTCTGAGTGAATGATCGTCAAATTGTTGCCTGCAAGCCAGATTAGTGGCAATTTTTGAAGGTTCACAAATGCATCCTTTGGTAAGTCGAGGATTTGGTTATTATAAAGTGATAACCTTTCCAAATTATGAAGATTTTCGAACCATTTTGGATTAGTTGCTGTAAGTTTGTTGTTATCCAAAAATAATAATTTTAGCTTCGTGGTTGATTTGAAAATATCCGGTGGTAAGTAATTTATATTGTTGCTATATAAATAAAGATTTAGGAGGTCATTCAGATTTGAAAATATATTTTCAGGCAGAGTTGTTAGACGATTCCTATTTAGCTTTATTATTCTCAATTGTGGGTTATGCGCAAATAAATTTTCAGGAACCTTACTGACTTGGGTATCACAAAAATCAAATAGTTGCAATTTTTTGCAATTTTCTAAAGCATTTTCATCAATTTTATTTACATTTGATTTAAAAATGCTAATTCTTTCGGTATATTTGAACTTTTCGCAGAAAATTGAGGATAGAATCGTGAATGTTAAGTTTGACCCGGATACATAAGCTAGGTCATCGTCAGATTTTCCTTCTAGATGAGTTCCATCAATTTTGGCGATTGCTTCCGAGTCATTAGCATGTAATTTGCATAGATAACCTGTAAATCTTCGACTTTTAACTTCAAAGTATTCACAATTTCTAGTTCCAACATGATCTTCAGATTTCAACACAACAAAAGAACAGAACAGTTGTAACAAACTAAATTTCAGCCACATTTATGATTAGCACTCTTCTCTCAATAAACAAAATAAAACTGACTACTAAAAAATATAAAAACAAATGAGTTGAATATCAAAGTTCATCTACTGATAAGGATTGATGAAAATTATTCAAAAATAAACCAGTTAGAAACAAAATTGAATATTTTTATGTAAATTTTAAATGTTCCAATTATTGAAGGTATGACAATATTTTTTAAAATATACTAATACTAATTTTCTATTGCACTAGACTCTCCTCACTACACATCTATCATCACAACATTCAAAGCCATATGATCCTCAGAATATAAAAAATAGCCAAAGGTACGAAAAAGGATACAAAATTAATGATAGTTCTAACAACATCAAAGGTTTATCATGATTAGTTTCTGATCAATAGACTAGAAAAATATATAAGAAATATTGAAAAGGATACTCAATTGCAAAAGCTGTTTCTCGGACCAGAAAAATAAATTTCTAGGAAATGATCAATAAATTCGATATATTTTTTGTTAAAGTGAGCAAATGATCATGTTGGCAGGTAGAATTAGCAAAAAAGGGGATCTCAATGTGATGATAAAATAGAAAAGAGAACTAAAGAAGAAATAAAATTGCATCATGTGTGATGATCGAAGGTGTATACGAGCGACATAAGGTGTGATTGCAACCTGCTCGAGATTATGTCAATAAATTATTGAAGAGTTTTAAAATATAAGAAATTATTTTAAAAACATACTTTTACCTAAATAATTAAATTTCAAGGAAATAAATTAAGTTAAATAAAAATTTAACAAGAAACTCAATAAGAGTTTTTTTAAAATTCAAAAAATTTAATTAAATTTAAAATAAATTTTGTTTTTTTAATTTATAAATTGTAAAAAATTTAAATGTAATATTTGGAAAATATTTTTTAAATCAAAATTTGAACAAAAACATAAAAAAATACGTAAAAGCAAAACCAAATTTTTCTAATTCTCACAAACGCGGAAGTGACGCTAAACATCGAATTTAACAAGGCAATAAAAGCAGCCATTGAAACCTTAACAACAGTATCGCGTGCTATTTATCATGATCTTACCATAACATCCGTTTTATATCAACCTTTTGTTCTTTTCGGTTCCTATGAGAGTTGGTACAACCTGCAAAATAATCTCTTGAGATCCTTTTTTATTAATTTTTTACTTATGATTTTTCGATGAGTTTCTTTTGTTGAAATTTTTCTAGAATTTTAAACTAAGGAATCTTTTTTTGTAAAGAAATGATTTTTTGCTATTTTTGGGATAAATTTATAAGATGATAATATTTTATTTTCGCTTCAATTTCTTTTAAAATTGTTTAAATTTAACAATGACCAAACTTATTCAACCCACCACTTTTGATCCAGGAATAGAATCTCGTAGCATCAGTGTATATTGCTTCTCTAGTTGTATCGCATTCACCAAATATATTCGGAAGGGACACTGACACAATTCCACGCAAATAAAACTTTTCATTTTGTTTTACATAAAGTCCACTTCCACCATCACCTTGGCAAATGCCATGGCCATCAGTAGAACCTCCACACATAGACCTAGCACTCATATATATTCTATAATCATTTCTATCATTAATACAATCATGATAATTTATTATTGAAATATGCAGCTTGCGAGCAATCTGTGAAGGTCCATTTGATCGTCCAAAACCAACAGCAATTCCATTAAGACTTTTACCAACACTTGATTGTGGACTAGCCAAACAAATCGGTTGAATGAAACTATTGAATTGAATCTCATTTTCCAATTCTAAAATAGCAACATCAGCTTCATAAATATCTGCAAATGTATTCCAATCCGGATGAATATAGATTGATTTTACATCGGCAGTGATTCTGCCTGTCTCATCAGAATTTGTATAGTTATGGACACCGAGCAAAACTCTAAAATCATCTGTTTTAAATTCATGGCTGTCCTCCTTTCCTTTCATACAGGATGCAGCTAAAAATTTTAAATCTTGTTAATTACAATAATATACAAAGGTAAAGTAGTATTTTTACTTGTTACGACAAACTTATTTGAAATGATTGTCCCACCGCAGAATAAGTCTCCAGATTTTAGAACTAAAGCTACATTCCTGTAATATTTTATAGTAGAAAGTGTTAAGTTGATAAAGATTTAGAATTGATAATTTAAAAAATTCATTAGCCTTACCAAGGATATTCACCACGTTTAATAGCATTTCCATGTAAAGTATTTGATCCCATAATTTGACTCTTACCGCAAGTTTCCTGAAAAGAAAGGTTTGAGAAATTTAAATACATAAAATTTGAACTGTTTAATGGCTAGTGAGAGATTTATGAATGTGGTCGTCAGACGATGACAACTAAATTTGATAATTAAAAGCAGTTCATGATATAATAAATATCAGTCAACTATCTTTGAAATCTAAAATCTAACCAAAAAATATTAACGCCAACATAAAAAAACAACTCAAAACTAATAATGAAGCGATCACGATTCCCTATTCTAAGTTTAGACCGTTTTATACGATAAATGTTTTTTTAAATATTGTACACGTATACTTACCAAATTTTCTACTAGCTTTACCGAACTTTTTAGAAAAATAAAAAATATGATTTTGAATTTCATTTTCCAAATGTATCACAATGTGAGGTCAATCGTTAATGTCACACAACAAAAAAACTCAAGATAATGTTCAAAAAACTTGCAAAAGATTAATGACGTGTTTTTTAGTTTTTGGTTTTTATTTTAAATTCACAATTAGGTTTTGTTTCAATAAATTTTTTCCACAAGTTTAAATTTTATAAACTTTTAATTAATTTTATTTACAAAATTCTTGATCAAATTTCATGAAATAAACCTATTTCCAAATCTACTAAATGCTGAAGTCTTTCTAACTAAGATTTTAAAAAATGTTCGAACGAAGTGAATTTTTTGCTGAGAGGAAGAAATGAAAATTATTTTACAATAACCGATTATGCTCATAATATTTCTCATTTTTCATTTTTTAAAAATTTCTAGAATTATAGCAGGATTTTATTAATGGAAAAAGAATGCAATTTTTTATATTGAAATTTAATTTATTTAATTTTGAATAAATTTATCATATCTAGTTTCACGAGTGAGAAAAAATAAGAAAAATATTATTGTCCTTAACTTTGCTTTAACTTGTAATTTATTAATTTATAAAAATGATTTAAAATATTCACACAATTATAATTGGTCAACTAAAATATCTATCAACTAAGATATAAATATAATAGTTTATTGCTTAACTTTATGATAAACATACAAGAACATTTTGTTAAAAATTTCTTCAACTAAGTTACTCCAGCAACAGCTACATAAAAAAGTGAGACTTATAAGCTGAAAAAGATATACTTCGATATAACAGTAGGGTGGCCAGAGGATTTTTGAGAAAAAAACGGACATTTTCAAGAAGAAAACGGACATACCCAAAAAACTAAGAAAATGCAATAATAGTATATTTTTAACTTCAAAAGCTTAAAACAGTTTATTAAATCCCAGTAGATGCAAAAAAATCTTATTTTTTGAAAACTAATTTCAAAAGATTAAAACTTTGTCATTAGAAACGAAAAATTCAAATTTTGGATTCAAAAAAATTCGAAGAAAATTTTGTATGAAAACCAATAAACTCTTAATTATTCACGAATAAAACGTAACTTTATGAAAAAATAACTACAATTTAAGATAATAACTGAAAATAAACCTGAATAAACCTTGTAATCAATGTTAATTTATGAGCACAAAAAAATTATAAACTTTATAAGAAAAAAACGGACAAGATCTGTTCAAAAACGGACAACGGACAATTGATGAAAAAACGGACTGTCCGTTGAAAATAGTCACATCTGGTCACTCTATATAACACTAATTAATGAGAAAATTGTCAAAAATCTCATTTAATGCTTAAGCCATTATAACCGATTATTGCAATAACTATTTTTCCCAAATTTAATTAAATATTTTAAGGTAAAGAGTTCATAAATACATTCGATTGTATGTATTAAATTTTGCAAACTAAAGTTTGTGTATAAAATTTCTCACTCCTGGATTTACCAAACATATTATTGTTTCTTTAATTTTGTTTAAATTTAGCACTGACCGTACTTTTTCAACCTATTAAGTTTAATCCACTACTAAAACCTTGTAGCATCAGTCCATCAAATACAAACTATTTATAAAGGCAATATCAACTAGTAATGCGTCCACGGGCTGCGGACGGAAGTGCATTTTCTTAAACTACTGTGCACAGAAATCTAAACGTATAAACTAGAGATACGTCCACGGGCTCGCGGGACTGAAGTGCATTTTCCTGAACTACTGCGCAGTGCGCACAGACCACTAACGTAAAAAACTAACACAAAAATAACTGACGCAAAAAATTTGTCAACTAATCCTTGTAAATGATGAATGAACTTTTTATCATGGATTAGATTCGTATTGAAAAATTTTTTCTTAAAAATAACGATCAAAAAATATTTGAAAAAATAACAGTCAAAAAATATTTAAAAAATAACGATCAGAATATATTTGAAAAAATAACGGTCAAAAAATATTTGAAAAATAACGTTCAAAAAATATTTGAAAAAATAACGGTCAAAAAATATTTGAAAAAACAACGGTTAAAAAAATATTTGTAAAAGAAAACAAAAAAATTTGTACCCCCCTCGTTCAACTCCCCCTCTTCCCACTTCAATTCACACCAAGAAAGCTTTACGTAACGTAAATTTACATGTTACGTAATTTTACGTACGTATTTTTACGTAACGTAAGCTTTAGTTAATTTAACTACGTGAAAAATTCGGAAAATATGAGGAAAAAATCTGAAAATGGAAATTTTTATCATAACACATCATGAAATATCAAAAAAGTGTAAAAAAGTACAAAAAAAAGTTACTCGGAGTGGGGCTCGAACCCTGGCCTGAAGATTGTAAGAAAAGTACTTAAAATGTAAGCAATTTTTAAAAAAAAAGTTAATTTAATTAAGTTCTACTGCACCGATCAAAAAAATCTCTCGTCATTCTTGCCTCAGACCCCGTCCACACATTTTAAGCAAAAAACCACATCGAAAAGGCTTAAAATGGAGGAGGTGTGGAGCGGCAGACTACGGACGGACGGACAAAACGCGGACAATAGTCTCTTTTCCCTTTGGGAAAATGCACTAAAAATATAGCTCCTAGTAACTATTATTTTGAAAATATTGTAATTGTTTTTCTATTGTGGGAAATTTATAGAAAATCAGCATCTCTCGGCAAAATAAAAATAAAAAATTATTTAACAAATTTTCAAATGGCATTTAAAAGTATTTTACTTTAAATTTATATTTAATTTTTTTCATGATATTAACTGCGGGTTTTGTCAACCTTACGATGGTCCTTCTTATCTTTCTGTGGTTGTGCTACAAAAAAATTAAGAATAAATAAAAAAATGTAGCAAAAATTAAAACTAGTGTAGATGAGTAGATTTAGATGATCACATGAGTCATGTGACATGACCCACGATATCATCTGTTGTTAAATTGCGCTAAAAAATCATGTCACAAGTACCTGAGTTGTTGTAACTTTGCAATCAAGTCTCTTAATTTTTTGTTTTCTTCTTCAAGCTTTTGTTTTTCAATATCTCGTTCTTGCGCTTCAGCGTTAAAAATCCAGTCATGAAACTTGATGACGTCAGTAAACACAGAATAAGTATGAACATTGCATCCATGATTTTTACCATAAAGAGACGAAGAAACAATTCCACGAAGATAATAAGCTCCATTGTATTCCACAATCAATCCACTTCCACTGTCGCCGACACAAACTCCGGTTCCATTAGCATATCCTCCACAAAATGCACGATGACTGAGAAGTGACTGATGGACGCTACTTCTTTCAGCACAAGTTCGATAACTGAGAATTGGCATGTTGACTACTCGAGCAATATTTTCAACATCAGCAAATTCACTTTTTCCAAATCCTACAACTACACCCAAGGAAATCAATGAAATAGGTGAATTTGGGATGGTTAAACAAATTGGTTGAATAAATTCATCAAAGTGAACTTTTTTTGCAAGTTCCAGAATTGCAATGTCTGCATCATACGATTGAATTCTTGGATGCCAATCTGGATGTACGTAAATTTTCTTAACAGCAATGGACACTTTGCCTACTTCGACGGAACTAAGCAAATTATGAGCACCAAGAACGACAATTATATCGCGTGGACGAAGTATGCTGTTTCTGAACTTCTCTTCAATGCAGTGAGCAGCTAAAATTGGAAAATTTTAATACGTTTTTAAACATCTTCAATGCGAATTTCATACCAGTCACTACTTTCTCATCCGATAACAAAGTAGCTCCACAGAAAAAGTCCCCATTCTCCCTCAACAAAGCACCAGTCCTGATGAATTCAATTGTTGAGTTAAATTAAGAATTTTATTAATAAGAAGTTTACTTAAATTTACCAAGGAAAAGATCCTCTCTTGACTTGAATTCCACCGATGACAGTACCAAGACCCATTACGCGCATACCACATGTCTGAAAAGTTTATTGTAATAAAATTTTGTCAATTGGAAAAATGAAACAAAGTTTCGAAAAATGATAACAGATAAGAAAAAGGACCTTGCAATGAAAAAAAATTATCAGATAATAAATAAGAAAAACTTACCCGTTGAGATGACTTTTCGCTACTACTATTGACACTATAGGTTAAGTTTTCATTTACGCCATGTAATCTCATTGAAGCTAAATTAAATTAAAAGTATTTAAATTTAAAATATCGTTCTGTAAAAGAACCTTTCACTTAATAATAATTATAACGCATTTTAGGGGTTTTGAGACTTTGTGACTGTTCAAAAAAAGGAATTTAACAAGAGAAGTAGGGGGAATTGAATTTTTTACTTTGTTGCGTTGCGTTATAAGTAAGGTGACCATTTAATTTTTAAAACATAGAGGATCAATACTTTAGTTCATCTTATCTAGTGTAAAATGACAAAATTTCAAAAATTGAGGACATTTTGACCAAAATATGGAGCAAATTGAACCTTACAGAGGACAGAGGACAAATTTGAAAAATAGAGGATAGTCCTCCGAAATACCAAGCAGGTGGTCATCCTAGTTATAAGTGAAACCTAGTTTAAAGTATTTTAAATGGCTTAATTTAAATTAATATTTACTTAAAGTAGTAAATTACTGTTGTAGTTCTCAAGTTTCATACCAACTATTATATCTTTAATATAAAAACTTCAAAAGTTAAGACACCATACAAATAAATTATAAAAAACTACAAAAACTTAGCTTACCTGATTCATCACGTCCGCTATAACTTTCAAAACATTTCCTTAAATTGTTCTCTATTAATTCTCTTTGTTTAATTTCTGCATTGCTGCAGATATTTTCAATCATATTAAGGAATGTAACAGCTGTATTTTCGACAACTTTTTTATCAAGTGAACTAATTTTGTTCCACTGCAAATTAATGTATGTTAAATTTCGATGAATTGCGAATGAGTCTGAATGGATAGTTGTAAGCTTGTTCTGCCATAAATCTAGCTTTTCTAAATTAACTAAAAACTTAAAAACATTTTGATCTAAATTTGAAATTTTGTTTCTTGCAAGATTTAAAATCTTGAGTTTTTCAAGTGATTTAAAAATGTTAGGTGATAAAATGCTTATTTTGTTCGCCGACAAATTTAAGATTTCTAGTATTGTTTGACTAATGAAAACATTTTCTGGTAAAAATGAAAGTTCGTTTTCATTTAAGTTTAGTATTGTCAACTTTGAATTTTCCAAAAATAAATTTTCTTGGATTTTTTTAAGCTTTGTTGCCTCGATCGTCAATTTTTTTAAATTTTTACAATGAGATAATAAATTTTCGCTGATAAAATCAATATTTTGATCAATATGTATTTTATCTAAATTCTTAAACCTTTTACAAAACGGAAAATTTGATTGATTTAATTGTGAAACTTGATTCAATGTTCCAATATATCTAATGCGATGAATATCATTATCGTTCTTGCCATGTTCATGTTGACCATCAATTTCACTTGAACTAGGAAATACTTTGCAGGTGTAATCATAAAATATATCTTCGTAGAACTCGCACTCGTAGCTAGCAGAAAATGTTAAGTTAATAATAATTAACATTAAGCTCAAATAAACAATTTTTAATTTCATTTTTAATTTTTGATTTAACAGGAAAAGGTTCCGCCTATTAACGGCAATTGCAATAATTTTCTCAGATGTTATGACGCAATAACTACGTGTCTTGATATAGTTTTTAACTCAATTCACACAATCTTTAAATGTAACTCTATTTGGTCCGTTTTGAGCATTTAAGTTAAATTATTACCCGATGATTTTTTAAAATAAAGCTTTCTAAATTATCGACCAAATGTCTTTAAAATAAATGATTTATTTACGACTTTAATATTTGATTCACTCCAATGAGAATAAAAATCAAGAATGATCATACTGAATGAATATTTTTGCTGAAACAAATAACGAGAGAATTCATATCAGCAATAATTTAAAATAGATTTCTTGTTACCTATAGGAGCTTGCAAAAATCACTTATCTCTCTTTATTTATATGAGAGTTATAAGTAAATTGAGATGTTTAATGTAAATGTGTTCGAGTCTTAAATTAATTGCTGACTGTAATTATTTATTTAATTTACAAATATTTATATATGTACCAACACGCAAACCTTGAGCACCCGATGAGCTCACACGTAAAAAAACGTAAAGTCAAGTTTTTCATGGAAAATTCAGAAATTTGAATTTTCGTTTTTAGGAAAATTTCGAGCATTACTTTTCTAAATATAATTACTTCAGTTGTATTCAAAAATGTTAGTTAAGATTTAAGTCTATTTTAAAAGTTAACATTTTTGGGAATTTAACGGTTTTTTGAACGTACATATATAAATATTGTAATTTATGTGAATCATTTTTAACGATGATTTTGATATTTCTAATAGGCCGGGGGACAAAAACTCGCAGCTAATGCCAAATTTCCAAAAGTTTCGGTAAAAACTCCATCATAAAAATTTAATCTACAAAGTACAATTTTTGCATTAATATAGAGCTAACGAATATTCATTAAACACAAAATTGAACAAAATTATATTTCTACATACAATTTGAAAAAAGTATATTAATATTTGAGTGTAGTTTTAGCTTTTAAATGGTTCCTCGAGTGACATCAAAAAATTCTAGTTCTTTTGTTATTGTTGCAAAATATTGTAACATAAATTTTTCATTTTTGTTGCCTTAAGGATAGAAAATAAAAGGACATAAGAAGCAATAAAAGAAAAGGATGATCATGAATTATGAAAAGCGTAGAATTTCTACACAAAAGATGCAGGGAACAATTTTGTGTAAGGATTGCAGTTGAATAATGGCAAAAAGGACGAAAGAGTGATCATTTTTTTTGTATAAGAAATCTCGTTTGCTTTTATTGTCACTCGCATCATCTTGTTCATGTCTAAACGAATTTCCTTATATTTCTTCTTTTTCATCTTCTTAGTGCAATAAAGAGTTCTTAACAATTTCTAATGAATTTGATGTGTCGCATAATGCCACTGGGTGCCTCAATTCATCCATGTGTGTGTCATTTATTTACTCTTGGGATTTCTTCTATCAATTGTTCATCATTTTTTGCTCCTTTTGAATGTTTTGATTTGCTACTCATTCTATTTTATGAAAAATTTATATTGCAAAAAATTATATATACTTTTTTATTTATTTTGTTGCATGTTTTTGAAGGTCTTATGAAGAAGTCTGCAAAATTGTTTGCTCAATTTGTGGTTTAAGGATTAAAAGTAAAAATAAATTTACTGGTCGGTTGCTTATAAGATGCTCTGAAAATTAAATCTGTTGGATAACATGGAATATTTTTGTGCAACTATTTCTGGTTTTGTTGAATTTTTGCAATACATTTTTTGAAATTTTTATAAGAGCTTTAATGTATTGGTATCTGAGCATGTGACACTTGAGTATTAAGGTTCCTCAGTTAACAAAATTCAACAATTATCACTTTTAAATGATCACTAAAACAGTCATCAACAAAACATTTTTTAAATATCATCGTCATAACAACAAATTTTTCCTTTCACACTTAATCCCTCAAAAGTCAAGAAATCCCTCAAAATTTACTTAATATTTCGTTCCAATTATTTCCAGAAAAATCAGAAATATCTTCTTAAAAAATTCTATTTAAAAAGTAATAAAAAAGGGAATCAAAACAGATTTTTTTTCATTGTTCAAGGGACTTATTTCCAATATTCCTTCTGTGATACGCGCCAAGGCACGCGAGCAATCAAAAAATTCAAACTCTCGATTTTTTAAGGAAAAAACAATCCCCATGTCTCAGGCTAAATAAAGATTCAGGAAGTCAAGATGAATTTTTTCCTTAAAAAACACATTTTGAGGATAAAAAATTTCATTTTTATTATGCAAGGGGTTCAAAAGAAATGTAAAGTCTTCCAGCTGTTAAATCTTCCAAATTGACGCAAGACGATAATTTTGAGATGGTAAAAAATCCATTTCAGGCACAAGATTATGGATTTTAATGTTCATATACAAAAAAATAAAAAAAAATTGGTCAGCATGAAGGAAAAAGATCGTCCATGAAGATCAGTAGACAATAAATGTTGAAAAAGAAACTGCAACAATAGACAGGACCCTTTCGGACTTAAAAAATTCTCTCTTTTGTGATTCTGATAGTAAACCTTAAGAATTTTTACGTAAAAATCTTATGCAGATGCAATATTATCGATTTCTAGTTTCATTCTTTTTTTAACAGTTTCTTTTGGATTCAGTTTTTATCGAAATTAGGGAATTTATCTTAACTTTGTCTATTTGGTTTCAAAACGTAACAATAACTTCAAAAAGATACGTAAATATCAAATCTTAAGCGTGGAGGCACCTAAATATCAACAAACTCTAGTAAGAGAGCTCTAAGGCTGGTTTTTTGGGGTACCCAGGGCAGCCTGCATTACCCCTACCCTCCACCTAGGGTACTCTATGGTAGGATATGTGGGGTACCCTAGGGTATCTTAGGATATATGGGGTACCTCAGGTAGCCCTAGAATCCAACCCCTGAACTATAAAACATGCGGAAAACAGTAAAATGCGCTTTCTTATCATCACTTTAATTACGTTCTTTCTTTATTTTCTCATTTTTGTTATCCTTTATACTTTCATTCCTAATTTTTAATTCTTTTCTTTTTTTCCTTTCAGTTTCTATATTTTTCTTTGTAGAATTAAAAGGAACTCAAGGAGCCGATGATGACCGATGATTATTGTCCTTATGCCGTTTTTATGATCCTGTCTCCCTTCTGTCCAATCAAACGTAGAAGGTTTGCTATTTTTATGTTTTCATGCAAGTTGATTGTCTATAATTTATATTATTTTGTCCCATGTCTTGGAATTGTTTTTTTGGACGTTAGAAAAAAGAAGAATGGCAAAAACAAGATGCAAGTTTGTAAGATTTTGTTGAATTTTAATTGAAATGGCCTTAAAGGTAATTTTTTTGCACTGAATGGATGAGGGTTGAAAATAATCAGACAGGGAAATGAATTTGAATTTTTTATGGTTCATTGAGCTAGGGCAATTTTTTAACTGAAAAATTAAATATTTTAGCGCTATTCATGTTTGTTTATGGAAAATATATAAATTGAAACTTTTCTAAAAGTTCGAACAAAGTTAAATCTTTTTAGAAATATATTATTTTTGAAAAATATTTTAGGATGATTTTAAAAACTTCCAAGTTAAATGCAATTTAAAAAAAACATTTTTGATTTTGACTTTCGACGTAATATTTTTAAAATAAAATAAAATGAAGTCTTCAAAATTCTTATCGTCGAATTCGAAAATTTTTATTTTAAAAAAATAGAATTTAAAATTCTTTCCAATAAAAATTGAGCTTATTATTTTTTAAAATTTTATTTTTCTATTTAAATTTTTAAACAATTTTATTTTTTTAATGAATGTGAATTCAACCCTTCTAGTCAAATCTCTTAACGATCATTCGCAGACATTTCCCCTTTTACAGCGCACTATGAACGTGAAAATCATGCAGTAGAACAAAAGTCACTCATGATTGGCTGCTCAGAGCAACATGAACGAAACAATGCAGTATACCAAAAACACACGTTGTGTTCAAAAGTTGCTGCAAAATAATTATGAAATGTAGAATATGTTTGTTGTGTTCACGTCGCTCAAGTAAAGTAAAATAGAATGAGATGGAAGACTTTTAAATAAAGGATATCTATAATTATTAGCCTTTTATCTGGACTTTTATAGAAATGCTAGGAGAATAACTCTACAAGTATGGAAAAATATCCTGTAAAATTTACATATTTAGAGTTGTTTACTAAAACTCATTTTTACAAAATTCAAAATTATTACCATATTATTAGCCTTTCATTGACCCACAATTTACTTCATTTCTCACATTACACCAATTGTTATCAACATCCCAATAAAAGCCTTCTGCACAATTTCTTGGAAGCTTTTCACCATTAAAACATAAAAAGTATGAACTACAATTAATAAGACTCGGTGAAAATACCAAAATGTTTGGATCATCCACTTCTGGACATTCTGGTGGAGGCTGTGTTGTGGAAGTTGTCGTTAATATAGTTTTAGTTGTTGTGGCTACCGGTACAGTAGGAATTGTTAACCCAATACTTGTTGCCACAGTGGGAACGATGAATGATGAAGTCGCTGGTGTTGCTGGTGTCGTTGAGGTTGTAATTGTTGGCACTGTTTTGATTGTTGAGGTTAAAGTTTTTGTAGGAACTGTTGGAATTGCTGTTGTTGTTGTAAAAGGCACTGTAGTTCTAGTAGTCGTTGATGGAGGTGACATGCCAGTTAATGTACAATTTGCAACTGATTCCCATTCACATCTGTTCATATTTGTACTGAAATGAGTTCCTGGAGGCCAACATTCCATTAAAACGTGTCCATTTTGCTCACATCGGTAGTACCAAGTGCACATGTATTCATGTGGCAATAGAGCCACAACACTTGGATTGTATGGGGGGCAGGTTACTGAACTTGATATCCACATTTGCCAAAATAAACAAAATAATGTCAGAATTTTAAACATCTTGAATTCACTTCTTATTTACGCTTTGATATCTTGTTTAAGACTGAAAAATTGGCTTTGCTCTATTAAATTTAGTGAATGAACTTCCTAATCTTATCAATATTTTCTCAATAATCGCAAATTGTCGTCAATTTTTGCTGTATGCGAATAGTCTGTTTTTAAAAAAGTTTTGATATAAGCAATTGTGATAATTTTGCCATTGAAATGCTTAATTTAAAAAACCAACTGTTTTAAAAAAAAATCAAGGTCAATGAAGATACTTGATACAAAATAATTTTGGAAATATTTTTTCCACTTTTAGTTATTTTTATAATATTGTTTATTTAATTTAGCTTCCAAAACTTAATATTTGTTTTTAAAATATTAACTTGGAAGATAATTTAAAAAATTTATAACATTTTTCTTAAACTTGTATAAAACGAAAAAAACAAATAAAATTAAAATCAGAATTTTAATTCCCAAATTCATCATTTTTAGCATTTGATATTTTTTTCTATCTTTTTCTAGATCCTCGTCCTTTAGCTTCAACAAATATTTTCTAATTCCATACGTTAACCTTCTGGATATCAAAATTGGTGAATAGGTTTCATATTTTCGAATGTCGAAAGCTCTCATGTCATCATCTTTCAGAATTGCACTTAGGCTGTCAAAATTTTCATCTTTGAATGTCCAACTGCGTGTTGTGAAATATATCATTGCTTTTGATGCTTCATATGCTTTGCGCTGAATTTTCATCATTCTAAAATAAAAATATAAACTTTTAACTAACTTTTAACTTTAATATCAAGTATTACGATTGTTTTCGAAATATATCTTGTCACCCTAGTCATAATTTTCTCCTTATGCTAGGTTTCATGCCTAATTTTATTTAAAGTCAATTTTTTGAACGCAAAATTAAGTAGATTTGCTAAAGTCGTCCAAAAATATATAAGAAATGTGGTCAGCCTCTTTTTAACTCACCTCAATTTCTTTCCACTAAACGACAAAAAGAAGTCAAAAAATATTGCAGGTAAAACTTGTAAAAAGAAGCATTTTAGGAGAATTTTTGACTTCCATAAACTAAAATCGAAGCTTGGCAAGAAGAGCATTTTTCGGCCCATTGGGAATTCCTCATAGCTACCAGTTTCCATTAAATCAAATATTTTTTTAAGCGAAAATTTCTGTTTCGAAGCATAAGCTACATTGTAGACACAAAGTGACCTAAATTTAGAAGAAAAATAAATGTTTAGAATTTTTGGATGTAGATAAAACTTGATGAGAATTATTCAACTTAAGTTTGAAGCTCAATTTTTTTAGTATGTCTAATTCTAACTCACCCAGGCTCCTCATGAGCTCGTCTCCAAACAGCAATGATGTTAGCTTTAACAACAATATCAATTGATACCATATCCATGATGTGGTTTGGGTTACAATACAATGTTTTGATAATTCCCGTTGCTACTCCTAGACAAAGTGCTACTGGTCCAGTCTGATTGCCAATCTGATTAAGTCAAAAAATTAAGTTTTATTTTTTTAAGTGCATTAAATTTTTTAAAACATTTTCTTTTGGAACAGAATCTTGCAGAAACAACTTTACATTTTAATACTATTAGTGAATTTTTCGAACTTATCCCAAATTTTCGATACAATCTAACTAAATTAAATGTGCTGAAATTTGGTACGTAGGTACGTATATTTGAAATGTTTTTAATTAAGTAGATGATGGGAAATTAAATAAAAATGAATGTAGTGTCTGTATTTTAAGTAATGGATCTGATTACTATTCTATGCGGGGAAAATGCAACTTAAGCCATCAAAATCCGAAATACTAGCAGTTTTTTTAATTCAAAAGGTTTAGAACAGTGTTTCTCAATCTTATTTGGCTCACAGCACATAGCCATTTTGAAGATTTAGCGCCACACTAGAGTCCCAAAAATTTAATTTTGAGCTTTATTTTAGTTGAAAAAGTGGTCGAGGTGTGCCTAATAGAACCTTAGTTCTCGAAAAGTACCAAATACATTCCTAGATTGGAAAGTTGGAGAATTTTTTTTAAAAAGCAAGCACATCTAAGAAACTCTTATTGCACACTAGTGTGCCGCGGTACACAGTTTGAGAATCACTGGTTTAGAACTACAAAAAATACACTTAAATGTCAAATTAATTTGATTTTTTTATATAATTTTCACATGACTTACATAGCCACCCATTGGTTCATCTATAGCACTGATTACTATTGAAGGTCTCACAATAGTAATCGGCAATTTGTCTTTATAATGCTCCACGACACTTTCAGCTAGTTGCTTTGAAAATGCATAAGTGTTTGGCATAAAGCTTGTAAAATGAGGACATAAAATATTTAAAAGCTCACTTTCTCCCATTTTTTCACAAATTTCAATAGCTTTCTTCCAATCTGCCAGTCCTGGATAAATTTTTTCCTCAATTATAGATAAATTACAGTTCGAGTAAGCAGTAGAAATATGCATGACAGCTTTTAGATTGGTAAAAGTCTCACAAAGCCTTAAAACTTCACGAGTTCCACGAGTGTTCATTAAAACTGCATATTTTAATGGATCATCGAATCGAATGCTTGCCGCTGAGTGAAAAACAATCGAAACATTTTGGAGACGATTTTCGTCATCTTTTGAAATTCCAAGACCAATTTTAGCAACATCTCCAGCTATTGGTGTCAATTTGTCCATAAAGTTGGGATTTTTTCGCCTCAGAAGGTCAAAAATTAGCAAATTACAGGTCGATTTTAGTCGATCAGCAACACTTTTCCCCTTCTTTGGTCGAATTAAGAGATAAATTCTTTTTATTTCTGGACATGACCTTAAAAGTTTCTCAATTATAGCTGTTCCGGTAAATCCAGTTCCTCCAGTAATAAAAATTTCCCGGTTTGCGTAAAAATTCGGAATTGTTGGAAGATCGTTGAGCGGATAATCCTCGATTAAACTTTTTTCAACATACTGGTCATGAAGATAAAATTTGTTAATTGGTTCGTTTGTAATTTTCATGACTTTTATTTAACTTTACGTCTGAAGAGTCCGAACTATTAATAGTTACTAATTCAATTTAAAGTTTGTGTCCTATAAAATAAGCAAATTCAAAATTAATTCTTGTCAAAAATGTGTATGAAGTGGAATAATAATGAGGATGACGCAAGCTAATTTAAAAATTAGTAATGAAGCGGATAACGGTTCATTAGAATATTCAAATCGTGTATTAAAATTTTTGCTCTACATTTTGTTTAATTAGGATTTGAAAAATTATTTCTTGATAAAAAAAATTCATTTTTTTAATTACTAATGATAAAATTACAACAATTTTAAGTATTGATTTATCATAAATTGGTGAAACACGAAGGAAGTCCTTTAGGTGCCCGGAGAACCCTCATCTTCCTCGAGAAGTTTCGTTTACAAAAGGATCTTCAAGGATTTTTGTTTCGAAAATAATAAAAAAATAAAAATAATAATAACCACCTTCAGAAACCCTAGATATGCCCCTGGTTCTATTTATAGTGAGATCCGAACCACTCCTTTTTATGGCATCTGACTGCATCCAACTGAAAATTTACTGTATCCTAAAATATTTTTCCTACCTCCCTAGTCTCGAACTGTTATGAACGATGCGCATTAATTTTATAACCGAAAAAATATACAATTACCTTACCAAGCCACTTCAGCACACTTCGGTGTGAAAATGATCAATAAAATTCGAAATTTAATGTAAATAGATAAATAATTGAGATTCCGTTGCTAGTTTATTTAGCTGAGGTTCAATTAAAAAAAATTATTATAAAAAAATTATTAGAATTTAAATTTATTATAAATTGTGGATGATCATGTTGCTCTATTTTTCAAATAAAAAAAATTTTATTTTTAAATTCTAAACTTTTTAAGAACCATTAAAATTAAGCAAATCAACAAAATTTTATTAGCAATTACGTGACTTCCAGTTCCCGGTGTGGTTGAAGGCTCTTCATTTAACTGTCTACATTTTGTAACTTCAATCTTAACTTCATCAAGTTCTGGATGGTAAATCGATATCGGGAATGAAGTAAAAATTTGACATGCAGCTCCATAATTGCCTTCCACATCAGCCACGACAATGGCAGCAGCATTGTATGGATAATATTGAGCTATTCGATTAATTACTTTGTCGGCAGCTTGTTGTGGTGTTAATCCATTACGAAGGAATTCCACTGCTAAAAATGATGGAGAAAATCTCATCATTATGTCCCCATCACCTGTAGCTGCTGCTCCACCAGCACTATGAAAATGTAAATTTCCATAAATAACAAAAATTTAAACTTTTGTAAAACTTGGTTACCTATTGTCAGCGTAAGCTCCTGAACCCTTTATGAACATGAAAAACATAAATTTTTTAGCTATCTCCACTCAAATATTCAAGAAAATACTCAACTGGAATAGGACTATCACCAACTCTCCCAGGAATCTTATAGGTCAGTCCATTTGTAGATGTTCCAGCAGCTATATCTCCTTTGCTATCAATTACAATCATTCCAATTGTATCATGATTGCTGTCATCATTTTGAATCATTTCCACTTGGATTTGGTGACCTTTACTTGATTCTAACTTCTCATAAGGTCCACAACCAGAAGTTGGGTTAGGTATGACATTCAACCAGTAATTTGGTTGGCAGCTCTTCTCTTTCCAATTTTTGATTGTAGTTTCGCTACTTTCAGTTGACAAACTTTCTTTCTCGAAGCCCATTTTGACTGCAAATTCTGTTGCTTGATCACCAACCAGTAAAGTATGCTTTGTGTAGTAGAAAACATGCCAAGCAACTAACATGGCTCCTTTAATGCTACGAAGTCCTCCTACAGCTCCAACTTTCATGGTTTTTCCATCCATAATCATTGCATCGAGTGTTGTTTCACCTTCTTCGTTTGGTGATCCACCGTATCCAACAGATCCATCACATTGTTCGACTTC
The DNA here is from genome assembly GCA_963573255.1 of Chironomus tentans. Lineage (NCBI taxonomy): Eukaryota > Metazoa > Arthropoda > Insecta > Diptera > Chironomidae > Chironomus > Chironomus tentans. The sequence continues at coordinate 21,988,596 of OY754305.1, read as the reverse complement.
ACAGACTGTACAGCCTTCAACAACAGCGGAAATCTTCAAGAATTATGAAAATTTTGTAAAGATTTATTTAAAAAAAATTAAAATAATAATATTTGATATTTTTAACTTACAGCAGATTTTCCTTGTCTATTGACAACATCCCAAGCTTTAATAGTTGCATTAGTAAAATTCCAAGTATTTATAACAAACGGAACTCTTTTGGCTTCCAAAAATATTTGACAAAATGCCACCAAAACTGAAATAGTCAACAGAATTTTCATTATATTGTCTTTTAAGTCTTTTTAATCGTACGTCTAATTAAAAACTGATGTGAAATTGTTCAAGAGCTTTATTTGGTGATAAATTTTATCTATGAGTTATTGCTTCATTTCTTGGCAGGGGATATAGCCGGTTTAAGAAAAGATGTTTGTTAAATTAATATTCATAAATAATTTAACTAATGAATTTCTAAATCTAAAAATTTAAATTATTTCCAAATAGTTTTAAAAATTTGCCAATTTTTTAAAAATAAAAAAAGCTTTTTAGAAAGGAAATTAAAAAAAATTATTAAAAATTAAATACAATAAAATACAAAATTTATAATATATTATTTTTTTAAGAATAATGCATGATTATTATGGATCTTATTAAGTAAAGATTGGTTTTGTAGTAAGAAAGAGTTATATAACATTAAAATTCTCGACGTTTAACGATGTCAGTCTATGCATACATGCCAAGTCCTCTGGACAGAAAAACATTAGTTATTTTTTTACGATTTGAATTTGAATTTTTAACAGCTAATCCGAAGTCATATTAGGATCTGTATTTTTCTCATAGATATGATTTTGTAACGGCTTTTGTTCACAAATAAGTAGTACTGAATTCAAATTTTAGTACAAAAATAAGTATTATACGTTAGTAAAAACAATATTCAAATTCGACAAATTAATGGGACGCATCGTTATCCAACTCATACTAGAGAAAATTTTATAGTTACAAATTTTCAAATTTTCTTTAAATCTTTTCAAAACAAGCGTTAGGGAACATTTTTTTGGGATATATTGTGATTTGAACGACTTGAATTAAATAATATAAGCTAATCATAAGATATGATATTTGTATCTCATTTGCAAGATTCCATACATATAAATTAATAAAATGTAAATTTTCCTTTTACAAAAAATATTATGGATAATTTATACATAATTTTTGAAGAGCATAAGCATAAAAATATTGACGCCATGAACGATAATCTGTGGAACTTAAAATTTCAAACTTAAACCAACTCAAGCATTAAAAACTGCAAATTATGTACCGAGTGAAAAGTCACATGGATCTAAAAAAATGAGAGAATTCAAGTGAGTGAGAAAGTTTGTTACAACAAAAACAAAGCGTTCTCAAAAAGTTCAATGAACATTTAAAAAGAAAAAGACAAATTTACGAGAGAGAAAAATTTGAGCGAAAGAAAAATTTGAGCAAGAGAAATATGTTATCTGTGTCAGTCACTCGCGAGAAATTTGAGGGAAAAGACAAGAAAATTTTTGCTAGTGTAAAAATAGTTTTATTTTGTGATTTTTAAGGTAAAAATTAAGTTTGTTGATGAAAAGTTGCAAAAGTTGTGGAAAATTAAAGTTTTACTTTCAATAATTAAGAGAATTTAAGTAGTCAATGTTAAAATTGAAAGAAGATTTAAAGAATTTTAAGAAAAACATAAATTTACATGAATTTTTGAGGATTTTTTTATTATTTATCTTCTTTGTATTTTGTGGAAGTTTATTACGTGACTATTGTGGAAATTTTTAGATATCGCATTTTTTGCAGTATTTACCAAGGCCTAGGAGCTCCAAAATTGTACACTTAAAAGTTAGTAATGTACATTAGAGCATGAAAATGTTGAGTATATTGTAGTTTTTAATAATAGAGTGTAGCTATGTATAGTAAAGAGGAGTAAAGTATAGTAAAGTCATGAAGAGTGAAGTTGAGTGCAGTAAAGTGTAGTAATGTAAAAGTGAGGTGCTGTAAAGTGCAGTAAAAGTATAGCACGTGGAGTAAAAGTATAGCAAGTGTAGTTAAGTGCAGTTAAAGAATAGAAAGTGCAGCAATAAAAAAAATCAAAATTTTGAAGAAAAAACCCTTTATATCACATTTAATCAGAGTTGGAAAAGTCCGGTTTGGTGGCGAACACCGAAAAAGTGGTCCAGATCACCAAAATTGGAAATTTAAGACAAATTTAGCTCATTTTTATTATGATAATTTTCATTATGCATTATGGTAAAGTAGTGAAAATGTCAATCAGAAGCTACTTTTTTTTATTGCACTTATTGTAGGCATATTATCTTAAAATATTCAAAAATTGGCATTTTTCGAATTTTTTCTGGGTTTATGGCTAGTCTAAAGATGTTCAATATTATTTCTATACCCCTTTATGGGAAAATTTTTGGATACGCCCATGTTAGGGAGGCTAGAGGAATTTTGAAAAAAAACGGACATGCTCAAAAATTAAGAAAATGCTATAGTTATATAATGAAATAGTATATTTTTAACTACAATAGTTAACAAAGTTTTATTAAATCCCAGTGGATGCAAAGAATTTTTATTTTTCAAAAATAATTTCAAACGGTACTTTATTTTACCGTTAAAAACGGAAATTTAAAATTTTGAGTTCGAAAAAATTCGAAGAAAATTTTGTATGAAAATTAATAAACTCTCAAAAACCTAATTTTATGACAAAATAACTACAAATCTATAGAACAATTGAAAAACAAACTTTCAAATCAATGTTAATTTGTAAGAACAAAAAATTATAAACTGTTTAAAGAAAAAACGGACAAAATCTACTCAAAAACGTACAACGGACATTTGATGAAAAAAACAACTGTCCGTTGAAAATAGTAACATCTGGCCACCCTAGCCCATGTTAACTAGCCCTAGGACTACAAAGTTTGCAGTGTTTGTAGTACAAACTATCAAAAAATCATAAATCCCGTATATTAATATCTTTAATCATTGTTGAAAAGTCCCAGTTCTAAAATGGTATGATAAAATAATATTTTAAACTCTTTTTCACTTCAAACAGCCTTAGGTCACGGAAATAGTACCAAAAAAATGAAGTAAATGTCCACTTTTTTTAAATTTATCCTTCAGATTTGTTCTAAACTGTGACGTACCAAAAAAATTTCGAGGGGGTGTTTTGACACATAAAAAGACACCTGGCTACACCCTTAGTCCTAGATAACCAATATTAAAGAATATTTTCAATTTTAATCAATTAAAATCATTACAAAATATTTCATACAGGCTAAAACTAGTACAAAAAAGTATAAGATAGTGTATAAAAGAGCAAAAAAATTGTACGAAAGTGCAACAATGTTTGAGTAAAGTGTTTTAAAGTGTAGTAAAGTTTGAGTAAAGTGTATTAAAGTGTAGTAAAGTTTGAGTAAAGTGTAGTAAAGTGTAGTAAAGTTTGAGTAAAGTATAGTAAAGTTTTACTAAAGTGTAGCAAAGTGCAGTAAAGTTTTAGTGAGGTGTATTAAAGTGTAGTGAAAAAGTAGTTAAAAACAGAAGGATGCAACATTGTAACAAATTGTTATAGGTGGTGTAGTTCAATCGCAGTAAAGAGTATTAAAATGCAGCAATAGTCGTGTTGAAAAAGACATAGTGCAGGGAGCTCCTGGGCCTTGGTATTTACAAGTTAATTAAAGAATTTTTCTAAATCCTTTTTTTGGTAATTTTTTTTATAAATTTAGAAAGTTTTTATTTTTTTTCATTCATTTGTTTCAAGTTCTTAATATTTTTTGTTTTTAAAAATTACCTTAAAAAGTTAACTTGATCCATAATAATGTGCAAATAATGTGTAAATAAGTAAATTCCATGAAAGTGAAAGTCAGATAACTGACATTCCGAATAATCGCCACTGTTTGTAAATTCCAGATCAAAAATTAATTAAAATCACACATTTTAATTGACATTAAATAAAACAAAAATATCAACGACCTGTAACTAAGCAAAAATCATTCAATAGAGGATCTAAAGTCATCAAAATATAGTGAGAGAAAAACAACAAAACACAGCTGAGTCAAGTGAGTAGCACGAGTTTCATTGGAGATTAAATCGCAATCTTATGTGTATAATAATTATTTTAATGTTTGATAACAAAACTTTAAGCATGACAATCAAAATAATTAGCTTGATATAGTCTAAGGTTGCTAAGTGAGATTTGACTAATTTTTTAATAATTTTTTTATTGATAACAGAAAGTTTGGTGTAACAATTTGGATGAATATTAACAAATACAATTAGAAATTAATTGAAACCGTCTTAAAGTTTATAATCATAAAAATCGAATTTCTAAAATTAAAAATCATCCAAAAAATAACGCAACAAAGCAAAATGTACAAAAATTCCACAGTAAACGCATCAGATAAATTTTTCCTTCATTTTTTTCCGATTGATTCTAAATTTAGCTTAAACACCGAAAAAGTTGATAAAGAAAACGCTCACCCCAATTTAAGTCCACTTATCAAAATTCTGCTGAATTTTATGAAATTCTTGTGTCGTTTAATGCGCCACACACGAACCAGCAAGTGTTTCACTTGTGACGTAATTTTTTTAATTCATTTTTTCTGTTTCACTTTTCTGTTCTTGAAGGTCGTTGCGGAGCTTCTGAATTCACTCTGTTTACAATTTTTCTCTCTCATTTTGTTAGTGTTTTCTCTCGTTTTTGAGTTTATAAGAAGTTGTTGTAAGGAAATTGAAATTTAAAATCTTGTCAGTTGTGTTTTAAAACTTCAGATTCGAGTTTGCTTTCGTTGTAAGGAGCTGAAAAAAGGCTGTGAATAATATTATTTTTAATTGTGATTACGGGACATTTGTTGTGAGATTAGGAAAGAATTTTTTAGAAGAATTGAAGATTAAACTAAGGATTTGCTGAATTTAATGAGAGTTTAAGAAATATATTTGTAAAAAATTGTTGAAAAGTGATGACATTAGTTGGCATATTTACGAAATTTTAAACTAATTTGTAACTTTATAAAAACTAAAAAAAATTTAAAAATTAAAAAAAACCATTTAAATTTTTTTAAAGAAATTAAAAAAAAATATTAAATCTAATCAAAAAACTAAAACGAAAAATCATTGACTTTAAAAATTAAACATACAAACTTTGTTAAAAATAGACTATCAACATTGAAATAAAAAAGAAAGCAAAACACCGTGAAGAAACTCAAACAAAAAATTTCAAATTTGCAAATTATAATAACAAAATCTCCTTAAAACCTGTAAAGTCTGTTATCAATTTGTAACTAATCTTCAATAAGCCTTCGAATTTCTTCAATAACATTTCAATAAAATCTACAAAAATACACCAAGTCCTTGATAATAATCTAAATTCTAAGAATAAATCATGTTGGATCACTGCGGAAGAATTTTTGCAGATATACCAAAAGATGAGAAGAAAAAGGATATTTTCGATAATTATTTAGCAATTCTAAGGCAAAGACTGAAGAGGTAAAGTAAATATTTGGAGCCTAGTAAACATTATCAGTAAAAATGAACAAAAATAATATTTTCTTCTTTTTGTGCATTATGTTTAACCAAATTTAGAATATCAAGTTGATTCGTCGTAAAACTGTGTTTATAGTTTGTTTTCATGTCAATTTTGTGGTAAATTTAGTGTGAAACGTTCTCGAATAAAAAAATGAAATTAAGCTTATGGATTTTAAAATTTCAATGATAAAAAACAATTAGCAATTTCCAATATTACTAAAAATTATTATGAGGTGCTTAATATTTCGGTCTGAAGAAAAAAAGTATATCATGATCAATAAAAGACACTTCAGTGATAAAAAAAATCTTTTTTTGCATCTTAGGGGACATCATAAAATTTTATTTTTGACAACATAATCTAATTACTGTCTATCTTATCTTACGTTTGATATCATTTAAGGTTTCCTTGGGATTTATACCTTTACAACTTCTTATTTATAATATTTATACTCATATTGTTCAGTAATTTTTTACGAAAATTATTTTTAATTTTCAAATAGAAGTGAAAAAATAAATTTAGCTGAAAAACTAAGTATAAAATTTTCCGACCAAGTAATTTTTTTTGAAAATATTTTAAAGTCCTGTTAAAAAATAACGTTTAAGTTTTGAGAAGATAGTCTTTTATCCAATGCGAGCTTGAGTTTGTTCTTTGTATTCTTAAATTGTCCATTTTTAGAAAAGTGTCCTCTAATTTTACTAGATAAGATCAAAAGAATTAATCCCAAAGAACACTTTTTGCATGAATATTTCTTGTCCTCTACTTGTCCCTGAAAAAATTTGGGTTCCTTAAATATATAAAGATTAACAATTCGCGTTAACTTTGTTGATAACATTTTTATTATAATTGTCAACCGTAATTTAAAGAAAACATGTTAATGAATTAATTGAAATTTATGACTAATTTTGTGGGAAAAATTTTAATCAAAAAGTGTTCTTCGAAATTGAATGATATAACAATAATAATAATAATTAGAAAAGTACTTAAAATATTATATTTTCTTATATTATATTATATTATATTGAGAACTTAATTTTTTTTCTAAAACTTAGCAAATAAAAAGATTCCGTTAAAATGCATCAAAACTTCCCAAATCATTAATTTAATTAAGTTAAACTTAACCACAAAATCTTAATTAAATTTAGATTAAAATTACAATAAAAGTGTGCATCATGTTCTTATCAATGAAATGCGTGAGTCGTCTTTAGTCTAATGGGTGACATAAAGAATTAAGCTTGTTTCCTTTGATGAAATTCAATTTTAATCTTATTTAAATATAATACTTTAGTAATGCACTTGACAATCTCGCAATTAAATACCATGGAAAATTTCTAAGTAATTTCCATATAGTGCATTTTTTATACAGAGTTGCCTTGACTTCATGACTGCTAAATTTCACATTTAATGCTTGCAAGATTCACAAAAATAATGAATTATAGCTTCCTAATATATCAAACCATTTCAATTTAATTGGTTCAATAAAAATTCTTATTTTCGGAAGTAAATAGAAAAACCTTGAGTAGTTTTCGAGCGAATTTTTCGTATATCTAGCTAGTAAAATAAACAATTATTTATGGGTAAATAAAACTGATTATGCAAGATTAAATAAAGAGTCACAAGAAGTTTTCGTTTTTATATCTTTTACGTTTATTTGATATACGAATTATTATTTGTTTAGAATCTCAGTCTACGTCACTTTTTAACTTCCACGCATAGCGTGTAAGTTATTGGTTTTGGTTTTAGGTCGATTTTCATGTTTTTTCAATTTTTTGAGAAAACTAAGCATTATTGGCCCCAACAACCAAGGTAATAAATGTTGGCCTTGGAATTACCTATCGACTGGTACATATACTTTTTTGGTCAGTTCCGCTGTGCAGGCACTAGGTCCAAAAAACACGTGTCCAAAAACACATCAAATTTTGTGACCATACTTTTCTCGTCAGGAACCATATTTTTTGATGCGGTTTTCGATGCCAATCTATCAGGCAACTAGTGAACCGTTCGGCAAATTGTGGCGCTTCGCGTGATTTTAAGGTTAAGTGTGGTTTTAACCTCAATATCTGAGAGTGACTAAAAACCACGTGGTTTTTTAATTTTTTTGGGAACAGTAAGCATTATTAGCCCAATTATTCTAGTTTTTATTATTGACATTAAAATTACCTATCGACTGGTATATATACTTTTTTGGTCAGTTCCGCTGTGCCTGCTCTAGGTCCAAAACCACGTGTCATTTTTCACGTTTTTCATTTTTTTGAGAAAACTAAGCATTATTAGCCCCAATAACCAAGGTAATAAATGTAGGTATTGAAATTATCTATCGACTGGTATATATACTTTTTTGGTCAGTTCCGCTGTGCCTGCTCTAGGTCCAAAACCACGAGTCATTTTTCACGTTTTTCATTTTTTTGAGAAAACTAAGCATTATTAGCCCCAATAACCAAGGTAATAAATGTAGGTATTAAAATTATCTATCGACTGGTATATATACTTTTTTGGTCAGTTCCGCTGTGCCTGCTCTAGGTCCAAAACCACGTGTCATTTTTCACGTTTTTCATTTTTTTGAGAAAACTAAGCATTATTAGCCCCAATAACCAAGGTAATAAATGTAGGTATTGAAATTATCTATCGACTGGTATATATACTTTTTTGGTCAGTTCAGCTGTGCCTGCTCTAGGTCCAAAACCACGAGTCATTTTTCACGTTTTTCATTTTTTTGAGAAAACTAAGCATTATTAGCCCCAATAACCAAGGTAATAAATGTAGGTATTAAAATTATCTATCGACTGGTATATATACTTTTTTGGTCAGTTCCGCTGTGCCTGCTCTAGGTCCAAAACCACGTGTCATATTTCATGTTTTTCATTTTTTTGAGAAAACTAAGCATTATTAGCCCCAATAACCAAGGTAATAAATGTAGGTATTAAAATTATCTATCGACTGGTATATATACTTTTTTGGTCAGTTCCGCTGTGCCTGCTCTAGGTCCAAAACCACGTGTCATATTTCATGTTTTTCATTTTTTTGAGAAAACTAAGCATTATTAGCCCCAATAACCAAGGTAATAAATGTAGGTATTGAAATTATCTATCGACTGGTATATATACTTTTTTGGTCAGTTCCGCTGTGCCTGCTCTAGGTCCAAAACCACGAGTCATTTTTCACGTTTTTCATTTTTTTGAGAAAACTAAGCATTATTAGCCCCAACAACCAAGGTAATAAATGTAGGTATTAAAATTTCCTATTGACTGGTATATATACTTTTTTGGTCAGTTCCGCTGTGCCTGCTTGGGTCCAAAACACGTGCCATTTTAACTTCCTTCTTTTTTGAGTCAACGAAAGCATTAATCAATACGTTTTTGCTCTCATATGACAGATACTGGAAATGGCTATTACCTGAAATATGTTTGGTTCCAGCCAGTTCCGTTGCGTTGGAACTAGACACAAAAAAACCGTTAAAAACCAAAAATTTGTATGAAAAATTTCTATGCGTTGACTTTTATACAGTTTTTTCTATTTGATACGATAAATCATACTCAATCGTAAAAACTAAAAACTAAAAGTTGCTACATAACATACGAACTTTACGTTCGTTTAGTGACCGAAAAATGCAAAAAAACATGATTTTTTTATGACAGTTACGTCATTTTTGATTACTCACTGTAATTAACATTTCAAGCATTAGAATAGGATTATAATGAAAGATCAACATCTACATTTAATATCCGCTATGTTGGTCCTTTTAGAGCCTTCTGTAAATAGTTACAGCATGAAGAAGATTGTTATAAAAGTTATAACGTAAAATTAAGTAACGTGAATTTTACTTAAAAATATTGTTTGAATGAATATAGACCAACTAGATCTCATTTTATTGGAAATAGAGGCTCTAAAAGATTGCTGGATCTTATTTTTATTAGGCATAGAGGATTTAGATTTTCTTGATAGTTACTGGATCTCATTTTTATTGGAGACAGGATCTGGATCTAATTTTTATTGGACACGCAGACTGTAGATGTTTACTGGATCTCATTTTTACTGGACATAGAGACTGTAGATGACTAACTGGATCTCATTTTATTAGAGATAGAGTATCTGGATCTTATTTTTATTGGGCATAGACATTTAATTCACACACCTTTTGGAGGGAAAATTTCAAATATATATTGACCGTTATAAGGTTTGAATTCTAAAGAGAGCGAGAATAGCTCAAGCTCGACTCTACTGTGATCTATGTAAAAACTGTGATTCTAAGCAAGTCGAGCGAGCGTAGCTCAAGCTCGACTCTACTCTGATCCATGTAAAAACTGTAATTCTAAACAAGTCGAGCGAGCGTAGCTCAAGCTCGACTCTACTCTGATCCATGTAAAAACTGTAATTCTAAACAAGTCGAGCGAGCGTAGCTCAAGCTCGACTCTACTGTGATCCATGTAAAACTGTGATTCTAAACAAGTCGAGCGAGCGTAGCTCAAGCTCGACTCTACTGTGATCCATGTAAAAACTGTAATTCTAAACAAGTCGAGCGAGCGTAGCTCAAGCTCGACTCTACTGTGATCCATGTAAAACTGTGATTCTAACCAAGTCGAGCGAGCGTAGCTCAAGCTCGACTCTACTGTGATCCATGTAAAAACTGTGATTCTAAACAAGTCGAGCGAGCGTAGCTCAAGCTCGACTCTACTATGATCTATTTAAAAACTGTAATTCTAAACAAGTCGAGCGAGCGTAGCTCAAGCTCGACTCTACTGTGATCCATGTAAAACTGTGATTCTAAACAAGTCGAGCGAGCGTAGCTCAAGCTCGACTCTACTCTGATCCATGTAAAAACTGTAATTCTAAACAAGTCGAGCGAGCGTAGCTCAAGCTCGACTCTACTCTGATCCATGTAAAAACTGTAATTCTAAACAAGTCGAGCGAGCGTAGCTCAAGCTCGACTCTACTGTGATCCATGTAAAACTGTGATTCTAAACAAGTCGAGCGAGCGTAGCTCAAGCTCGACTCTACTGTGATCCATGTAAAAACTGTAATTCTAAACAAGTCGAGCGAGCGTAGCTCAAGCTCGACTCTACTGTGATCCATGTAAAACTGTGATTCTAAACAAGTCGAGCGAGCGTAGCTCAAGCTCGACTCTACTGTGATCCATGTAAAACTGTGATTCTAAACAAGTCGAGCGAGGGTAGCTCAAGCTCGACTCTACTCTGATCCATGTAAAAACTGTAATTCTAAACAAGTCGAGCGAGCGTAGCTCAAGCTCGACTCTACTCTGATCCATGTAAAAACTGTAATTCTAAACAAGTCGAGCGAGCGTAGCTCAAGCTCGACTCTACTCTGATCCATGTAAAAACTGTAATTCTAAACAAGTCGAGCGAGCGTAGCTCAAGCTCGACTCTACTGTGATCCATGTAAAACTGTGATTCTAAACAAGTCGAGCGAGCGTAGCTCAAGCTCGACTCTACTGTGATCTATTTAAAAACTGTAATTCTAAACAAGTCGAGCGAGCGTAGCTCAAGCTCGACTCTACTGTGATCCATGTAAAACTGTGATTCTAAACAAGTCGAGCGAGCGTAGCTCAAGCTCGACTCTACTCTGATCCATGTAAAAACTGTAATTCTAAACAAGTCGAGCGAGCGTAGCTCAAGCTCGACTCTACTCTGATCCATGTAAAAACTGTAATTCTAAACAAGTCGAGCGAGCGTAGCTCAAGCTCGACTCTACTGTGATCCATGTAAAACTGTGATTCTAAACAAGTCGAGCGAGCGTAGCTCAAGCTCGACTCTACTGTGATCCATGTAAAAACTGTAATTCTAAACAAGTCGAGCGAGCGTAGCTCAAGCTCGACTCTACTGTGATCCATGTAAAACTGTGATTCTAAACAAGTCGAGCGAGCGTAGCTCAAGCTCGACTCTACTGTGATCCATGTAAAACTGTGATTCTAAACAAGTCGAGCGAGCGTAGCTCAAGCTCGACTCTACTGTGATCCATGTAAATAATAAATAGTTCGGACGTAGTCCGAACTAGGTTGAGCGAAGCTCACAAATTTTTACGACCTGAACGTAGCGAAGCGGAGTGAAGGCGTGAAAATTTTCTCAAGCCGTACGTACTGTATGGGTATACGAGAAAAAACACACTGTACATAGAAAGCCACGAACTTCCATGTTTTTACACGCTTTATATTGACTCACTCTGTCTATTTGTTAGTTGGTTTGTCATGATCAAATCTTGCAATTGATTTTTTGACCACTTCTACTGCTCCAATCGATTAATTTTTTGATTCTTTTTTACACTTTTTTGATATTTTATGATGTTTCATGATTTAAATATGCTTAATTATATTTTTTTATGTCATAAAACAGCAAAAAAGAGTATATTCTGATTTTTTTGAGTTTTTGTATGAAATATTGATATACTTCACAAGAGCAATAATCTTTCACTATACGTATATATACGAATATTTGTCACTAATAGATGTAGTTGTAAAACTGTTTGGATCAAATTGGTGTATAAATACAGCTATTGTGACTCGTTATATTGGTGAATGTATTTTTGGGGAGAAAAATCTTTACGACTGTGAGTAATGAAAATACTTAGCTTGGAAAAAGGAGTTAAATTGTGAAAGTATATAGCCAATTTTTTTTAGTCCTTGTAAAAAAATAAAGTTTGTATTCCAGTTGTGATGAGAGTATGAATTTTTTTGGTATTTTACATTTCATGAACATTAATATCAAATATTGTAACAATGAACAATATATAACAAAGCTGTGTAAATGATATAATTGTTGTTGATCACCAAGTACAAGTAAAAGGTTGAAAAAGCATGACTCATGGAATTGTCATGGTGGTGGGATAATCAGGTTATAAGATTAAGATATCAGGATATATGAAAAAGTGTTGGTAATTTGAGTTATAAAAATAGTTCGAGCGGAGCTCGAATGTAAAAGTTCGAACGTAGTTCGAACTAAGTTGAGCGTAGCTCACAAATTTTTACATCCTGAACGTAGCGTAGCGAGTGAAGGTGTGAAAATTTTTCCAAAGTTGTTAGAAGACTGTGGATATGTGAGAAAGGGTTGGTGATTTGAGTAACTATTGAACGCAATTTCTACAATTTTAGCAACACAAATATTCAATCGTAGTAGTCAAAGTTTTCTTAAAATAATTTAGTACAAATTCATATCTTAAACAATTAACACGTATTCATTCTTTTGTCGTCAATAAAATACAGTCCACTCTAAACCAAAACCATCGCATTTATTATTGATGTACGCAACAAATTGGTCCTTCGGGCCGGATTTATATTTAAATGGATATAACCTGATCATCAAGTCAAGAAAAATCACGTTAAGAAATTTTCAATGATTGATTAAAAAATTTGTATTGAAGTGAAGCTGAAGAGAAGAACAAGCAATTATCAAGTCAAGATGTCGATGAAAGGAATTGAAGACAAAAAGGCATTATAGAAGATTTTGAAAACATCAGAAGTACATAGGAAACATTGAAAGAAGAAAACGTTGACTACTACGATTGAATATTTGTGTTGCTCAAACTGTAGAAATTACGTTCAATAGTAATAATAGTTCGAGCGGAGCTCGAATAAAAAAGTTTGAACGTAGTTCAAACTAGGTTGAGCGTAGCTCACAAATTTTTACGTCCTGAACGTAGCGTAGCGAGTGAAGGCGTGAAAATTTTCCAAAGTTGTTAGAAGACTGGATATGTCAGAAAATTTTAAGTTAACCCCTGCGATCTATAATAGTCGCACGAACGGAGCGAGATTCGACAACTCCTGTGATCTATAAACAATCGAACGAGCGCAGCGAGATTCGACAACCCCTGTGATCTATAAACAGTCGAACGAGCGGAGCGAGATTCGACAACCCCTGTGATCTATAAACAGTCGAACGAGCGGAGCGAGATTCGACAACCCCTGTAATCTATAAACTGTCTGTTAAAATCTTAGAGGTTCGAGCGCAGCTCGAACAAAAATAGTTCGAACGGAGTTCGAACTAGGTTGAGCGAAGCTCACAAATTTTTACGTCCTGAACGTAGCGGAGCGGAGTGAAGGCGTGAAAATTTTCCACACTCTATGTACTAAATGGATATACGAGAAAAAACACGCTGTACATAGAAAGCCACGAACTTCCACGCTTTACTTATGTTAGATTACAGAACTTACTTAAACACGCTGTACATAGAAAGCCACGAACTTCCACGTTTTACTTATGTTAGATTTCAGAATTTTCTAATATCATACTACCGATTACAAAAAGTGAACATTAAAGAAAATTTCAATTTTTTTAAATTTTTTGGTCGCTAATACCAAAATCTTATTTTATATTTTAGCTTGCTTCAAAATCAGAAATGTAAAAAAAATTTTTTCAAGAAATACAGAGATCGAAAAATTGATGACTATAAATGCGTGGAGCGTTCGAAAGCAATTCGAAATTAAATTTTACTTACGCTCCACGCATTTATAGTCATTAATTTTTCGATCTCTGTATTTCTTGAAAAAATTTTTTTTACATTTCTGATTTTGAAGCAAGCTAAAATATAAAATAAGATTTTGGTATTAGCGACCAAAAAATTTAAAAAAATTGAAATTTTCTTTAATGTTCATTTTTTGTAATCGGTAGTATGATATTAGAAAATTCTGAAATCTAACATAAGTAAAACGTGGAAGTTCGTGGCTTTCTATGTACAGCGTGTTTTTTAGTATTTGAATAGGTTTTGATGAAATGTTTATCTGTTGCCAAGAGAAATGAATTGATTTAAATAGTTTGAGTTAGTTTTGTCAATCCACAATGAGGATGATAAAGTTTTCAATGCAAGTTGATAAATTTCTAATTTCTATCTCAGTTTTTTGACATCACACTAGCATTCTTCAAAAATTGATATTAAAAATCGTAAAATAACTGTTTCTCACATTATGGCCATCCATTTTTGGATATGACTATGCACTCTTCTTCATGAATCAGAATGAATTCGCAGAAAACTTTCCATTTGATAAAAAATTATTGATAAATTTTATAACGCTTCTCAGGTGGTTTTTGGTAGTTTCTTATCAGTACATGAGCAAACACACCCATTATATTTTCATTTCTGCATTAAATTGTCTTAACTTTTATTTGTTATTTGTAATTGTTTTTTTTCGCGTGCTAAAGGCTTTCTTGTTGTTTTTTATGAGATTAAAAAATTTCAAAGAATTTCTGTGGTCGTAAAATATTATGATTAACTTATTTGCGTATTGATTCATTTAATATCTTTGAATATCTGCACATGTGACTATGAATTAAATTTTTGAATGATGATTCATTTAAGATTCAAACAAACTTCTTGATTTTCTTAACTGTTTGTCTTTATTTTCCGTTTTTGAAATCAATAAACACATATTAATTATGTTAATTAGTTGAGCGAGCAACTTTGTCATAAATTTTGTCTACACATCTTCTGTTTTAAATTTACTGCAATTCCTCGAGCGCAATTACATCTCAATTAAGTCTGAAGAAATGTTTTTTCGCTTAACATTGTAAATTGCATTTTAATTGCTTCTCATTTTAGTTATTGGTAGAGTAAACTTTAAAGTTGAACTTAGGAACTTCGGTCAATGTAGATTTGCTCACAGTCACGTAAATTTGACTATTTTTAAAAAACCCAGACAAGTACTCACTGTCTAGTTTCCTATGCATTTACAATAAGCGTTAATTTGCATGTATTTTTTATTGCATGTCTCCCAGATATATTTATTATCATCCCCACATCAACTAACTCAAACTAACCTCAAACAACCAACAAAATATTTTCTTTCCATTTTCATTTTAACCCAGAACTAACAAACTAAGGCACAAGCGAAATAATTGACAATAAATAACGACAAAAATTAACTGAAATAATGGCTTTTACACATAGATCTGATGAAGACTGTGGTATTTTTATGAAGCAAGAGTCCGTTATGAGTTTGTATGAACCAACACCAATGAGTCCAACAAGCACAAAAGTTTACTTACAACCAACATCACAGGATGATGCACAACCATCAGCTCAAATTAAGAGAAATGCGAGTTATGGAAATTTGACAAATGAGACAGAAGCCAGGGTTCTCGTTTTGTACACAGGTGAGTAATTTAAAGAGAAAAGACAGTTGAAAATTTACTAAATTTTCGAAAAGTTTGAATTTGTGTTTAAGTTGCGTACCCATTTTGGGCCACACAAACTGTGCTCCGCGACACACTAGTGTCGTTTTATATTATTTAGAAAATAATTCCTAAACTGTCATTTCAATTTTTCTATCAACTTTCCTTCGAAAATAATCAAAACCCACCCTAAACCCAATTATAACCTCACAAACTTACATTTTTAATGTCACATAAACAGGAAAGTTTCATAATTCTCTATTTTATTTCATCCAACAGGTGGAACAATTGGAATGCTAAGGAATGAAAAAAATGGTAAGTGAGATAGATGAAATTATCGACATGCAACGTCCACATCGTATGGCTTTATTCAAAGTCTATTGCTGTTAGATTGCTAATTTGATTATCACACATAAAACGACATATGATCAGTTCATCCAGATGTTTTAAAAATATTTGCTTGGAATGTGACGTCCGATAAATGTTTATCAACACTTTTTATTCTTGAATTTTATTTTTAGCACTCGCTCCGATAGCAAATCAACTTGTTAAAAGGATAAGGTAAATATGAACAATTACATGAGAAGGTTTAGTATTTGTTATCGACTTGACAATGTTCTTAAGTTAAAGGCGATTAAATAAAAGTTCAACATGGTAAATTTAGCACTTTTAAAGGAAAATATTTAGTTTACACATTAGATACGTAAATGGGGTTTGTGAAAATGATTTAGGTCAATGTTTTGAATCTTATTGGGAGTAAGAGGGTTGGATTAGTGTCTTTTGAAATTTTAATGTTTACAAAGTTTGCAAATCGTTTTTCGCATTGAAAATTTCGTTCATATTTTAATTAAAATTCATCAAACTTGACATTCACTTAATTTCTCTTGAAATTTAATTTTACTCTAATTAATTCTGATAATACAAAAACATTATTGCATCAATAGAGTTTTAAAAAAACGATATGTTGGAATAAAGAATGGAGCGTCTGTTGATTTATTAAATTAGCAGTAAAATTTAAATAAAATCTTAATTAACTTTTATTTGATCTTCACTTTATTGATTTGTTTTCAAAAACAAGTCGTCTTGATATTTTTTTAAATTGAATAAAAATGTGGTATGAACGGTAATAAATTATTAAGGGGAATTCCAAATTCTTCTGAGTGATAACTTTAAAAAACCCAACTGGAGTACATCTTTGATTAAAATTTTAATAACAAAATGAATTTTAATTACTAAAGCATGCAAAATGAGGAAGAAAAACATTGAAATTGTAAACAAAATATTTTGATTAATGAATGTCGAGGACACTGAATTAAATATAGATTGTTAATTTTAGATGCATACATGTTTTTATGAACCAAAACATAGAAATAAAGAACGAATGACAAAAACGAGCCACAAGGATATAGAACTAAGATAATAATTTTCATATTTATATGCATAAACAATTGTCATCTTTATAATTTCTTCATAAAAATAACAACTTTTTTGAGATTCTCAATTCTCAGTCCACATGAATGTCGTTCAGTAAATCCAGTCCAAAGCCTAAAACTCATGAATTTTTTATAGCAGCTCGTAAAATCCTTTCCTAATCTAAAATTTTGATCTCCCTATTTTTAAAGAAAACATCCACAAATGTACGATGAGGAATATGCAACACAACGTTTTGGAAAAGCTTCAACAATGGCACCACTCGTCCTACCATACGTAAGTCTTTGAAATTATTCATATTAACTGGAAAGTAAGCAGAATTGTCTATTGCTGTAATTGTTGATTGATTTTAATCCTTTTGGAGGAAATCCTAGAATTATTGTAAAAAAATGTTTTTAAATTTTGCACTATTACAATTTTTTTATGAATTATTTATCAGCTCAAATTAGCAAAAAAATTAAAACTTTTATAAAAAAATATAAATTTCTAAATATTTCAACACAACCGTACAATAACATTCTAACACATTTCTTTATTAAAAATAATCAACCCATTTACAATCACAATATTATTGTCCATATCGATCAATCGGTAAACACAAGCATTAAGTAAAATGCTTGAAGATGACAGCGATGACCTTATCGTGTAGATTTGTTCTTATAGTTGATGTTGCTCAAGCATGAAAACGATAAAGAAAGTTTTTAATTCACAAATAGGATACGAATGATATTTCTGTTTTTGGCATGAAGCCAAGTGTTAAAAAGATGTTTTGAAGAGAAATAGAATATTTTATGATTGTGAGGAAAATAGTTATAATTTGTCAGCGTTAATAAAAAATTCTAACAAAAACTGATTTTAGGTAACTAACACAAAATATCTAAAAATTATTTAAAAATTTTCAGGTGCAAGGTGAACACAGAAGAATTGTCTACACAGTCACAGAGTATGAGCCACTATTAGATTCATCGAACATGTCATTTTCCGACTGGATGAAAATTGCTCAAGATATTAAAGTAAGAAAATAAAAATTTATTTTTTTGTCATATTTTCAATTTTTAATAAAAATTTTTATAGCAATCCTACGAGTTTTTCGATGGTTTTGTCGTCCTACATGGCACAGACACCTTATCCTACACAGCTTCAGCACTTTCATTCATGCTTGAAAATCTCGGCAAGACAGTCATCATCACAGGCTCGCAAATTCCGATTTTTGAGACCCGCACAGATGGAAAAGACAATTTTATGAGTGCTCTAATCATTGCGGGCAACTACGTCATACCAGAAGTCTGTGTCTTCTTCAATTCACGTTTATTTCGAGGAAATCGCACAATTAAAGTTTCCAGTGCATCTCTTGATGCTTTTGATTCTCCAAATGTGTCTCCAATTGCCAAGATGGGAATTAATGTCGAAATTGATTACAGATTGATCTTCAGGCCATGCACAGTTGCTAAATTTACTGTTCATGCAAAATTGGACGAGAATGTTGGAATTTTGAGAATTTTTCCAAATATTTTGGCAAATTCAGTCAAAGCATTTTTACAAGAATTGAAGGGAGTGGTATTGCAGAGTTTCGGGGTGAGTTACTGACAATTTTAGTGTCTTTTAAGATATTGACTAAATTATTGAATATTTCCCAGGCTGGAAACGTCCCAAGTAACCGAAAAGACCTCATTGATGTATTAAGAGATGCTAGTGAACGCGGAGTCATTATTGTCAATTGTACACAATGTATTACTGGATCAGTTGTTGAATTATATGAAACTGGTCGTCATTTATTGGATATTGGAGTTATTAATGGCTATGGTAATGAAATTACGTTGTAACATTTCATTTAAAAAATTCAAACTAACTGTTTTCAATGCAAAGCCTTAAAATATAATATTTAAAATTATTAAACTTCTTTTCCTTTAGACATGACCCCCGAAGCAGCTCTGGTGAAGCTTTCATATGTATTATCAAAAGATGATTGGTCATTAGAAACTAAGAAGACAATGATGCAGAATAATTTGCGAGGAGAGTTGACTAGCGGAAAGGGACCTGAATTACAAGAATTTGATCTTGTTGATGCGGTTGCTAGATCTTTGCATCTTTCTACACCGAAGGAGTTGGAACAGGTACAGTGAAAGTGAACTTGAACAATTTGGAAACATTTAAAAATCAATTTTTGAATTATTTTCTCCCAATTTCAAGCTTGGAGCAGTTCTCTTCCCAGCTATGGTCAACGCAAGTGTCGTTGCTGGTGACATCAACAAAATCGATATGCTACGAACCTACGGTGCAAACTTATCAGCAGTAAATTATGACTTAAGAACAGCTCTGCATATTGCATGTGCCGAAGGAAATGATGAAGTCGTCAAGCACTTACTCCTTAATGGTGCTGCTGTCCACATTCGTGACAGATATGACAGGAGTCCATTAATTGAGGCAATCAACCACGACAATCACGAAATCATCAGATTATTGCTCAAATGTGGCGCGCACATTTTTGGATCAACAAGAAGTCTCGGTGATTCTCTTTCGGGAGCAGCTGCAAGGGGTTTAGTTAAAAGACTGGAGTCATATAGACTAGCTGGAGTTGATTTATCATTGCAAGATAATTCGGGTAGAACAGCACTTCATTTGGCCGCTCTGCATGGTCACATGAATGTTGTTGATTATTTATTGAAGGAAGAAGTCGAATATCGACATGACATGATGGGGTTAACTCCTTTGGACTATGCAAGAAAGGCTATAAATAACAGTGCAGCGATTATTGAAAAACTTCAGGAGAAATTTCATAAAATTAATGGAAATTCTGACTAAATGAAGTAATTTGAATGTCATAAAGTAAAAATATTAAAAAATTTATCCCTGAAAATTAGCAAGTTCTGATAGTAATTTCTGGTATTTCAATTAAGAAAAATATTTCAATTACTAAATTTTTAAAGGAAATTAAAAAAAATTTGCTACAAATTTTGAATTATTGAAAAATTCAAATTTTGTTTTAATGATTGAGCTTTTTAAATTTCATTATTTAACTTTCCAATCAACACAAAATTCATATTATGAGGCCATAAAGATTTTAAATTTTGTGTTATTTGGACTATCGGCCAAAATTATTTTGAAATTTTTACTAAGCTCAAAAATTTATAAAAATTTATGACAAGTAAATATATGGAATAAATATTTCCTTCTATTTTATCAAAATTGATGTATCTAGATGTAGTCAACACAAAACTACTCGTAGACAATAAAAAAACCAGAAATTGATTTTAAAATTTATCAATTAAGTTGTGGCTTGAAATGTTTTAAATATCAAAAAATATTTGTAAATTTGTCGAGGAATTAAGAAAGTTTATGACAATGTCATAAATTTTCATATAAAACTATTTAGAATTGAAAAAAAAATCAATTACTATCTTTGAAACTTGAAAATACAAATTTTAACAAAAGATTATATTTTGTGAAATTTTTTAAGAAATTAAGTAAAAGAACTGAATGAAATTGCACAGACATAAGGAACTTTGTTAGATAATTGAAGCAAGAATCAATTGCACTAACCCAGTGATGCCCAACCTGTGTGCCGCGGCACACTACTGTGCCGCAAAAAAATAGTGTGCCCTGAAAAAATTTCAGAAACCCCAAAAAACCTCGTTTTTTGAAAACTTCATTCACTTGTGTTAAGATTTCAAATTTTGAATTTAAATTTGAAAGAAAATTGCTAAAAATTTTCGAGCCTCGCTCCGCTCGGCCAATTAAAAACAATTTTACATTTTTTAATCATCTTTTGACTTAACTAGTACTTTCACTACATCATGATGTATCACTAATAAAACCATTTTTCTTTTAAAAAATATTGGTTGTGCCGCGAAAATTTTTGGTCTATAAGTGTGCCGCGGTGGAAAAAAGGTTGGGCACCACTGCACTAACCGGAGGTGTTTCTAAAAAACTTTTGAATAAAACTAAAGGAATAGAGATTAAAATTTTAGACACTGAAGAATTGAAAGCTTAATGACACGACAATACGAATGAAAAATTTTGTGAAGGAACAATAATGGAAACTGATAATAAAAAAATTGAGATTGAAAAAAAAACTATTTTAATGAATTTTAAATACATTTTTAATATTCTTATTCATTTTCATCTAAATCTTTAGTTCAGTTGTTTAACTATTATTTTTGTAGATTCTAAGGATTAAACTAAAAATTCAATTTTGAACAAAAAGCAATTTATTTATTTGAAATATTTTTAATTTGTGATGATAATTTTGAAATTCATAATTCTTATTTACAAAAAATCATTGTTTAATTCTAGCTAATATCAAATAATTTTAACACATTTTAGTACCCAAAATGAGATCGACTATGAACTTCGAGCTCTGCTCTTCTCATGAATGCTTTTGGACAACTTTTGCAGGGATATGGACGCTCTCCAGTCTACAAAATTAATTTTTTTTTAAAAAAATGATTAGAAAGATTGAAATAAAAAGTTAGTTTTGAACTTACATGAGTCATTACATGTCGCTTTTTGTCTATGAAATGAATAAAAGTTTTCTCACAATATTCACAACTAAACGGCCTCTCATTTGTATGAATTCTCTGGAAGAATATGGAAATTTAAATAATATATTTATTTTACATATCTTAGACCTTTGTGAATATAAAAAATTACAAAAATCTTCAAAAATACTTTGCTACTCACCTTATGGATATTATAGTTCTTCTGTCTAGCAAAAGTCTTTCCACATCCCTCAAATTCACATGTAATTGGCCGCTCATTCGTATGCATCCTCACGACATGCTCCATTTTTTCATATTTCTTATAAAATCCCTTTCCACAAAATTCACATGGGTACTTGTTCCTCAGATGGACATTATTCATGTGATTAAACACGTAACACTTCAAACGGAACCGTAATCCACACACGTCACAAGAAAACTTTTTTGTTTCACTATCTGGTAATGAATCTGCGATGTGCTTATCTTCATGGTTTTTGAGGGCTACGATGGATTTGAGGACTTTTCCACAGATTGAGCAGGGAACTTTTTGGCGATGTTTCATTGGGTTGTCGGTGTGCTGATTTCTGAAGTTAGAAATAAGAATTTTTATTAAGGGTAATTCCACGAGTAAACGGAACTGAAAAAATTTTGATAAAATTTTTTAAATCTGTTTGTACGTTTGTATTAGGTACATTATAAAGACTTAACTTGCTTCATTTTTCAATTCTTAATGTAATATCATCACTAAGTAATGATAAAAGTAACAAAAACTAGTTAATTTTGCAAAAAAAAACTATTTTTGTTTTTGTAAACAAATTTAACCGATTGACAATTTCGTTTGCAATTTTCTCGTTAATTACGCTATATTAGTATGACGAGTAACTTTTAAAACATCAAAAACAAGTTTATGTACGTGTTTATTGCACTTTCATTGCATAAAATTGTGTTATTTGTGATATTTTTAACAAAATATGAAAAAATGTTCACAAAAATGAACAAAAATTTAACCGATTGGCAACAAAAAAACTCAAAAAAATTAACAAAGAAGTACTTTTTTGCTAAAATAAGCTTCATAGTAGATTGAATTTTTGTTGTATTATAAGTTTTAAACGAGAAATCATAGTTTTAATCATTAAAAAAGAAGAAAATTGCCAAAAACGAAATCGAGAAAAAAATTGTCACTCGTGGAATTACCCTTAAGTTAATCAACATATTTATTATTTTTTTGAAAAAATCAACATTTTTTAAATAAAATTTAAAGAAAGTCCTCGTGTTATAGATCGAGGGACTTCAGCGCATTTTTGTGTTAGCGATCAGTATTTGATTAGCAAAGTACTGCGTATTAAATAAGTCAATCATGAATATTTTGTGACTTAAATAAATTCGACGGCATAACGGTTTTTTGGCATTCAAACTTTCTAACGGTCAAAATATATTTGAAAATTTCCCGCGTAAATGCACTTGAAAATCATTAATTACAGTATAATTAACAATTTTGCGGTGAATTTTCATATAATAAAATGGTTTGTCATTTAACGGTTTTTTGAAATTCAAATTTTCTAACGGTCAAAATATATTTGAAATTATCCCACTTGAAGTTGGCTCTTTTGTATTGAAAACAAAAAATCATTAATTATAGTATTTAGCATTGGTTTTGAGATTTTTAAATGTCCGGGGGGCCAATAACTCGATAGCACGGAGCTAATGCAAAAAACCAGAACTCTCTACGATGTCTAGTTAAAAAGTTTTTCATGTGTTCCGACCGACCAGCCAGCCAGCCAGCCAGCCAGCCGAACAAAGTGCATTATTAAGCTACCTTTTTAAAACAAGTTTCAAAAATGCGCTAAAAATTAATATTACTCCGTAAAGTAAAACCAGACCTACCTTATATGCAACTCAAGATACTCTTGGATCTTAAATTTCTTCCCACAAGTCAAACATGTCAGTTTGTCTTCCTCCGGAATCTCAGTGTGCCTTACTTTGATATGATTACTCAACCTATGTGCAGATACAAATTTTGCACCACAAAAGCATTCATGAATATTTTTACTTCCAGTTACTGTCCTCTTTCTCACATCCATCGTTATCTTTGGTTTATCTTGAGTAACTTCTGACTCTATCGGAATTAGAAAATAATCCTCGGTAGTATTTTCATCCTTGAGTGCCTCTGGAACTTCCTCAAACTCATCATATTCTATTATGTCATCTAAATATTCGTCAAGAACTTCAATTTCCACTTCCTCATCTTTCACCTCAGAATCTTCAGTTTGCTGGACTTCCTCAATTTGTTCTGGTTCCTTAACTTCATTGTTATCTTGATTAAGAAATTGGTCTTCATATGGCTGGAGGAGTTTGTGGAAGTATGAGTCAGCTACGAGGGAAATTTTCTTGAATCTTGCAGCTGATGTGAGATCGATTGTGCAACGAGGGCAGATTAAGGCTGGAACAGTCTTGTCAACCTCAATTACCTGAAAAATAGGATAAGAATTTGTAAGTTAATGTTGATTTGATTTGGCTTTTAACAATTAAAAAAAAATTGTGATCAGTTTGAGAAACTTTTAACAATATATAATTAACTGCTCCAAAAAACCGTTAAAATATTTCAAAACAATTCAAAAATTCACAACAAAACAATCTTTTATTTATAATTTCACAAATCTAGAGCACAAAAAATAATTAAATGTTCCACAACACTTTAAAAATCTTTACTATATTTTATAATATCTTCAAATCTGCCCTAATAACCCAATCCTATTCACTACCCCACAAATCCATCTCACCTTAATCTGAGTGACATAAAACAAATCCAATGCAAATCTCTTTGTGGAATCCAAAATTCTCTGAAAATTCACAGTATCCTCTGGCATGAGACAAATGCGACACAATCGATTTGAAGAATTCATTGCCGCGCGTTTTCTGAAAGGTCACAAGTGAATTTTTTCCCTTGTCTTGCAAGTAAATTTTTAAAAGGACTTAAAAAAGCGTATTTTTATGTGATTTGATTTTTGTAAACAATCGGGAAAGTTGCGAGAATGAGAAAGTGAGAACCAACTTCAAGTTGGATTTTTTTGAATATTTTTTGACCGTTATTTTTTGAAGACTTTTTAAAAATTGAAATATTAATTTAACAAAATGTTCGCATAAATTAAAGGCAGTACAATTTAAGAAATTTTCTTTAAAAATATTAGTTTTAGGGAGATCTGAACAACTTGAGAACTTTAAAATAAAACTTAAATAGTGAATAATTTAAAGAAAAATAATGCTCCTTAGAAAGATGAATTTTACTCTCTTTGTACTCATTCTAAAAAAGTTAATCTCAGTCAGAGTTTTGTTATGCCTCAGACCACACAATTGTGGAATTAGTTAAATTTTTAATATTTTGTTAACTATTAATAACTATAAAATAGTTAACAATTATAAGAGTTTGAGTAGTTAACAAGCTATAACAGATTGAATCTCGTGAGAATCGTCAAATATTTTGTGTCCAGGAAACAAGATTTTAGTAAAGAAACAAAACTAAATTTAATTTATTTCTCTTCTTGATTGAATAATTTTTTCATATTGATAATTTTTTGGGATTTCCCAAAAGCTTATCGCGAATAATTTTAAATAACGCAAGTTTAAAGGTGAACACGATCGTTAGGTCAGATCGATGTATATGTAGGGCTGTGAACTATGTTTTGTAGTTATCATATTTTTGATTTATTTTCAGTCTAGTTTGAAGTTTTGGTGTTACTTAAAATAACTTATTCATGAATATTAATAATTTCTTAGTATTTAAAGTTCATAATTTTTAATATTTTAGGAATCGAAAATGAACCTGAAATTTCTGCAGTTTCGGGCTCTGTTCATAATATTGATTTGCGTCACATCCAATATTGTCTGTCAAAAATGTAAATATGGTCTTGATGTCGTCGGATCACCAGGCTACAGCTGTGAAATAGTAAAAGATTCTTTCGAAGATCATCTCCCAGGATACGACAACGAGAATGTGGTAGAAGTCTTCTATAAATTAAAATCCAGCCTGCTTTTAAAGAACATTAGCCTGCCGCTCTGTCAAAAGTTTAAAAACTTGCAAAGAATCAAACTTGGAAGTGCCATCATTGGAACTGTTGATGAAAACTCATTCATAGACTGTGAACATTTAAAGGAGGTGTCTCTTTGGAAAAATGACCTCAATAAGATTCCAGAGAACTTGATCAGCAAAAACAGATGGTTAGCTTCCTTAAAATTGGAGAAAAATCAATTAAAAACATTGCCTGAAAATCTTTTACTGAATCAAACATCATTGGCTTTCCTGGACTTGTCTGAAAATAAAATTGACAATTTTCCATCAAAAACATTCAAGTCCATGATCAGGCTTGAAGAGCTAAGACTGGAGAAGAACCAAATTAAAAATCTAAATCCATCTTGGTTCCAGGATATGCTCGAGTTGAATATTTTACATCTTCAATTCAACGAAATCTACAACTTACCACTCGGGACCTTTGCAAGTCTTGCCAAACTTGAAAAAATGTACATTCATCACAACAAAATTCGAAATTTGCACCACAGCAGCTTCAAGGGTCTTAAAAAATTGAGAATCTTAGACTTGGAATTCAACGAAATCAAGGATTTGCCTGATTTTGTCTTCACTCCTTTGAGAAGCTTGCAGTGGTTATGGTTAAATAATAACCAAATCCAAGTCATACGAGCAAAAGCTTTTGAAAATGTTGATACGATGAAAAAACTTGGTTTAATATCAAATTTAGTTGCAGCTATTGATGATACGTTTCCTGCATGTGAAGATTTTGATTTGACTGGAAATATTTGCTGTGAAGAAAGAATTTTGAGGAAGCATAATATGACCGATTTATTGAGTGTTTGCTATGAAAATTATCAAAAGCTTCACATTATGCAAACACAAAGTCAACAAGATCAGAATCCACCAGGTTTTGATGTTGGTGGTCAAAACCCAAATGTTTATGATCCACAAAATCCAGCAACTCAGTCCACAAGTTCAAATCAAGATCCACAAGCTCAGAATACACAGACACAAAGTTTACAAACTCAGCATCAAAATGCTCAATTTTCACATACACCAAGTTCACAAGCTCTGATTTCACAGACCCAAAAACCTCAAACTAAACATCCAGAAGCTCAATATTCAATTTACGAAAAACCTCAGCATCAGGATCAGGATCCACATGTTTATGATCCACAAATTCAAAATCCACTCACTCAGTCCACAGGCTCAATTCAAGGTCAACAAGGTCAGAATACACATATAAAAAATTCACAAACTCAGCATCAAAATGCACAATTTTCACAGGATCAGTATAAGCCTCAAACTCAACATCCAGGCGCTCAATATTCACACATCGAAGAATATCAGCATCAGGATCAACAGCTACATGTTTATGATCCACAATCTCAAAATACACGTTTAAAAAATTCACAAACTCAGGATATAGATGCTCAACTTTCACATGGATTACAATCTCAGAATCAGCCGACCCGAAAGCCTCAAACTCAACATTGGCGAACCGAGAATCCAAGAGCTCAAGATCAAGAGATTAATCAAAGATCATTTTTTCCACAATATTCAACACATATATCTCAAAAGGGAATACATCAGGATGCACCGGCTTACAATACTCAAGGTCAGATTTTTTATGACAGAAGATTAAATCCAAACAATCAACAACATCAATACCAGTCAAGCCAGTTTAGACAAACCAATCAAGTTCATAATAGAATTTTTCACAAATGAGGTTCAACGTTTAAGCAGAATAATGATATGTGAAAATTTAAAAGAGTTTTCAAAATTAATTACTAAAATGACATTATATATAAAAATGTATCCAATATAATTATTAATACATACTCAAATTTCTGTCTACATAATCAATTTTTATAAAATGTAAACTTTAAATTTCGCTAATTATTTAATCTTCAGAAAAAATGTCAAATTCCAGTACAAAACCAAGCAATTCTTCCTTTTAAATCATCCAGTTGTACGTCATTACTGGCTGCCATGTCAATACAGTCATTTTTCTGAAAACTGGCAAACTTCAATAATATCAATGGTTTTAAAACATTTGAGTCAATTTTCTTCAAATTATTTCCATAAAATGTCAGTTTTTCCAGCTTGAGATTTTGACTAAAAATTCCACTTTCAAGTGTCTCAATATGATTTAATGGCAACCACAGTGACTTTAAATTTGTATAATATTTTACATCATCGAAAGTCAAGTTCCTCAATCCACAATTGACAATTTGAATAGCCAACAAATCTGGGAAAAACACGTGTAAATTTTGAGGAAAATTAGTAAAATTTTGATTATGAATGGACAATCCATGAACATCTTTGAAGATGGTTGCATTTTTGTTGTGTAAAACTCTTGATAATGTTACATTATTGTGATTTATTGCAGTTCCTTTGCTACAACAAGTGAAATATTCTGTTCCTTGATGACTCATATTGTAAAGACTACAATAAATTTCTTGTGGTAGGTGACAGTTCATGTCGATTTCATACTTTGTGTGGAGTAGTGTATCGTGGGATATGAATTTACCGTGATGAACTGAAAGAGGGAATTTTAAAAAAAGGGTTAAAGTTTTTAATTAACTTTGATTCTGTAAGAGTTTTTTTTTTGGACTAAATGCAAGTAGTGTAAAAAGAGTGTGGATATTGGGACACTTGTACATTTTTGGTTTCGGCACTAAGGTCCATCCGACTTAGTGTAAAGTGGTTAATATGCAACAAATAGAAGATATTTTTTAAAAAAAAGATGACTGTATATAAAAATAGACAGATTGATACAGGAGCAACCAATACTAGTCTTAGGTCATGACTAGGATAGATAAATTATTTTATTGTACTTAGAATTCAAGAGCTGTGGAAAAAAAGCTGTGGCGTAGTGGTTAGGGTGTTCGGCCCTAATGACCCTGGTTCGATCCCAGGGTATACCCTATAGCATACCCAAGAAACCAGCCCCTGGATTGACACTTTCATAGAATAGAGAGCTAATTTCAAAGATAGAAGACAATCTGAATGGATTATCTTGGATGACGGCATGTTTATAGAGTAATATATTTTGTAAATTATAGAAATTTCAGCTCACCGTTATGCTGTTGATCTATGCAATAATTTTTCTTGAAATTCAAATTTTGGAGTTTGGAAAATGCCAGGAAAATTTCTCCATCTACATATGTCAAACTGTTTCCTTTAAAGTCAATCCACTCTAGTTTTGGATTTCCTTTAAAGACATCAGGTTTTAGGACTCTGATACTATTGTATCTTAGATAAAGGTATCTAAAATTTTGAAAAAATTAAAATTAGAAACTAAATTGCAAAAATTCTAACCTCAAACCCGGAAACTGCTTCATCTTTTCATGCTCTAGTTTTTTTAATCCACCATATCGAATCCAAATTGCCTCAAGATTATCGAAAAACTTTCCTATTCCCAGAGGGATGTAATGAAAAGTTGTCCCAGTCACCCACAACATTTGAACTTCACTGTGTGAATTTGCATCATACTGCCTTCCATTTACATCACTTATTACATGATATTCATTCACAATTTTTGTTGTATTTTCGACTTTGCATTGATATGGATTTCCGATGATGGAGTAGTATGGACCATCAGTGAAGGTGCAGTAGAGAGTTTTGCAGTTGATTGAGTTAAATATTGTATTCAAGATAAAAAATCCAAGTATAGTTATGAACCTTAAATTGTGAAAATTTGTTGAAGTTAAATTTTTGCAAATTTAAATTTAATTATTGAATAACAAAGTTTTAAATTTAAAAAATATAAAATTTTCTAATTTCGAAAATCATAAATTTTAAAATCTGTGGAAGAAATAAAAATAAATAATTAACATATAACAATAGTTTTAAATACCCCATTTTGAGTAAAAGTTATCCAATTTAAACGTCTATAAGCTAAAGCATTATCAGAGGAACTAAAACATGTTTATTATTTTCTTATCATAATATTCAAAAAAGAGAGAATTTTATATTACAAGTATAATAATTCATGAACGTAAATCTCAAACAATTTTATGTGTAAGTAAATTGTTAAGTACTCTGTCCAAATATGCATCTTCGAATGATTATTTAATTTTAAATTAAGGTCAAATCAAGGCTCAGACACTCAACCAAAATTGTAATTAATTACAATTTTTCCATACAAAAATTGTGAAAATTGTAATTAATTACAATTTTTTACAATTTTTTCATACAAAAATTGTGAAAATTGTAATTAATTACAATTTTTACAATTTTCTCCATACAAATTTCAGAAAATTGTACAATTTTTTAATTTTTTGCATTCAAAATGTATGAAAGATTGTAGTTCAGTTTTCTTTCATAAAATGTTGTTTCGTTTGAACTTTTTAATCTTTAACATGCAGTTTTTTATTTTTTTCAAAGAATTATAATATTTTCAAGAAAATTGATGAACTAATGGATGAAATTTGATATCTAAAATTTCATAAAACTGCATAAAACATTGTTTTTTGATTATATCATGAAACAGGTAGTTTAAAAAACGCTTATAGTTTCACTTTGGTTGGCCATCTGGAGCTGTGAGATAGAAGCAACCAGACATCGCAGAGAGCCCTAGTTCTTGGCATTAGCTTTGTATCATCGAGTTATTTGGGTATTGATTAGTTTGAAAAAGCACAGCTATCTCTAAATACTTTAATTAATGACCTTTTGTTTTTAAAAGCAAAAATTGTGTACGTAATATGTACGTATCGCTTAACTTCTCCTCTAGTTTATGCTCTTTCGATGAGATACTTAAAATGTGCGCCAGAGGCAAGAATGGCAAGTTATTTTTTTGATTAGCCTGTTTCTCTGCTGAAATCAGCCAAAAGTGCCTTACGTAACATATAACTTGTAACTTTATGTTATATACGCCTTTCGTGTAGTGAATTTAGAGGGTTCCAGTAACCAAAGGTCGCTATTTTCTTGCTGAAAGTTAGCTGCAGTTAATTTTCAGTTATGTTTTAGCTAACTTTTAAAGGTTTTTGTTACTGGGGGTAAGAAGAGAGTTGAACGATAGATCAGAGGTTGGCTGATAGAAAGTGGGGAATGATCAGGAGGGAGGTAAAAAAATTTACTGTTATTTTTTTCGCAATATTCAACATTTGTATCATTCAATCAAATGAGCTGAAATTTAGTAGGTAAGTTTCTTATTAATGGCTGAGTAATCTCTTCCCAGAAGTTGTTTTTAACTCCGAATGATTTGTATATAACCCGGTCGTGTTACAAACTTATTCTTAATGTTTAAATTTGGGCAATTCTCCAGATGAGTTGAATTTTCAAAAAAAAAATTCTAATCCAATGTCAATAATGCTCGAAACAAAAAAATTATTTTTCTGGTTTTTATCTCAAATACAATGAATTGAAAGTCGCAATTAGGCTTAAATCATTCAACTTAATTGCTTCTTATTGTTTTGTTACTAAAATAACAAAATATCAGAAGCTGAAGATGATATTTTCATCTTTTTGTTTTCAATATTTGGTGTTTTATCGTGGACATGTCACGATAGAAATAACTTGAGGACAAAATTTTCACTCGAAGAATTGATTTTTCTCAAGAAATTTCCATTAAAGTTGTTAATATTATTAATGAATATGATAGAAAAGATCATTTTCTATCGATTGGTATGTATTTGACTACTCAAAGAATATTTTTTAATAGTTAATTTTCGATTCTTCAGATGAAAATTCCATTTTTTGTCCTCGAGTTATCGACCGAAGACTCAAAATATTTCCTTAATTAGAGTATGTTTAGTGATTCTAACAGAATTAAAGGATTTGTCGAACTCCACTAGATTAACTTATTATCTAAAGCATTCTAGAGTAAAAAATTGATGAAAACTCTATTTTAGTACGAGATTTCTTGAAAAAATTCATCAGGAGAATTGTCCATTTGACAATTTTATGTTACAACTGTATGCTGATATGTATACTTCACTATATTAAAAATTAAAATATTAACTTTAATAGTAATATTTTTTCAAGAATTTTTACTTATTTGTAACATAAAAGTCTTCCACTGCTTCAAACACTTTCTAATGTTTGATTTTTATCATAACTTATATGGTTTTATCAGGTATTAAAATGATTTTGTAATGAAAATTTTATGAAATTTCGATAAATAAAGTAAAATTATTGAAAATAATCTTTTATACATTTTCTATAGTTATAAAATCATCAAAATTTGAAGATAAAATGTTTCTAATATTCGTTCTCCGTAAAATATATTTGTTCATCCTTTTTTAATTTATCTGACAAAATTGTAAAAAATTACAATTTTCTACAATTTTTCTCATACAAAAATTGTGAAAATTGTAATTAATTACAATTTTTTACAATTTTTTCATACAAAAATTGTGAAAATTGTAATTAATTACAATTTTTACAATTTTCTCCATACAAATTTCAGAAAATTGTAATTAATTACAATTTTCTTTTTGAGTGTCTGAGCCTTGGGTCAAATGAATCTTTGAAAAAATTCACCTTCAATTTATGATTTTTATTTACGATTTTTTTACTTTTGAGTGTTTCCATATGAGTGAGTTACCATACACTCATAGAAAAGATCTAATATTCAATATTCATTTTGTATGAAGAAATCAAATATTGAATATTTGATTTTCCTCAAAAGAAAAAATATTAGAATTAAATATTCGAATATTAAGTTTTACAAAAATACAATAAATAATTCAAATTTTACAAATCCGTTAAATTATCATCAAATCAAATATTCGAATATTTGATTTTAATATAAAATTATTAAATTTTTTGGCATGAAAATAAAAATACGAATATTTGAATTTAATATTGGAATATTTGATTATTTTATTTATTTGATTAATAATTTATTTAATCACACAAATCTTTACATTAAGTTAATGACACTGAGTAATATGATTTCCTATTAAAATTTATTTGCATTATGATTTTCTTGACTCCTTTGGATTATCCTTGACTTCTTTTGACTCCCTTTCATATCCATGGATTTTTTTAATTGATCCTTTGTCCTGTGATTTAAGCCTGAGATGTCCTTTCGCCATATCCAGCATGATCAGATGCAAACTCAGCACTTTTAAAATGTTCATGATGACTTTTCGCTGAAAATTTCCAAAAAAAAATGAAAATCAGAAATGCAAATTTTTCAATTATTTAAATACATTTTACCTCTTCTGGTACACTTATGTAGATAACATGGAAATGAAAATATAAAGATAGATTAAAATGTTTGATTCCTTAATTAAATTACTCATTAAAATACTTACTAACATCGTCAATGTGTTTCCTGCAATGTCCATAAAACTGTCTGAATGTTCCAAAAATTGATGTTCATCCATCGTCATTTATCATTAACATCACCAAAACTATTTTAAATTAATGAAATTCACTAAATTATCTTTGTAATTGCTCTTTTACTCACTGTAATTTAATTAAGATTTTTCAATCTTACCGTGAAAAAATTCCTTTCAACTGTAATATCCAAATATTAGAATCTAATATTTGAATATTTTTACAAAATTTACAATATTTTTTGTAGAAACGTAAAATCAAATATTCAAATATTAGATTCTAATAAATGAATATTTGAATCATATTTTTTCTGGATTTTCAAATATTTTTTTATTTAATTTTAATATTCAATATTTGATTTTGCAAAAATAAAAATCAAATAGACGAATATTTGATTTTTTTCTATGAGTGTATGAGTGTTTCCATTTAAAAATGAGAAAACAGCAATTTTAACATTTTTAGTCATATTTCTGATTCTTTCAAGTTTTGTAAATGATGTTTAGTATCGTTAAAAAGGTCTTACTTGTGGCTGTTCTGAACTTAAAGATTTTTTTTAAAAAAGTGGCACTGTGCCTTAGTGGCGTGCCTCAAAGTTGGTCAGAAACATACATTTTTCCTACCCATTTTTCAGCTATAGGACTATAGTGTATTTTACATTTTATGATTGTTTTTTGGTAGAGTCAAATACATACTGGAAGACAGCGGTAACCGAATTTGATTTAGTCTCCTTAGTGAAAAAATATGGAGTTGCAAAGTTTTGGATTTTGGCAATTTTTTGATTTTTTAACATATGAATTTTTAGATTTTT
Source organism: Chironomus tentans (assembly GCA_963573255.1). NCBI lineage: Eukaryota > Metazoa > Arthropoda > Insecta > Diptera > Chironomidae > Chironomus > Chironomus tentans. The sequence continues at coordinate 21,954,929 of OY754305.1, read as the reverse complement.
TGCTATAACTTTTTATTAACATGACGAATCAACTTTTTAAGCATAAACAATTTTAAAATATTTTTCTAGTCGAGGTCGATAGTTTTCGAAACATATTCGCAATTTTTCCATTAATTGATTTCTTCCATTGATTTATTCTTGACTAAAAACATTGTCCTTCATATCATTTTTATTGACTCCTGTATAGTCAATCAATTTTTCATCAACTGCTCTAATCATATTTACTCTCAAGTCAATTTTCGCTAATTCCAAATTGTTATAGTGAATACAGCGAAAAACTAGTTTTAGCAAAGATTATCTGAAAAAAAAACTATTTTTTTCGCTATATTTACTATACCAGAAAGAAAAATTCTTCTCAATCTCGTCGGATTATCTCTAATCATGCAATTCTACGTCCGATAAAAGTTATTTGGATTTTCTTAACATCGAAGAAATAGATAATCCTAAAATGAGGATTATCCACTTTAGTGAAATCGGCCGAATGATTTAAATATATTTGATGGAAGTAAATTATTCTTATTTCCATTCAAGCTTAACCAGGAAAGTTGATGTTGATACAGGGGGAAAACCACTTGGTGGAAAAAATTTCCACCGGGCCTTGTGGAATTTTTTTAGAAAACATCTAGGCTCAAACTTTTGGTCCTATCTTGAGCAGAACCATAATATAAGATATTCTGACACCGGTTCCACCAACCAATATTTAAGGACTCAAAATTATTGTACAAAATGTGGTTGGTGGAAAAAAAATTTTTGGTGGAAAATGACTTTTTTCCACCAAGTGGTTTTCCCCCTGTGTTGATATTGAAAGACATTTTCAGGTAAAGTTGTTATTCCACTGGTACTAAGTCCCAATAAAGTCAATTCACGATTTTCAAAAAAAAATACATTTTCTGCAACGTTTCGAATTTTTGTTTCATAAAGTTCAAATTTTTTAATTTTTTTGCAATTTTGGAGCAAATTTTTATCAATGAATTTCAATTCACTGTGGACGTGAATTGCTTGCAAATTTACAAATCTTTTACAGAATTACGATAATTCTGATTGGGCCAAATTGACCATGCTGTTGGAATTTCCATCCAATTCGAGAATTTCTACAGTAGCGCTCAAAAGTATGTTGACTCTCACATTCTTGACCATAACTTTTAAACTACTCAATGAATCTTCATGAAATTTTCACCAAATATAGTATTTTGAATAACAAATAAAATAAGGTAACTTTGAATAAGTTTGCTTAAGTTAATTAAGCTCACCATTAAAAAAATTGTTTTTCATTCGCTCAAAAGTATGTTGACTTTTAAAAAATAATTTTTTTCGGTTTTAAAGCTTAATAATTCTTATAGTTTATGTTTGTTTCTTAAAATATAGATAATTTTAAGTAAAAGACATGAAAAATAAGTAGAGTAAAATACGTTTTTAACAAAAAAATTCAACTTTTAAAAATTTCATTATTTTTATCAATTCTTTTATGAAAATCACAACTTTTAAAGCTTAATCTAAACATATAGCTAATGAAAATTAAAGAAAACATTATTATCTTCCAAATTATATACAATTTATACAAAGTTTCATCTTAATGAGACAATATTTTGCAAAAAGTTATGAAAAAGTATATAGAAATTATAGCTCAAAATAGAAAATCATTAAAAATATTTCAAATTAACTAGCAAACTAACTCTAAAAGTAACTATTATTCTTCGTTTTTATTAGTTCTTTGGAAACTATATCGGTTTTGTGGACATTTGGTCAGATCCTGAAAAGTTATGAATGACCGAAGTAACGTCACTTGTATTTGCTTGAAGGTGTAAAATATAAAGTTGAATATTTCAATGTTTTTGTTCATTTTAACATAAGAACAAGATTAATACTTTAAAAGTTTTCAAAAGCACTTTGTTTAAAGTAAATAAGATCTCCTAAACTTTAATAGAACTTGAGTTTTGATGAATAGAAAAATAAAGAGAAAGTTCAATATGTCGAACCGAACTTCGGTCATTCATAACTTTTCAGGAACTGACCAAATGTCCACAAAATCGATATAGTTTCCAAAGAACTAATAAAAACGAAAAATAATAGTTACTTTTAGAGTTAGTTTGCTAGTTAATTTGAAATATTTTTAATGATTTTCTATTTTGAGCTATAATTTCTATATACTTTTTCATAACTTTTTGCAAAATATTGTCTCATTAAGATGAAACTTTGTATAAATTGTATATAATTTGGAAGATAATAATGTTTTCTTTAATTTTCATTAGCTATATGTTTAGATTAAGCTTTAAAAGTTGTGATTTTCATAAAAGAATTGATAAAAATAATGAAATTTTTAAAAGTTGAATTTTTTGTTAAAAACGTATTTTACTCTACTTATTTTTCATGTCTTTTACTTAAAATTATCTATATTTTAAGAAACAAACATAAACTATAAGAATTATTAAGCTTTAAGACCGAAAAAAATTATTTTTTAAAAGTCAACATACTTTTGAGCGAATGAAAAACAATTTTTTTAATGGTGAGCTTAATTAACTTAAGCAAACCTCTTCAAAGTTACCTTATTTTATTTGTTATTCAAAATACTATATTTGGTGAAAATTTCATGAAGATTCATTGAGTAGTTTAAAAGTTATGGTCAAAAATGTGAGAGTCAACATACTTTTGAGCGCTACTGTACATCATAATCATCTTCACCAAGTATCCTCGATTTAATAATTCGATTAGAATAATCACTAAAAATTGCAGAAAATTTAAAATATTCACTAATTTCTACAGAAACAAATCTATGAATTTTAGATAAGTAACGTAAATGTTTTTCATATTATGCCAATGTGTGCAAACATGGATCTTATTTTTCGAAATTCGAAATTAAAGGATCTTATTTTTTCCGTTACAAATTTTCGAAATCATTAAATACACTTTAATACTCAATGGATATTCTGTTAATTGATTACAATGAGCATTCTATTGGTTTATTCATTGAAAACAAGCTATTATAATAGAGAATTGAACAGTTTTCAGCAAAATAAATTTTCCCGCACTTTCCGAAAATTTGAATTTTTTTCGAATATTTACATAACCTTTCTGAATGCACACATTGGATATTATGATGTACAATATTTAGCTTGGAAGAAAAATCATAAGTAAAATATTTTTTATAATCGACTGATTGGCTTTAAATCTGAAATTGCCTTCGTTTTAAGTTTTAATCCCAAGGATTAGAAATGATTTACCAGCATAAAAGATCCGTTAAAATTTGAAAAAGTTAATGTGCATCGACAGTCGACACATGACCAGAATTTCATAGCATTTGCATTGTTCCTGTTAAATGCAAAACATTTCAACATCTTTAACCCAATTTTTCATTTCCTTCCCACAGATTTTATTTTTCGTGGGATAAAATAGAGAAAATTTTTTCATTTTATTTGATTTTTATGGGAAATTAGTTGTGTGGTGTCAGGGTTGGGTGTCGTCTAATTGCCAAGTCAATGCAGTGAATCAAAAATTGCAAAAAATTAATTTGAAAAAAGTTGAAGAAAAAAAATCAACCAAAAAATTTTTTTCTTCTCCTCGTCGAAAAGAGAAAAAAATTCAGAAACATGTAAAAAAATAAAAAACAGGCACGAATAAAAAAAATAAAAAAGAAGAAAAACATAAAAAATCTCCACATAGTAAAAAATTAATAAAAAAATTAGGAAGAAAGTTTTCAATTGTTCTTTAACAAAAAAAAATCACCAAAAAGTGTTTTCATTTCTTTTTCTGGAGTGAGGAAAAAAGTTGTCATAAAAAGTGGCTGAGGCAAATAATACAGACCAGGAAATGGAAGTTCCTAAGAATCTTCAAGATTGCTACTTCTTCTACTACTCTACGTGCAAGAAGGGCAGCTCATGTTCATACAGGTAACGACAATTTTGCTACTCATTTTATGTTTTTTGATTCATTTTAGGATGATTTGGTTAGATCATGTTGATTTTGAGATGCAGCAAAAATTTGGATTTTGAGGTTTTAGAAGTTCTTAGAAAAGTGAAAAGATTTTTGCACAATTTGATAAAATCATTCAATTTAATTAGCTTATTTATACTGCAAACGTTGTAAAAATAATTTGTATTGATGGAAATTATGAAAAGCACTGAATGAGAAGTCCATATGGACTTCAACTTTAATTTTTCCAAAAAGCAGTTTTTAAAATTTTGTATTACTTTTTGATTTAATTGAAAATTGGTTGATTTGAAAACAATTATATATAAATGTATTAGGATTTAATTATTGCAAACTATGTTTTTATTAAGACATCTTGATTTTTGTGCTACAAGTAACAATGTATTATATGAAATAACTTACCTTTCAAATAATATAAGCTAAAGTGATTCGGTAGCACAAAAATCTAGTGCTTCGATACAGAATCAGAACACCGGCTTAACAATCATGGAATTAAGACGTTGTCTTTTTTGAAACATAGGTTTCAAGTTTAAAGCATATAAGCTCCTGGCAGAAATATCGTTAGTGCGTTGGTTTTAATCTTTCTTTAAGTTATAGATCCACAGTTCTGAAATTCTAATATATTCTAATGAAAACTACGACTTACACATTTCTTAGAGGAGTAAGTCAATCAAATTATCTTATTATAATATAAGCTTCTATAAATTTCACTACTATTATGCCAAATCTATCTGGGGCTGGTTTCTAGGTCCTACCCTAGGGTACTCTAGGTGAAAGGTAGGAGAAGCGTAGGTAGGGATACCATAGAGTATACTCTACCTACCCGGGGTAGGGCAGGATAGGGTACCCCTCGAAGCCCTAGAAATTGGCACCAGTTTTTTTAAAGAAATGCTGACATGTGAAACAAAAATACCATAATTAGAGCGTATCCAAATTGCTGATTTATTTTAGATAATATACTTACTACTCAAGGATATCCTTCAGAATATACTTAAACAAAATGTCTATTTCTAACATAGAACTCATATTAAAATATTTTTGTGTTATCTTTCTGAACCTAAACTTCCTTTAAGTGTTTCTACTTTATTTTTGCCCCCAAAATTCAACTCAAATTTTGCACTTTTTTATTCAAGCCACACAGATCGATAATTAATTTATCATAAACATTTTAATCATTCTTTCCTCATATTTTTGTCGAAAATCTCGTAAACATAATCTAATGATATTTTGACTTCTTTGTTTTAGGCACGAACCAAGCTGCCTTGGTCATGAAGAGGTATGTAAGTTGTGGCTCGAGAATAAGTGCTTCAATCGCCAGTGCACCATGCGGCACATGAAAATTCAGGTAAGCCTTATTCTTTAACTATCATAACATTATTAAAATGTCTATTATCCTTTTAGAAACCCCGCTCACAGACAAAATGCTACTGGGAAGATCAACCGCAAGGTTGTATGAAGCCACATTGCGTATTTCAGCATCGTTTGCCACGTCGTACAGGCGCTGGTGGCAGCAACAACCAAGGACTCCTCCAATTGCCTATTGGTGCACCTGGTGGACTCATTTTAGTTCCAAGAATCTTGTAAAAGATTACATCTTTGTGTTCTCTGAACTTCCACGCGGAAGAATGGGAGTTACTAATTTTTTTAATTTATTTTCAACGTCGGCTTTCGCATGAAAAAATTTGTTTTTTTTTGAAAGTAAGGAAAATTAATAATGCGCGAACTTTTTTGTGAGCGTAACTTTCTCACTTAACGCGCTTTTTGAGCTTAGAACAAAACAATTTTTTCCTTGATTTTTTTTAATTTGTTAATTGTACTAATTATCATCACAAAAATACGAAAAAAATCCTCTTTTTTGTTAACTTTTATATTAAATAATTTTTTGTTATGTAATTTTACTCAAATTTAATATTGAGAATCAATATACACTGAAAGAAAAAAAACTTGTAGACGATAAAAAATATATAATGAAATTTTTTCTTGAATGAATGGATCATATATGGTAAAAATTATGAAAAATTTTACTTCATTTACTTGCACTTCAAATTTCTTACATTTCTAAAATAAAGAAAAAAGTATAAAGGATGAGCATTTATTATTGAAGAAAAAGGAAGATAAAACGAAGCGAAATTGTTTGTGTTTTCAAATTTAAATCTTGTTTTCAGAATTTTAAACTACTTTTATTTAGCTTTTAAATTATATAATTTAAGATGACTAAGTTTATAAATTCTTCAAATGACCTCCAAGATGATCAATTTCACCACTAAATGCACAAAGCAATAAAAAAATTTAATCTGTCTTTGAAAAACATTCAAATTTTTCCACTACAAAAACTAGTCACATTTTTCTGAAAATTTGCAACTGTAAAATTACTTTTATGATTAAAATTAAACAAAAAGCTGCAATCCTTTGAATTTCTCCTTAAGTCAACCGCTTTTAAATGTCGAAAGTGTCTAAAATCTATTCCCAATTTCTCAATTCTATTTCCAGCCAAATAGATCCATTTCATCCTTCTATTTTTTCTGAAAAATCTTGAATCAACTCGTGAAATTTTATTATTAACAGCACTGAACGTGTGAAGATGATGAAGATGATCAACAAGTGGTGGTCGAAGCTCCATTATTTTATTGCCATTTAATTTGAGAAACACGAGATTGTGAAGATCGTAAAATGTATCACGAGGAATCATTTCGATCTCATTGTTGTCTAGATTGAGGATAAGTAAGTTGGTCATGAGCTTGAAGTTGTGTCTTGTAAGATATTTGAGGATTGAGTGGGTGATGTGAAGTTCTTCGAGCTTAGGGAAGAAAATGCCGAGATTTCCTAGAAAAATGTAATGCAAGGGTTCATTAAATTCTAATTAGTAGCTTGTTCAATCAATTCGGTCAACTTGGAAGACATCTAAGTACAGAGTTTATTATTGATAACTTCGTATCAACTTCTTGTTATCATCAATAAAAAAACTTAATAGACATGATCTTGATTTTTATGACTGAAAAATACACATTTTTACGCACCTGGCATATATTCCGGCATATTATATTTATGCAATCCGATATTCGTCACTTGTTGAATTTCACCAACCGTAAAGTTTCCAGTCGCGTGAATCATTGTGATATTAAAATGTGATTTTTGTGTATAAATATTCGAAAAATGACATGTGACACTCTCATCACCTGATGGATCGGAGCATTGTAATTGAAAATTCTTGTCCGTTTGGTTGAAGTAATGCTTTAAGTCAATAAAAAATGACGCAACTGTCACATACACGAATGCTAATGACACTGAGTGCTTCCAGCTCCACATTTTGCATGGAAATTATTTTGGTATGTTGTATTGATGGCATGTGATGTTGTTGAACTAGAGTATGTGGTATATCAAGTTTTATATTTTTTATGATAATTTTATTGAAGTTTATAAGATTAATTTAATCGAAGGTTTTATTGGTTTATTGTTTGTGTATTTAACACTAAGTTGAAACCGAAAATTTGATTCTACTTTATTTGACTAAGGTGTCACTCGATTTACTGACTAGATCTCTATATCTAAACTAATTAACTAATATTATTGCTGTATTTTTTTTAAGGTCACTGATTAGAGCTTCATTCGTTTAACTGACTAGGAATAAAAGCTTGTAAACAACTAGCCTATTTTGAATAAGGATATATTATTTAATTCAGGATTTAACTGCTAATTTAAAATTATTACATAATAATCCCTTCTACTATATATCGACTAATTGATCCAAGGTTTGTTTTCACTATTCTATTTGAATAAATCTAACAAATTTAAGTCATAAATCCTTAATATAATAAGATAAGAGTAATAATTTTTAACACTACAGCAATCAAAATTAATTTTATCTATTTTCCTGAGATTTTAAAATATTTTCTATAAAATTTTGCAATTTATCTAAAATCTATATTTTTTCCGATCCACCTTCAACTGCAGTTAAGTTATAACTAGACTTCCAATAGCACTTAAATTTTTTACGACTCCCTCTCTCGCAGAAGTCACTGAATCATATATGACTAAAGGCTTTTCCACTCTCTGCATCTAGTTTTTTTTCTGTCACGTTCAAAAGAGTCTTAATTATGTTCGTTTATCAAACGTAACTGAGCGCGCGACAACTTACATCTGAAAAATTATCTGTGAACTGAGATAAAAAAATTAAATACATTTTTCAATTATGAATGAAATTAAAAGGCACATGTGTTAAGATATTGACGATAGTGAGTAGTTTTAATTAATTGGTTGATGTAGGTCAGTTAAAACAGAACTTGATTATATAATTTTGATAAACAATATTTTGGATGAATTTTTCCACGTCACATAACATGATATTTACCGGTTTTAGACATGTGTCTCTTTTCTATGAGAATTGCGAGATCTCAAGGAAGAATATCGTTCGCGAAATATAAATTTTAATTTTTAATTTATGACCTTAAATCTTTGCGAACCATTCAGCTTTATAGAGTACGATGATAGTCGCAAAACGTGAAATGCAAAATCATCCTGTTGCCGAAAAAAAATCTTCGCGAATTTGAGATTCTTATTATGGTATTTAAGACGCGGAGAACGATGCGACCACTCTTAGTTTTATTAAGATTTTTGACAAAAATTAGTCTCTTGTTGTGTGAATTAAAAGTAGTTGTCGAGTAAGTTCTAGAAAAATAAAATAAAAATAAATTAAAAAAGAAAATATTTAAGGACTTAATAATAGAATAGCGAAAAGTTCAGTGAATATTTTGTAGTGTTTTTAATAATAAAAGATTGTACAAGGTAATTATTAATTATAAAAGAATTAAATTTGTTTTTAAATTTTTTCCGACATTATAATATGGCAAATAATTTTGTCAAATTCAAGATATTCAAGTCTTTTCCTAACAAGATGAAACATGTGCTTAAAATAACCTTTACTATAAATAAAATGTGCATGTTTGTTTTAAAATGCATCAGAAATGTCAAAATGTCATAACTTATCTTCTGATATTTCCATAAATTTCCAATTTAATAATATCTGGTTTCATCTTATGCAGTGATATTAAAAATTATTCTAGTCAAAGTCATAATATGCAGTAAAAAAATAAAATTAATGCGGGGAAATTTTTAAAAAATTTAAAGAAAGTCCTCGTGTTATAGATCGAGGGACTTCAGCGCATTTTTGTGTTAGCGATCAGTATTTGATTAGCAAAGTACTGCGTATTAAATAAGTCAATCATGAATATTTTGTGACTTAAATAAATTCGACGGCTCGATAACGGTTTTTGGCATTCAAATTTTCTAACGGTCAAAATATATTTGAAAATTTCCCGCGTAAATGCACTTGAAAATCATTAATTATAGTATAATTAACAATTTTGCGGAGAATTTTCCTATTTTAAAATGGTTTGTCATTTAACGGTTTTTTGGAATTCAAATTTTCTAACGATCAAAATATATTTGAATATTTCCCGCTCTTTTAATGCACTTGAAAATCATTAATTATAGTATAATTAGCAATTTGCGCGGTGAATTTTCATATAATAATATGTTTTGACTTTTAACGGTTTTTTGAATTTCAAATTTTCTAACGGTCAAAATATATTTGAAAATTCCCCGCGTAAATGGACTTGAAAATCATTAATTATAGTATAATTAACAACTTTGCGGTGAACTTTCATATTTTAAAATGGTTTCTCATTTAACGGTTTTTTGAATTTCAAATTTTCTAACGGCCAAAAAATATTTGAAAATATAGAGGTAATGTTGAAATTATAGAGGTAAAAATTTTGACAGGTTACACCGTATTAAAAACAAAAAATCATTAATTATAGTATTTAGCGATGGTTTTGAGATTTTTAACTGTCCGGGGGGCCAATAACTCGATGGCACGGAGCTAATGCAAAAAACTAGAGGGCTTGGCCGCTGAGCGATTAAGAGTCAGAAATCGAGGAGTTTTTACATTTTTCTCTTTTTCTGTATGTTTAACCAAAAATCTAAATAGACTAAGATGTAGAGCTACTGAAAACACACAGTTCAATGTGTAACTTGTAGCTCAAAGCCATTTAGTTAAAGCATAAAACTGGAAAAATTTCCGATTTCTGACTCTTAAAAATTGTTCCATTTTCTTACACTTTTCAGAAAACTCGTCCAAATTTTGTGAAAACTGTGTTTTACCAAACAATTATTGTACTAAATCATAGATTTTTCAATTTTCTACAAGATTTTTTATCATAATTTAAGAAAACAGCTTTAGAATTTAGTTAAATTAATGTTTTTCTGAAAAAACTTTTCATAACTGTCAAAAAAATTCAAATTTTTTCCCTTCGTTTGTTTACGACAACAAAATATTCTGAAATATTGAAACCTTTCAAAAAGTGTTTATTTCACCGATTGGAAGGCTAGAATATAGACTAAAAGTTGCAGAAAATTTGTTTTTTGCTTAATAAGATTTCAATTTAAGGATTTATAATGGTTTAAACAAGTTATAAGTGAATTAATTTTTCAACATTTCAAGGGGAAGAAAATAAAAATTCAAATTTTAAAAAACGGTTGAAAATCGATGGAACTCATTTAGCGGCCGAGCCCTAGAGCTCTCTACGATGTCTGGTTAAAAAGTTTTTCGTGTGTTCCGACCGAACAGCCGAACAGCCGAACAGCCGAACAAAGTGCATTATTAAGCTACCTTTTTAAAACAAGTTTCAAAAATGCGCTAAAAACATCCGATGATAAAAGAAATTCTATAATTTCAAGTAGTTTTCAAGGGTGTAAAACTAATCAAAATGATCAAATGTCATTTGATCAGTTCCGCACCCTTGGTAATTTTTAGATAAAATCACCATGACTTGTAAATTTTATACTATTTGTTGTAGAAAGTTTATGAAACAAACATAAAAACTATTTAAACTGAATGAGATTGAAATCGCATTTAAAGAAAGCATTCCATTATTTTCAAGGCGTGGAAACTCCTTCCAGAAATCCTAAAAAGAATCCTCGGACAAATTAAAAGTAAATTATGGAGTTTTTGCATTTTCATATGGATGAATAAGTATCCACATTAGTTTTATAAAATTTGTTTTGAAATATAAAAAAAAACTCTTAACATCCCGGACCTTACTAGTTTTACTTCTTATATGATTCTTACAGCAGAAATATCCAGAAAATACAAAATTAAAAGATTCTTGTTTAAACTTCTGGGATTTCGAAGTTAAATTAGTGGAATTTCCAAAAAAAAAATGTAGTAGTGCGGAATACTTACCATTAATCATCAATTGTGTGCAGATTAATTTAATTACTACAGCATTAATTTTAATTGTTTTATAGATAAAAGATGGATTTTTCCAATTCTTATTTTTCTATGATCAAAAGATTAACCAAGTATCGTCATACAATTAAACTTATGTGTTATTCTAAACTTGTTTATTACAAAAAAATCCAAAAGATGATTTAGCAAAATTTTATCATAGTCAACGAAATCTGTACATTTTGTTCTATTAACAATATGAAAAAAATTTGGGAAATTTTACTTTTGCAAAGAGCAAGTCTGGGAGTGCCTTTAAAACCCACATGAACATCATTAGAAATTTTATATCGTCAATCAAAGTCAAAAGAACAAAAATAACACTTAAGTTGAAAACAAAAGTGAAATTTAATTCTTTTGTTTTGTGTAATTAGTAAATTGGTTTTTCTTTTTTTTCAACAATTTAAAATAATAATTTTTTGTCACTCTTTCAATTATCGTGGATATTACATTTTATAATTTTTGCATTTAATAAATTAAGTCTTATTCGTGATATATTGAAATGGTGATTATCATGATAGTTTTGAAATTAAAATTTAAAATTAAGGCAAGCTATTAGTAAGTCTTTAAGCTTGAGTTGTTTAATGCTTTGTATTGCATAAATATTGCAATTAATTTAAAAAAATACTAAAAGGCACGTATTTTTTAACGAAACTAAAAAAGCACATGTTTTTTAAAACTGGATTCACGGTATTATCAGGTTTATCATTTATTCTTGAATGAGAATCAATTTTCAGTTGGACAATAAATTTAAAAACTAGAAGATTTAAAAAAATTAGAAAAAGTTATAGAATATAATTTATAAATTGTTGATTTTTTTGAATTTTTTTAAAAAGATAATTAAAAACTTATTTTAATAAATATTTAAGTTCAAGTTTAAATCTATTTAGAGATACTAAATTTTAAACTTAAAAACATTTTAATTTTTCGAAATAATAATTTGAATTTTTTTAATTATTATTTTACTATTCTTTAATTTTTCTGCAGCTTTAAATTTTGTTTAGTAAATAATTATTTATTTTTTGCTTTTTCGAATTTTATTAGCTTCCTTGTATTTTTCTTGTAAAATATATTTTAAGAATAAGTAAGTTCTAATTAAAAAAATCTTCATCGAAAGTTTTCCTTCACATATCCTGAACCGACAAAATATTAAAAATCCAAAATTTAACCGATTGTTCCAAAACAAGTGAATAAAAACATAAACAAAATAAATGTGAATCAACCTTTATCAAAAAAATATTATTTTCTTTTCAGTTTCATGTATGTAAAGGGCAGTTGAAGAAGAAAAGTTGGACAGTAAAAATTTAAGAAGTTTAAAAAATTATCCAAAATATGTACATAGTAGAATAAATTAACAACTCAATGATCCACAAGAGGAGAATGAAGCAAGTTTTGTTAATTTTAGTTTTATTTGTTTTAGGTAAGTTTTTGGAAGTTCCAAAAAATTAACAAAGATAATATTAACTTTGTGATTTTCTTAAAGTTTTTACAGTTTATAAGAGTATATCGACCGATGAACATAATAATATTAATCTTATATATCACGATGAGTTTGCAGAAAAGCTGATAGAAAGTAATAATGACGAGGATTTAAAATTAGCACAAGATAAGATTAAGAAATTAGAGGACCGAATTGATGATCTTGAGAGTAGAATACCAAAGAAATATGACCAAGTCAAATTTTTAAATTATCAGGTCCGAAAGCGGATTCTCGTGACAGGTACAGTTCATATCTTAAAATTTCTTAAAAGTTTTCAATTTTTATGTTAATATTACTCAAAATTCACTTCTCTTTTCCATTTTAGGAGGCGCGGGATTCGTCGGAAGTCATTTAGTCGATTTTTTAATGAAACAGGTGAGCTGAAAGTCAAATTTGCTTGAAAATTGTGTGAAAGTTTCTAGAAAAATGTAGAGCATTCTACAAAAAATGAGACTGTTTACGTGGATGGCATGTAATGTATTGAAACGAAACAAGTGTGTCATCAAATTTATCGTAAACATTGAATTTATATTTAAATGATGTTACCAATATATATTGTTTTCCTTTTAAACTAAAAAAATTGTGGAACTAATTAAACTAACTCTTCATCATCTCATCTCTTTTAGGGTCACGAGGTTGTGGTAGCAGACAATTTTTTCACAGGCAGTAAAAAGAATGTCCGACACTGGATTGGCCATCCAAATTTTGAACTTATACAACATGACATTGTTAATCCATTATATATTGAGATAGATCAAATCTACCATCTCGCATCACCAGCATCTCCAATACATTACATGTACAATCCAGTGAAGACTATTAAGACGAATACGTTGGGGACGATTAATATGCTGGGTGAGTTGATGTTGAAAATTTCCTGATTTTTGTGAACAATTCTTTTCATTGAAAACTGCTTCTTAAATTCCTTAAAGAAATTTTAAAAATAAGATAACAAATAATCATTTTATTTCAAATCATATGACTTTTAGGTCTTGCTAGAAGAGTTGGCGCCAAAATTCTCATAGCTTCAACATCAGAAGGTAATTACTTAAACTTTTCATTTTTCAAAAAGTTTTTCGAACCTTTGACTATTTTAAAACTCTATTTTAGTTTACGGTGATCCAGATCCTATTCATCATCCCCAATCAGAGACTTATTGGGGTCATGTAAATCCAATTGGACCACGTGCGTGCTATGACGAAGGAAAGCGAGTGGCCGAGACTCTCAGTTATGCTTACGCAAAGCAAGAGAAGGTCGATGTGAGAGTTGCTAGAATTTTCAACACATATGGACCTCGAATGCACATGAATGATGGGCGAGTTGTTGGAAATTTTATTCTTCAGGCGTTGAAGAATGAAGCGATTACTGTTTATGGGTGAGTGCTGATAAGAAATTTATTTAGGTTTCTAAATGAAAGTCGTGAGTTCTTTAAACTAAATAATATCGCTTGTAATAACTTTAGTGATGGAAAGCATACAAGGAGCTTCCAATATGTCAGCGATTTAGTTGATGGACTTGTTATGCTAATGGACTCAAACTATACACAACCTGTCAATTTAGGAAACCCTCAGGAACACACAATTCAGGGTAGGTTGATCTTGACAAAAATTTTCAAACCTTTTTCATATAAATTTCTATCTTGCAGAATTTGCCGAAATAATTAAAGAGCTTCTCAACGTAAAATCAGAAATTCAGCACTTAAATGGTGTGGAAGACGATCCAACAAGACGAAAGCCTGATATTTCGAGAGCCAAAAAAGTCCTCGACTGGGAACCTAAAGTTCCACTGAAGAAGGGCTTGCAACTTACAATTGAATACTTTAGGACTGAACTTGAAACACAGCAACTTGATGTTGAACATTTAGATGCACTTTAGTAATTAAAAAAATTTAGGGAAAAAGTATTTTGTGGTGTTTTTAGGATTTAAGGTTATGTAAAATATACTTGTTGGATTAGAGAGGTTGAAAAATTTATAGGCATCTTAAAAGTTTTTTAAAAGTTGCAAATAATAACTTTGTAAATTTTCATTAACTTTTACGAAAAAGTTTCCAATTTTTCTCACCAAATTCCATAAATTTTTGTGAGAGACCATTAAAAAGTGACATATGGAATATTATTTATAAAAATGTTTAACATGAAAGAATTTTTAAAAATTTCTAGAATAATCTTTTAATACGAAAAAGCTGAAAATTAATCCATTCTTAACTTAGATTATATTATTTAATTATTATTTGCGTACTAGTTTTTACCTGGATATTGATTTTTATAATTTTCATGGGAATTAATTTTATTTTGTTAAAGTGTATTAATTTCTTGCCGGAAGTCTCGAAAATTAATGATAAGTTCGAATTAAGTTTTCTTCTAATTTAAGTCAATTATAATGCTAGTTTTAAGCACCTGAAACATAACTTTTCAGCAAAATGTAATTTTGTAAATGTCAAAAAATGTGTTTTACATTTCAACAAACTGATAAAATACTAAAAATTTCATTTCAAATTAAATTCAGGAAAAAGGTTATTTTTTTTCATTTTCATATGCATTAACTAATTGAACTTATAACTTATATTTTGTAAACCTTTACTTTCTGCTAGTCGTAAGGATCGAAAACAGATGAAATTTTAATAAAAAATACAAAAACATAATTATTTGTAGAATTTTGAGACTTAGTGTTGAAATAAAAAAGGTTTTTCATGAAAATATACAATTTGGTTTTTACTAAGGTCTTGCAATAGATCATCGATCACAGTGCCTTTTAAGCTTAAATAGCTCATTAATTTAGTTTTATTTTAGAGGTGTAGCCAGAAATTTTAATGGAGTGGAAAGGGGCCCGAAATTTTTTTCTTTAAAAATAATTTAGCTCCCCATTAATTTTACATAATACTTTTTAGAAAATTTCTATTTTCTTACCAAAATTTCAAAAAATTTGTTAGTAAGTTTTTTGTACTGTGGGACAAAAAGAAATACAAATTTTTAATTAATTTGTAGCTTCTATATTATCTACCTACACTCATAGAAATAATTTTACCAAACGTTTGTTATTTGTATTGAAATTTTAACCAAATGTTTGTTAAAACCAAGGGGAAAGAACTTCAAAATCTTCATGCATATACATGCATATACATGCATTTTCATGCATTTACATGTATTTACATGCATATACCTGCATTTATATGCATTTACCCGCTTTTATTCATTATGTTTTTTATGTGTGGAAAACTTGTTAAAAACAAGTGCCCAAATGAGCTGAAATTTGGTATGTAGGTTCCTTAGCTGTGCCTGAATATGGAACCGAAGCCATTTTGGATTTCGATGGGCTAGAAGCTACGCAAAATTGATTTTTGCTTTAACTTTGACCAAATGAGCTGAAACTTGGTATGTAGGTTCCTTAGCTGTGCCTGTATATGGAACAGACGCCATTTTGGATTTCGAGGGGCTAGAAGCTACACAAAATTGATTTTGCTTTAACTTTGACCAAAGGAGCTGAAATTTGGTATGTAGATTCCTTAGCTGTGCCTGAATGTGGAACTGGCGCCATTTTGGATTTTGAGGGGCTAGAAGCTACGCCAAACTCATTTTTTCTCTAATTTTGATATCTTTGACTAAATAAGCTAAAACTTTACGATTTTTCGTAAGTCTTGTTAGTAACATAATACTAAGCTATGAATGAAAAAACTTGAAACGGTGTGAATATGCCCATGAAGCGTGATCGCTTCATTACTAGTTTTTATCAAAATAAAAGGGTCAGACACTCCCAAAGGATTGTGTGGATTGTACAATTCTTCACAATTCGTATGGAAGGATTGTGTGGATTGTACAATCCATACAATCCTTACAATTTTTATATGAAAAGGATTGTAGGATTGTACAATCCACACAATCCTTACAATCCTTGTATGGAAAGGATTGTAAGAATTGTAATTTTTACAATCCAGATTTAATTCTTTTAAAATTTATAAGTAGTAATCTTAATTCGTTTTTAACAAATTTTGATACGATTTTTGTTTTTATCTCTTATATTTTTGATTCCAAAAAATATTTAGAGTTAAAAAATTAAAAATTCGACTAAGGTAAGCTTAAAATTTGTTTCAAATTTGCTAAAAATTTCACTAAAAATATTTTTGAAAAAACTTCATTCCTTAATCTGTTTCAATATATTGAGAAAATGTCTTTGTTGACATTTTCTATTGCTTTAAAGATTTAGTGAATTTTTTATCTCTTTAATTATGAATAATATTGCATTATCTCAAAAATAAACGGATTTTATCCAGTTATAGGTTCTTTTTTTTAGAAATTTATGGATTTGTTGAATTTCTGATTCTAGGAATTAAAAATTTCCCTGAATTTAATTCAAATTTTTTAAAGTCTCAACATATAATTCAGAAAAAAAACTTCCATTAACATACCCAAAATATGACTTTTAATGGATCTATCAGTCTGTGCATTCATTTTAGCGTCAGAATTATTTTGATAATTCGAACAAATTTACTTTCAAAACTTTCATAAGCTTTAAAACTCAAAAAATTTAACGACGCATTAGCTTCAAAACTTCGAGTTTTATTAAAACAACATTTTAATAAGAAAATATCCTGTATTTATTATAAATCATCTGATATTATCAGTGTTTCTCAAACTTTTTGATTTGAAAAGTAGTCCAGATACTTATTAATAGCAATTAATAGCTCTAAAGCTTCACAATATTATCGCATTATTATTAAAGCAACTTTTAATTGAAAACCCATAAAAACTAATCAAATCATGTTGTTTTATTTCAAAAAAGTCCAGTAAAAGAATCAAAAGTTCAAAAATATTTAATCTCCAGAATCGAACCAATATCCTCAAAAGGAAAATTTTTTATAGGCAATTGTGTGACACCTTCATACAAAAAACTTTTTTGTATGAACATTTTGTGGCAAAACTATCTAAAAATATCATTTTTGATTAACGTCATAACTTATGACGCATAATTGAACCGATACTACAAAACCTCGTTTATAAAACTTGCAAATTTCATTCCAAAATTGATTAACTAATATAGAAATTGTAAAAGAAACCCGAATTTTTGTTAATTTTATTTTAAAAAAATTTGAATTTTAAACAATAATTACTCAAAAATAATTTTAAATTAAGTAGAAATTCATAAAAAAATAAAACTTTATCAAAAATTATATTGTTTTCGTTCAAAAATTGGAAAAATTACAAAAGTTTCACTTCATTTACCAAAAAAAATCTTTACATTTACAAAACTTCAGGATTGTGAGGATTGTAAATTTATATGAAAAGGATTGTAAGGATTGTACAATCCTTACAATTCGTATGGAAAAGATTGTATGGATTGTAGGATTGTACAATCCTTGGGAGTGTCTGACCCTTGGTTTTTATTATATATTATTTGACTCAGTACTCATTATGAATTACTTAACGCGAACCATATTAAAATAACATAATTAATCAAATAATAATAGAAATAACTAAAAAAATAACACAATAACGAAAAAATAATATTTTCAATAATAATTTTATGAAGAATTAGACTCATTTTAATTAAATTAATGAACTAACAAATTTTTAGTTAATTTACCAATTTAATTTGTTAAATCGAAATTATTATAATCTTTTTAAATTGCACATTTCTAATTTAAATGACTAAATAGAAGAGTGGAAATCATAAAGAATTATTTAGATTCACAAAAAATATTAATTTACCTATGTTAAAAAGTAAGCAAATAATTAGTAAAATTAATAAATTTTATGGTTACGTTTTTAACAAAAAGTTTGGTTAAAAATTTTTTTCCCATACAAACTTAACCAAAAGTTTGTTAAACTGAGTTTACAAACAAATAACAAAAAGTCTGGTTGATTTTTTTCTATGAGTGTAATAAAAAAAGTTTGAAACAAATCGTTTGAAGCGGTGAGGCACTGTAGCATTTTTAAACATGTGAGGAACCAAAAAACGTTTTTTGGACCTAAATCAGGTATAGTGCACTTTTGGACCAAAAATTCCACTTTTCCAGTATATCTCCCTATCACTCCCTAGGCTCCAAAATATAGGCATATAAGTTGAATTTTGACAAACTTATCCATTTTGGACCTACTGTGTCCTGACTATGTGCATGCTATATTCTCATTCCTGAACTAATTCGAAAATGCTTGTCATTTACAGATAAATTTAAAAAAAAATTTGTTAAACAACTTTTGACTGTACAATGAAAATTTTAAATTTTGATGGTCGTTTGAAAAGTGTGACGCGAGACAAAAAGTTTGGGAATCACTTTTCTGGTAGGTTATAAAAAAATCTTTAGTTATTCCATCTTCTCTTCTATTCTCATTTATTTATGATTTCTCAATTTGTAAAGCAGGAGCGGGTATCTAAATATTTCTTAATGAAACTGATTTTGTAGTTGTTGATCATTCGTTGAAATAGTAAGTCAAAGTTCTTGTTAAGTGCTTCGTGTCATCATTGTTGTGTAAACACGTTTGCTCAAAAAGGAAAAACCAAGTCAAAATTATAATTTAGCTTTGTCTAAAAATGTCATTAAAATCTGCAAAAGACCTATTTTTGTGCTTAATTTTACTTTCAAATTTAAGCACATTACTTGCATTTAAATGCAAATTCAGTAATTATAAGTATGAGGACAATTCTAATCTGTATACATGCGAAATAATACCAGACTCAAAAAATGAACCAGAAATACACATGCTTAATAAAACTGATGCAGATGTATTAGGAGTTGTGATCGATGGAATTACACATTTAAATTCAACAGAATTCCCATTTTGTGGAAGATTCGAGAACATTGAAAAAGTAAAAATGATCAAAGTGAAGACCATTCATGTGGATGTTTTTAAAATATGTGTGGAACTGACATCCGTTCGTGTTATTAGTGAAAATATCGAGGAACTTCCTGAGGACTTATTTTCTGAAAATATAAAATTAACTCTGATCGAATTATCATCAAATGGTTTAAAAGAACTACCTGAAAATATTTTCTTAAATTTGAAAAACCTCACTGCATTGACAATTTCTTCAGGTGGATTCCTTCATCTACCCCCAAATATTTTTAAACCTCTGCAAAATCTTCACATTTTAATGCTCAATAATAATGGATTTAAATCCTTGAATCCAACATGGTTTGAAAAACTTCAAAATCTACAATTCTTGATTTTAAATTTCAACAAAATTTTGGATTTGCCTAAAAATGTGTTCAAGCCGTTAGCTAAGTTAAAATATTTATGGTTGTGGGCAAATGAGCTTACAGTCATACACTCTGACTCATTTGGAATTCACCCACATTTACAAAACATAGATTTAAAGCAGAACAAAATTAATGAAATTGATAATAAACTTATCGATAATGTCGCAGTTGCTAACCTTGACATGGAGATTTCCAACGTTTGCTTCAGTGGAAAAATTACTAGCAAAAATGATATGAAGAAGAAGTTAAAGAAATGTTTTGAAAATTATAAGCTTCGAAAGGAGCCAAGTGAGTTCAAAATTATTTTTGTGTTTTCAAACATATTTGTAGTCTGTGTCTGGTTTTTTGTGGCAAATCTATAGCAAATATTTCTTAGTGAACCGTCCTGTTTTTAAAATTAAGTAACCTTGATAATGAATTATCAACAATATTTAATTTTTATATTTTATTTAGATTCACTTTGTGGGACCCATAAGATTGGAAAGAAGACCATACTTGGAGGCACGAAAATCGAGCAAGGATCGTATCCTTGGTAAGCTAAAACAATATTGTTTCTAAATTCTATTAATGATGCTTAATTTTGAAATATTCAAACAGGAATGCAGCACTAATAGCACCTGAAGGAAAATATTTCTGTGCGGGTACTGTGGTGTCAAGTAAAACTATTGTAACAGGTAATTTTTTTCTAGCGTTTATCTACGTCTAGTAAATTAAATTAATCAATTTTAAATTAATTAATTTTTTAAATTATTAATTTCCAGCTGCACATTGCTTCATTGAGAAATCAGGACAGCTAAATTATATGCCATCAGATATTACTATTTTGTTAGGTGCACATAATCTAGACACTCCTGAAAACAACCGAAAAAATGCTTCCGTAAAATCAATTAACATTCATTCTGAATGGAATTCCCATGAATCATCATACGATGCAGATATTGCAGTTTTGGAACTACTTGATGAAATTCAGTTCAACGACTTTATTCAACCAATTTGTTTAATTGAAACTGATTCAGATAAGTTTGAAACATCACAAGGAAAAATTATTGGATTTGGAAAAAGTGACAACTCCGAAGCAGAAAATATTGCAACCGTTTACGAGTCCTCAATTATTAATTATCAATTATGCACCACAAATAAAGATCTGGAGTCACTCTTAAGTCCAAGAACTTTTTGTAGTGAATACGGGAATGTCACTGAATCATGCAGTGACAATAGTGGAAGTGGATTAATTATTTATAAAGATGGAAACTTTTTTCTACGTGGAATTGTGTCAGCATCACTAAGAAACATAGCAAATAATTGTAAAATTGCTGAACATTTGATTCTGACAGATGTGTTAAAATTTACTAGCTTCATAAAGAGTGGAGGAAATAATGTGTTTGATGATAAGTTGAGGCTACTTAATGAGGAGAACAAAAGATTGAATGATCAAGTTAGTAATCTTCAAGAGGCTTTAGATAAAAAGAATAGAAATTGGTTATGTAAGTTTGTGTAATGGGCCATTCATTCAAATCAAATGAACCGATTAAGAAAAATAGAGTTGTACCTCAAAGATCTTTAGTATTAAGATATGATTTTTTTAAATTTACAATAAATTTTTCAATTTTATTTAAGCTTGTCATATAATGCACAATTTTCAAAAAAAAAATTAATTAATTTTCTAAAATTAAATTAAAAAATTTAAAATTTTTCACAATTATATATATTTTTTGGTTAAATATTGTAAAAAGAAATACAATAAAGTTAAAAGAAAAATGATTAGAAAAATCTCATTATTCAAAATCCGATCAAGACTTTCTCTTCAACGCTTGATATAAACTACTTTTGAGTTCATCACCACCCCAAGGAAAATAACAATAATTATTCAGAAGTTTTCCTCCAACCCAAAATTCTTTGTGGGGAACTCTGCAAATGTACAATTTTGTTCCATATTTATCTTTGCCACCATCAATTAACTGCAGTCCATCATTCTTGTTATCAGACCAGACATAATTTGTGTGAGTTAGGAGCTGTGAAATATTAGTTTAATTTTTTAAGCAACTAATAGTTTAACTTCTAAATTAACCTTGAATTCAAGAAAATCAATGCATTTCTAGGTTAAGGAATCGATGTACATTTAAGTTGTGTCTTGTTAAACAAAAAAGAATAACTCCGAACAACGGATCCCGAGTGGGACTCGAACCCAGGTCCTACAATTTCCGGTCTCATGCTCCTTCCACTGAGCTATCGGAGTTTATCTGACTATATGGCTAAATTTCATATATACGTTACTCTCTTTTTTTGTCTCTACTTTCTGCTCATGATGTTGTGTCCTTGTCAAGGATAAAACTATTATATCTCAACATTGTGAAATTACTAACCTCGCAATTGTCTTTAATATATTCCTTTCCATCATAACTGACATAAGACTTTCTCTCAAGAATTGCAAATTTTTCAGGAATCAAATCTCCTTCATGATATGTTCTATGAACAAAATATTTGTCATTATCATCATAATTGCTTCTCACAGCATTTTCTGGTACACCTTCTTTGTATTTACTCCAAGGCACCCAAACACCTGTTGTTCTAATAGGCCTAAAACATTTAATAAAAGTAAAAGCTTAAAAAAATTCTAGTTCCATCGAATAAATCAAAAATTTAACTTACTTTTGATTTTCAAGAGCTTCCTGAATTTCTTTAAGTTTTCTTTCATATTCACTAGTAGCAAAGCTGTTCAAGATACTTGATGGTTCTAAATTTTCCATAATCCATCCACTGAACTGATTTATATCTGTAAATACAGAATATGTATCTAAATCGCAAGACTTTCCAAATTTAAAAGGGACGATGAAACAACTCCTCGAAAGTAGAAAGTTTGTTGATAAAAAACTCCAGTGCCTTCTCCACTTCCTCCACAAAATGTTCGGCTGCTTGAAATGCTGACAAGCTGTTGGTTTTTTAGAAAGCAATTTGCATTGTCATGAATTGGAGTTTCAATAATTTTAGGAATATTTTCATGAATTTTCGACAAATCTTCACTTTTTCCGTAACCAACATCAAATCCTTTTGACGCATATGGTGGATTTAAGCAAATTGGTTGAATATATTTGGTGAATTGAACAAGTTCTTCAAGTGTTATTATTGCAATGTCTGCATCAAATGACACATTGCTTGGATTCCAGTCTGGATGAATTTGAATACTTTTCACAGCAGCTGTAAATCGACCGACTTCAAATTGATCATTAAGATCGTAAACACCAAGAAGAGCTCGAACTTCGCGTGGTGTTGTTCGATGGGTTGAATGTTTCTCGTTAATGCAGTGAGCGGCTGAAATTTTTAAATTAAAAAAATAGTTAATAAATTTAATGCCGCACATGAGCAGACAATCAGACAAAAAATGTAACCTGTGATTATTTTTGTGCTTGAAATGAGAGTTCCGCCACAGAAAAACTGTCCATTAGACTTTACAAGTGCTACAGACCTGAAATTTGATAGTTTGAAAAATAAGAAATACAAGTATTAAATATAAAGTTAATTTTACCATGGAAAAAGACCTCTTGGTACCTAAGTACCACCAATTATATTTCCTTGACCAACTTGTGACTTTCCACAGTCATTTGAATTGCCATTAACATTCCACAAATAGCTTAAATTAATTAAAATTGACACAAATAGTTTCAAACACAGCATCTTCTAATTGCTAATAGACAACAAAAGAACAAATATTTAACACAAACTTGGGAATTACACTATGGGGCAAAATGAAAAAAAATCGGACATTCACTTTATTTTTGGGAAAGTTTCGAATATCCATTTCAGTGTTATTTTTTCTTGTAGAGGACATAAAAATAGACTTGTATGCCAAATTTCAGATCATTTGGTGCTAGTTCCATGATTCTAGGGCTGTTTGAAGTCGAAAAAGGGCAAAAAATGTGATTTTTTTACACCATATTTGAACTGAAAAATCTCTGCGATGGTAAAAGATATTGAAAAACGGTTTTCAGTTCGTAATATTGGTATATAAGAGCTTCATTTTGACACCCTACAAAGTTTATAACATTGTAGTTTTGGTACCGGTGTACTAGTAAATGCATGAAAATCATAGGAAAAATGTCTTTAGACATGCCGCAACTACCTAAGATTATCGAACCCCGAAAGATAAGTTATACCACTGGATAGCTCATGATTTCTAGTTTTCAAAACTGTATTAACATTTGACAAAAACCCCCTCCGGGAAAAAGTTATGACTATTTTAGTGAGCCGATCTATATATAGCCAAAAACAAACTTTTCTTAGAAAAAAATGAGAACTATAAAAATAAATAAGTTTTTTGATGTTTTTTAGTGATTCATGCTGTTTCAAGACAAACTGCGAAGAAATTTTTCCAAAAAGTTCAAAATTTACCGAGATATGGGGTACATGTGTTCTTTGACGACTTGACCCTTTTTCATAACACTCAAACAGCTGTAACTTTTACATAGTGTAATATTTTTTATTTATGTCTTCTGTTTATTGTAGCTTAGAATAGTACCTTTATAGCAATATATAATACTTGATAGTTGAGTTTGGTCTTGGCCATGAATACGGCCCTTGTTTGTGACCGACCCCAAACTAGTGAAAATCTCAAAAACATCAATTCTTGATATAGCATTAAGGAACATAATTTAATATTGTATTCAAATTTTTTATGTTCAATTATGATAATTATGAGTCCTAAGACTCAAATTTTGTGTTTTCAAAACTTTTTGCTACCTGTGGGTAGTCTCTTGCTAGCCTCCTAGGAAGTACCCTAGTAGCCTCAATTTGGTCAACAAATCTTGCAACTGAAGTTATTTTAGAGACTTTTATTGATTGATCTATGGAATTTATACATGTTGTAGGCAAAATACATATATTTTAGGTACATTACACTGAAAAATTGGGATTTTTGGTAATTTTGTTTGAGATTGGCTTACGTTGGTCAGATTCAATGCACTACCATGGTAGCAAAGACTACGATATATCCAGGTATTATACATTTTTGAAAAGGTATTAACATCAGCTAGCAAAAGCAGAAAACAGGATCAAGAAATATTGTTCCTATAAAAAGTTATAAGCCTTTAAGTAGTCTCAAAAAGCATCTAATCGACAACCAGCTTAGGCAAAAACGTAATTTTGAAAATTTTGATGATATTTCAGAAGTATTTGAGGCAAAAAGTAATTAAAAGTCATAAAGAAACTTAAAAAAATGTATGAGAAACCAAAACAAGTTTAAAATTTTCAAAATTACGCTTTTGCCTAAGCTGGTTGTCGATTAGATGCTTTTTGAGGCTACTTAAAGGCTTATAACTTTTTATAGGAACAATATTTCTTGATCCTGTTTTCTGCTTTTGCTAGCTGATGTTAATACCTTTCCAAAAATGTATAATAATTGGATATATCGTAGTCTTTGCTACCATGGTAGTGCATTGAATCTGACCAACGTAAGCCAATCTCAAACAAAATTACCAAAAATCCCAATTTTTCAGTGTAATGTACCTAAAATATATGTATTTTGCCTACAACATGTATAAATTCCATAGATCAATCAATAAAAGTCTCTAAAATAACTTCAGTTGCAAGATTTGTTGACCAAATTGAGGCTACTAGGGTACTTCCTAGGAGGCTAGCAAGAGACTACCCACAGGTAGCAAAAAGTTTTGAAAACACAAAATTTGAGTCTTAGGACTCATAATTATCATAATTGAACATAAAAAATTTGAATACAATATTAAATTATGTTCCTTAATGCTATATCAAGAATTGATGTTTTTGAGATTTTCACTAGTTTGGGGTCGGTCACAAACAAGGGCCGTATTCATGGCCAAGACCAAACTCAACTATCAAGTATTATATATTGCTATAAAGGTACTAGTCTAAGCTACAATAAACAGAAGACATAAATAAAAAATATTACACTATGTAAAAGTTACAGCTGTTTGAGTGTTATGAAAAAGGGTCAAGTCGTCAAAGAACACATGTACCCCATATCTCGGTAAATTTTGAACTTTTTGGAAAAATTTCTTCGCAGTTTGTCTTGAAACAGCTTTTTTTTTTTTTTTTTTTTTTTATAAATAATAATATTTTATTTCTGTATGTTAAGTATGTACAAAAAAAAAATTTAAAATACATGTTCTTGAGGTTGGTTTTTAAGGAACCAGACTTGAAGTCTTTTCGTCACTTAGTTTTGGTTTTAGATTTGAACTGTTTTTGCTTTATTCAGAATTTTGTGCTGCAAGACGAATGTTGAAATTCGCTTGCAATTTTCTGACGTACTCCTCGATGGAGGGTACTTTTGCTTCTGTGTGTAGATCTTTGATCTTTTCATATCTTGATTTGTTGAGAACGATTCTCAGGAATTTGTTTTGTAAAACTTGAAGTTTTTGAAGATGAGTTTTTGCCATGCTTTCAAAAGCTGGACAACCGTACGTGAAGATCGGTCTGATGGCTAGCTTGTAGATGAGGAGTTTGTTACGAACGTCGAGATGTGAATTTCTGCTGATTAGCGGATACAGCAATCTGAGTGCAGTGTGAGCTCTGTCACTCACGTACTCCACATGCTGCTTTAGAGTCACTCTCTTGTCGATGACCATTCCCAAATATTTTGCTTCGTTTTCCCACTTGATGTTTTCGTTGAGAAATTTGATGTTGTTTCTTGGAAGTTGCCTGGAGTATCTGTTTGTGATGAATAAGGCTTGAGTCTTCTGTTTGTTTAGATTTATCTTCCATTTGTCCATGTATTGTTGGACTCTTCTTCCTGTGTGTTGAAGGTGTGTCACTACATCTGCTGAATTTTCTGAAGAATGATACAACGCTGTATCATCTGCGAAGAGCGCGATGTTTTCCGTTGTCTCTCGTACAATATCTTGTGTGAAGATGTTTTAGAGAGTTGGTGTGTCTTGAAACAGCATGAATCACTAAAAAACATCAAAAAACTTATTTATTTTTATAGTTCTCATTTTTTTCTAAGAAAAGTTTGTTTTTGGCTATACATAGATCGGCTCACTAAAATAGTCATAACTTTTTCCCGGAGGGGTTTTTTGTCAAATGTTAATACAGTTTTGAAAACTAGAAATCATGAGCTATCCAGTGGTATAACTTATCTTTCGGGGTTCGATAATCTTAGGTAGTTGCGGCATGTCTAAAGACATTTTTCCTATGATTTTCATGCATTTACTAGTACACCGGTACCAAAACTACAATGTTATAAACTTTGTAGGGTGTCAAAATGAAGCTCTTATATACCAATATTACGAACTGAAAACCGTTTTTCAATATCTTTTACCATCGCAGAGATTTTTCAGTTCAAATATGGTGTAAAAAAATCACATTTTTTGCCCTTTTTCGACTTCAAACAGCCCTAGAATCATGGAACTAGCACCAAATGATCTGAAATTTGGCATACAAGTCTATTTTTATGTCCTCTACAAGAAAAAATAACATTGAAATGGATATTCGAAACTTTCCCAAAAATAAAGTGAATGTCCGATTTTTTTTCATTTTGCCCCATAGTGAATTACCGGTTTTCGTCATAAGTATTGTTTTTGATTTTCAATCAGTATTCAGATACGTTCACTATAACATTTTATATTTAGCTTAAATATTCATTGCTAAAACATAAGAAACAAATTAATTTGAGTGACGTTTTGATTATTTATGTGTTAAATATCGATTTGGCCTGAAGGAATTTATTTACTAGTTATGCAGAGGATTAACTGCAGTACACCATTATGACATATAAATACAATTAAGACTAAAATGAAATTTTTGAGAACTTTAATTTAATGGATACTCCTGTTGATACTGTAATTTACAAAATTGCATTCTCAATGTGCAATAAAGAAAGAATTTTATATAAAACCATATAGGCAAATTCTAGGACTTTATATTGCCTTTTGGGTCAAGTTCTTTGGAATAAAAGCTTGGAGTTTCATTATTCAAACATCATGTACATTTGATTAAAATACATTTTAAACATTAATTAACAAAAATATTTATTAGGAATTTTAATTTCTTTTATTAATTTGCATTTAATCATAAAGTACTTAAATTGCAAAATTTAAAATTTTCACATAATCAGTCACGTGACTAAAAGCCGTTGCATCATAATGCATCTCCCTCTAATATTTTCAAGTTTTCGCATCATTTGTCGCATCCTTTATCATTTTTGCTACTTTCGAAATTTTAAGAAACAAACAAAATCAAAACAATAATAAAGTAAAAAAAATTTTAAATAATATTTTCTATACTTTTGAGATGGTCAAGCGGTGTTGTGCCAAAAGCTGCTATAATTCACAATTTACTCACAAAATTGGATATTTTGGATTTCCCAAAAATGAAATTGTGTAAGGCAAAATATTTGAAGCTTAATTTTTTACATTATTTTTAAATTTCTAGTAGTTTAAAATAATCGTATATTTATTTCCTCATTTTTCTTCCTTCTAGAGCTCGAGAATGGGCCCGCCTGGCAGGTCGCGATGATCTCGCAGAGAAGAAAATCGACACACTAATCAAATATTATCTCTGCAGTGATCATTTCAACCAAAATGATTTTGCTAATCCAGAAGTTGAAGACAAATCCTTCCTCAGCCTTAATCGATCGCAAAATTTCGTCCCACTTCCTTCAAAATTTGAAAATAATTTGCAGCAAAATGTCGAAGCTGTTGTAAAAAATGCAGAAAAATTTATGAAAATTCCAAAGAGAATTTGCGATCGAAAAACGACAAAACCAGTGAAGAGAAAATTTAGTGAAAAATTACAGAAAGTTGAAATTCTTAGGACAGAAATTTTGGAAACGGAAACTGAAATCCAAAGGATTGACGAATATCCAACAGATATAGAATATATTGAGGAAATTGTCCTCGTCTGTCGACTTTGTACCAAACCTGAATGTGAATTGCTGCCAATTTTCAATGAGAATGGAGAACTTTCTACCGAAACTGAATGTTTCAAACTCATGCCTGCCTCAGTCATCCAATTTAATGATGGACTTCCGCAATATGTCTGCTTTAATTGTCTGGAAAAATTACAATCTTGTGCGAATATTATTGACGGATTTGTAATGAACCAAAATGTTTTTGGTAGCTGAAATACAAAATGAAGGTGACATGAGAAGCTGGTCCAGTAGTCAAATGCCTTGTGGTCTAAAGTCTGAATTTTTATTGAATGTATTTTCAAATGAAGATTTTTTACGTGCACTGTGAACAAATTTCAATTTTTTATTGTAATATGTAGTATTAAGTAGGACCTAAAACCTTCCACCTCAAACATTAAATTTGAATGAAACACGGTTGAGATATGAAATTTTGAAGTTTTCAATTTTTTCAAAAATTTGAATTTTATGTTTCTTAAAAATTTACAATAAAGCTATAATTTCACTAAAACTTAAAACAGCAAAAAATTCAAACAGCAAATTAATGATTTTTTAAAGCTGTAAAAATCTTTTAACCGAAAAATTATTTTCCTAAAATAATATAACAACTTTAAGTAACTAGCCAAAGCATCACATAATATAAATTGTACTTTCTTCAATTTTCAAAATGGGAGTGGATGTAGTTGCTGTTACAGAAATATATTCAATTAAAGTTATGGTATACATTTAAGCATGATTTTTTTTTAAAAAAAAGTTAAAAAATTTTTAATATTTTTTTGTTTTCAATTTCTCAAAATCTGTAAGAAAATCTGAAAATTAAAAAAAAAACAGTGTTTATATAATTTTGCAAAATTACATTCTATTTACACAGAATTCTACATTTAAAACTTTATTTTGACTAATTTTATCACAATTTTGTTCGTAATACATTTGTAATCGTAGTAAAAAATTACACAATTTTATACACAATTCAGGAATTTTTTTATTAATGAAAAATTTTACGGCCTGTTTCACTAAAGTGGATTATCCTCGATTTCGGATTATCCACTTCAGTGTTTTGTAAATATCTTGAATATTTTGGGGGTTGCAATATTTCTGATTTTGGTTTATAATAATACAAGATATGTGTGAAAATTCCATATATTCAGAATATTTCTATGCCCATTAGTGAAAGAGTTGTATCAAAAATTAAAGTTAATCCTCTGGATTTAACAAAAAAGCTAAATAATAAATATTTCTGAAAAACTTACCAGAATCCTATCTACATAGAATTTTCACACTTATCCTGCATTACTATAAACCAAAATCAAAAATATTCCAACCCCCAAAATATTCAAGATATTTACAAAACACTAAAGTGGATAATCTGAAATCGAGGATAATCCACTTTAGTGAAACAGGCCGTTAGGTTTTATTTTATTTTGAAAACTGAATTCTTAATTATGAAAAAAGCTCTCAAAATTTTAATAATTTTCATTTCATTTCAATCAATTTTTCAGAAAGAGAATTATGATTTCGTAAAAAATACACAAATATAAAGTGGGATTTTAAAAATAAATCTATTATCCTTCGTTATTGCGTTTTGAAGTCAACTTAAAGAAAATTGGTAACTTTCAACCTTGGCGTGACTATTCCTGAAACATTTGACAGACCAATTAATATCCAAATGACATATTTCTATCGATATGGAAATATCTACAGGGGAAAATCTGTTCCTGTCCTTCTTCAAAAATGTCCTTATCCACAGGATGATATTGACTTGATGGACAATATCGGTGTGATATGCAAGAATTTAAAGGCGACGAGGTGATGTACACCATAATGCTTGGATCATCTAGTCTGATGTTAAAGAATCATTCGGATAAATTATTTTATGTACTTATTAATAATGTTTCCTTTTATTGGGATGCAGGTCATGAAATAGATCAGGGGCCGGTTGCTCGGTAATAAAATATAATTGCTAATATAAACCCAAGGGTATACCGAGCAACCGGTCCCAGTTTGCATGTTTATTACAGCGTGAAATTATATTTATTTATTTTTTGAATTAACAAGTTATAGCAGCAAGCTTTGTCATTCCATATTTTTCAGCCAGTCTTAGAAAACTTTTCATGTAAACAGAAAGAACTTCTCAAAAGTGAGTTGGTTTTTGGGATAAAATAGAAAATCAACTATAAGGGCATCTCATCTATCAGTGTATTTTAATGTGGATTTTTTCATTCAAAAATAATAATTTTTAATATTTTTCTTATTTTGACTTTCATTAAAAAAATCTTTGTTTATCCTTCATTCCATTACACCCCACTTAACAACATCATGACCACACGACTTACAAATACATCAACAACTAATGTAAGAGACAACAAAAATAAAACGAAAAGATAAGATTGTCATTGTTGACTTCATTTTTTCTGTTCTCTTTTAGTTCTCAGTTGTATTTACTGTCTCGGATTGATCGGACGAATCTCATTGAGGTTGAGTCAATAAAATTATTTTATTGAAGTAAGTGATTTAAATTGTTTTGTATTTTTGTAAAAAAAATTAATTGAGAACACTGCAGTGCACATATTATAATGATGGATTTTATAACTGCATTTTTCAAAAATAATTTAAATTTAAATAAATAAATTTAATTTTTTAAATTTAGTTTTTTAAATTTATATTAAAAAAATTTATTTATGAAATTTAAATAAATAAATTTATTTTATGAAAATTAAAATAAACAAATTTAATTTATGAAATTTAAATAAAAAAATTTAATTTATGAAATTTAAATGAATAAATTTAATTTTTTAAACTTAAATAAATCAATTGTACATTTAGTTTAAAGATTTGTGAAAAACTTTCACTTTAAATGCATATAGTAAACTGATGCACCAAAAATATTAACATGTTACATATTCCACACCGGTAATAAACCTGCATTTGTATTTGTAAAAACTATATAAAATTTCTTGAAAATATTAAATCGAATTTATAAGTGCTTTATGGTATTTTAAATCTACCTTTGGTTGGTGCGTAATTTGTGAAATTTCTATAAAACTAAAGCAAAAATAAGCCAAGCTATTATTTTCAGCATATGCTTAACGGTATTGTCCTGTTATGAATAAAAACTCATCGTTATTGAAATGACATTGTAAGAAGTAAATAAATTGTACAGGCGTTTATCAAGTAAATAAGAAATTTATAAGTATCAGTAGTCTTACATAATATTAAGTAGATTGCAACTAAAATGATACGAACGGTAAATTTCTAATTATCCAAAAATTATGTAATATTCTACTATATAGAACAGAAGAAAAACATTTGCGGACTTAAGTTTTAAATTAGGATATAATTTTCCTTGTCGGTTAGCAAAAATAATTTTAATCATATTTTTTTTTAATTTTTAGCTGATTTTGTCACCAATAAATCAGAACAACTATATCTACTAGAAAAGAAGACAAACTGGCATAATGTCAATAAACTGCACATTCAATAAATCATCATTTCTCGTCGGCTACAACCAAGTATACAACTGCCAAATTGATGCTCAAGACTTCTCAGATATGCACAAAATCAACGTTATATCCGGTGTACATGAGAATGGTGCCACCAAGCATGACGTCCAATTCATAACCTTTTCGAAATGCATCATGCCGCAATTTGTTTCTGGAATACCTGAAATTTTTATGAATTTGCATCGCTTGTGCGTCCATGAAAGTAAATTGAAGAAAATTGCAGCTGAAGATTTTCATCAAATGCGACATTTGAGAGTTTTATGGCTTGATTTTAATGAAATTGAGGAACTGCCTGAAAATCTATTCAAATATGTTGAAAATCTTGAAGATATTTCATTCTACAGCAACAAAATCTCAAAATTTGACCCACAGGTTTTTAATAATCTCAAAAGTTTGAAAAAATTTGATTTGCGCAGGAATGAAAAATTTGATGAAATTTTTGATGTTTCAAAAAATAAAAACTTTGATGTGTTTTTAGCAAAACTTTTCTCAAAATCACAACAAAATGGGTTGATTGATGACATTAAAGCATTTATCCATAATAATGACTTTAAAGACTTCTCATTGACCATTAATGACGTGGAAATTGACGTTCATCGCTTTTTACTAGAAGCTCGAAGTCCAATTTTGGGTGAATTGATCAGAAATAATCCTGATGTCAACAGTCTGAACCTTGATAATCAGATTTCGGCAGAAAATTTCAAATTTATTATTAATTTTTTGTACGAAGACAAAATGCCATCTGATGATGCAAATATGCTGGAGATTTTCGAAGCAGCTGGAATTTGGCAGCTAAAAAATTTAATGAGTTATGCAGGATTGAAGCTTATGGATTGCGTGTCACCTGAAGAAGCACTAGAAATATTCATTTTAAATGACAAATTTAAAATCAATGATGAACTAAAAAAATCTGCATTTGAAAAAATCAAAAACTCACTTCCAGGAATCCATTTGAGTGAAGGTTTATTACATGAATCCAATAAATTGAAAAAATTGATGGCCGCAAAGAGAAAGTTTGATGAAATTATTGAAACAGATATGAAAAAAATTGAGGAGTTGAATAAGGAAGTTGAAAAGAAACATAGTGAAAAGTCGGAATGGATTAAAAAGATTTTGAATTCTGATAACTTTATTTAAACAGTTTTTAAATGTTTTTAGAGATTAATAAAGTTTTGAATATTTCCACAAATTAACTCCCAGGTTAAAGCATTTTTAGATTAAATTTTTTGATTTTTTTTAAATTAAAATTTTCAGACCTTTAAAAAATATTTTCGTTAGTTATTTACCCAAATGAATCCTTCAAATTTGTCTTAATTTGCAATTTCAGATTCAAATAAAACATCTCAACATTATTTTTCCATACCAATACTTCAATCTTGTAGTATCCATTCCAAAACAAAGATGTAGACTTTTCATGTGCTGTGGTTAAATTAACGAGATTTAATTCACCCTCATAAGGACATTTGTGGAATAATTCAGGAACTGAGCCGCGAATCTCATTCATAATGCTGAACATCAAAGGATTAGTAATAGATCCATCCATAAATCCACACCATTCAAGCTTTGTACCATGAATTACTTTCCTATATACTGTCCCATAACGATAGCTGTAGATTATTTCAACATAAAACATACTTTCTAAAGGTTTTATGAAGAAAACTCCAATATTTGCAGCCACAACTCGACGAGAATAAGGTTTAAAATAACAATATCGCAAAACTAGGGTCGAATTGTCTGTTCTGCATTCGATATTTGTGTATCGTGTTCCAAATATATAGTTGCAGTTAAAATTTTATGTGAAAGTAAAATAACCAGTATAAAACTCAGTTTTTGATGCTCCATTCTACTACGAAAATACAAAGATGAGCTATTAGTGAAATATAAAAAGAAAGAAATTTCAATGATTTAATTTTTAAATGAAAGGAAGTATAGTGTAATTTGAGTTATAAAACTAAAGAGCCAAAATTATAATTTTTTAAAAGCTTAGAAATCAATAATTTATATGAAGTTACAATGATTTCCAGTTGTTATTTATCGCTGCATGCGCAGGAAAAAATTTTTAAATTGGCCACTTTAGCATTAAATAATATATCCGTATAACTCAAAACAAAATATTTTTAATTTTTTTAAAAAGAATGTTATTAAAAATTGTCCAACTATTGATAATTTTAAAACAAATACAAGCTGATTTTGAAATAATAATTCAAAAAATTTAATATAAATCATCAACTGATTGAAACTAGACAGAATAAAATTCAACATGCTTAAATAATGAAAAAAATTGAAATCTTAATATTTTTATTTTTAATCTTTCAACTTTCCACAGCCAAGGAAGCATACGATTTTGGCACAAGATATACGGACATAAGTTGCACCGCTGATAATAAGACAATAATCCTTCGATACTGCTACTTAAAAGCTTATTCAAGACGACTTGTAACTGCTAATATTGGAGCTACTTTACCAGTTCCATTAACAAAACCGATATTTTTCCAAGTAGTTTATTATTATCGCTACGGTAATGTCTATCATGAGGTAATGAAGTCACCAAAAATGGACTGGTGTGGATTTATGGAAGGTGCAGTATCAAACCCACTTGTGTCAAGTACCATGGAGGAGCTAAGGAATTCTGCAGCTCATTTCTTTCACAAATGTCCATATTCTGGAATAATCGACGTCAAGAATATTTCATCGCAACACGAGAAATCTGCTGGAATTTTGTGGGAAGGTCAATACAGAATTGAGGTAATAATATTTTATAAAAAGAATGAAGAAACTTTTAGAATGAAACTTGGATTTCAAATTAAGTCTGATTTGAAAGGGTCATTTGGATAAAATAAGAAATGTTAAGATTGGTTTAAATTTTTTTAGAAAGCTATTTCAAATAGTCTTAAAATACATTAATAGTGGTAAATTTAAGAACCATATTTTTATAAATTTTAATAATTTTTTAATAAACTTTTTTTTTTATTAATTTTTGGATATGATTCTGATTTTTTTTATTGTTTTTGACTAAAATAAGAAAATAAAGTTGCTTTTTTAATGCCTTTGAAAAAAAATATTTATTGCTAAATTTGTCTCAACATACAAGAATTGAAACCAAAAAACATTTCAGTGAGAAGAATTTCAATTTTTTAATATAATTTAACCAAAAGAATCTTTTAGATCAGTCTTGCAGTGAGTTCCAAGACTTAAGAAAAATACCTCAACATTATTTCTCCATACATACAATTCAAATTTATAATATCCATCCCAAAACAATGCCGCTGCCTTCTCATGTAGAGCTGTTATATTTTTTAGATCTAGTTCCCCTTCATACGGACATTTTTGAAACAATCCTGGAACCGAATCTTTTATTTCATTCATAATGCTAGAAACCAATGGATTTGTAGCAGCTCCACCCATAATTGTACACCATTCAAGCTTTGGAGTGCGAATAACTTCACGATAGATTGTTCCGTATCGATACTTATAAATGATCTCAATAAAAGTTGGATTTCTAAGGGGTTTAAGGAACACAACACCAATATTAGCAGTAACAATTTTTCTTGAATAGGGCTTAAGGAAACAGTAATTAAGCAATATTGTAATATTATCTGTTCTGCATTCGATATTTGTAAATCGAATTCCAAATGTGAAATCGTTCTTTTTTCCTGAGAAAGCTTGAGGAGTAAAAACGCAAATTAAAGCAATAAATTTAAAAATATTTTCAACTTTCATCTTGAAATTCCAAAACCAAAATGTCAAGAGAAAACTAAATCCAAAATTCTAAAGTTTCAAAGCAATTAGAGTAACAATTTTCCAAGTAATTACTTGACTAATAATTTAAATTTGACAAATTTTAATGCATCAAAAGCTTTTTTCAAATTTGAAAATTTCCAGATCAGATTTGAACAAAATGGTTTTAAAATTTATCTGATTCATTTATATAATGTAATCAACAATTAAAATATATATTAAAGCAGTGACGTAGCATAAATTTTTAAAAGAAGGAAAAACCCCGAAAAATAAAAATATGCAAATACAAGCCTAAATAGTCGTTTTTTTATTTTTGTCGTCATATCTGACAAGAAAATATTTAAATTTCATAAATATTTTATTTCAAATAATATTATAAAGTTTATATTTCTTGAACTCCTGAACACTTAAATAGATCTTTTAAATAAAACTAAAAACATTTTTTTTTATTAGTTTATTTAATAGCTTTTATTAAGATTGAAATAATAATGGAATGAATAGCAACAAAGTCGACTAATTATGTATAACTTGATAAAATAACATATGAATAGATTTTTTTCCTTTCATTAATAGAATTATTAATATAAATAATATGTCAATATGATTTTATATTTGTTTAATATTTAGAAAATTCAAAAAAAATCAAAATTTTTGAATTTTGAAAATAGTTTGAAATTTCACCATCACATTGACATTATTTTTATTCACTTTATACAATTTTTCCTTGTAATACTTTTTTAACTGGAAATTTTTAAAATTTCATCAAAACAAAACAGATTTACAATGTTTTAAGTAACGCAGGACGAAATTTTTACCAATCATTGATCGAATTTACTTTGTATTTTGATAATTTTTGTGCAATTCTGTCTTAATTGCATAAATGTGCTCTAATACCTCAGAGATGACCTTTTCTTTATGAGTTTGTAAGGCACGATGCATTTCATCAATTTTTGTTCTAGTATCGGCATCAATTTTTGCAGCTACTTGATCCTTGCTACCGACGTGCTAAAATTAATTAAACAATAATTTTAATTAAATAATAATGATATTTAATGAATTAACCTCATAAAAAAGTGTTTGGGGAAGAAAAATAAATTTTGAGATTTAAAAAAAACACTAAATGACAATAAGTAAGAAATGCATCCGTTAATTCTATCATACCTTGCTCTCAAATTCCTTGAATTGCTTCTCACGTTCGTTACGGTATTTTTCAATTTCCTCAGTTGCTTCATCTTTAGCTTGCTTCAGTCTTCTTGCTTTGCCTAAAAAGTAAATTTTGAATCAGTGGCGTAACGAGCCTCAGTGCCCCGGGAAATTGCTAGAAAAGCGCCCTTTCAAAAATATTTCTTTTTGTTTTTAACATAACGCAAATTTTTTAGCAATCTGTATTTTGCAAGTATTTTGTATTACTTTCTTGCTTTTGCTTGAAAATTTATTTAATTTTCGCTCCCTAAACCACTGCGGCCCAGGCTAATGTCCCACTTTACCCACCCTTATTACGCCACTTTCTTCAATAACAGGTTCCTTAACTTAAAATATTAATAAGGTATTTAAATTTAAACTGCAAAAAATTCTCTTTATTTTGCTTCAGTTATTCTTAAACTTTGACCAACCACTTTATTGGTCATAAATATTCCCACAATGTTCAATATTACTTAACAATATTTACGGTAAAATAGTAGCTTCAAGTTTACATATTTTGATCAGCTGATT
Source organism: Chironomus tentans (assembly GCA_963573255.1). Classification (NCBI taxonomy): domain Eukaryota; kingdom Metazoa; phylum Arthropoda; class Insecta; order Diptera; family Chironomidae; genus Chironomus; species Chironomus tentans. The sequence continues at coordinate 21,917,228 of OY754305.1, read as the reverse complement.
AATATTACATTAAAAATTGCGACCTTTAAAATGACTAACTTTACTTACTCACCAAATAATTTTATTTTAAGTATCATAGATGCTTAAATGCATAAGAAATTCTAACTGTTTGTTTAAACATTTTAAATGAGATGTGAAAATTTTCAGAACAATAACTCAAATTTTGGGACAAAAATTATTTACTATAGCAATTAAACGACAAAATTTGATGGCTTACTATCAAAAAACTAAATCCAAATATCCACAAGTCACCATTCCTTGATCTTATCAAAAATTCGTTTATCTACCTATTTTTGTCTTCTTCTTAACACTTTCCAACTTTTCGCTACTTTACCTCATAAAATCTTTAAAGTTCAATCATAATCTTTAAATTTTTCACATTTTTATTTCAATTTTAATTGAAAATTTTGCAATTTTCTTTACAATCACATGACGATCGCCTTCTATACTCGATTTCATGAAAAATTTGCTAAATCACATGACACTAAACAAATTTTTTTCTTACGTTTTCTGGCTTCGCCGACTTTGTCAGCAGCTTTCTTCTCGGCAGCCAACAATTGTTGAATTCCAGCTGATGGACTCGTCATTTTGGGATCCAATTAAATTAAATTAAAGTGTTGAAACTGAAGAAGTTGAAAAAAGCTTGACTTGCTGTGACTTCAACGACGAACCGATGAAAACAAAATGAATTTTTCAAATATCTCGTCACATGACTTGCTGTTATCTGCTTGTCTCTTTTCTTTCGCATCAATTGTTGTTTAGCGTCGAAATGTTTGACTGTGTCGGTGAATAATGTCGAAAATTCGAAAATGTTTGAATGGTGAGCACGTGACTAACGGATTTAAATGAGAAATTTTTAAATCTTTGAAATATTAAAAGACAAAGTTGAAAAATTTAGCTAAAAAATTTGAAATTTACTACCAAAAATTAATTTAATTTTGCTTCATAAAAAATAAATTACAATACTAAATATTTACAAAAAATTTCAGCATCTTTCCCTCGCTACGCTCCTGTCACAATACCAAAGATTCTTTTGGGATTTGATTTTTCCTTTCATCTTCTCAAAACGAAATTAAAAGTTATATACCCGCATCCAATTGTGAAGGTCAGTGCTACTCTATTTTCTTATCACGAGAGAATAATTCTTTGCCAATTAAGAACTTCTGCTTTTCATTCTCTTTAAATTTTATTTCTCTCTATAAAAATATCCTTAACGCATGTCAAGCATGAGTAAGAAGAAGCAAGTTTTTTTGTTTACGAAAATCTGATGAAAATTTTCAATGAAAATGTTATGTTACATGCTGGATACTAGATGTAATTGAATGGAGCATTTTTTTACATTTTTTATATTGCATGAATTTTAGGAAATTACTGATATTATTCAATCGAATAGCATACATATATACATATATACTTAAATAAAAAAAAAGCAGCACTATGTAGCCAATTAATATTAAATATGTAAAGTGGGTTACCAACCGATTAGCAATTTTTTTTATTTCCCAAATAATTCTTAAATAAAGCATCCTAGATATCAAGTATTATATATTTTTTGGAAAGGTAATCAAATTTCCAATATGATGTAATTAAAATTTTTGGGAAATTCACAAGTAATATAGTCATTTTTGACAAAAGCGCATTTTTTGTTTATTGAAATTCAAGATTTTTCTCATATCTAAGCACACGATTGATAAAAAATTCTGAAACTTTCTACACTTATTACTAGTACAAATGCAACTACTAGTACAATAAACTGTGAAAGTTTCAGAATTTTCCATGGAGTTTTTCTTGACTTTTCCTAAACTGAAATTTTCACTATAAAAATTCATTTAATTTGATAACTGTGCATTCTTTCTTATAACTGTTTACCAAGTTTAATTCCATTTTTCAATAGCTTTCCATTGATATATAACAATCTAGGATTAAACATAATACTAGAGAGAAATCATTAAAAAAGTTTGAAAATGCATGAAAATTTTGTAAATTCTCCGCCATCTTGAAAACATTTTTACGTTTTCTGGTTAAACTACTCAATGAATATGTAAACTTTTTACTGTTTTTGAAAGATCTTAATTAGTGCTTTAACTCACTGAAAACCGCAAGAGTCTGCGATGAACACAAGTAAACTAATTGGAGCTTGAAGTTGATAACCAAAAAAAGTTCCGAACTTTCAAAATCACTAATTTGAACCTTTTTGTTATTATTTATTGAATTAGAATGACTGTTTATGCTGTTTTATAACAAATTTAAGCAAAGAAACATAGTTTGATACTTCAAATATGCTAAAAACAAACATTTGATTTTTCTCATATGAAACTTCCATTTGTTACCAACTTCAAGCTCCAATTAGTTTATTTGTGTACATCGCAGACTCATATGGTATTCAGTGAATTAAAGCACTAATTAGGACCTTTAAAAAATAGTAAAAAGTTTACATATTCATTGAGTAGTTTAACCAGAAGACGTTAAAATATTTTCAAGATGGCGGAGAACTTACAAAATTTTCATGCATTTTCAAACTTTTTTAATGATTTCTCTCTAGTCTTATGTTTAATCCTAGATTGTTATATATCAATGGAAAGCTATTGAAAAATGGAATTAAACTTGGTAAACAGTTATAAGAAAGAATGCACAGTTATCAAATTAAATGAATTTTTATAGTGAAAATTTCAGTTTAGGAAAAGTCAAGAAAAACTCCATGGAAAATTCTGAAACTTTCACAGTTTATGCATTTTTGTACTAGTAATAAGTGTAGAAAGTTTCAGAATTTTTTATCAATCGTGTGCTTAGATATGAGAAAAATCTTGAATTTCAATAAGCAAAAAATGCGCTTTTGTCAAAAATGACTATATTACTTGTATTAAATTTAATTACCTTTCCAAAAATATATAATACTTGATATCTAGGATGCTTTATTTAAGAATTATTCGGGAAATAAAAAAAAAATGCTAATCGGTTGGTAACCCACTTTAACACAGCCGCATGGCTATTTACAAATAAAATTAAACACAATTTAAAAAAAATATAATTACTTCAGTTGTACACAAAAATGTTAGTAAAGGTTTAAACCTATTATAAAAGTATACATTTTTTGAAATTTAACGGTTTTTTGGAACATATTTAAATATTACCCTTATCAACAAAGAACAAGACCTGAATTAGAAACTTAAGCAATTATCAATCTCGGAACTAGATATTTGTGGACTAGGATGAATATATTTTGTAAGATGAAACAATAAAAATTTTTGGTCCTCAACCTTTTGCTTATTTGACAGAATAGTTTTTGTGAAACTTTATTGTCATTTTATGAAATTAGCGGAAGCCAGTATTGGTTAAATTTGAACTTCGCAGTTACATATCAAGGGTTTTTCATGTAAAATTTGAGCAACTTATAGTGAATTTTGAACCCTTGAGATAAGGAGCTTTATAAATTGGGCTACGAACTTGAACATCGTCCCTTCTTTGCTAATTAACTGAACCTTCTCTTATTCCATTATTTTTCGTTAACAGTTTTTGAATAATTTCTACTAAATAGGCTGTCCACCTCTTTTTTCAGAGCAGTTCCACTTTTTAGGCAAATGTCCAGCATCCCGCTTTGTCCCGTTGTAAAAACTTCATGACCATTTTTGAGACAGCTCTAAAAGTTGCCAAAATTATTTAAAACTACTTTAAATTTCAGGCTGTTCCGCTTTTTTGGGCTAAAATCAGGAACTGTCCCGCTTTTCTGACAAAAATTGATGGACGACTTACTGTTGAATCTCTAGATTTTCATGAACCTTTAAATTCTTACATTAAGCATTAAACCTCCATAATACTTTAGTTCTTAGAAAATCAAAGATGTCAAAAAGTTAACAAGATCAATTTATAATAAAAATAACAAGAATGTTGACGACACTTTGTGTTGATTTGACATTATTTAGATGCCAATAAACTTTACTAAATGACTCCATTGATTAAATTAAATTAAAAATAAATGAGTAAGTTTCTTGGAATTTTTATCGTTATCGAAAAATCTTTGAAGTTAAGAAAATTCTTTAGATTTTGGATTTTTAAAGATTTCAGAATTTTTTTTTAAATTTTAGAATTTTTTTAGATATTAGAAAAAAATTTCAGCTTTTAAAAAATTCTTTGGATTTTAGAAAAAAAGTCAAGATTTCATGTGTGTAAAACCCTGTGACATAGATAGGAGTTTAAAATATTCTTAACGTTGACAACAAGCGCACGTCATCTGCGTATTAATTTCTACTTCGAATATCATTCCAAATTAAAGTATTAATCACAAATTCATTACATTTTCTGTTCAGAAATGACCAAGGAAGACAATATGAAAATTTTCCTCGATTCTTCTTCATCCCTTTTAAAGGAACTACCACGCAAAAATGAGAAGAACATTCTCGAATGAATTGATTGACACGACAACACAAAAATTTAACAGTAGCAATAAAATTACACAAAATATGGGTCAATATCAAGGTTTGATAAACAGAAGTCATAAAAAATTTCAATTACTTAATTTTCAATTAACTTGAATGCTGTTGAAGAATTCTCAATTTTTATTGATCTCATTATTTTTCATATTTATTTTTATTACGATTCTATATTTTTCAGGGTTGTGGCGGTGACATTTGAGTTGTTTAAGAAAAAATTTGATGCAATCTGATTAGCTTTAATGGATATTTAACATTAAACTCTTTTAAGTTTAAAAAATGTCAAAAATGTTTAACATTAGCGCCAAAAAATATTAAAATAACGAGAATTAGGATTTTTCTATCATGCAACAACTTTTGCATTCATTCAATTTCTGCAAGAAGATAAAAATTGAGAACATCCAAAACTTTTCTCAGAGAGAATGTGCTTATTAAAAATATCCGAGAGAAAATAATTTTGCCAGAGCGAAGTAAATTTTTTATGATTTTCAGTCATCAACTTACTTTATCGCCGGCACGTTCTAGTCGCGAGTTTGTCGAAAATATTCTGAAAAAAATTATTTTTGGTGGGAAAAATGTAAAAATTTATATAAATAAAATAAAAATTTAAATGTGAAATTATAAAAAAAATAGATTTAAATTAAAATTGAGGAAAATTTTCATTAAGAATTAGAAATTACAAAGGAAAAATAGAAAAAATTAAGTTTTTTATATAGTTTGACAGATAATCAAATGTGATTGAAAAATCGTGAACGAATTCAATTTTTGACGTAATTTTCAAAAGTTTTTGTCTACGGGAAATTCAATCGAACCATTTGGTTTTATTTTTGCAATCTGCAATAAGCGATTGTCCATTGTGTTTTTTGAGCAAGATGAAGTAGTTTTTTATAATAAATTAAAATAGAATTCAAAATAAATTCAATTTATGAGAACTTTTGAAAAGTTTTGATCTTTTTTCTTTGAATTTAATAAAACAAGTGAGATAAAGTTAAATAATTAATAAAATTAATAAAAAAACTTACTAGCTTTCAAAACAAACTTAAGTTTTAAAAATAAAAATTTTAAAATTTTGCTTCCCAGATTAAACAAAAATGAGTCAATAAAATTGAGAATTATTTAAACAAAAAATCTGCAATTTATCTAAACATGTGCAAAAACTCGAACATTTTTGTTGATAGAAATCAGATTTACTCACACGTGATGATTTAATGGGAAATTACATCAATCAGGAAAAGTTTTCATTCAGAAAAAAGTTAGGCGTAATGATTTCATTAAGCAAACAGTTTTTATGAAAATAAATAAAGTTAATTACAATGTTTTTGCTTAGATTTGATTTTTTGATTTTACTGGGAAGTCTTTATCATAAAAATTAATAGTATAGCAGAAATGAAATGAATTTTCAATTTTTTTAAAAATTATTTTGAGCGTTAAAATCAAAGAATAATTTGAGAAAATCTTCTAATTTCCATAACGCATATGAATTTTATACATTTTTGTTTGTAATTTTTTTTTAAAATTTAACAGTTAATTTTATTTTAAAATATATGAATGTTTGAGCCTTGGTTTTTCATTACTGATCTTATTGTTTTTTTATATTTTGTGATTTAAAATTTTATTCAAACACAAATAGCACTAAAAGAATAAAAAAGAAAATCACTGAAAATTTCCGAAAAATAATCGTAAACAAGATTTTCATGAACTCAAAATTAATTTTCTTTTTATTCATACTCCACAAGCAATAAATTCATGAAAGAAAATTCAATGTCATGTAAATAAAACATTCACTCTTGTTTTCATTTGAAGAAAATGTGTCATCTTTGAAAACGTTAGAATATCAATTTTTTTAATCAAATTTATTAATTTAGATTTGATATAATTTTTTAAACTTCCTTAGCTTTTAGGGGTAAAAATGAACTTGAAGAGTTCTACATGATAGATGCATGTATAACACGACATAGTCTAAAAAAAGTTGAAAAAAAGTAATTCACCCAATGATTCGTCCCAAGCGGGACTTTTTTTTCAACTTTCCTAGCTTTCTTATAAATTTCAAAATATAGTGAAAATTTTCCTCATTTTTAAATAAGAATTGAAATTAATAAAAGTATTTTTTCCTAATTTTTTTTAAATCCAGTGCAAATATCAGTGCATCAAAAAATCTCAAAGCCAAAAGAAATATTAAATAAATTTAAAAAACAAATATTAATCAAAAGACATCCAGTTTCACAATGGGTTCATCAACAGACTTCTTGAAGCGTCTTTGGGTGAATGACACATTTCGCATCTGTTTCATAGCAGCCGGAATCATGATTTGTTTCGGTGTGTTTGGTGTAATGCAAGAAAAAGTGATGCGTGGATGTTTTGGCGGTGAAATGGTTGGAAAAGTGTGTAGTGGTGACAAATATAAATACGAGACAACATTTGTTCTCATTCTGTGCACGTGGTACGCGCTGTTTGCACGATGTGAGTATTTCCATGCTTTTTATCAGTTCAGAAATCATAAATTCAACTTGTAGTAGTGAATTTTTTTATCCTCAAGTATGCGAATTGCAATATCGAGGAACGTAAAAAATATGAAGTAATTTGTGCGATAAGAAAATTGAAGGCGAAAAGTTTTTTTACTTAATCGATTTTTTCTTCTTTTTTTGGGCTTTTGTTATCATGAAAATATTCCGAAGGTCACTCTGGATTAGTAAGGGTGGGAATTTGGAATAAATGTGTTTGTATGGGAACCCGGAAAGATGTGTCGACGTGATTCTGAAGAATTTTATTCGAGTTTATTGACTTTTGTTGCTTAGTTTGTAATTTAAGGACATGAATGAATGTTTTGAGATTTGGATAATGTTTATGACTAGGACTCATTGAAGCTTGGTTGGTCTTTTGGCAGATTTTATTGAACATATCCCAAGAGACCCTTTATCATAATTAAAATATCAAATTTTATTCAGTTATTAAATATATTCAAAATAAGTTAATTAAAAAAATACACTTTACCTAAGAAACGAACCAGAAAAGCAGTAGCGTAGCCATAGAAGATTATTGGGTAGATTTCTACATCCCTTTAAAAAAAATTCCCCAAACAAAAAAAATAAAATGCTAGGGTTTTAAACTGAAAAAATCTTTACACCAACTCTCCCCACTTTCCACTAAAACTCTTGCTACGCCACTGCCAGAAAGGCATATTCAGGGGCATATTTTTGGAAAAGTAAGCATTTTATTGCTGCCTATGCTTCATTTTCTATGAATTATCTATTTTCACGGTTACAGTAAATAAGTAAGTAATTAAGTAAACATGAAGCTAAAGTGAACGCGAATTCAGCGTCTTTATGGTACTAAGTCCTTATAGGGAGAATAAACAGTATCATGTTCGAAAACTTTTTTCTAATTATGCCTTTCGGGTTTAAAACCTACATATTTTGTAGATTTATTTCAAGTCTCTTAGTTTTGCTAAGCAAATCAAGTTAGAGTTTGAATTCTGACATCATTTGAGGATACATACCTCCTACATCCTTTTTATTAAGGTATCTCCAATTTATTTCACATTTTTCTTTTTACCACGTTACCACGTTTTTCTTAACTTGCTTTCTTATGTGTTTGATTGATTGATTGTCCGCAAAATTTCAAATTTTGCAATCAAATTTTCGACCACTTCTACTGCTCTAATCGAGCTGAAATTTTTCATGCTTACGTATTTTGGATGACAATACAATATTTTAGCATTTTGGAATCACAAAAATGCTTAATTATAGTATAATTTAATTTATGAATTTTTATATGAAAAAATAATCCAATATCAATGATGTCATTTTCTCATGGACATTCTTTGAGAACATTTGATTTTTCCGAAATGTCATGGGTTCAAATCTCACCAATGACAAAAAAACTTTTTTGAACTTTTTAGATTCTTTTTTACACTTTTTTGATGTTATACGATGTTTCATGATTTATTTATGCTTAATTATATTTTTCTAAGTCATAAAACAGCTAAAAAGTACAAAAAAGAGTGAATTTTGATTTTTTGTATGAAATGTCGATATACTTCACAAGAGCAAAAATCTTTCTTTATACGTATATTTTTGTCACTAAAATCTATAGTCGTACAACTTTTTGGCTCAAAATAGTGTGTAAATACATGCAACTCGTTTCATAGTTTGATATAGATGAATATATTTTTGAGGACAAAACAGTGTACGGCTGTGAGAAAATAAATTTCTTTCGTTTGGGTAGAGAGTGTGTGATAACTTTTTAGGGTTTTTGCATTTCATGATATATAACAATGAACAATATATAACAAAGCTGTGCTAGTGAGATCATTGTTATTGATCAACAAGTACGAGTAAAAAATCGAGAAAGCAGAATTCATGGAATTGTTAGGTGGACAATAACATATATCAGATTAACACTAACTTCGAGCAAAATTTTAACATAAAAATTTAAACGAAGTTTGGACATAACAAATCGGACTAGGTTGAGCGTAGCTCACAAAATTTTTAAGTCCTGAACGTAGCGTAGCGAGTGAAGGCGTGAAAATTTTCCAAAGTCCTTAGAAGACTGCGGATATGTGAGAAAGTGTTGGTGATTTGAATAATAATAATTCGAGCGGAGCTCGAATTTTAAAGTTCGAACGTAGTTCGAACTAGGTTGAGCGTAGCTCACAAATTTTTACGTCCTGTACGTAGCGTAGCGAGTGAAGGCGTGAAAATTTTCCAAAGTCCTTAGAAGACTGCGGATATGTGAGAAAGTGTTTGGGATTTGAGTAATAATAGTTCGAACTATTACAAAGTCGTTAGTAGACTGCGGATATAAAAAAATTTTCAGTTAACCCCTGTGATCTATAACAGTTGGATGAACGAAGCGGAGCGAAGTGGAGTCCAACACTACTGTGATCTATAACAGTTGGACGAACGAAGCGGAGCGAAGTGGAGTCCAACACTACTGTGATCTATAACAGTTGGACGAACGAAGCGGAGCGAAGTGGAGTCCAACACTACTGTGATCTATAACAGTTGGACGAACGAAGCGGAGCGAAGTGGAGTCCAACACTACTGTGATCTATAACAGTTGGACGAACGAAGCGGAGCGAAGTGGAGTCCAACACTACTGTGATTTATAACAGTTGGACGAACGAAGCGGAACGAAGTGGAGTCCAACACTACTGTGATCTATAACAGTTGGACGAACGAAGCGGAGCGAAGTGGAGTCCAACACTACTGTGATTTATAACAGTTGGACGAACGAAGCGGAGCGAAGTGGAGTCCAACACTACTGTGATTTATAACAGTTGGACGAACGAAGCGGAGCGAAGTGGAGTCCAACACTACTGTGATCTATAACAGTTGGACGAACGAAGCGGAGCGAAGTGGAGTCCAACACTACTGTGATCTATAACAGTTGGACGAACGAAGCGGAGCGAAGTGGAGTCCAACACTACTGTGATCTATAACAGTTGGACGAACGAAGCGGAGCGAAGTGGAGTCCAACACTGCTGTGATCTATAACAGTTGGACGAGCGAAGCGGAGCGAAGTGGAGTCCAACACTACTGTGATCTATAAACTGTCAACTTATTATCAATCATATGAACAAATTAGTAAAATATTTGATTTTTAGTCTAAAAGTTATATTTATGGTATCTGAAAATGTAGCAATAACAATAACTTTAATAGTGAGCTGTATTTCAAATGACAATTTCTTTAGAGAATAATCTCTCAATAATAAACAATTTCATCAATTATTCAACAATAACTTCAAAGAATCTCAATGATTACTTTGATCATAAATAAATCTTAAGAAATGTTATGATTTGATTCAACAGTATCATCGAAAGACTAAAAAGTAGAAAATAATTTAGTATATAAAAAAATATTTTTTTTAAAAAAACCACGTTTTTCCCGTGGACTAAAAAATAGAAAATAACTTTTATTTTGTATTTGTCAGAAATTAATTTTAAATTTTCAGATTTTATTTTAAAAATTTTATTCTCTTCCATGAATTCATGATCGTCTATGAATTTCGAATAAGTACATTTCAAAATTATCGTATAGTTCGACTACTAAAAACGTGGGCGCATTTTATAAGAAGTTATAAATTTAATCAGGTTTCAAATTTAATAAATTTCAATTGAGAAATTCAGCTTTACAGTATAGTATAGAAATTTCTTAAGTTACTTCTTATAAAATGCGCCCACGTTTTTAGTAGTCGAACTATACGATAATTTTGAAGTGTACTTATTCGAAATTCATAGACGATCATGAATTCATGGAAGAGGATAAAATTTTTAAAATAAAATCTGAAAATTTAAAATTAATTTCTGACAAATACAAAATAAAAGTTATTTTCTATTTTTTAGTCCACGGGAGAAACGTGGTTTTTTTAAAAAAAATATTTTTTTATATAGTAAATTATTTATTTCTGTCATAATATTGTTCGTAATCATTCAAAGCTTCTCGCATCATTTTCTGCAAGATTTTCTTGAAAAAAATCAGATTATCAATAATGTGTTTATTTCAGTTACTTCAGATTTGGGTTCAATATTAGGGTGATTCCTTGAAAATGAGCCGGCTTACTCAGTACTTTTGAAGTTTAAATAACTTTTTACTGGAATAAGCTATCGATCTGAAATAAAAACCATTTGGAGCAAATTACGCGTAGATAATTCTGGGAAAGTTTCATTTTCCAAAAGTCACTGGAAGTTTACTTTACAAGCCGCGGATTAAAGTTCAAAAAAGTCAAAAAATTTGAAAAAATTTCAATTTCGGTTTCTGAAAGATTCTTCTATGGAACTAATCAAACATAATAGCTTTTACAATATGGATTTTGATCTAGTTTATGAATATATAAACACAAAAATTTACGGTTGCAAAATGTAAACAAAAACAAACTTTTTTTAACCTCATGAAAATTTTTCGATTTTTTGAAAAATTCAAATATCTTTACAATAAAGCAATGAATTAAAAAACAAATAATGCCACATTACTTGTTAATCAATTTAGTATTAAACAAGAACAATTTGGTTCAATTTGGAGCTATTGAAAAATTCACGAAAAAATTAGTAATGATTTTTATATTTCCGAACTAATTCATATAGCTATTGTTTAATACAACATTGACTAACAATTAATATTGCGTTATTAGTTTTTCAATTCATTGCTTTGTTATTAAGAGTTTTGGATTTTTCAAAATTTTGAAGAAATTTCGTGATTTTAGAAAATGTTTGTTTTTATTTACATTTTGTTTTTGTTTATATATTCATAAACTAGATCAAAATCCATATTCTAAAAGCTAATATGTTTGATTAGTTCCATAGAGAAATATTTCAGAAACAGAAATTGAAAATTTTAGACAAAATGTTACTTTTTTGGACTTTATTCCGCGGCTTATAAAGTAAACTTCTAGTGACTTTCGGAAAATGAAACTTTCCCAGAATTATCTATGCGTAATTTGCTCCAAATGGTTTTTAGTTCTGTTCGATAGCTTACTCCAGTAAAAAGTTATTCACATTTCAAAAAGTGGTTTAAACCGGCTCATTTTCAAGGAATCACCCTAATATTTAGAATCGAGAGGATTTAATTGAGGATAGAGATATAAAATTGTAATTCGAGATTGATTCTTGGTTAGAACTGAAGGTAGTTTTTGCAGACAATGATAATTTTACACACGAAATCATTCACATATTGCACAATTTTTGAGAAATCTCACATACTGACATTCAATTTTCTCAATTCCTTCACGTATATCCACAATTCAATTTGATGATCCCACATGAATTAATATAATCCAAATAATGTTGTTGTAATTTCAATCTCTGAATGCGACACAATCATTTTCTTCTCGACTTTCATTCTAAAAATATATTTGCCTTTCGAGAAATTTTTTTACCAACGCCACTAGAGTAAGAGAGAGGGGAAAAATGTGAAAAGTCAGCATTTAAAGTGTTGACAAACAAAATAAAAGAGAGAAGAAAAAGTTTATGGAGGAAGAATTGCGTAAAAAAGAAATGTGGGTGAACAAAAATTTTTTTTTAAAAAACCGATAAAGTGAAAAGGCTACAGTTTATGAATATGTAAATATTGGAAGGGTTTTGGAGTTTTATGTAAAATTACATGTTCTATTAAAAGGCTTCCCTAACAGACAAAGAGCATGCTCTTTTTTGAGCATGCTCAATTATATTAAAAAAGTGTGCTATGAGCATGCTCATTAAAGTGAGTACGCTCATTGTCTGTTAGGGCTTATGAACTGATATAAGACATTTTTTGCTTGGAGCAAAAATTGTGACAAGGAAGTTGATAATGCTGTTATTTAGGTAATAGAAAAAGGAATTCACTTAAATTCGCCATTGATACAAAAAAGAACGTCACAAAAGAAACCTTTATTGTGCATATATTTCAAGTACCAAAAATAAAATTTTTCGATAAGAAGCACACATAAAACTGTATCGTTTATTTGTCTTTTCTGATAATACAAGGTTGGATGAATTTGTATGTTTGTACTGAAACTTTTGTTATCTTTGAAACAGCGTGATAATTTCATAAACAACTGTTGAGTTTAGATTAATTTCAAGTAAAAATTCGGTTATTCTATTATGTCTAAATATTTAATTAAAGTTGATATTTAAGCTTCATAGCAATGGAAAAGCAGCTGTGGCGTAGTGGTTAGCGTGTTGGCCTCCTACACCAGCGATCCCGGGTTCAATCCCAGGGAATGTCTAGTCGGATTTGGCTGCTTTTTCACTGTTCTAGCCACATTACTCTGTTTGTGTGATGTCTGCATACAAATTGTGGTTAGGTACATGGTATTGATATACCCTGGGTCATGCAATGTGCAGAGTTACGAAACAATTTGCCAAAGTAGATTGTTTCAAAAAGCAAAACAAATTCTATTCTTTATGAATAAAGATCACATATATATTGTAAATTAATGCATAAAAATAAGCTGTAATAGCTAAGGCTAGGTCTCTTAATTAAAAAGCAAAATCGATATATACATCAAAATCAAAAAACATAAAACATAAATAAAGTCAACCGACATTTTTTTTTAAAAAAAAAAGATATTTAAGCTTTTCAACAAATTTTAATATTTTAAATAATTTTATATTTTAATTAAGATTCAAGAAACATTTTCAAAATTATTAGAAAATAGATTATGATTAAAAAGTTTGTTTCAAAACTATTCTAGTATTAATTTACAGAGAGTACACTGGTCTAAAATCGAAAAAAAAGTGCAATTGAACTTTTTAGGAAAAGTTTCACCAAAATTCTTCGAAGATGTCTCATTTGAAATCTGTTATAAGAAGGAACAAATTCCCAAAGTTTCAGACTTTTTGGTTCATCTGGTGCTGTATGGCAGTTCCTTAAAGTTGAAAGTATGTAGATATACGGAAATTTTTTGAACTCACTTGACCTAAATTTTCTCAAAAACTACTCACTCAATTGAAAAAAGGTTTTCAGTTTCCTAAAGAACATATAAATACCTTTAATTTAAGGTATTGATATAAGAAATTTTTTGAGCCTCTGTAGAGTTATGATTGAATGTGTACGAAAATTTGGCGAAAAATCGTAGTTTTAACCTTTGCTACTACCTCAGAACAACAAAATCAAAAAGTTTGGGCACTCTTTTAGCATTTTCTAGTAGCTAAAAGTCCCAACTTTCCAAAATGAGGTCAACCTTGACAATCGGACTGCGGAATGGGAAGTTATTGTCAGTCAAAGCTTGGTAAAATTTCAAAAACTTCAAATATTTAATTCTAAAATTTTGCCCAAATTTTTCACTTTTTTCGAAAAAAAAAATGTTCAAATTCAATATTTTAAGTCATTTTGGCAATTATAATTCAATTTTAATTTATTTTTGAAGAAATTTTTCAAAATAGACTTATTTTCGATACCCTATGCTGGTTGTCGAGCAACCCCTTTTTTGACTCACTTAAACTGCTATAACTTTTTACAAAATATATATTTTCCAATTCTATTTTCTTTAGTTGATAACTTATTGTAATACCTTTAAAATAGTATATAATACTTGATGGTTGAGTACGACTTTGGTCATTTAATCGACCTTGGTTTGTGACCGACCCCTTTTTGTGTTTATTATGTTTAAGGTGGCGGGTTTTAGTTCTTACTAAGTACTACATATTAAACAGAGAAATAAAAAATTTGTGCATAGTGGGCATACAAAATTTTTATTTGAAAATTCCTCATTTTTGCGACCTGTGAGGAACCGCTTAAGCCCAAATCCAAAAATTTTTACTTTTATAGCTAGACCTCTATTTAGGCTTTCCAATGATACCAAATATGTTAAAGTTCATAATGCAGTTCCCGAGAAAAATAATTAAAAGTAAATTATGGAGTTATTGCATTTTCACATGGATTGATTCAACTCTAGAGAGGCTCATCAAATTTCTTATATCAATACCTTAAATTAAAGTATGTAAATTATATATGTTCTTTAGAAAACCTAAAACATTTTTTCAATTGATTGAGTAGTTTTTGAGAAAATTTCGGTCAAGTGAGTTAAAAAAATTTCCGTATATTTACATACTTTCAACTTTAAGGAACTGCCATACAGCACCAGATGGACCAAAATGTCTGAAACTTTGGGAATTTGTTCCTTCTTATAACAGATTTAAAATGAGACATCTAAGAATTAGATAAGAATTTTGGTGAAACTTTTCCTAAAAAGCTCAATTGCACTTTTTTTCGATTTTAGACCAGTCTCGAGAGGTAAATAAATAAAAATTTCAACAGGGGGTCCGGTCCCTTCCCATCACAGTTAAACACCAGGTTCTAATTTTTAACGTTTTTTACGAACTTCTATAAATATAAATTTATTCAATCCAATTTCTACTTTTTTTCTCACGATAATATTCAAAACTAAGAAGAAAAAGTCGAGAGCACTCAACTAATCAATCATCAAACAGATGATGAGACTTTTTTCATTCATTAATGACTCATTTCGTCTGGTTTTCTTATTTTTCCTCTGGAAAGTAAGAAAAGAAAAACTGAAGGTCTTGAATAAGTAAACACTAAACATATAAATCTTTCGTTATTAAGTCATTTAGTGAGATTTTCTATTTCTCAGGATGTGGATCATATGACCACTTAAAATTATAGCCGAAGTTTTTTAATTTTGGCTGAAATTTTTGGGTCTATTTTACCAAAAAAAATTTTATTAATTTTTTAAAAATAAATACTAAAATTTAAAAAACAACAATTGATATTTCTTCAATTTCAGTTTTATTTCTAATCAAATTGAAAAACATACAAAATTTTATTCCTACGAAATCCCGTTTTATAATTTTGGAAATAATAAAAAAATGCGAAAAGAATTTTTTGTTACATTTTATTTGATGGAAATGTCTTGAGTCACTTTATTGCTATAACCATTTATTTTTTCGGGGGGAAATGAGTCACTGAGTCAGTAGCCGAGTTGTGAAATGTTTTTTAAAAATTGAGATGGCGCCTGTCAGTTGTGAAAAATAACAATGGGCAAATTTGTAATTTGTCTTAGAAGTGATAAATAATAAATAGATTAAACTGGCGTGTTTTGAGAATTGTTAAAATTTTAAAGAATTTAAAAAAACTTATTAACTGAAAATTAAAATTAAATTCTTGAAAATAAAAATAAAATGCTTTATTGCCTTTTTATCTTTTTTTTATTTTTTTTTTATTTTATTTCTGTATGTTAAGTATGTACAAAAAAATTTAAAATACATGTTCTTGAGGTTGGTTTTTAAGGAACCAGACTTGAAGTCTTTTCGTCACTTAGTTTTGGTTTTAGATTTGAACTGTTTTTGCTTTATTCAGAATTTTGTGCTGCAAGACGAATGTTGAAATTCGCTTGCAATTTTCTGACGTACTCCTCGATGGAGGGTACTTTTGCTTCTGTGTGTAGATCTTTGATCTTTTCATATCTTGATTTGTTGAGAACGATTCTCAGGAATTTGTTTTGTAAAACTTGAAGTTTTTGAAGATGAGTTTTTGTCATGCTTTCAAAAGCTGGACAACCGTACGTGAAGATCGGTCTGATGGCTAGCTTGTAGATGAGAAGTTTGTTACGAACGTCGAGTTGTGAATTTCTGCTGATAAGCGGATACAGCAATCTGAGTGCAGTGTGAGCTCTGTCACTCACGTACTCCACATGCTGCTTTAGAGTCACTCTCTTGTCGATGACCATTCCCAAATATTTTGCTTCGTTTTCCCACTTGATGTTTTCATTGAGAAATTTAATGTTGTTTCTTGGAAGTTGCCTGGAGTATCTGTTTGTGATGAATAAGGCTTGAGTCTTCTGTTTGTTTAGATTTATCTTCCATTTGTCCATGTATTGTTGGACTCTTCTTCCTGTGTGTTGAAGGTGTGTCACTACATCTGCTGAATTTTCTGAAGAATGATACAACGCTGTATCATCTGCGAAGAGCGCGATGTTTTCCGTTGTCTCTCGTACAATATCTTGTGTGAAGATGTTGTAGAGAGTTGGTGAGAGCACTGCTCCTTGTGGGACGCCGAATTTGATTTTCTTGGTTTCTGACAACTGACCTTTTATAAAAACTGAAAAAGATCTTTCACTGAGAAAAGAACTAACAGTTTTTATGAGAGGCAGCGGAAACCTGAGCTTGAGCATTTTATACAACCGTTGTGCCAGACACTGTCAAATGCTTTTTCTACATCTAGGAAGATCATTCCTGTTGATTTCTTCATTTTGATGTTTTCTTTTGCTGTTTTGATGAGTTGGTGAGATGTTGCCTTTTAACCGTTCAGCCTGATTTAAAATTACAAAAAAAACCCCTATAATAATTATTTTCAAGTTTCTAAAAAATCAGTGTGTAAAATAGTAATACTTGTTGAATGACATAACTTTAATAATTCTTATCGCTTATATTTAGGGTGACCAGATGTGACTATTTTCAACGGACCGTCCTTTTTTTTCATCAACTGTACGTTGTACGTTTTTGAATAGATTTTGTCCGTTTTTTTCTTAAAAAGTTTATAATTTTTTTGTGTTCACAAATTAACATTGATTACAAGGTTTATTTTCAGATATTATCTTGATTTGTAGTTATTGATTTGTAGTTATTTGAATCCAAAATTTGAATCTTCCATTTCTAACGATGAAATTTTAACCTTTCGAAATTATTTTCATAAAATAAGAACTCTTAGCATTCTTTGGAATTTAATAAACCATTTGTAAACTTTTGATGTTAAAAATATACTATTTAATTATAAAACTATTGCATTTTCTCAGTTTTTTGGGCATGTCCGTTTTTTTCTCAAAAATCCTCTGGTCACCCTACTTATATTTTAATATTAACTTCCACGCATAGCGTGTAAGTTATTGGTTTTGGTTTTAGGTCGATTTTCATGTTTTTTCAATTTTTTGAGAAAACTAAGCATTATTGGCCCCAACAACCAAGGTAATAAATGTTGGCCTTGGAATTACCTATCGACTGGTACATATACTTTTTTGGTCAGTTCCGCTGTGCAGGCACTAGGTCCAAAAAACACGTGTCCAAAAACACATCAAATTTTGTGACCATACTTTTCTCGTCAGGAACCATATTTTTTGATGCGGTTTTCGATGCCAATCTATCAGGCAACTAGTGAACCGTTCGGCAAATTGTGGCGCTTCGCGTGATTTTAAGGTTAAGTGTGGTTTTAACCTCAATATCTGAGAGTGACTAAAAACCACGTGGTTTTTTAATTTTTTTGGGAACAGTAAGCATTATTAGCCCAATTATTCTAGTTTTTATTATTGACATTAAAATTACCTATCGACTGGTATATATACTTTTTTGGTCAGTTCCGCTGTGCCTGCTCTAGGTCCAAAACCACGTGTCATTTTTCATGTTTTTCATTTTTTTGAAAAAACTAAGCATTATTAGCCCCAATAACCAAGGTAATAAATGTAGGTATTGAAATTATCTATCGACTGGTATATATACTTTTTTGGTCAGTTCCGCTGTGCCTGCTCTAGGTCCAAAACCACGAGTCATTTTTCACGTTTTTCATTTTTTTGAGAAAACTAAGCATTATTAGCCCCAATAACCAAGGTAATAAATGTAGGTATTAAAATTATCTATCGACTGGTATATATACTTTTTTGGTCAGTTCCGCTGTGCCTGCTCTAGGTCCAAAACCACGTGTCATATTTTAAGTTTTTCATTTTTTTGAGAAAACTAAGCATTATTAGCCCCAATAACCAAGGTAATAAATGTAGGTATTAAAATTATCTATCGACTGGTATATATACTTTTTTGGTCAGTTCCGCTGTGCCTGCTCTAGGTCCAAAACCACGTGTCATATTTTAAGTTTTTCATTTTTTTGAGAAAACTAAGCATTATTAGCCCCAATAACCAAGGTAATAAATGTAGGTATTAAAATTATCTATCGACTGGTATATATACTTTTTTGGTCAGTTCCGCTGTGCCTGCTCTAGGTCCAAAACCACGTGTCATTTTTCACGTTTTTCATTTTTTTGAGAAAACTAAGCATTATTAGCCCCAATAACCAAGGTAATAAATGTAGGTATTGAAATTATCTATCGACTGGTATATATACTTTTTTGGTCAGTTCCGCTGTGCCTGCTCTAGGTCCAAAACCACGAGTCATTTTTCACGTTTTTCATTTTTTTGAGAAAACTAAGCATTATTAGCCCCAATAACCAAGGTAATAAATGTAGGTATTAAAATTATCTATCGACTGGTATATATACTTTTTTGGTCAGTTCCGCTGTGCCTGCTCTAGGTCCAAAACCACGTGTCATATTTTAAGTTTTTCATTTTTTTGAGAAAACTAAGCATTATTAGCCCCAATAACCAAGGTAATAAATGTAGGTATTGAAATTATCTATCGACTGGTATATATACTTTTTTGGTCAGTTCAGCTGTGCCTGCTCTAGGTCCAAAACCACGAGTCATTTTTCACGTTTTTCATTTTTTTGAGAAAACTAAGCATTATTAGCCCCAATAACCAAGGTAATAAATGTAGGTATTAAAATTATCTATCGACTGGTATATATACTTTTTTGGTCAGTTCCGCTGTGCCTGCTCTAGGTCCAAAACCACGTGTCATATTTCATGTTTTTCATTTTTTTGAGAAAAATAAGCATTATTAGCCCCAATAACCAAGGTAATAAATGTAGGTATTGCAATTATCTATCGACTGGTATATATACTTTTTTGGTCAGTTCCGCTGTGCCTGCTCTAGGTCCAAAACCACGAGTCATTTTTCACGTTTTTCATTTTTTTGAGAAAACTAAGCATTATTAGCCCCAACAACCAAGGTAATAAATGTAGGTATTAAAATTTCCTATTGACTGGTATATATACTTTTTTGGTCACTTCCGCTGTGCCTGCTTTAGGTCCAAGACACGAGTCATTTTATATGGTTTTCAATTTTTTGAGAAAACTAAGCATTATTAGCCCCAATAACCAAGGTAATAAATGTTGATATTAAAATTTCCTATTGACTGGTATATATACTTTTTTGGTCAGTTCCGCTGTGCCTGCTTGGGTCCAAAACACGTGCCATTTTAACTTCCTTCTTTTTTGAGTCAACGAAAGCATTAATCAATACGTTTTTGCTCTCATATGACAGATACTGGAAATGGCTATTACCTGAGATATGTTTGGTTCCAGCCAGTTCCGTTGCGTTGGAACTAGACACAAAAAAACCGTTAAAAACCAAAAATTTGTATGAAAAATTTCTATGCGATGACTTTTATACAGTTTCTTCTATTTGATACGATAAATCATACCCGATCGTACCTAAAAACTAAAAGTTGCTACATAACATACGAACTTTACGGTCGTTTAGTGACCGAAAAATGCAAAAAAACATGATTTTTTATGACAGTTACGTCATTTTTGATTACTCACTGTAATTAACATTTCAAGCATTAGAATAGGATTTTAATGAAAGATCAACATCTACATTTAATATCCGCTATGTTGGTCCTTTTAGAGCCTTCTGTAAATAGTTATAGCATGAAGAAGATTGTTATAAAAGTTATAACGTAAAATTAAGTAACGTGAATTTTACTTAAAAATATTGTTTGATTGAATATAGACCAACTAGATCTCATTTTATTGGAAATAGAGGCTCTAAAAGATTGCTGGATCTTATTTTTATTAGGCATAGAGGATTTAGATTTTCTTGATAGTTACTGGATCTCATTTTTATTGGAGACAGGATCTGGATCTAATTTTTATTGGACACGCAGACTGTAGATGTTTACTGGATCTCATTTTTACTGGACATAGAGACTGTAGATGACTAACTGGATCTCATTTTATTAGAGATAGAGTATCTGGATCTTATTTTTATTGGGCATAGACATTTAATTCACACACCTTTTGGAGGGAAAATTTCAAACATATATTGACCGTTATAAGGTTTGAATTCTAAAGAGAGCGAGAATAGCTCAAGCTCGACTCTACTGTGATCTATGTAAAAACTGTGATTCTAAGCAAGTCGAGCGAGCGTAGCTCAAGCTCGACTCTACTCTGATCCATGTAAAAACTGTAATTCTAAACAAGTCGAGCGAGCGTAGCTCAAGCTCGACTCTACTCTGATCCATGTAAAAACTGTAATTCTAAACAAGTCGAGCGAGCGTAGCTCAAGCTCGACTCTACTGTGATCCATGTAAAACTGTGATTCTAAACAAGTCGAGCGAGCGTAGCTCAAGCTCGACTCTACTGTGATCTATTTAAAAACTGTAATTCTAAACAAGTCGAGCGAGCGTAGCTCAAGCTCGACTCTACTGTGATCCATGTAAAACTGTGATTCTAAACAAGTCGAGCGAGCGTAGCTCAAGCTCGACTCTACTCTGATCCATGTAAAAACTGTAATTCTAAACAAGTCGAGCGAGCGTAGCTCAAGCTCGACTCTACTCTGATCCATGTAAAAACTGTAATTCTAAACAAGTCGAGCGAGCGTAGCTCAAGCTCGACTCTACTGTGATCCATGTAAAACTGTGATTCTAAACAAGTCGAGCGAGCGTAGCTCAAGCTCGACTCTACTGTGATCCATGTAAAAACTGTAATTCTAAACAAGTCGAGCGAGCATAGCTCAAGCTCGACTCTACTGTGATCCATGTAAATAATAAATAGTTCGGACGTAGTCCGAACTAGGTTGAGCGAAGCTCACAAATTTTTACGACCTGAACGTAGCGAAGCGGAGTGAAGGCGTGAAAATTTTCCCAAGCCGTACGTACTGTATGGGTATACGAGAAAAAACACACTGTACATAGAAAGCCACGAACTTCCATGTTTTTACACGCTTTATATTGACTCACTCTGTCTATTTGTTAGTTGGTTTGTCATGATCAAATCTTGCAATTGATTTTTTGACCACTTCTACTGCTCCAATCGATTAATTTTTTGATTCTTTTTTACACTTTTTTGATATTTTATGATGTTTCATGATTTAAATATGCTTAATTATATTTTTTTATGTCATAAAACAGCAAAAAAGAGTATATTCTGATTTTTTTGAGTTTTTGTATGAAATATTGATATACTTCACAAGAGCAATAATCTTTCACTATACGTATATATACGAATATTTGTCACTAATAGATGTAGTTGTAAAACTGTTTGGATAAAATTGGTGTATAAATACAGCTATTGTGACTCGTTATATAGGTTTATATTGGTGAATGTAGTTTTGGGGAGAAAAATCTTTACGACTGTGAGTAATGAAAATACTTAGCTTGGAAAAAGGAGTTAAATTGTGAAAGTAAATAGCCATTTTTTTTAGTCCTTGTAAAAAAATAAAGTTTGTATTCCAGTTGTGATGAGAGTATGAATTTTTTTGGTATTTTACATTTCATGAACATTAATATCAAATATTGTAACAATGAACAATATATAACAAAGCTTCGTAAATGATATAATTGTTGTTGATCACCAAGTACAAGTAAAAGGTTGAAAAAGCATGACTCATGGAATTGTCATGGTGGTGGGATAATCAGGTTATAAGATTAAGATATCAGGATATATGAAAAAGTGTTGGTAATTTGAGTTATAAAAATAGTTCGAGCGGAGCTCGAATGTAAAAGTTCGAACGTAGTTCGAACTAAGTTGAGCGTAGCTCACAAATTTTTACATCCTGAACGTAGCGTAGCGAGTGAAGGTGTGAAAATTTTTCCAAAGTTGTTAGAAGACTGTGGATATGTGAGAAAGGGTTGGTGATTTGAGTAACTATTGAACGCAATTTCTACAATTTTAGCAACACAAATATTCAATCGTAGTAGTCAAAGTTTTCTTAAAATAATTTAGTACAAATTCATATCTTAAACAATTAACACGTCTTTTGTCGTCAACAAAATACAGTCCACTCTAAACCAAAACCATCGCATTTATTATTGATGTACGCAACAAATTGGTCCTTCGGGCCGGATTTATATTTAAGTGGATATAACCTGATCATCAAGTCAAGAAAAATCACGTTAAGAAATTTTCAATGATTGATTAAAAAATTTGTATTGAAGTGAAGCTGAAGAGAAGAACAAGCAATTATCAAGTCAAGATGTCGATGAAAGGAATTGAAGACAAAAAGGCATTATAGAAGATTTTGAAAACATCAGAAGTACATAGGAAACATTGAAAGAAGAAAACGTTGACTACTACGATTGAATATTTGTGTTGCTCAAACTGTAGAAATTACGTTCAATAGTAATAATAGTTCGAGCGGAGCTCGAATAAAAAAGTTTGAACGTAGTTCAAACTAGGTTGAGCGTAGCTCACAAATTTTTACGTCCTGAACGTAGCGTAGCGAGTGAAGGCGTGAAAATTTTCCAAAGTTGTTAGAAGACTGGATATGTCAGAAAATTTTAAGTTAACCCCTGCGATCTATAAACAGTCGCACGAACGGAGCGAGATTCGACAACTCCTGTGATCTATAAACAGTCGAACGAGCGGAGCGAGATTCGACAACCCCTGTGATCTATAAACAGTCGAACGAGCGGAGCGAGATTCGACAACCCCTGTGATCTATAAACAGTCGAACGAGCGGAGCGAGATTCGACAACCCCTGTGATCTATAAACAGTCGAACGAGCGGAGCGAGATTCGACAACCCCTGTAATCTATAAACAGTCGAACGAGCGGAGCGAGATTCGACAACCCCTGTGATCTATAAACAGTCGAACGAGCGGAGCGAGATTCGACAACCCCTGTGATCTATAAACAGTCGAACGAGCGGAGCGAGATTCGACAACCCCTGTAATCTATAAACAGTCGAACGAGCGGAGCGAGATTCGACAACCCCTGTGATCTATAAACAGTCGAACGAGCGGAGCGAGATTCGACAACCCCTGTGATCTATAAACAGTCGAACGAGCGGAGCGACATTCGACAACCCCTGTGATCTATAAACAGTCGAACGAGCGGAGCGAGATTCGACAACCCCTGTGATCTATAAACAGTCGAACGAGCGGAGCGAGATTCGACAACCCCTGTGATCTATAAACAGTCGAACGAGCGGAGCGAGATTCGACAACCCCTGTGATCTATAAACAGTCGAACGAGCGGAGCGAGATTCGACAACCCCTGTAATCTATAAACAGTCGAACGAGCGGAGCGAGATTCGACAACCCCTGTGATCTATAAACAGTCGAACGAGCGGAGCGAGATTCGACAACCCCTGTAATCTATAAACAGTCGAACGAG
The DNA here is from genome assembly GCA_963573255.1 of Chironomus tentans. Classification (NCBI taxonomy): domain Eukaryota; kingdom Metazoa; phylum Arthropoda; class Insecta; order Diptera; family Chironomidae; genus Chironomus; species Chironomus tentans. Next base: position 21,893,147 of record OY754305.1, on the reverse strand, counting down.
TGGAGCGAGATTCGACAACCCCTGTAATCTATAAACAGTCGAATGAGCGGAGCGAGATTCGATAACCCCTGTAATCTATAAACAGTCGAACGAGCGGAGCGAGATTCGACAACCCCTGTGATCTATAAACAGTCGAACGAGCGGAGCGAGATTCGACAACCCCTGTGATCTATAAACAGTCGAACGAGCGGAGCGAGATTCGACAACCCCTGTAATCTATAAACTGTCTGTTAAAATCTTAGAGGTTCGAGCGCAGCTTGAACAAAAATAGTTCGAACGGAGTTCGAACTAGGTTGAGCGAAGCTCACAAATTTTTACGTCCTGAACGTAGCGGAGCGGAGTGAAGGCGTGAAAATTTTCCACACTCTATGTACTAAATGGATATACGAGAAAAAACACGCTGTACATAGAAAGCCACGAACTTCCACGCTTTACTTATGTTAGATTACAGAACTTACTTAAACACGCTGTACATAGAAAGCCACGAACTTCCACGTTTTACTTATGTTAGATTACAGAACTTACTTAAACACGCTGTACATAGAAAGCCTCGAACTTCCATGTTTTACTTATGTTAGATTTCAGAATTTTCTAATATCAGACTACCGATTACAAAAAATGAACATTAAAGAAAATTTCAATTTTTTTAAATTGTTTGGTCGCTAATACCAAAATCTTATTTTATATTTTTTAGCTTGCTTCAAAATCAGAAATGTAAAAAAAAATTTTTTCAAGAAATACAGAGATCGAAAAATTAATGACTATAAATGCGTGGAGCGTAAGTAAAATTTAATTTCGAATTGCTTTCGAACGCTCCACGCATTTATAGTCATTAATTTTTCAATCTCTGTATTTCTTGAAAAAAATTTTTTTACATTTCTGATTTTGAAGCAAGCTAAAATATAAAATAAGATTTTGGTATTAGCGACCAAAAAATTTAAAAAAATTGAAATTTTCTTTAATGTTCATTTTTTGTAATCGGTAGTCTGATATTAGAAAATTCTGAAATCTAACATAAGTAAAACGTGGAAGTTCGTGGCTTTCTATGTACAGCGTGTTTTTTTTGTCGAATTTTACAGTAATATTATTTTTTATGAACAATTTATTTATTTTAAATGAAATACGATTGTATTAAATTAACACTGAAGCAATACAAGCTAATTTTGCATAATGGGATTTTTTATATTTAAAATTCATAAAATTTCCATCAACTTGTCATTTTCTCGCTATTCAATTTATTTCAAAATCAGTGTCACGAGAACTTTACATCACATTTGATACAAAAAGTATTACCAATAATGTATTGTCTTAGCGTAATAATATGTATTATAATAAGCTCTTGAATAAGGATAGACAGGCAAGTAAACAAGAAAGCGAATGAATAAATAATAATAATAATTCATGAGGAAATTTGACGAGATGTCTCGTCTGTTTTTTGATATCAATATCATTTTGAGTTGACAGAAGATTGAAAAGCCTATGAAGTGAGAAATTTCTGTTTTAGTTGCGTTAAAGTACCTAAAAAATGTTTGAATATATTATGTAATATATTATTGAATAGAATTTTTTCTATCAAAAGTGCATGTGAAAATTATAAACAATCATTATAATCATTGATCTGTTCGCGTTGACGGCTCGATGAAGACTGAAATTCTAGTACAATATAACACAAAAAAGACCACATTGAACCTCAAAATATTTGTTTTTAACTCTTGCTTTAATTTAACTTTTAATACAATAAATCCCAAACTTTATCTCACTTTCAAATGTGCGAAATAAGTTCATGAATAATTTATAGACACTAATTTTATTTTTATACTTAAAGGCATCTAAAGATCGTCATTGTATTTAGTTATCCGATGACCTCAATTCACGTAAACATTTTTATTATGCAGATGAAAAGATGACACACAGAGAAACTTTTTGCAATTTAACTATAGTTGCGTTTTACTTTCAAAACAGTTGTAATTAAAAAACTTTCAAAACAAATTCAAAAATTCAAAATTTAAAAAATTTATGTCACCCTAACACCAATGATATATGTTCCACTTTTTAATTAAATACTCGTAAAAATTGTTTGTAAAGCTAGATCAAACAAGACAAATTCTCCATCAAATTCCCGTTAACTTCAAAGTCGAAAAGGCAATTAATCTTTATAACAAATACACGAAAATTTAGCGATGCCTGTCGCGTTCTTGGAGCACGTCAATCATAATTTTAGCAAAAAAGCTCTGTGACAATTTAAATATGAATTTGTTGTTGTAGTGCTTACAAAAGAGCAACAGGAATGAGCTAAGAGTTGGATAGAAATATAAATGGAAGTTAATTAATTTAAATTCAATGCAAACTAAAAAAATTCTGTTTTCTGAAATTTGTTACAACTTTTATGAAAAAAATTAGTTTTGTAAGGCTTTCTCACTCGAGATAAATCCAGAAAATCGCATATAAATCCTAGCATATCATAAAATGATGCTCCAATGGATTCTGATATTTTATTAAAAAAATACTAAAATTAAAAAAGTATGTCAAAATTTTTTTATTTTTTAAAAAAATATTTTTTTAAATATAATTTTTATATAATAAATACAAAAATAATTTTTAATGCTTTCTGACATCATTCAAAGAACTTTGCTCGATGACGCAGCTTTTTTATCTCTATAAAAACCACAAAATTTATGACTGGAAACTACAAAAAAACGAACAACTGAATTTTTTTCTTCTTTTCTTTTTTGTTACTCTTTTGGTTTGAATTTTAAATTCATTTTTTCTGTAAACCTCTTCTCAATTTTCAGCAATTAAAAATTAATGAATATCGTTGCGGTTCTTAATTAATTAATTATTTTCTGTGAATTAATTTGTTTGAGATGAAATCATGAGGTCAAGTGAAGGTTTCTTAGATGTTTGGATGATTAAAATAAATGGTTTTAGATTGAGTCTGAAATTAAAGATTTGTTTCTGTACATGTAGGTCAAGAACTTTGTTGAACAAATGTTGAGAATTTTTTTAATTTTTGTTTTAGTAATTAAAATTGATTGAGAATAAACTTTTTTGTTATAATTTAAAACTTTTAAATAATTTTTAAAGGTTTAACAAAATGTGATAAATGGGAAGGAAAATAATAATTTTTATAAATTTTACACAATTTTTATCAATTCAAATACAAAATTTTATCACATTTATTTCAATTTTTTCCGATTACCTTCTTATCTCAATTTTATCAATGAGCAATTCAGTCGCTATGCAATTTAATAACGTTCAATAACCCACAATAACAAACAAGGTTCCATTATCATGGCAAATACAATTGAGTTTATAAATTTATTGATTTAATTACTGATTTTATTGATATTTTCTCAGTGAAAATACAGGAACAAAATATTGCTGAATAAAAATCATTTAATCTATTCACAAATATTACACTTTCTTCATGGAAAAGTACGCTAAAATTTATTATATTGTAATAGCTTGAGATATTTATTAAGTGTTTTGAGTAGGGTGACCATTTGCTGTATTTTTGCCGGGACACAGCTGTACTTTTTTTGGAGCTGCTGTGTCCCGTCAAAGCCATAAAATGTCCCGGTTTTTCAAGAAGCTCAGAACCAAAAACCAATTAGTGATATTTTTGAAAAGATAAAACCAAATTTTAAATGGAAAAAATTTATTTTGCTTTTTCCATCAATAAAGAGTTAGTTTAGTCGGTTCGAATCCAAGAAGGGAAATTTTTTTATTGAAATTTTCATTCTTTTTAAATACTTTTTTGCAAGTAAATAACGTAATTTAATTAGTTTTGCAGTTAAAAGTGGTTTAAGTGATTCATAAGTGTCTTTTTATTACCAAATTAAAAATGTCCCGATTTTTTACAAAAAAGTCCCGGTTTTTTGTGAAAAAAATATGGTCACCATAAGGGCCTTTGAGTCACTTGACTCACATTTCTATGAAAAATATATTTCTAACGAATTGGTTGTTAACACTTTGTGTTTCTTTGTACGCAAAAAATTGAATTACTTTTTGTTCTGCTAATTGAGTTGGTTTCATTTATTAATTGGTCGTTGTTGATAAGCTATTTCTCCATTGTTTATATTCAATTGTGTGTAAAAAATTTACGTTCAAATAATTATAAATTCACATCAGAAAGTTCTCTTCGAATGATTTTAGTTCAGTTTGGAAATAGCTGTTCTTTAAACTTGTCAAAACTGATTAAAACTTCTTTAATTTTGTAGAATCTGACATAATTTCAGATGAAACTGGTTAATTTTTTTCAGAATTTTTTTTTAAAGTGACTAAATCTGGTTTAATCTGGTCACTTTTTACATGGAAATATCTAATTTAGTCACATTTTTAAATGAAACTAGTCAAATCTAAAATAATCAAACCTTGAATTTTAGCAAAAAAATTACAAATTTTAACCTTCACTTGATTTTCAACATTTATTTTCTAAATGTTCACTCGAGCAAAAACACACAATATTTGTTAGTAAATTCAATCAACTTGTTGCATGAGTTCAAACCATGTCCTAACCAATTCAATAATAATAAAATTAACTTCAACAATGTAATTACTAACAATTACTCTTTGTATGACTTTTGAGAGCAATTTTTGGCACATGCTAAAAATAATGCCAATTATTTTCGTCACAGTATGATCGTTGAATAAAATAAAAGATTATCTTCAACAAAATATTTTTTACAGGTCAAATTTAAGGTTGTTGAAAATAACATTGACAAATATTTTTTCTTAGAATTAACCGCACTCTTTAATATATGCTTGGATATACATATATATGGGCAATTCTCCAGATGAGTTGAGTTTTGAAAAAATGATCTTTCAAATTACGTCTAATACAATGTCAATGAGGCAATGCGCAAAAAAAAATTTCTTGAAATTTATCTTAAATACAACGAATTGAAACTTACAATTAGTCTTAAAACATGCAATTTAATTGCTTCTTTTTATTTTGCTACTAAATTAAGGAAATATCAATAGCTGAAGGAGATATTTTCAATTTTTTGTTTTCAATATTTAGTATTTTATCGTGGACATGAAAGAAAAAAAGCGTCAGCAATTTCTCGAGGACAAAATTTTCACTCGAAGAATTGATTTTTCTTGTAAAATTTCCATTAAAGTTGTTAATATTATTAATCAGTATTATAGAAAAGATAATTTCCTATCGATTAGTATGTATTTGACTGATCAAAGAATATTTTTTGATAGTTAATTTTCGATTCTTCAGATGAAAATTCCATTTTTTGTCCTCGAGAAATCGTCCGAAGAATCGAAATATTTCCTTAATTAGAGTAAGTTGAGTGTGTCTAAGTAGACAGAATTGAAGGATTTGTAGAATTCTACTAGATTAATTTATTATCTAAAGCATTTTAGAGTAAAAAATTGATAAAAAATCCACTTTAGTACGAGATTTTTGAAAAAATTCATCTGGAGAATTTCCCATATATGGGATTCACAATATATACTTTACAATTCACCTTGGAATTCAATCTTTTTGTAGAATTTATTACGTTTGTAATCTTATTTCTGAAAAAGGCAGTAATGATTTGTTGGATAACAATCTAATGTTTTATTCCGCTCTAGATTTACACTTAGTGTAGACCGGTCGTAAAAAACTAAATTGTCTTAGCATAACTACTCCAGCTAACAGCAAAAAGTCGTAAAATGAACAATTTTTAGCTGCATTAAAAGAGTTGCAACTAAAATTAAAATTCTTAGCACAAAGTCAATATAACCTTCTCCAAGTTCAATAGCAACTTATTCATTCCATAAGCCAAACAAAATACTCAAAAACAACTGTAAATACAACAACATATCATGTGTCAACTTGTTCCCATTGAGGAAGTGTTTCTTATTCAATTCTTTACTACTTTTCACATCATTCCTAAATTATTTGCCAATTTTCTTCTTTTTCATTGGTCGACGCATCAATGCCACAGGTTGAATATGAAGAATTGAAATGAATTTATTGACCTCATGGGTTTCGATGGATATTTTCGACTTATTTGTTACTGTAAATTGTTATTCATTATTTTGAGGACTTACTAAGAGTAATGAGAATTTTGAACTCTTGAGGGTCGTTCATCAATATAACTTTAGTCTTAGAATTTTCATCTTCTATAAAAAGTTAGCTCAAAAATGTTTTGTAATATTTATTTTATTTGAAATTTTTAGAACTCATAACGAAAATTCTGAGAAATAAAAACTCAAGAAATTCTTACGTATTTCGTTATAGATTTGTGCATGCAAAGTCCAATGAATGTTGTAAAAAAAATCATTTTGTATTATGTTGTCGAATGTGGTAGACTCTCTTTTCAAGGTCATAAAGAAAGCAGTATACAGTGGTCCCATTTTTAAAAAGAAGTGCAATTGACCCCTTTTTGAAAAAAACGCACCAGAAATATTTGGGATAGCTTTTTTTTAAAGTTGATATAGGTAGAAATATATCCCCAAAATTTCAGACTTTTTGGTCTACCTGGTGCCATATGGCAGGTCCTCAAAGTTGGTGGTAGGTGAATTTTTGGAATTTTCTTGAAATTCACTTGAGCTCAATTTTCGTGGAAAGTACTTAATCAAATGAAAAACTGTTTTCAGTTTCTGAAAGTACTTGAAATCACCAATCTTTTAGCCTTTAGCCAAGAAAAAAAATTTCATGTATGGCTGACTAGTGACTGATCTAGTGTCAAAATTTGGTGAAAATGGGGTCTATAAATTTTCGTGCATGCCGCAAAGAACTTTCAACATTCGAGCCGTTAATTTTGTTACGTTTTTATAAAAGTATAATGTAAGACCTTTCCAAAATGGGGTTTGGTTTTGCTCAACTTGTCCGAAACTAGAAGTACTGGCTGTTCAAAGTTTGGTAAAAAGTCAGAATTCCAAAAAAATTATTCTTAAAAAAACACACAAAAAAATAATTTCTTTCTCAAAATATGTTTAAATTAAGTTTTTTGAACTTTTGTGCGATAAATGTGTTATTTTTAATTGATTTTTGAAGAAATTTCTAAAAAAAAGTCATTTTTTGGAACCCCATGCTGGTTGCTATAGCACCAATTATAATACCTTACTTTGACCACTATAACTTTTCACAGGATTAATTTTTTTTAAATCTGTTTTCTGTATTTTGTAGCCTAAGTTAATATCTTTCTAAAAATATATAATACTTGATAGTATAGTAGGATTTTGGTTATAAATGAGGCCCTTGTTTGTGACCGACCTTGACCGACGCAATTTAAAAAAAATAATGAAACCTCATTTTTTGATATGGTATTTTTAAGCAAAATTAGATGTTGGAATTAAGTTTTTAATGTTTAATCTTGATTAATATTGTACAAAAAATTCAAATTTTGTGTTTTAGAAACTTTTTGTTCACTGTGGGTAGTCTCATAGAATGTACCATAGTAGTCTCTACTGTGGTCAATAAATCTTACTATTGAACTTATTTAACTGACTTCTGTTGATTTATTTATGATATTTATGCACATTAAAAGCAAAATACATTGGTTTTTAGTATAATATATTGAAAAATTGTAATTTTTGTCAATTTTGTTTGAGATTGGCTTGCGTCGGTCACATTCAATCCACCCTCATGGAAACAAGAACTAACCTATAGACAAGTATTATATAGTTTTGTGAAGATAATAACATCAGATAGTAAGATCAGAAAACAGAAACAAAAAATATTGCTCTTGAAAAAAGTTATGTCCGCTTAAGTAGCCCCAAAAGGCGTCTAGTCGACAACCAGCATAGGCAAATATACTAAAATGAAAATTTCTTGCCTATTATAATTTGATATCATGTTTTCTAAGTTTCTTTATGACTTTTAATTACTTTTTGGCTCAAATTTTTTAAAAGTATATTTAAATTTTTTATTTTAGTATATTTGCCTATGCTGGTTGTCGACTAGACGCCTTTTGGGGCTACTTAAGCGGACATAACTTTTTTCAAGAGCAATATTTTTTGTTTCTGTTTTCTGATCTTACTATCTGATGTTATTATCTTCACAAAACTATATAATACTTGTCTATAGGTTAGTTCTTGTTTCCATGAGGGTGGATTGAATGTGACCGACGCAAGCCAATCTCAAACAAAATTGACAAAAATTACAATTTTTCAATATATTATACTAAAAACCAATGTATTTTGCTTTTAATGTTCATAAATATCATAAATAAATCAACAGAAGTCAGTTAAATAAGTTCAATAGTAAGATTTATTGACCACAGTAGAGACTACTATGGTACATTCTATGAGACTACCCACAGTGAACAAAAAGTTTCTAAAACACAAAATTTGAATTTTTTGTACAATATTAATCAAGATTAAACATTAAAAACTTAATTCCAACATCTAATTTTGCTTAAAAATACCATATCAAAAAATGAGGTTTCATTATTTTTTTTAAATTGCGTCGGTCAAGGTCGGTCACAAACAAGGGCCTCATTTATAACCAAAATCCTACTATACTATCAAGTATTATATATTTTTAGAAAGATATTAACTTAGGCTACAAAATACAGAAAACAGATTTAAAAAAAATTAATCCTGTGAAAAGTTATAGTGGTCAAAGTAAGGTATTATAATTGGTGCTATAGCAACCAGCATGGGGTTCCAAAAAATGACTTTTTTTTAGAAATTTCTTCAAAAATCAATTAAAAATAACACATTTATCGCACAAAAGTTCAAAAAACTTAATTTAAACATATTTTGAGAAAGAAATTATTTTTTTGTGTGTTTTTTTAAGAATAATTTTTTTGGAATTCTGACTTTTTACCAAACTTTGAACAGCCAGTACTTCTAGTTTCGGACAAGTTGAGCAAAACCAAACCCCATTTTGGAAAGGTCTTACATTATACTTTTATAAAAACGTAACAAAATTAACGGCTCGAATGTTGAAAGTTCTTTGCGGCATGCACGAAAATTTATAGACCCCATTTTCACCAAATTTTGATACTAGATCAGTCACTAGTCAGCCATACATGAAATTTTTTTTCTTGGCTAAAGGCTAAAAGATTGGTGATTTCAAGTACTTTCTGAAACTGAAAACAGTTTTTCATTTGATTAAGTACTTTCCACGAAAATTGAGCTCAAGTGAATTTCAAGAAAATTCCAAAAATTCACCTACCACCAACTTTGAGGACCTGCCATATGGCACCAGGTAGACCAAAAAGTCTGAAATTTTGGGGATATATTTCTACCTATATCAACTTTAAAAAAAAGCTATCCCGAATATTTCTGGTGCGTTTTTTCCAAAAAGGGGTCAATTGCACCTCTTTTTAAAAATGGGACCACTGTGCAGTAGTGAGAAGGAATGTGAAGAGAATTTCGTATTTTCTCGATAAATTATTTATTTTCGATGAGTCATTTGATAATGCTGTGGACTTTTAGGCTCACAATATGCAAAAATATGTATATCGAAGCATTGACTGAAAACAAGGTATTGAATTGCGGGCAAAAGTTTGACAAACACTGCCTTATTGTGAGACTGTGAGCTATATTTCCTGTTAATATGATTAAAAATATGACATTTTTTTTAAATAATAATATTTTATTTCTGTATGTTAAGTATGTACAAAAAAAAATTTAAAATACATGTGCTTGAGGTTGGTTTTTAAGGAACCAGACTTGAAGTCTTTTCGTCACTTAGTTTTGGTTTTAGATTTGAACTGTTTTTGCTTTATTCAGAATTTTGTGCTGCAAGACGAATGTTGAAATTCGCTTGCAATTTTCTGACGTACTCCTCGATGGAGGGTACTTTTGCTTCTGTGTGTAGATCTTTGATCTTTTCATATCTTGATTTGTTGAGAACGATTCTCAGGAATTTGTTTTGTAAAACTTGAAGTTTTTGAAGATGAGTTTTTGCCATGCTTTCAAAAGCTGGACAACCGTACGTGAAGATCGGTCTGATGGCTAGCTTGTAGATGAGAAGTTTGTTACGAACGTCGAGATGTGAATTTCTGCTGATAAGCGGATACAGCAATCTGAGTGCAGTGTGAGCTCTGTCACTCACGTACTCCACATGCTGCTTTAGAGTCACTCTCTTGTCGATGACCATTCCCAAATATTTTGCTTCGTTTTCCCACTTGATGTTTTCGTTGAGAAATTTAATGTTGTTTCTTGGAAGTTGCCTGGAGTATCTGTTTGTGATGAATAAGGCTTGAGTCTTCTGTTTGTTTAGATTTATCTTCCATTTGTCCATGTATTGTTGGACTCTTCTTCCTGTGTGTTGAAGGTGTGTCACTACATCTGCTGAATTTTCTGAAGAATGATACAACGCTGTATCATCTGCGAAGAGCGCGATGTTTTCCGTTGTCTCTCGTACAATATCTTGTGTGAAGATGTTGTAGAGAGTTGGTGAGAGCACTGCTCCTTGTGGGACGCCGAATTTGATTTTCTTGGTTTCTGACAACTGACCTTTTATAAAAACTGAGAAAGATCTTTCACTGAGAAAAGAACTAACAGTTTTTATGAGAGGCAGCGGAAACCTGAGCTTGAGCATTTTATACAACAGTCCGTTGTGCCAGACTCTGTCAAATGCTTTTTCTACATCTAGGAAGATCATTCCTGTTGATTTCTTCATTTTGATGTTTTCTTTTGCTGTTTTGATGACTTTGATGAGTTGGTGAGATGTTGATCTTCCTGTGCGGAAGCCACATTGCTGATTAGGGATGATGTTGTTGTCTTCTATATGTTCATTGATTCTGTTCAGCAACACTCTCTCCAATATTTTGCTTATCGAGCTTAGCAGACTTATTGGTCTGTAACTGCTTACTTCGTTTGCTGGTTTTCCCGGTTTTGGGATTGGAATTACTTTTGCGTGCTTCCAAATCTTTGGGAAGTGATTGAGTTTAAGACAGGAGCTGATGATGAACTTCAGGTATTCAAAACCTTTAGGTGGAAGGTTTTTGATGAGTATGTTGTTGACGTCATCTAGACCAGGAGCTTTTGAATTTTTCAGATTTCTCACGATGCTCAGGATTTCGTTAACGTCTGTTAATTCTGGACTGTCTTCATTGTTCTGTTCTAGTGCTTCCTTGACTGTGTTGTTTACTTCTTGGGTATGCTCTGGGTCGTTTTGTTCAAGTGGATTTTCGTGTGTTGAACGAAAATACTCGCTGAGGACGCTGGCTTTTTCCTTGTTTGTGATGAACGTTTTTTCTGAGCTTGTCAATGGTGGCATTGATTTTGTTCCTTTTTTGCAGTGTTTTGCAATGCGCCAGACAGTTTGATTCGATGGTTTGATTTCTGATAGGCGTTTGTTCCAGTTTTTGTTTTTGAGTTCTTTTATGTTTTCATTGATGATCTTCTGCAGGATATTCAATTCAGCTTTAATTTGATTATCTCTGCTTCGTTGCCATCTACGTCGAAGACTTCTTTTTGTTTTGATTAAATCTTTGATTTCTTGTGTGAGTCTCGTCGATTTGAAGTTGATCTTTTTCTTTTTCACATTTTAAAAATATGACAAGTTACCTTTAAATTTTAATTTTTATTGGACGTCACCAATTTCTCCAGTCTTTTATAATTCTCCGAATACTAAATAATTTAGAATTTCAAAAAAGCTTCCGTAACTAAAAAATTCACATGAATTCGTAAGAGTTTCCTAATCATTCATATCTATTTATATTCTATTGCGCAATTCATAATTTTCAATGTTCCATTTAAATTATGAATGATATCCTTTGCTTGAATATATAAATCAATATTAATGCCACACAAACAAAATTATAGCGTGAAACACAAAAACGTTTTTAATGAATCAAATCTAGAGTGACCATCTGCGTGGTTATTAAACGAATTATGTTTATTTTCAAATTTTCCTTTATGTTTTGTATTTTTTGAGAAAATCCAGAGGGCGTAGCCGGGTTTTCTCAGCTAAGATCAGTTTTTGTATTTCTGGCAAAATGAAGCCATTTAGAAAGGTAATTAGTTATTTAAATTGTTCCTTGAATTCAATCCTACGATTTTAGACATATTTTATTAAATTTGGAGCTATTATATTGGCTAAAAACTCGGCTAAAGCTAAATTTGGAGCTCAATATAACTCCAAATTGAGTAAAATATGTCTAGAATCGTAGTAGTTAATTTAAGGAACAATTTAAATAACAAATTAGCATTCTAAATGGCTTCATTTTGCCAGAAATACAAAAACTGATCTTAGCCGAGAAAATCGACTTCGCCCTCTGAGAAAATCTATAAAATGTCCTGTATTTTCATGAAAATTAGTTGCCCACCCTAACCGAATCAACATGTGTCTCTTAGTGATTTTAGAGTTTATTTACATTTAGTGTAGAAATCAGATGAATAAAAATGTAAGCTTATTATTGCTAGGGAAATGTTGAAGATGAAAATCTTACGTAGGAATTCGCAGTATTGAAAAATCCATATTTTTATGTTTGAAATTTTATTGGTTTATGTTTTTTAATTCACAAATTATGCAAAATTTATTATTATATTTTTAATGCGCAAATTATTTTTATATTTAAGACGTCATCCTGAGTTGTAAAAAATTTTTTAATTTTAAAACCCACATCAACTCCCACTCAGGTTACAACTTTTTTAAACACATACATTTTAAATATTTAATGTCACATGAGAAACACATGATAATAGTAATGATCATTATTTTTGAGTAATTTTATTGTTATGCTCAACAAGTGCCAGTCAAATTTAACATGCCGCACGAGACAAAAGATATTTTTTTTCAGATATTTTTAGAATTTATTATATGTAGATTTCATTGGAAGTGAACATATTTTGAGTCTGACACAAAGAATTTCTTGAAATAACAACGATGATGAGGAACTGAATTTTTAGTGGGTAAGGATGAAGAATAAGCAGGTGAAAAAGTTGATGATAAATTAATTTGAAAACTTTTTTGACTTTTTAAATGGATAAAAAAATATTTTAAAATTATATTGAGACAATTAATGAAATTTGTGGCATTTTCAGGTTCATTAATTATTTTTAATGTTGATAGATCAAGATAAGTTTATTTAGTTATGATGGCCAGAGGCAAATTAAAAATTTGTAGATTTTTTGAAAAATGTCCCGGTTCTTTGCGAAAAACATCTGGTTACCCTAAAAAAACTAATAAAATCTACAGCATATTTTTGAAAAATTTATAAAGTTTCTAACCTACCCACTATGGGAAAAAATTGAAAAAAAGCGGCCATCCACTTTTTTTTGGGAAGATTTCAAATATCCATTCCAAAGTGATTTATTCTTGTAGAGGACATAAAAGTAGACTTGTATGCCAAATTTCAGGTCATTTGGGGCTAGTTTCGTGATTCTAGGGCTGTTTGAAGTTGAAAAGAGGTGAAAAATCCGATTTTTTCACACCCTATTCAAGCTGGAAATTCTCTACAATGGTAAAAGATATTAAAAAACGGGTTTCGGTTCCTAATAATGCTATATAAGAGCTTTATTTTGACATACCACAAAGTTTATAATTTTATAGTTTTGGTACCGGTATGGTAGGAAATGTATGAAAATCATAGAAAAAATACCTTTGGACATGCCGCAACTACCTTAGATGCCCAAGTTCCCTAAGTTTTTTTTATGGATTCGTATAACTCGTGACTTCTAGTTTTCAAAACTGTATGCACATTTTCTCGACTCGTCGACATTTTTAAGTTATCTCGGTTTTAGTGAGTCGATCTATATTCGACCGAAAACCAACATTTCTTATAAAAAAATGAGAAGTATGAAAATAAATATTGTTTTTGATGTTATTTGGTTACTAATACCATTTCAAGACAAATTGCAAAAAAAAATTTTCTAAATGTTCAAAATCTACGGAGATACGGGGTGCATATGTTCTCTGACGACTTGGCCCTTTTTCACCACACTCAAATAGCTGTATCTCTTACAGGATGTAATATTTTTTAATTCTGTTTGCTGTCAATTATAGCTTAGATCAGTATCTTTCTAAAGATGTATAATACTTGATGGCTGAGTATGGTATTGGTCATGAACTCGGCCCTTGTTTGTGACCGACCCCAAACTAGTGAAAATCTCAAAAACACCTATTCTTGATATACTGTTTAAAAACATATTAAGACATTATAAATAAGTTTTTTATATTCAATTATGATAATTATGACTCCTAAAACTCAAATTTTGTGTTTTTGGAATTTTCTGCTACCTGTGGATAGTATCTTGATAGCCTCCAAAGATGTACCCTAGTAGTCTCTATTTGGTCACCAAATCTTGCAACTAAACTTATTTTAAAAACTTTTATCCATTGTTTTATGCTACTTATGCATATTATAGGCAAAATACATATGCTTTTGGCACAATTCATTGAAAAGCGTAGTTTTGAAATTTTTGATGCTAATTCAAAAGCATTAGAGTCAAAAAGTAATTAAAAGTCATGTAGAAACACAAAAAAGGCAAAAAAAGCCAAAATGGACATGAAATTGTTAAAACTGCGCTTTTACCCATGCTGGTTGTCGACTAGGTGGTTTTTGAGACTACTTAAACTATCATAACTTTTCATTAAAGGAATAATTTTCAATTTTTTCTGCTTTATTTACTAACTGATATTAATACCTTTACAAAAATGTATAATACGTGTATATATCTTAGTCCTTGCTGCCATGGGAGTGCATTGAATGTGGTCGACCCTTGCCCATCTCGAATAAAGTTCCCAAAAATCTCAAATTTTCAATGAATTGTGCCAAAAGCATATGTATTTTGCCTATAATATGCATAAGTAGCATAAAACAATGGATAAAAGTTTTTAAAATAAGTTTAGTTGCAAGATTTGGTGACCAAATAGAGACTACTAGGGTACATCTTTGGAGGCTATCAAGATACTATCCACAGGTAGCAGAAAATTCCAAAAACACAAAATTTGAGTTTTAGGAGTCATAATTATCATAATTGAATATAAAAAACTTATATATAATGTCTTAATATGTTTTTAAACAGTATATCAAGAATAGGTGTTTTTGAGATTTTCACTAGTTTGGGGTCGGTCACAAACAAGGGCCGAGTTCATGACCAATACCATACTCAGCCATCAAGTATTATACATCTTTAGAAAGATACTGATCTAAGCTATAATTGACAGCAAACAGAATTAAAAAATATTACATCCTGTAAGAGATACAGCTATTTGAGTGTGGTGAAAAAGGGCCAAGTCGTCAGAGAACATATGCACCCCGTATCTCCGTAGATTTTGAACATTTAGAAAATTTTTTTTTGCAATTTGTCTTGAAATGGTATTAGTAACCAAATAACATCAAAAACAATATTTATTTTCATACTTCTCATTTTTTTATAAGAAATGTTGGTTTTCGGTCGAATATAGATCGACTCACTAAAACCGAGATAACTTAAAAATGTCGACGAGTCGAGAAAATGTGCATACAGTTTTGAAAACTAGAAGTCACGAGTTATACGAATCCATAAAAAAAACTTAGGGAACTTGGGCATCTAAGGTAGTTGCGGCATGTCCAAAGGTATTTTTTCTATGATTTTCATACATTTCCTACCATACCGGTACCAAAACTATAAAATTATAAACTTTGTGGTATGTCAAAATAAAGCTCTTATATAGCATTATTAGGAACCGAAACCCGTTTTTTAATATCTTTTACCATTGTAGAGAATTTCCAGCTTGAATAGGGTGTGAAAAAATCGGATTTTTCACCTCTTTTCAACTTCAAACAGCCCTAGAATCACGAAACTAGCCCCAAATGACCTGAAATTTGGCATACAAGTCTACTTTTATGTCCTCTACAAGAATAAATCACTTTGGAATGGATATTTGAAATCTTCCCAAAAAAAGTGGATGGCCGCTTTTTTTCAATTTTTTCCCATAGTGCTACCTCAATTTTTTTCAATACAAAAAATTTTAGTTTATCGATAAATAAATCTAAATTAAATCAAAAACTTGAAAAATTTGTTTATAATGAATATATTTTACCGGTTCCACATACAATCAACCGACTTTTGATCACTAATTATTGAATTTAAAATTTTATCTCTTTTATCAGAAAAAATTTAATGCTGGATTCAAGTTTTTAGAAGGCTTCATTCAAATTCCAATATCATTCACTTACACATCTCAGTGCAAATTAATTTTAGCTTTTGTGATAAGAAGATAATACGAATCAGATAATAATTTAAACGTGACTTGAATGTTTGGATTTTTCAGTCATTGTCACAAGATTGTTGCATCACTGATTTTTTTGCTTTTAAATTCAGTCACGTAAGCGCATAAAGTTAATTTTTTAGGCTGTCCATCGACTTTCGACAGAACAGAGGGACATGTCCCGATTTTAACCCTAAAAAAGTGAGACAGTCTGAAATTTATAGTAATTTTTTGTAAATTTTTAGTACTGTCTAAAGATATGATACAGGAAACTTTAGTGAAAATAAAATGATTTTTTAAAAGAAATCAAAAATTCTTTAAAAGAATTTCTTTTCTGACCAAGAAAAAAAAGTACTGTCTAAAAACAGTTTTGCAAAAGCAAGACATTTGGATATTTGGTTCCAAAGTGGAACTGTCCTGCCAAGAAGTAAGCAGATGGACAGCCTACATTTTATTCACTTCCCAGTGACAAAGAAAATGTTTCACAAAATTAACATCAGAGGAAAGTCAACGAACGTCAATTCCTATTTCTAGTTCAACATCAAATACTCCCGAAATAAATATTCCGTAATTTTCTTTTTCACATGAAAATTGACTCACGTGAACAGCGTGTTCATGTTTTTTATCGACCGACTTATTATCAGCACGTAATTACATTCTTACCAGCTCGATATGGAGTTATTCGGAAATCACGCAGACAGGAATTTTTATTGTTGTTTATTGTTTTATTGTTGAATGTTTTAGTCTCGTTTTGTCACTCATTTGCGATTGATTTGATAATGTTCACGGAAATGTCGAATGACGATTACTCACGTGAGAATTTTGTGCTGAAAAAAATGTGGGATTTTGTGCTTTTTTCTGAATTATATGAAAGCTTTGAACAAATTTACTTAAATTGAGAATTTTTGTAGCAATCGACTATGGAAACACTGTATATTTTTCACAGACGTTCACGTTATGAAATCTTACGCAACGTGGCTAAAGCCAATTCTCGTTAGACAGCTTGGCATCACATTCTTTTATTAAATATGAGAAAATCCACAGGTACCTGCAAATTTTCTATCACAATATTTTTTGGAATTTTATTATTTACTCAAAATCATCTCATTCATATTCGAAGTGCTCTATTTTCATTACCATTAACATGAAAATTCCAAAAGTAAACGGTAACAACAAACAGCGAATAATTTGAACAAAAAGCAAAATGAATTGACAATGTTTACGTCATATTGACTAAACAAGATGAGAAAACATTCATGAAGAAAAAGAATCTGAAAAGGGCAATCAACTCTGTTTACAAATGGTCATATGACTTTTATTACATTCTGCGGTTGATGCTCATTAACTATGAAGTTTATATGAATTACGATTAAGTAGCACAACAGATACGTAGTTAGGGGTGAATTAGTGGGACAAATAAAATATTGCGATGTCTTCTGTAGCTCAAATTTTTATGGAAATTGATTGTTGATTTAAGGTTAATAGTCATCAAAACTTCTACCCCACCTTGATGTTTAATGACTTTGTTTATAGACCACTCAAAATTTGTTGATAGTGTCAATAAAAATCATCAATTTATTTCACAATTTAATCAATCATTTTCACATCAGATATTTTTATTAATACCTAATATGGGAAGAAAATCACGAAAATCGTTATCAGTAGCTTATAAATAAATATTGACTCGGCTATTTCATCCTCGTGGATTAAATAAAAGTAAATGTCATTAAAACACTGCTGATTTTTCCCAACGGATAATTCTGTGATAAAAAGTAGGGGACTCGAATATTCAAATTAAATTATCCTTTAATTATTATACGGATGAGTTCATGATATTCATGATTATGCGAGAATTAAGTTTGTTTCAATATGGGCTATAAAGGGATCGTTTCTAATAGAAAGTGAACGATCAAAAAAAAATTGAGTGCGAATTGGAGATTTCAAGGTTATGGACCCTCCCTTTGGTAGTAATAAATAATCGCATCACTTTTCTAACAACTTAAGACTCTGGATAATATCTATATCATTATCCTCACTTCATCTTATATTCGTCATCTTTTCATCCAAGAAAGACCTTTAAACTTTCTTCAATTTCTTCTACTCTCGTTTCCATAATTTTTCACTTAATCAACTTGATATCCCATAAATTTTCATTAAGACATGATGAAGAAGATATCACGCAGTTGAGAAAAACATCAAGACATGCACTTTCCACGTGAGTCTCATAAATTTGTCTCACATTTTTATCATTCACACAGATTAATACTTTCCTTCGTTTCATTCTGGCATGGTGACGGGTCGTGGACGAAATATTTTTCCTTCTTTTTGCTTCATTGGATGATGAGAAAAAACAGATTTGTTTTTGTTTTGAGATGAAAAACAAAAAGTGGAAATTTTTTTATGTTTCTCTTTTTTTGATGAATATTAATAATTATTATTCTTTGTGCAATAGTAGAGATGTCAAATACCCCAAATAGTAAAACCCAAATATTTGTACAAATACCAAAAAGTTTTTTGTATGGAAAAAACCAAAAAAATATTATATATTAGCAATAATGGGGTCTAAATTTTGTCTAGAAAACCCTATTTCACTAATAAAGTGCGTCAGAATTTAAATGATTCAGAAATTAAAATACTTAACAATTTATAGATAAAGTTTTAGGCACTGCATGAAAAAAAAATATATTTTTCCACAAGAATCATGCAAAAGTCAGTAGAAATAATTAAATTAAATATTTTCATAACTAAATCAAATTTAGAGAACAGAATTCTCAAGAAATAATAATATCTCTTCTTAAAACAATTCTGTTAATTAATTGAGCTAAACAAAATCTGAAACTGAATACTTCAAAATGTGTTCAAAACTTTATTAATGAGCTTTTTTTCTTCAAATTTATTGAAAATTAAGTCAAAATTATTAAAAATTTGATATCAAAGTGTACAAAATTTAACAAGATATAGTTTTTGAATCTCATTTTAAAAATAATTTTTTGTACCCAAATTATTTGGGTGTAAACCCAAGTATTTGTATGACCCCAAATAGTGCTAAAAAACCCAAATACCCAAATATTTGTTATTTGTATCTGACATCTCTATGCAATAGTTTGATATTTAAATGACAAGTTCATGAGCGTTTCTCTTAAAATTTAACCATATTTCAAAAAATAGTCAATTTTGTCGTCCCCGGAATAGAGAACTCCTAACCCGATTCTTCAACAACAAAAACCTACGTTGGAAGTGAAAATGTTTTTTATTCTGACAAAAAAATTAATTTTACTCTGCAGATTTAATAGATCAAGTTCATCATCATTTACTGAGAAGGAATAAATAGAATTTTTCGTAGATATTCAGTGACATAAATTTACCAAAATTACTGTTTTATCACAAAAATATGAAAATAAATATTTTTGACTTGGATCTCAAAAGTTAATTTTATTCACATTAAAAGCTTTATTTTTTTCAGTAACTTACATGATTGATTAGATTTGATGTTTCAAAATAGCTAGTATTTTTCACTGAAATATAAATAATATTGTGCATTTATATATTTTCTTGGTGTTTCAATGTCAAAAAGTGACTGAAGAATAAAAATTCCTTCATATAACAAAAGAAGATTTTTTAATTTTTATCTTTTTATTGCATCTGAATTGTAGGTTTAAGAGAACGTGGTTTAAATATTGTCAAAAAAAGAAATAAGTGTCCATGAGAATTATACAAATATTTGAGTAGCAAAATAATTTTAAGAATATTAAAAAAAATCCTTTCAAAATCACACAACAAAAATATTGACAATTTCATAAAGGTCAACGATTTTTATTTTATTTTCAAATTTTTCCTGAATTCTTTTTGAAAACAATACAAATATTTGAACAAATTTTCGAATGCATAACGAACAGCTCTAAAAGTTCTTATTTAGAATAAATATTTATTTTGCATAAATATGATCTCGACTCTCACATTTCATTAGAAATTGTCACCAAATATCGAACAAAAAGACTAGCAAATATTTCATCAACTCAAATTCTCACGTTTAATCATTATTTATTCAACTAATTAGTGCCATATTCATCCTAAATATTACGAATCGCGAAACAAAAAACCTAAGAATAACATAAGCAAATTTTTTGTGTAATGGGTTGACCAGATATTTTTTGGTACAAATATTATATTTTTCCGATCAACTTTTTATTGGCTCGGCACTTAAGTTCATCTTATTTAGTAGTGTAAATCGAATACTTTTTAGAAATAGAGAACATTTTACAAAAACAAAAGGCAATTTATGAAAATATATAACACATTGAAAAAGTGGAGAACAGATGGGCATCCTGGTATTGGGTGAGGGAATGCGAAAAGTTATATTACGGACAGTTTGTAAATATTGAGTCATAAAAAGAAGATGATATAAATAAAGTTGAAGGAATTATGTCTCAATTTTGTGTATATGTTTGAAAGAATGGCAAATAAAATGGGGAATATTGTTATTTTTATTAGGACGAGAAACAAGGAATTAATTAAATTTTGTTTGCTATTTAAGAAGTAAAATTTGCATTAGGATTAGAGACTTATTCTACAGCTTCAAATGGAAGCTAGAATCTCCATATCCTATCAAAGGCGAGCTATAAAAATAAACTAATGATATCTTATAATTTCTCTCTTATTTCTTCTGATTCTAGTCATCATGTTCCTCAATGACGAGTTCGAGTTTATTCACAAAAGAGAAAAGGATCGAACACATTGGGGCTGGTATGCTGCAGCTGCATTTTGTTACGTTTCAGCTATGGTCTGTGGTAACATGGCTTTAAGATGGATCTCATATCCGACACAAGTTATTGCTAAATCATCTAAACCTATTCCAGTTATGGTGAGTATGATTTTATAAAATTTTTGTTTTTATTCCCTTTTTTCTCAATTTTTTTGAGTTGATTTTGACTTTTTGGGAATTTTTGTATTTTCAAATTTGAAACTTTTGATATTTTTTTAATGAAAGTTGAACTTAAAATAATATTTTTATCCTCTTTCAGTTTATTGGTGTCTGTCTAGCCAGAAAACGCTACACAATTCAAAAATACATATTTGTGATCCTAATCGTTGTCGGTGTCATGCTGTTCGTCTATAAAGACAAAAATGAGAAAAATGGATCTTCCAAAGATATCGCTGATGCACTAAATGCCACAGTAACAACTTTGAGTCCAATTACGACTACAATAACAACAACAATCACGGAAGCGATAACAACAATGAAACCGACAGCTGATGATGCTCATTTGGGATATTTGGGATTAGCATTAGTCAGCATGAGTCTTTTAGCTGACGGAGTCCTCGGTGCTGTTGAGGATAGAATGCGAGCAGCTACAAAACCAGCAGCTTTAAATTTCATGTTTTCAATCAACATGTTCAGTGCAATTATTTTATTCTTTGGTTCCATTGCGACTTTTGACATTGTTGATTTTTATAATTTTGCAACGAAATATCCAGACGTTCTGTATAAAATTGGACTTGCTGCTCTGGTCGGATCACTCGGACAAATCTTCATTTTCATGATGATCTCAGATTTTGGACCACTTCCATGTTCGATTGTTACAACAACAAGAAAACTGTTTACGGTCATAATTTCAGTGCTTTTTATGGGAAATGAAATTACATTAAGACAAATTTTAGCAACAGCTGTTGTATTTGGTGCGCTTTTTGCAGACTCACTTATTGGTAAAAAGCATCTTTGTGGACCAAGAATTGAAGGTGAGGCTAAACCAGTTCCAGTTGAGGATCCAGATCTTGAAAAGAATGGAAAGTTTCAGTTTGAAAATGGCAGTGCTGTTGAAATGGAAAAATTGAATGGAGTTAAAAACTAAGAAATAAGTTAAAGACATAAAATGATGTTAAATTATAAAAGCATTTATTGTAAAATTAGATGATAATTTAAAAAATATATTAATCTAAGAATGGAATTGAGTTGGTATTGAAGTAAATAATTAAAAAAGAACCCAGTTATTTATGAATTTTTGTTTTAGGCTTGAATGGAACTAATGTCTTTTCAGATCAGGTAATGTTGTTCTGGACAATTGTACAAATTTTATAAAAATCCGGAACATAAAGGAAAATTGGAAAATTATCGGAAATTTTCGTGAAGAAAATCCAGGACGTAGAACAAAATTTTAAAAAAATTCGGGATAATCCTGGAAAATAACGAACAAAAGCCTATCCAAACTAAAGTTTCTAAAAGCTTCGCCATGATTATAACACTATTACTACAGAAAGATTCTGACCTTTTTTATATCTTAAATAATTATTCTTTCTACATTTTTCATACATCCACGTAACATAGCAAGAGGGGAGAGGGTTATCGGGACCACGACCCCGGGAGCAGTGTCAAAAAGTTCATAAAATCACATAGAGGGGCGCAAAAGAATTTTATTTCTTCACGAAATATACGAATGTCCCTTAAGTCATTTTCAAATTCTCACCAGTTCAATTCCTCTTTGATTAAAAATGGGATTTAGTTTCAAAACTTTCAAAAAAAATTTTTTAAAAAAAATAGTTTTTATTTTTGTAACCCTAGTAACAAAAACCGTTATAAGATTAGTTAAAAACTAGTTGCGACTAACTTTTGTATAGCTTTTAACTATCTTTTAATGGTTTTAGCTAATGGGTAAGCTTAAAAATTGCTTACTGCTTTTTTTAAAATTTGTGCAAGTTTGTTTACGTAAATTTTGACATTTGAAAATGTTTCCATAAACTGATCAAGCCTGAAAGTGCTTTAAAGTAACGAGAAATGAAATGAAAGCTGCTTAACAGTGAAAGTCGAACAGATGTAATTAAAAAGTATGACTAAAAATATTGACAATATTAGATTGCTTTTATGCTACTGCGTGTAAAAAAGAAATTTAATAATTTTCATTTTGTAATATTTTTTAAATTTTGGCAGTTATAAGAAGTCATATAGAATTGTTAACTTTGGTAAACGTCAAAACGATGGAAAATTTTTGGAAGGAAAACATTTAGTGTTAACTTACAACTTCCACGTGAAAAATGAAAATCGATCAATTTTATTAATTCTATTAATTTATTATTATTTTTAAATAAAACTCATAGCACACCAAAAATTAAATAAAATTAAAAATTAAAATACTTTTTTATTTTACGTAGCCATATTTTTCAGATATAAATGTCAAAATGATTTGATCATATTCACATTTAAACATATTTTGGATCACAATTTTTTAAAAGAAAAAAATTGTTATATAAATACAATTTATTTCACTATTAATTTTAAATGTTCATTTTTATTTTTTTCGTCCAAAACTTTGTTAACTTTACCGTTGAGAAAATATTTGAATTTTTTATTTATTTTTAATTTTACAATTTTTTTTCAAAAGATGTCGCTGTGCGCTTTTAGTATAATAAATAGATTTTTGAAAATATATTTTACTTCTAAATAAAAATATAAATATAAATATATTTTTAATTTATTACCACATTTTACAAAAATGGAACCAATTGTATGTAATTTAATTAATATGAAAATGAAATTTCAAAGATTAAAATAAAACTTGAATAAATTGATATCATATGGAGAAAATATTTACTGAAATAATTTATTTTCATTTCTAAAATTACTAGAGTAATTTCACTTCAAACTTGGTCCTTTTGTGCTAACATTTATCTTTTTAAATTTCTTTTATCATAAATCATACCTAACTAAATTCTGTTTCTATTTAAGGGGTCGTTTACTTATTACATTCGTTTTTAAGAGGGTAAGGAGAGGTAAGTTTTTGTGTGATGATGGTAAGAAAAGTTGGAGAAGAGTCACAAAAAAATTAAAAATTTAATGAAAATAGGCTGTAATCTCCCATCATCTCACCGTAATTTAAGAATCGTCAGTAGCAATAGATTTCACTTAAAAATAGAGATGTCAGATACAAATAACAAATATTTGGGTATTTGGGTTTTTTAGCACTATTTGGGGTCATACAAATACTTGGGTTTACACCCAAATAATTTGGGTACAAAAAATTATTTTTAAAATGAGATTCAAAAACTATATCTTGTTAAATTTTGTACACTTTGATATCAAATTTTTAATAATTTTGACTTAATTTTCAATAAATTTGAAGAAAAAAAGCTCATTAATAAAGTTTTGAACACATTTTGAAGTATTCAGTTTCAGATTTTGTTTAGCTCAATTAATTAACAGAATTGTTTTAAGAAGAGATATTATTATTTCTTGAGAATTCTGTTCTCTAAATTTGATTTAGTTATGAAAATATTTAATTTAATTATTTCTACTGACTTTTGCATGATTCTTGTGGAAAAATATATTTTTTTTTCATGCAGTGCCTAAAACTTTATCTATAAATTGTTAAGTATTTTAATTTCTGAATCATTTAAATTCTGACGCACTTTATTAGTGAAATAGGGTTTTCTAGACAAAATTTAGACCCCATTATTGCTAATATATAATATTTTTTTGGTTTTTTCCATACAAAAAACTTTTTGGTATTTGTACAAATATTTGGGTTTTACTATTTGGGGTATTTGGTATTTGTACAAATAGTAAAAACCCAAATAATTGACATCTCTACTTAAAAACTCATAGCAATTTTAAATAATTTTTCAGTTTGGGCCACTTTTTCCAGAATAGGGGTTGAATTTTAACCTATTCACCCCCTGGCTACACCACTGGGTCCCATTAATTAGTTTAATGCGTTATTACAATCTAATGACAAAGGTTGTGATCACCACTGTGGATGTTTTTGGTCAAAATTGTCGACACAATTTTAATTGCACCGAAAGATGCTGGTTTGTGCTGGATCTGATTTAAGATAACTCCTTTTATTTATGCATTGAGACGTGTTAGAAAATTCATAACAGAAAAGACAGCTATGAATTTATATTACGCACATGTACAGTCACATTTTATTTACATGAGCACCATCTGGTCAGCTATATCAATAGTTTTACAAAGAAAAGCTCTTAGAATTTTCTCAAGAAAGAGTTGGTTTGCTGGAAAAGATGTCTTGTATAGCATTAAGTTGGTTCCTGTCTCTGTAATTTGTGAAACGAATTGCTGTTTACAAGTCTTTAAAATTGCGTCTAATTTAATTAAGAATAATGTTGAAAAATCACGACGTACAGATCACGCCAGAAACTTCCACGCTCTCTTGTGTTAGTTTTGAGTATAAACAAATATTACAATTAACACTGTCTTGATTTAGATTAAATATGATATTATTATTTAGTTAGAAAAAAGAATTTGAAAAACCACAGTTTTTGGAAAATTATTCCTAAAATATTTTAAAACTTCAATAATTCTTTAATTAAAGCTTCATTTTAACTAAATTAAGTACAGAATGATAGCTGCTGACTTATTTTATACATAAAATAACAAAACGAATGTAAATATCAAATAGTTTTGAAGAATTTTATGAAAAAGTAAATCTACTGGAAAAAATCTTTCGTGGATTTACCCTTTTAACAATGTCTAATATTATACCATAAAGTTTTTTTTGTACATCCACATTCTTCACTCCTATTCACTCCATTCAGGATGTAAAAATTTGCTCAACCTAATCCGGTTTTCGTCCAAACTAATTATTATCAATAAGTTGTAAAAGTATGCGGCCGAGGTAACGAGGCCGCGAAAAATTTTTGGACCACAAAATACTCGTTTTTTGAAGTTTTGAACACTTAGATGATACTTAATCCAAAAAATTTATAAACAGAAAAATGCAGACTTGCGATACACAACTTTGGCATCATTAGATTTTTTTTAAAACAGAAGCATTAATACCGTATTAAAGTAAATTCAACTATTTATATCTTACTTATATAGGCTGTAAGTTTCGTTTGCGCGACTGCAAACTTATACTCATAGAAATAATTTTACCTAACTTTAACTATTTGTATGCAAATTTTAGCCAAAAAATCGATAAAATAGCGTTTACAACATATTTGGTTAAAATTAACATTTCTGGTTAACTTAATTAATTTTTAGGATAATAGTTATGATCCGAAAAATATTAATTTAACTTTTGTTAAAAAATAACTAAATAATTGGTAAAATTAACAATATTATAAGGATCAATATTTTTTATGCCCAAATTTGCACTCAAAAAGTATTAATAGTTCAAAATGTTCAATAAAAATGAGATCCAGTATTCATCCAGAGCCTCTATATAAGATCCAGTAATCATCCAGAGCCTCTATATAAGATCCAGTATTCATCCAGAGCCTCTATATAAGATCCAGTATTCATCCAGAGCCTCTATATAAGATCCAGTAATCATCCAGAGCCTCTATATAAGATCCAGTATTCATCCAGAGCCTCTATATAAGATCCAGTATTCATCCAGAGCCTCTATACAAGATCCAGTAATCATCCAGAGCCTCTATATAAGATCCAGTAATCATCCAGAGCCTCTATATAAGATCCAGTAATCATCCAGAGCCTCTATATAAGATCCAGTATTCATCCAGAGCCTCTATATAAGATCCAGTATTCATCCACAGTCTCTATACAAGATCTAGTAATCATCCAGAGCCTCTAGGTCCGTTTATATAAGATCCAGTAAACATCCAGAGCCTCTATGTCCGTTTATATGAGATCCAGTAAACATCCAGAGCCTCTATGTCCGTTTATATAAGATCCAGTAAACATCCAGAGCCTCTATGTCCATTTATATAAGATCCAGTAAACATCCAGAGTCTCTATGTCCAATAAAAATGAGATCCAGTAATCATCCAGAGCCTTTATGATAATTAATTTTTTTTAAAAAAAAATCCTTTTTTTCTGATTTTCAAAGTGCTGTAGAATCTCAGGATTAAGTCCAAACATAGTCATGTGGGGTATTTTTGTAAACGTCATGTAGAGTACTGTAAGATAAGATACAAAGGTACATCCAGTTTGAAAAAAACCCTGGGTCGTCAGGCGTTTGAAGAAAAGTGTAATTTTTCCTAGGTTTGTCAACTTTGACAGCCTTAAAATCACTGAAAATTTCAAAATTTCCTAAAATGAATTTCCATTCCCCTGGTCGCTTGATATGTGTGACCAAATGGCAAAAAAACCAAATTTCCATATGCACATGGCTCGGCTGTGACCCTGATTACCAAATTTGTGGACCCAAAAAAACACGTTTTTCGAGGTTTTGGACCCTTAGATGATGCTTAGTGCAAAAAGTTTATATACAGAAAAATGCAGCCTCGCGATACACAACTTTTGGTATCATTAGATTTTTTTTAATTAGAAGTCTTGATACCGTACTAAAAAAAGTGTGTTTTGACCAAAACTAATAACTTACACGCTTTTGCGTGGAAGTTAATAACATTAGGTAGTGATTTACACAATCATGGAACACGAAATCGTTCAGATTATGCAATTACGTAATGTCGAACAGTTTAGGGAGCACAGAATTTCTATATTAGAGCTTTTAAAAGTTATAATAATCTTCCTCAACAAATTAAAAACTTTCATTCACTGAGCCTTATTAAAAGTCGCCTGAAAGAACACTTTTGTGAAATTTATTATTTAATTAAATGAATAGTGAAATAATTATGTAATATCAGCAAAATATAAATATTTTATGTAAAATTTATAATACAGCTTAAAGCTTAATATAAATAAATGATCTTTATACTCAATATACTTTAGCCGCTTTTCGCTGATTTGGCTTTTCGCCGATTTTTTGTACAACTTGACTTGAGTTTTTTCAAATTTCGCTGATTTTGGAAATTCTCTGATTTTTTTTTGAAAAGTTTCGCAGATTTTTTGAAATATTCGCTGATTTTTTCTCGATAAAATTCGCTGATTTTTCTTGAAAAAAATTCGCTGATTTTTCTTGAAAAAATTCGCTGATTTTTGGAAAGAAATTCGCCGATTTTTTTCCTGAAAAATTTCGCTGATTTTCTTTAAAAAATAGCTGTTTTTTCTTAAAAAATTCCGTGATTCTTTTCAACAAAATTTCCTGATTTTTTTAGAAACCTAAAATTAAATCAAATAGTTAACTGAAATATTTTCTGCATAAACCTCAGCCAAATTTCGGACGGTCCTTTGACATACATAGTAACATGCTGAAATCAAGGATTGTTGTACGCGAAACAGAATGTTGAAACATGAGCTAAACTAACTGTCTTCATTGTAGGTCTCTGAACATTGTCGGCTAAAATTCAACCAAAAAGATGATTCCATTCACAAAAAAGGTACTGAATGGGCTATTTACTTCCTTCAGTTATATGTGGTCAAAGGATAAACTTCAATTATGATAGCATATTAAACTGAAATTTGCATGTTGAAATTGTTGTTAAAGTTAGTGGGCAACCGATTAGAATTTTTTTCTTTATTAAATAAACTATGTAATCTTGCATTATTGTGCAATGATTTATACATCATCTTAAAGCTTACTTACTTTTCTTATTTAAAAACAAAAACTTCGCCTTTAGCGATAAGTTTTTGTCACTTAAATTTTAAAATGAATTTGTGGCAAAAGAAAATTTTTTTTGACCGGAAAAATGAAAAGAAAGCACTTTTCATACAAAACATCAAAAATCAAAATTTAAATTTTTTTAAACATTTTGTATCGTTAGAGAGGTAATTGAACTGCCTTTAAAACGAGGTATATGTAATTAACGACTCTTTAA
Organism: Chironomus tentans; assembly: GCA_963573255.1. NCBI lineage: Eukaryota > Metazoa > Arthropoda > Insecta > Diptera > Chironomidae > Chironomus > Chironomus tentans. The sequence continues at coordinate 21,864,418 of OY754305.1, read as the reverse complement.
GTTTGCTTTTGTGAGTAATTGAAGAAGTGTCTAATCGGTTGTTTACTAACTTTAGTAAAGTAATAAAATATTTCTGGACATGTAGGTCAATTGCTCGTAAAAATCAAGTTTGAAGAGATATCCAAGAGGTGTTTTGGGGGTCAATTTGCCAGGTTTTTTTGAGAACAAAATCCTAAAACACCACCTCAAAAAATAAATGATTGCACAGATGCGTCAACATTGGAAATGGGTGTTAATATTGAATGTTTAGTAATGATTTGAATTTTTGTTATGTCCATCAGGGGCGTAGCCAAAAAGGTCTGGGAACCCCCCCCCCAAAAAAAAAGTTTTGAACCACAGCGAGAACACGACTCAAATTTTTAGGGGGGTTGCCGAGACTCTCCTGATGAACAGGACTTAAATTTGGACTTAAATTTGAAAGTTGGTAAAATATGTTTCCTATTAGACAAGTTGACTCTTTTAACATGGACATATAGTGTTGTCAGATCATTAACAGTTACAGATTGTATTTCTGGTTTAACAGCTTTAAGCAAGGTTTAGGTCAAGAAAATCCGGCTATACTAAAATGGATACCTGGGCATAGTGACATTGAAGTAAACGAGAAAGTAGATTAATTAGCTAAGGAAGTTTGCGGAATATGATCAAATCATTGATACTAATGTGTCTCGTAAAAGCACCTATTAAGGCACTGAGATCACTTCTTGATAATTCTAGATCCGATAATTTATTCCTATTTTAGGACCAAACAGACTCTTAACAGACGTACATAATCTCTGCAAATGTAGGTCATTACATATACAACGTGTTAAGCACTTCATTGTAGATCTAGGCTGTATATCTGCATGATCTTTTAGGACTGTCCTCCATTTTTGAAATTGATCCTCTGTCCTCTGAAAGATTCGATTTGTCTTCTATTTTCATATTGTTCTTTTTGTTTTTCACATTATTCTCTATGTCTGTTGAAATGTCCTATCATTTATCATTCAGATTTATTAGTGAAGCTATGATGATGTATCATGGATTCTTTAAATAAAATTCATTCGATTTCTTTGATTTTTATCAACAAAATATTTTATTATTATCATTTGAAGCCTTAAATAGCAATTAATCAAAGCTTATCATTAAAATTGGTCATCAACTCTTCTCTTGTGCTATTCTCAAGCGCGGAAGTTGCGAAAGTCGCTAGTCAAATTTGTAAAAAAGTTAATTGAATTTTAATAAGAACCAGAAACAAATAAAAACTCAAAATACATGCAAAGTAAAGAAGGAAACATGGAAATTTAAAGGAAAATGAGTTAAAGACAGAAAAATCAACATTTAAAGAGGAATCAAACACAATAAAAAAAACACGAGGAAATCACAAAAAAAGACGTCAAAAAGTCATTGAAACTTGTCAATAAATAGTCAGAAGGTAACATAAATTAATTAAAGTGACACAGAAGTGAAATTGATTAGTCAATAGTGATTAAAAGTGGTAATTAAATTAAAGTCAAAAGTCGTTATACATAAACAAACACAAAATTCAAAATTTACAAAACCGTTATAACTTTTTGAAAACATCGAGACATTTACAACACAGAAAATTTTATTGAGACGAAATACGCTTGAAAACGTTTTAAAACACAAAATTTTTTTTTTTAATGAGAAATTTGGCCATCGGGGGTCTTAGTTTTAAATAATTGAGCTCAATACAAACACTGATAAATTATACACAAAATCTACATTGATCTGAGAAATAATAAAAAGGCCTTCAAATTATAAATTAACAGTGAAATTAAATATTTAAATTGTTTTTGATCTATTGCATCATACTTGCAGTCTGCAACATTAACGTATACTCATTCACTTATTACAAGAGCTATTGAGTCCTCTTTCAATTCTTGTTGCTTCTTTTCTGTGCTTTTCAATTTACAGGCTTATTGATATTCTGGGTTGTTTTTCTAATTGTATATTTTATTGGAAAATTAAATATATAGATAGGAGGAACAATTGGCAGGTCAATGGCTGGTCTAAATGGAAGTGAGAACATTCCTAGCTGGAATGATGAAGCAAAGACTGCTTTTAATGATTTTAAAAAGCGTAAACGCTCATTGCCTTCCCCTTCTCCTCCTGATTCTAGTCGTTCGAACGACAGCATTAAAAAGAATAAGAGGATTGATTTTAGGAACTTTCGCTTAAACACTCAATTAGACAATAGAAGAAATATTTTTGAGAAAAATCGTGGCTCTTCTATTGATTTCAATTCTACAAAAGATGAAGGTACAATAAAAAATTCCACATTTTCTGAGCACATGAGTATTGACAATGATTGCGACTCTGAATTGGATAGAACGGAAGTTTTGTGTGATGAAATGGAAAAGAATATCGCGTTGGTTCGTGAAATGATTAAAAATAAAGGCGATACATATGAAATTCTTGGAAAGTTAACGAATGATTTTGCTGATTTCTATAAGAAGTCTCGTGAAATGTTCCAAAAGATTAATTCAGATCATAACGGCAGAATAAATCGTTTAAATAATCAGATTGTTACTCTCGAAAATAACATTTATGATAAGATAAATTCGGTTTGTGAACAGAATGAAGAAAGGCTTAATGCCATTGAAATTTCCCAAAAATGTGCAAAAGAAAACAATATTCTTTGGATTAGTTTTACTGATCCTAAAGAAATTGAGAGCTTACGACAAAAGAACAAGTTTGATTTAATTCGCGAAGCGAAAAATATTTTCTCAAGGATGAACATCTGGCTTAACAGTGTCAATAGACAAATCATTGATGTCGTGATTCAGAAGGTAGCTGTCAGAGTTGATAATGACTATAAGAATGAAATTGTCTTGGGTGTCAGATTCATCAATAATTTAACTGTTCAAGAACTTAGTCGCCTTATTATGAATTATGCAAAAAATCAATTCGTTGCTAAAAATTATGACGTTGTCAGATATACAGTAAGAGACAATTGGAGTCCTATGATTTGGAAAATTTTAAGAGTCTGTTACGATCTCTCAAGCTTCAAACTTATTGAAAAAGCGTATGTCGGTGAGTCAGGTATTATAGTTCATTATAAAAGTTTCTTAACACAGGAAAATGGCTCAACAAGTGACCTCATTGCAAAATCTTTGATAAGAAATGAAAGTGACTTGGATAAATTAAGACAAAATATCTCGGATGTTGGTTGTGAACTTCCGACTTTCAGAATTTATAACAGCACTTATTTCAAGCTTAATCCGATGGAAAGAAAATCTTTTAAAGACAATTTAAGAGCGAACTTGGCTTCCAGTAAACCAGAGTCTCCAATTATAACTGTGGTGCCTACAGAAACAAATCTTAATGTTGACAATTCTACTTGACAATTAAGATCGACCATCCATCCACACAAAACATCAAAAACAATTGGTAAGACTAATCGTATAAGAACCAAAAGATTTTCTCATGAAGACAAGAACGATAATGATTTAGTTTCGAAATTTACAAATGATATCAAGATGAAATTGTCAAAAAAAAATTGTTCTTTATTAGAATCTTATGCAATAATTCGTGACTGTGTCGAAAATAATTGCTTTATTTATCCTTATCTTAACGTATTGTCGTGGAATGTACATTGTCTCACCAATAAAAAATTGAACATTATTAAGCAATATTTGGATGAATGGTCAAAAAATGCTACCTTGGGAAATTGCAACAATCAATTTCCGATTTCATGCATCGGTGAACGCAAAAATTATTTCATTGATATAATCTCTTTTACAGAAACATGGATTAACAGTAATAGCAAATTTAATACCTTTAGTATTAAAAATTATAATAGTTTCAGTTCAAACAGAACCTCTGGTAAAAAAGGTGGCGGTATTTTGATTTTTGTCCATAAAAATTATCACTCGTGCGTTTTTGAAAACTTTATGAACGATGATATTGAATTACTTCTACTAAAACTCATTATCTGCGATAAAGAGTATTTTGTTCTTACGGTATATAGACCTCCAAGCGGTGACGTTTCTATCTTTTTAGAAAAATTAGAAGAAGTCGTATTAAAAGTTAATCGTGATAACCTAATTATAAATGGTGACATGAATTTAAATGTATTAAACTCACATGAAACTGAAATTAATAATTACACTGACTTGCTAACATCTTTAAATTTGTACATCATTAATAAGGCAATAACACGTCTCAATTCGATCACAGGCATCGGAACTCTTCTTGATCATTATGTTTTGAGTACTTTGGATAAATTTAGCAGCAAACATATTACTCTGACTTCAAAGCAGATTAATACTGTGTCTGATCATAATTTTGTAATTTTAATGCTAAGAGTTGACGGTAAACCGAGGCTGAAAGATAAAATTTTAAGAATCAAGAAAACAAATCTTGATTTAACTGCTGAACTTTTTTACGATGATTTATCTATTATAAATTCTAAAACAGTTGATCTTGTTACACAACCAATAGACGTTTACTTCGATACTATTCATGACTCTTTATTGAATGCCGTCAAAACTAGTACTCGTCTCATCAAAGTTAAACTGCCGACTATTCTACGAACCCTACCTAATTGGGCTGATAACAACTATATTGAAATGATTAACGCACTTTACAATTTAGAAGAAAAAATCTTTTTCAGAAAAGAAAACGGCCTAGAGTTTGACATGCTTCAAAGTAAATTTGATGAATTAAATATAATAAGAGATAAGTATGCAGTTGTAAAAGCAAGAATCTATTATCGTAGTCTAGAAATTGATAATATTCATGACGCTTGGAAAATCATCAATGACCTAATTGGTCGTAGCAAGATGAAAGATGATTCTAATTTTGTGTTGGTAGATTCTCATGGTAATAACCTTTTCGATTCACTTAAAATTGCAGATGCCTTTCAAGAAAAGTTTGCTTCAGTGGTGGGGAACGAAATCTATTGCAATATTGACAGTCACAAATACCTTGGTATTTCAGTATGTAACTCTTTTCTATTTGAAGAAACTAATCCTCAGGAGATTTTCAATCTCGTCGGTGCTCTCGCAGGATACAAAGCTCCAGGATATGATGAGATTAATGCCAACACATTGAAAAGGTGTAATGAAGGACTCTGTGTCCATCTGGCGAATGTATTCAACTTGATGATTCTCAGTGGAAAATATCCTGATAGACTAAAAATATCTGCAGTGAAGCCAATTCCCAAAAGTGGCAAGGAATTAAGCCTAGATAATTGCAGGCCGATTAGTCTTCTTCCTCTAATTGACAAGGTCTTTGAAGTTTTAATCTGTAGTCAACTGAATGGATTTTTCGAGAAATGTAAAATATTCGACAAATTACAGTATGGATTTAGAGCTCGTCGTGGCTGCCCTGATGCCTTATGCATGATTCTAAATCACGTGAGTAAATTGGCTAATTCTGGTAAGGGAGCGATTTTAATGTCCTTTGACATACAGAAGGCATTCGATACAGTTTGTCATCGTATTCTTTTGAGGAAATTGAATTTTATGGGAATTCGTGGTATGGCATATGAACTTCTGCAAAGCTTTCTATCTGATAGAAAGCAATTTGTCAAGTTTAACAACACTCGCAGTAAATTTGGCAGAGTTTTCTTAGGAGTTCCTCAAGGAGCAAACTTGGGTCCTCTTTTATTTAATATCATGATCAATGATCTATCGTCTCTTGATACCCACTCAACTCTTTATAAATATGCTGATGATCTTATTGCTGTTTTCCCACTTGATCTGTTAAATTGCGACACTGACATCGTTAAATTGGAAAACGATATTTTATTATTAACTGAATACTATGGGAATAATCATCTCCAAATTAATTATGAAAAATCTCAATTTATTGCAATTGGCACGTGCGCGCAGATTATCAAAGACTCTTTGGCTGGCAAGAAAATTCAAGAAACTTCATGTTTAAAGTATTTGGGATTTTGTATCGATTCTGACCTAAAGATGCAAAATCAAGTTGACAAAATATGTAACTCTCTGGCTCAAGGAATTAATGCTTTGAGGTTTTTAAAGGTGAACCTTTCGCTTCAGGCTCTAATGAAATTCTTTCATGGTCATATGCAATCGCACATAAGTTATTGTGCATTTGCTTTATTAAGATGTAGAAGTATTGATATTGAAAGAATTCAGCGACTGCAAAGTAAAGCACTTAAAATTATTTTTGATTTGCCAAACACTTATCCTACTTTTGATCTGTTTACTAAAGATGCGAAGAATGTTCCATGTGTCGTTGGTTTGATTTATTACTCGGCATTAATAATGGTAAAGAAAAGTGTATTATGTAAAGACGAATCGCTTCCGACTATAAACTGTGCAAGAAGCACTAGACGTAGAGACTTAATTTTATGTAACGCAAAAAAGAAAGTACTTTCGGATGATATTTCTCATACTGGCTGTAAATTATACAATGAACTTCCTTTTGATATCAAAAGTGAAAAGAACTTTTTTTTATACAAAGCACAATTAAAGAAATTTATCATTAGCAGAAACGAGTCTCTAATTAAGCATGGTCAATTTAGTAACAAGAGCTTCTTTTTGTAACTGGCGTTGTAAAATTTAAAAATTATAGCAACAAATTTTTGCTCAGTTATCATCCATTCACTGAAGTATTTTGATTGTGTCTTTTAGTGATTAAACTAGAGATTATCTATCAATTTAACATTTGATTCTCTAAGTTAAACTAAGTTTTATTAGTTATAGATTTTATAATGGATACGTCCATTTGTGAAGATGAAGTTCTAGAAATTAATGCTGATTTTTCGGATATCATTTCCGATGATGACCAGGTTATTGGATCTCAAAAAGAAATTGTAATAAATCATAAACGAAATGAGAGAATATGGATTAAATTCTTTAGGAAAGGCAAAGCATCGCTAATGGACTTACGGGATGATTTATTAAAAATGCTGATAAGCATTTATAGTTTGAATATTGATGGAATTTTTTTTGTTGACAATTCATCTGTTTTGGTCGAAGTGGAACTAAATGATTCCGCAAGGAATTATCTTCTTTTCATTTACGAGGAACGTTTGGGTAATAAAGTTGTCAAAAATAAATCCATTAAGAACATTGTAAACCTATGTGATGGAAAGTTTTCCATAATAATTAATAATACTGTCATGTTCTTGGTTATTTTACCGGGAACTGAAATAGTTTACATGCCCTGTAAGTCTTCTTCTTTCCCTTATGGACTCTCTAATGGTAGAATAATTAATCTGGAGTCGAGCTGTTTCGTTGTTGATAAAAGATTTAGTATATATGAATGTCTATTAACTCTTCAGGGTGAACTAGACAATAATTTGGATTGTTTTGTCGGTATCAGACTGGAATTAGATAATGAATCTGAGAACACATCTCGAATTAGGTTTAGCTTAAAGCACGAGCAATTGTCGAATAATTTTTTAATTAAACTAAAGAAAATATTTAGTATGATGTCCTTCTCACAAACCACAATTCATCTTTTGCCAGCCTTTGGTGAAAATTTCACGGTAAACTGTAATAAACAGCTAGTTAACTTTAATTCTAATCTATCGAGCATAGACTTAATTTATCCATTGGCTGCTGAAGCTCCGTCGACTATGGAATCTGACTGTAAGAAATTGGATTTTGTCAACTCATCTCACTCCAAGACATTGGGTAAGAAATCAAAGAGGAACAAAAGGTACTCAGCGCTCTACAGGCAGAATTATAAAGTTTCTTCGGAATAGTTTGGACTCAACATGTTTTGGATTACCTCATTTATCTTCTTTCTCTAATTTTCATATGAAAGATTTAATTATTATTGTATCAATCTATAATGTAATATCTAATTGTCGTTACAACCGTAAGGTTTAATAAACTTTGAATTTGAATTTGAAAAGCACCTATTAAGGCACTGAGATCACTTCTTGATAATTCTAGATCCGATAATTTATTCCTATTTTAGGACCAAACAGACTCTTAACAGACGTACATAATCTCTGCAAATGTAGGTCATTACATATACAACGTGTTAAGCACTTCATTGTAGATCTAGGCTGTATATCTGCATGATCTTTTAGGACTGTCCTCCATTTTTGAAATTGATCCTCTGTCCTCTGAAAGATTCGATTTGTCTTCTATTTTCATATTGTTCTTTTTGTTTTTCACATTATTCTCTATGTCTGTTGAAATGTCCTATCATTTATCATTCAGATTTATTAGTGAAGCTATGATGATGTATCATGGATTCTTTAAATAAAATTCATTCGATTTCTTTGATTTTTATCAACAAAATATTTTATTATTATCATTTGAAGCCTTAAATAGCAATTAATCAAAGCTTATCATTAAAATTGGTCACTTGAACTTATCTTAAAATTTTTGATAAATTTTAACTCTTGAGCCATTTTAAAGCTTCAGTTTTCTAGGTGTAGTGCTAGAGAAAAGAAGGAATTCAGAATGAAATTGGAAATTTTTGTATTTTCCTGCATTTTATTTTTTGGGGTAGTTTTATGCGATGATGGTAAGAAAATGATAAACAATTTTTTAAAACTCTAAATTTTAACAATTTTTTCTCGCCAGAAATAATCTTCACCCCAGACTTTTTCGTCCCATCTTCCGATCACAATCCAAGAATTGTTGGAGGCAACAACGCAACCATTGAGGAGGTTCCATATCAAGTCTCAATGCGTTATTGCAATCCAGTTACTGGAAATTGTGGTCATCGTTGTGGAGGTTCAATAATCAACCACGATACAATATTAACTGCAGCTCATTGTGTCGTTGGAACAATTCGTGCAGAACAACTTTCAATCCGTGCTGGATCTGATTTAAGATCACAAGGTGGTCAAATAATTCCAGTTAGACGAATCATTAATCATCCTGATTACAATAATACTGGATCATATTATGATGTCTCGATTCTTAAGCTTACATCTAGCCTTAAGTTTAGTTCTAAAGTCATGCCAATTGGACTTCCACCTAGAGGAATTAGTTTCCGTAAAGGAACTCCATTATTAGTTAGTGGATGGGGTGCATTGCGTTGGCAGGGATCATCACCTGAAAGACTTCAAAAAGTAATAGTTCCATATGTACCAAATGAAGAATGTTCAAAGATTTATAGCAGCATTAGAATTTCGTCACTGTGCGCTGGTGAAGAAGGAGTTGATGCATGTCAAGGGTAAGCCATAAAAATTAAACAAATTTTGAAAACAATAGTAAATTTTTAAATTTGATCACAGTGATTCTGGCGGTCCATTGGTACACAAAAATTTTGTTGTTGGCATTGTTTCTGGAGGAAGCTACTGCGCATATGATGGATATCCAGGAACCTATGCAAGAACTTCTGAATTTTTGGGATTTATCAGTCAGGCTATGATGATGTAAACTATATTAGAATTAATTTCAAAAATTATTTTAAAAAATAAATAGAAAAAAATTTAATCACAAAAATCTTCCTATCTTAACACTTAAAAATCATTGAATTATAAATTTATCAAATTACTTATTTATTGATTAATATTTGTTGTATTTCTTTAATGTTGTTTAAGCCTCTTAGTCTTATTGTCTAGAGTCTTAAATAATAATTGATTAGTGCAATTAATCAATTCTTATCAAAATAGGTAAAGAGTCTGGAGAGGTAGATTATTGAAACTTTAAAACTGAATCTGATAAAAAATTAGATCATTGTATTATTTTAAATTCAGTCGTTGAAGGGAAAGGAACAGCTTCTCATGAAATTAAATATAATTATTATTTTCAACTTATTTGCAGTTGGATCCGTTTTTAGTAGTGAGGAGCCAGAAAAGATCATCACTCCCGACTTTTTCGTTCCTTCGTCAGATCGAAATCCAAGAATTGTTGGTGGTAGTAATGCAACAATCGAGGAGGTTCCATACCAAATTTCTTTTCGATATTGTAATCCAACATCTGGAATTTGCGGTCATTTCTGTAGGGGATCAATTATAAACCATGATACAATTGTTGAAGCGATTTTTCACCTTCTTGAACCGCCTGGAATGATTTTAGGAAAAGACTTTGGATTTTCCTTTTAATAAAAAATTCCTGATTTATTTTGATCGCAAGTGGCGAATAAATTTGACGATTTTGGCGATTTCTAAATAATGAACAATTGAAAATATAATTCAAAATCTTAAAAATGATTAATTAAACTTACTAAGATATTTGTGATATTTTCCCTTCAACAAGTGAATTCAAAGTGAGGTTTTGAAAATAAGGGGGTACAAAATATGAAAATATTTGCTTAATTTTGAGCAACTGATTTGAATATTAAATTTACGTAACGAGTTATTCACAAATCCATGTTTTAATTAAATTCATAAAGCTAATTCATAAAATGTAATTAATGTCTCGTATAAAGCGATGTTATACAATATTAACTGCTGCTCATTGTGTTAGTGTTGATCTACCTGAATGGCTTGAAATTCGTGCTGGGTCTGATTTGAGGTCACAAGGGGGTCAAATCATAAAAGTCAGAAACATCATCATTCATCCAGATTATCAGCGATCAGGTTTGCACAACGACGTTGCTGTTCTTAAGCTTAGAACTCAATTAAAGTTCGGAAGTAAGGTCATGCCAATCGGACTTCCACCAAGAGGCATCAGCTTCCGTAGAGGAACTCCACTTTTAGTTAGCGGATGGGGTGCATTGCTATGGCAAGGATCTTCACCTGAAATACTTCAAAAGGTATTAGTTCCTTATGTACCAAATGAAATCTGTGGAAACATCTATGAAAATATAAGAATTACGTCATTGTGTGCTGGTGAAGAAGGTGTTGATGCTTGTCAAGGGTGAGTTGACCAATTTATAGAGGGAATAGAACTCACCGGACCTTACATAATATTAATAAACTTTTCTTATAATCAATATTTATATATGTCTTCATATAAGGAAAGTGACCGTTATTTTTTAAATTTTTCAAACAATTGTATGGATAAAATTAGTGTTAATTCGTTAGAATTATGGACAATTTGAACTGTAAATAAATGAATTGAAATGTTTTTAAGGTAACTAAAGCATTTAGGTAGTAGAAAATGCTTTAATTAATCCAAGTTTTGCAAATATATTTTTGAAAATTTTAGTGAGCAACAAACTGAGCAATAATTTAAGTGATTCTGGTGGTCCTTTAGTATACAATAACTTTGTTGTTGGAATAGTTTCTGGTGGAAGCTACTGTGCGTTTGATGGATATCCAGGAACTTATGCGAGAACTTCTGAATTTTTGGAATTCATTAGTCAAGCTATGATGACGTAAGCATTATTTTCAATCATTATAAAAATTCATATTCAATGAAAAAGATATTTTAAGTAAATATTAAAATTTTATTCAGAAATTTTTTGTATATCCACTTTCAAGCTTTTCATTCATCCATTTGTCAAATTTCTCAATAAACTCTTGAGACATTTCATTTTTATAACCACCAGAGATTCCTTGTCTCGCATGACCTGCAATTTCGTTAGTTGCACCAGTCATTTTTCTTAATTTTTGTAAGAACGATTCGTTGTTAAATCCAGTGTTTACTAATTAAATAAATGTTATCTTTGTTATTTTAGTTATCATGTTTTAGTAGTAATTACAAGATAACGTTATCTTACCTTTAATATTCTTAAAGTTTAAATGATCCTTGAGTTTTTCTTTATTTTCCTCACTAATCTGTTTTCCTAAAAATGCAGCAACTTTATCAATAGAAAGATCCATATTTCCAGTAACTGATTCATATGTTAGATATAAAATATTTTTATAATCTGGAATATTCATATAATTCAAGACATGTTCACGATATGGAGTCGATTCGAGGGCATCATCAAGAAAACATTGTAAAAACTCATCAAATGTGAATGAATAATTATAGTAATCCTTAGAAAAATGGTAAAATGACACTGCAACATCCTTAACATCACGAGAGATGTAAATCAGTTTTGGCTTTTTAGTCCAGACATCATCTGGAAGAAGCTGAACAGGCATGTGACTCTTAAATGTCCTTGGTCTCTGTAAGTCATCAAATTTAGTGTAGGATCCTTCATTTCTAATGGTTTGGTAATTATCGTAGAATCTAAAAAAAATATTTTGACTACCTTTTTATTTTAATTCATTAAGGTTTGGTTGCATACTCAATAATTGGAGCACGAACTCCTCTTTGGATTCGCTTGGCTTTGTCAAAATCAAAATTATTTATTATGAGCCAAATCATTTCCTGCATCATACTTGTCCCACTTCTAGGAAATCCACAAAGAATCACATCTTCTTCATACATTTTTGCATCCTTAATTCTCGCAATATCATCTTTAAGCAAGTCAAATGACACCCAAGCCGGAAAATTTGTCCATTTCGGATCTTTTGATTTAACTGCGACTAACGTTCTGAAATCTTCGCTCAATGACTCATCAGTACGGATAATATTGATAGTAAAATTTTCAATCATCGCTCAAAAGTATACAATAACAGACTGAATGTTTGTCAAAAAAAAAATATAAACTCACAGTTGAAATATCAGGCGAAAAGATTAAAAATATGTTTGAACATCAAAAACGTGGCTTCGTAAGATAAGATAAGAAATAATTCAAACGCTGTTTACGCTTTATGGCGCACATCAACTAAAATTTTCTCCATAGTTACACGAATTTTCGATTCCTGTAGCGATAGAGATTAGGAGACATAATTTAGAATCTTCAAAGATGTTTATTAGACTTTTAACGGTTTTTTAAAATTCAACCTGGTTTTTGTAAGTTTGAAAAAAATCTAAAAATATTTTTTAGAATATAAAAATTTTCATCAAGAGTAAAATCCATCCATATGATACATACATTCCATCCAATATGATCATTTTGTAACGAAAAACGGATTAAGTAGATCAAAAATTTAATTATTAAAATCGAAAACTGTTCAAACATACTTTTTTTAAAAAAAAACCTTTAAAATTCCAGAAAAAGTATCGTCTTTTTTCATACTATCCTTTATTAGCATTCCACATTCATTGTCATATAAACTTCATAAACTAAATGAAATAAAATGAATAGAGCGATGTCAACATTGAAATTTCAAAAGCTTTGTAAAAAGCTTTTTCAGTGTTTCATCAACTTTAAAGTAGTTCGGAAGCATAGAAGGAGTTATAAAGTGTAAAATTATTAACAAATTGAAATCTTTAAATTTCTAAATTCTAACTAGATTTAAAGATGAATTTTGAAATAATGGCTATTATTCTAGGGGTTTCGCACCCTAACTTCACCGACAAGTACGAAAACTTCTTACTGATGGTGCTGCACTTAATTAAGTACTGTTTTGTCATTGGCTTGTGTTATATCTATTTTGGCGCTACGATAAAAGAAAATGGGGAAATTGGGACCTTTATGATGAGATTGTTCAGAATCTCTATATGCTTTACTGGAATCTTGGCTATTTATCATTCATGGAAATATTCAGACAAGGAAAAGAAAATCTTCACAGACCAGAACATTAAAAATTTAACCTTCTGGCAAATTGTGCTCATATCCGTAATCGTCATGATTGTTGCTCCGACACTCTTCTATGAAAAGGAGCAACGGCTTATACAAATGCTATTTTCTGACTTAACCGTCAAGGCTGCATGCATTCGCTTTATCCTTGCCGTCGAGATCATCACTAGAAAGTACAAAGTCCTTAGCAAAGAAATTAAAGCTTTGATGATATCCCATGAGGAATTTAAGGCCTTCATTTTTGAATGCAAGTATTTTATCGTAAATCACAATCAGAAGGATACTCAGTTTGATGAGAAAATTGTAAAGTTCATGAAGCGCCATAACGATATAGCACTGCTGGTTCCATTAGTTAATGAGGTGTACGGTGCACGACTCTTCTTCATAGTTTTTACATTTTTCATTTCGATAATGTATTTTGCATATAATTTCTTCATCGAAATCGAGACAACGCAAAATCCTGATGTAATTGTTGGTAAGTATATTCAATCAACTTTAAAGACTACAAAAAAGTTTAAAAAATCAATTTTATTTTACAGGAAGCTTTTGCTACCTAGTCAGCACAATTTTGATGCTAATTTGGATCTGCAACACAACCCAATTATGTGCCAATAGGGTATGTAAACCAATTGTTTAACAATAAAGACTTTACATTTTTAATTTAGGCAAATCTTGTTGGATGCTATCTTCACTGTCTACATCACAAGCCACAGTCATCATTGCTTAAGAGATTCTCTCATCAAATCTTAGGACAAAAAGTTGCTTTTAGTGCTGCAGGATTTTTTGAAATTAATTTTAAATTAATTGTTAAGGTACTTATAAACTCATTTTATATTCAACAAATTTGTTGAAAAATGATTTTTTATTGTAGATCTTTGCAACATTGCTACTTACTTTTTTATAACTTTAGGGTTGACTCAATGTAAAACAAAGACGTATGCGTTACTTTTGTCATATATTTGAATTTTTCTGAAGTTTTTTTATGTTTGTTTATAATAAGTTTTTGAAACCTAATATTTACTGCGGAAAAAGAAAATTAAAATATCGATGTTCTGTAATGGGCTTTGAATTGTTTGTAGATTTTAATCGTTACCTAAAATTGTCAATAAAAATTGTCTGTTGCTTCGTTGAATAAATATTTATTAGATTTTAATTTAGTTATTATTCAATAATCTTGCAGCCAATAAAATAATTTATACAAGCTTTAAATAGTTGGATAAACGACATAGTTTCTAATTCCACATGTATTAGATCCCATTTTCAATCGGAAGTATCCACCTTCACCCCAGTCAGTGGACCAACTGTTTTTGACTATCCAATAGTCCCTAGGAGGACTTGTAGAGTTATCCGTTCCATATCCTGAAAAAGTATTAATTTATTAGAAACAAATTATGTGAAAGTTGTCAAGAAAATTGAAAGTTATAGCTAAAAATTTGATTCTATTCAAATTATTCAATTACAATAACTCGAAATGTTTTCATTTCAAAAATATAATTTTATAACAATTTTAATGCCGGTCACCGATAGAAAAAAGCCTGCACCAGCTGTTAAAAATGTTGGTCACCATTTTTTTCCCGAAATATCCACGTTGACATATAAATCTAGTGACAGAGCTATAGCATGATACTACTTTCGTAATTTACCAACAAAACTTACCAACAATGCAAACAGCATGATCAATAGGTCCAGTACAAGTTGGATCATCATAAATTCCACTCGAATAATAATAGAATGAATCTAAGCTTCCTTTCATTCCAACAGGAATTGGACCAATAGCTGCAAGGACACTTTTTAGATAATTCTCATCTCCACTGACATAAGTGTATGATAAAATTTTTTGAGCCAATATTGATGAATTGTAAGTGCATGTATTAACATTTTCAGTATATGGATACGAAGTCTGGTTTGCTATTCCAGGATTTAAAAATATATATTTGTATGAAACTCCAATGGAACCACCCTGACAAATATAAAAGTTAATTTTGATCATTAGAAAACTTTGGATTAAATATTTTGAAATTTGCAATTTATCTCACCAAACAACCGCCATTTCCATATATTCCCGAGCAATCAAGAATGTTTTGTGAAGAAAGTGAAATAAGCTTTCCATATTTTTTGGCTACTTGACCCTCAATTCCACAGGTAGCAGCAAAAGCATAACAACTGGAACATGTATATCCTTAAAATATATTGAAATTTAGTAATAGCTTCTATTTTGTAAAAATAAATAAGTTTGATAATTTTTTTGCCCAAGCATGTAAGTAGTTTTTTACATAGCTCATGTACTCTGTCTAATTAAATTTCATATTCAATGGACAGCAGTATCATAGCTAACCTTTTTAATGTTATTTTTCCTTTTGCAAAACTATGTTTAAGACGTCTTAAGTTTGAATCAAGTTAATACATTCCTACCACGCCACTTATGATTTTACCTTGGTCTTCAACTGGTGTGACATATCCCATATTTCTATAATCTAGACTAGGTGGTGGTGGAGGGTAAACTGGTAAATTATAAGCTCTTGGGTTGATTCCACTCACATCCTCAGAAAATTGATTTGATTTTATTGATGGTCCATCACTAAATTGAGCTCCATTAAGAAAAGATTTCTTTTTATATTCTGCGTATTTGTTAACTCTCATGATAAAATCAGATTTATATGTATAATATTTGAGTTGATGACGTAAAATACACTTGTAATTCATTTTAAAATTTGTATAAGCTTTTCTAAACTCTAATGGAGTTGAGTAAGTCCTGTTGTATTTTTGCTGAATTTTATTGAGAAAAATAGCATTAAGAAGTCAATTTTTTTAATTTTTGAATAACTCTTAATAAAATCAAATAGAAAATGATTTTTTTTAGCTTTTTAACATACCTGCCACTTGCAAAAGTTTTTCATAAAGATACCATAATAAGCATTGGAAAAATGCACGAGTATCAAAACTTGTAAAAATAGTTTTATTGCTTTCATGTCTTTGTACTTTTACAAGATATTAAACTTGCTATTTCTACTTAAGGTTGCACTTGATAATTTTTATTAAGGTTCGTTTATATAAAAAAAATAAATTTTTATTTTTTGTATTTATTTTTTAATTTAATTCTAAATTTGCTTTAAGCTTTTAATAACTTCAATATTACACTTTTAAAAAAAAATACAAAATAGGAATAATACAAGAGTTTTACTTTTCAATTTTTTTTAAATTTCTTGATATACAAATTTAAATTAATAATTTAAAAAAAATCTCAAGTGAAATTGAAAAATATAAAATAATTAGTTTAAATCAAATTCAATATGAATTTAAATCTATAACTTAGAATTTGTTAAAATATTAACTTAAAAAAATTCAAAAATTTCTTATTTAAAATTCGATATGAAAATTAAGTGTTTAATTTTAATCTTCAAAATTTTCTAAGTTCATTGCAAAAAAACTGAAAAAAATTCAAGAAAAGAATTAAAGTTTTTTGAATTATTTTTCAATTTTTTGCAGCAATTTTTTATTCACTATATTCACTAAACTATCCACTTCTAAGCATTTAAGTCTAACCGTCAACTTTAAATTATACTAACTAACTGTTGTAAAAAATAACTTAAAAGCCTATTAAATACCTTCCTAATATTTTCTGTTCTCACGAAATTGATATAAAATTTATTTAAAATAATAATGAAAAACAAAATTTACAGAATGGAACTGTTTTGACTTCATTTTAGTTTAAATAATTGAAGCTTTAACTTTAATTTTTGTATTTATATTAAAACTGACTAAAAATTTAGGTTTAATTTTTTAAATTACAAAATTCATGTTTATTGTAATTTAGAAGTTATTGACTTTTTATTAAAGTTATTTTGTATGTTTGAATTTTTTGGTATTTAAAAACAATTTTTTCTTCTGTAAAATAATTTTTATTCTCAAAAATAGTAAATTTTCGTGAACTTAATAAAAGTTTTTAAAATACTATTTTAAACAAAATCAGGTCAATTTTTTTTGCAATGTTTTGCTTTCGAAAGAAGCTCCAAGTAGAAAATTTTTATTGCTCAAGTCTGCAAATCTGTTGAGCTTCATGAGAAAATTGGATTGTCCTGTGTAATACAATAATTGCTGACGCAGCGTTTCCATGTAACTTTCTTTAAAATTTTCATACGCAGCTTGAAATGCAGCTACAGTTGTGTATTTTTTGTTGTATTTTACCTGTAATTCAAAAAAAACTTTATTTTTTACCTTTCGCCTATAAAAAAATATTGTGAGGCTATACAATAGTATATAACTGTTTGTTAGGGACTCTTGTGGAGCTTAGTAACTTTAACTTATGCATACCTGCCATTTAAAGAAATTTTTGAGAACAATGTCATTTTGAGCATTGCAAAAGCACATACAAAGTAAAATTTGAAATATTAAAATTTTCATTCCTTTAAAGTTTCCTATTAAAATAATTATTAAATTATTATTTTAGTTATTAAAAATTCTATCAGCAAATGTTCAACAACTTGAAATGTTAGGAACGAAATGAGCTCGTTAACAATTTTTCCATCACATTTTAGCAATAAATAATTAAATAGTCACCTAATATTTCTTGCATCACGAAAACAAAATAAAATTTATTATTATTTGAATTTAATTTGTTATTAAATAAATTATATGGCACTTTAACTATTCTTAACCTTCAAACTATTGCTAATTTAAAAACCACGACATCAATACAATAGAAAGTATATTTTTAATTATTAAATAAATATTTATTTATAAGATATAAATCAGGGGGAAGACTATTTGGTGCAAAAAATCATTTTCCGCCAAAAAAATTTTTTCCGCCACTCACTTTTTGAGCTATGACTTCAAATTTTTACATATTTCCTGGCGGAAAAAAGGTCTAAAGTTCCTATATTAAGGTTTTACATACTTAAGCATCAAAAATTTGGTTCCTAGACCACCCAGAAAATTTTTCCACCAAGTAGTCTTCCTCCTGATATAAATTTTATTTTTTTTTTAAAAAAATTTAAATTTCATTGTTTGCATATTCACAAATTAATAAACATCCATCATCCCAAATTTCACTTAATTTGAAGGATAGTGATCCTAATTTTCAGATGCTAAGATTAAAAAGGTATATAAATATCCTTTAGCACTTTTAAGGAAACGCGTATCTCAAAAATAGAGGTTTTACTTAGTAATATACATCAAGAAATGGAAGAAATCACTTTATATATTCCCAAATCTAATAACTGATTAAGTATTTTTAAATAAAAAAAATTTGTCAAATTTTGTGGAAAGTTTCAGTTTCCAATTTCATTTTCAGTTTTCAACACAATATTATTTCTTTTTTGTTTCACTCTAACGATGTTTCATTTTCAATCTAAACACGAGAGTAAAATTGTTTTTTGTTTTTTTAAACATTGAAACAACAAACAAATTTTATTTAATAAGTGACTAAATTTAAATAATCGGATACACTACATAGTTTCTAATTCCACACAAATTTGATCCCATCTTAAGTCGGAAGTATCCACCTTCTCCCCAGTCTGGTGACCAGCTGTTTTTGATAATCCAGTACTCAGTTGGTGGTACGGTTGAGTTATCAGTTCCATAACCTAAAGTTAGAATGTGTGAGTGTGTGTTTTCACTTTGAGTTCAAAGATTAATAAAAATTTACCAACAATACACACGGCATGATCTAGTTTTCCATTACAAGATGGATCGTCATAAATTCCACTTGAATAATAATAAAACGAGTTTAAACTTCCACACATTCCAACTGGTAAGGGACCAACTGCAGCAAGGACACTTTTTAAATATGTTTCATCTCCATTCACAAATTCATATGATGAAATTTTTGTAGAAAATAGTGACTCATCATATTGGCAACCTTGGATAGATCCTGTGTATGGATATGCTGTGTCGTTAGCGATTCCTTGAAATTTAGCCACATAGCTATATGAAGTTTCGATGAAGCCTCCCTAAAAGTCAATTTAAATGTAAAAGCATTATATTATTGGATATTTAATTTTCTTTAATTTTTTTCAATTATCAAAATACAACTAATCATGGGTGTACTCAAAGGGGGGGCCGGATTTAGAAACTCAGTATAAATGGAACTCATTTGAAAAACTAATAATACCTTTGAACTAACTACACCTAATTAACTATAAATCAAACAAAACTTTGAATAAGTTCAATTTTCTTTATAAAAGAGTTTGAAAACTCCGGACCCCCTCCCCCTTTGTGTAGGTCCATGCAACTATTGCATAATCCTTACATCACATCCCAAGTTTCCGCATTTCGACGAGCAATCAACAAACATTTGTTTGGATAAAGAAATCAATTTTCCATACTTTTTTGCTATTTGTCCTTCTATTCCACAAGTTGCTGCAAAGGCATAGCAACTAGAACATGTGAAACCTGATGAAGAAATTAAATTTCAAATTAAACAAAAAGCTTCAATATTTTTAAAAAGTCTCACCTTGATCTTCAACAGGTGTCACCAACCCTAACTTTCTATAGTCAAGGCTTTCTGGTGGTTTTGGATAAGTTTTTTTCTTCATTAGAACCCGATGTGACAGCAACATTTTTTCATTCTCAGGAAATTTTGCTCCCGTCCATGATCTTTTGTCCTCATCACATGCTCGTGCATTCATTTCTATTAAAAATTGTGAATTTCCCTTGAAATATTTGATACGTTGAAGCATCATTGTCCTAAAATTTCTCTCGAAATTTTTAAACGCATTTAGTTTTTCTGTTTCATTTGTAAAAGTTGTATTGTATTTGAGCTAAACATGTTTTTAAAGTTACTTTTTTGGTATTTAATTTTAAATCGACAAAAACTATACCTGCCAATTCTCAAAGTATTGCATAATTATATCCATGTCATTATTTGAGTCAATTCCATCAAGGTTTAACACAACTAGAGCAAAACACAAAACAGTTATTGATTTGAAGCTTTTCATTATCGTTATCAACTTCTAAAAATAGCTTTTCTAACAAGTCGTTAATTTTTTATTAATTTATATGAGTCGTGAAAATATTTGAAATATTTCAGCAATATTATTCCGATAGGTTTGAGTCAAAAGCCACAACTGAGTTTAACAGCTCCTCAAAAAAAATTTTTAATACTTTAAGGTTGCTTGCCAATTTCTTTCGTTATTTTATTATCAGTATTATTGAATTAAAATGAAATGGAAAATCGTGAATATACACAAACAAGTTAAATAGCCGTTTTGCAACCTTTCAGAAAATTACATTGAAAATAACGAACTTTAATGATTTTCTTGTAAGCATGCGACACAATTTTTTTTAAAAGATTTAAAACAGATACCTTATAATAATTGCTGATTTAAAATATTTTTAATACTTTAAATTCTTTTACCGTGCAATCTATGAATCTCATCATTGCTGCGTCAGTATTTAGGTACCGAAATAGAAAAACATTACACAACTGAATTATTTCAGTTTATTACTGATTATTATATTTCGACTACACTTTTTCCTTATTTTACATTATTTTTAATTACTTTTTATTAAATTATTTGGAAAATAAATCCCATTGATAGTTAAAAATTTATTGTAAAAATAAATAAGTGTGCTTCCGTTAAAAAAAATTCAGCACAAACCCATAAAAATTTCTTAAAATATTTCAGAGCTCCGATCCCTTATTATTTCTCATGTATTACTAAGTTGCACGAGTGTTAGAATTCGCTATTAATTTTCTTCTTTGTTTATTTTTTTTTGTGAAGCATTGGAACAAAATTAACACTTGTGTGACAAATGCGTGCTCCATGCACACAAAAAACATGTGTTTGTAATTTGATTTTATGTGTCTTACAGTTTGAGTTGATTTGTATGAGTTGCTGATCTAGGAAATTTCAATTCAAAATAAAATTATTACTTTACAAAATTTAACTTCTATCTTTGTAAAACAAATAGTTATTTAATATTAAGCATTAAATTTTCAAAAGAGTAATTTTTAATTAAGAATAATAATAAATGTAAAAAATTTAATTTTTCCACAAAATTTTTAAAAATAAAAAAGTTTTAATTTGAATTTTGAAAGTCCTAAACAAATTTCCCTTTTAACGGAAAAAATTCTTAAATTTGCTAAGTTTTTAAGAAAAAATACAACCCTTTTATTCTTTAAAATTTCTGGCAACAAAACACATTATCAGTTTATTATATTCTTTTCACTTAATTTATTTTAATTGATTACGCCAGTCAAATTGAACTAATTCTTAATTAGGATGGCCAAATATTTTTTAAAAATAAGTTTAAATAAGGTAAAAATTAGAATAAGAAATACTGAACCTAACTCTAAAAAATTAAAAATTATGATAAACTATTTTTCAATAACTGTGTAAGAGAAAAATAGAGAATTTCACAGAAATTCCTAAATTTTAATTATAGATGCCTGTAAACTCATCATATCCATCTATAATTTTAAATGGTATTTAATTTGCGAACTTTAACTGAAATTTTACAAAAAAAGATTGGTTTTGGTTCTTAAAAATCAAAGAAAAATTTAATTTTTAAGTTTACCTAAGATTCCTATAGACAAAAGATAAGTTCAGAAAACCTATTAAAAACCTTTCGATTTAAAATAAAAAATTTCGACTAAACTGTACCAAATGGGGCATCCTTTTATTTTTGATTTTTAAAGTTTCTATAGATTGTTTACGTCCAGTAGATGAAGAAAAATACTAATTTGAGTGGGGGAAGCATGTTTTTGTCAAAGTTAGAAAAAATTGTAGCTAGTTTGCAGGTAGTTTGCAGTTGAGCATAATGAGTGTTTACACCCTTTTACGAAAGATGGACATTACCTAATTTTGGTTAATCAGAAAAGGGAAACACTTTATTAAACGATTTTAATATATTAACCTTTTTACAAAAAGCAAAAATAAAATAACTGAAATAAGTTAACTGTTTTGAAATTAGTAATTATTGGTAATTACAACTTCGTACAAAAAGATTCCAAAATTCAAATTTAAATAAAAGTACAACATCTAAACCCTTGTACAAAAGTTTGATGTTTTAAAATAATTTTATCTAATTAACTGCAAGGCAACTGCGAATCAACTTGAAATCGGCTTGAAATTCTAATTTTGATAGCTATCTGCTAGCTGACTGCAATTGAACTGAAAGATAATTGCTAATTGACTGCAAATTGGCTGGTGTTTTTTTTAAAAAAACAGTCAACTGCAAATTATCTTCCATTTAACTGGATATCAACTTCTTTTCAAATTGTCACTACACTTAAAAAACTATACTTCCGCCACTATACTTCTGTAGAAAAAAGCACGTGTTTCAAAACGGAAAACCGATCGATTATAGACTCTGATTTTCCCTAAATCCTAAAAAGATGTAAATTTTTTATTCGACAAATTATAATAATTTTAGGTCAATTTTTGTCAAAATGTCATAATAAAAATCCAAGGACTTAAAACGTAGAAGACTTTCCTCTATAATGAATCGTTTTAATAGAATTACGCAAACTAATGTGGAATAATAAAATGGAGACCTCATCCTTAAAAATAAACTAAAATAATATTTTATGAAATTAATTCAAAATATAAAAATTTCAAAATTTACTATCGTCATTTACAGCTGATTAAATGTTGAATAACATTTTTGTTTATTCTCTCTCATTTGGTGAGCTCAAGAGCATTGACATTTTCAGCATCCAAAAACT
Organism: Chironomus tentans; assembly: GCA_963573255.1. Classification (NCBI taxonomy): domain Eukaryota; kingdom Metazoa; phylum Arthropoda; class Insecta; order Diptera; family Chironomidae; genus Chironomus; species Chironomus tentans. The sequence goes on along the minus strand of OY754305.1, from coordinate 21,841,338 downwards.
TGTTTGATATTTGTATCCACACAGACACATTTTCAACTTATTCTCATTTTAATCATGTGTAAAACAACATAAAAATGCACTGAAGGTGAGACGAGATTCAGTAAAATATCTTTTTAAAACAGAAACGAGAGAAAACTGAGAATTTTAAATGAGAGAAATTTTTTAAATTTTATTTTACATTTATTGTTTTTAAAACATCTTGAAAAATAAAATTTGTATTTTATTAGCGATTTTAAAAGTATTTGAGATACCTGGATTTTATTGTATATATTTAGATATAAGGAGTTATGAAAAGTGTTATATATCAGAAAAAAAGGCCCAGGAGCTCCCTGCACTATGTCTTTTTCAACACGACTATTGCTGCATTTTAATACTCTTTACTGCGATTGAACTACACCACCTATAACAATTTGTTACAATGTTGCATCCTACTGTTTTTAACTACTTTTTCACTACACTTTAATACACCTCACTAAAACTTTACTGCACTTTGCTACACTTTAGTAAAACTTTACTATACTTTACTCAAACTTTACTACACTTTACTACACCTTACTCAAACTTTACTACACCTTACTCAAACTTTACTACACTTTACTCAAACTTTACTACACTTTACTCAAACTTTGTTGCACTTTCGTACAATTTTTTTGCTCTTTTATACACTATCTTATACTTTTTTGTACTATTTTTAGCCTGTATGAAATATTTTGTAATGATTTTAATTGATTAAAATTGAAAATATTCTTTAATATTGATTATCTAGGACTAGTGGTGTAGCCAGGGGTCTTTTTATGTGTCAAAACACCCCCTCGAATTTTTTTGGCTACGCCACAGTTTAGAACAAATCTGAAGGATAAAATTTAAAAAAAAGTGGACATTTACTTAATTTTTTTGGTACTGTTTCCGTGGCCTAAGGCTGTTTGAAGTGAAAAAGAGTTTAAAATATTATTTTTGTATCATACCATTTTAGAACTGGGACTTTTAAACAATGATTAAAGATATTAAATACGGGATTTATGATTTTTTGATAGTTTGTACTACAAACATTAGGGTGGCCAGATGTTACTATTTTCAACGAACAGTTGTTTTTTTCATCAATTGTCCGTTGTACGTTTTTGAATAGAGTTTGTCCGTTTTTTCTTTAAACAGTTTATATTTTTTTTGTTCTTACAAATTAACATTGATTTGAAGGTTTGTTTTTCAATTGTTCTATTGATTTGTAGTTATTTTGTCATAAAATTAGGTTTAAAGAGTTTATTGATTTTCATACAAAATTTTCTTCGAATTTTTTCGAATTCAAAATTTTAAATTTCCGTTTTTAACGGTTTAGAAATTATTTTTGAAAAATAAGAATTCTTTGCATCCACTGGGATTTAATAAAACTTTGTTAACTACTGAAGTTAAAAATATACTATTTCATTATATAACTATAGCATTTTCTTAATTTTTGGGCATGTCCGTTTTTTTCTCAAAATTCCTCTAGCCTCCCTAACACATTTTAGCTTTATGGGAAAATTTTTGGATACGCCCATGTTAGGGAGGCTAGAGGAATTTTGAGAAAAAAACGGACATGCCCAAAAATTAAGAAAATGCTATAGTTATATAATGAAATAGTATATTTTTAACTTCAGTAGTTAACAAAGTTTTATTAAATCCCAGTGGATGCAAAGAATTCTTATTTTTCAAAAATAATTTCTAAACCGTTAAAAACGGAAATTTAAAATTTTGAATTCGAAAAAATTCGAAGAAAATTTTGTATGAAAATCAATAAACTCTTTAAACCTAATTTTATGACAAAATAACTACAAATCAATAGAACAATTGAAAAACAAACCTTCAAATCAATGTTAATTTGTAAGAACAAAAAAAAAATATAAACTGTTTAAAGAAAAAACGGACAAAATCTATTCAAAAACGTACAACGGACAATTGATGAAAAAAACAACTGTTCGTTGAAAATAGTAACATCTGGCCACCCTAATGTTTGTAGTACAAACTATCAAAAAATCATAAATCCCGTATTTAATATCTTTAATCATTGTTTAAAAGTCCCAGTTCTAAAATGGTATGATACAAAAATAATATTTTAAACTCTTTTTCACTTCAAACAGCCTTAGGCCACGGAAACAGTACCAAAAAAATTAACTAAATGTCCACTTTTTTTTAAATTTTATCCTTCAGATTTGTTCTAAACTGTGGCGTAGCCAAAAAAATTCGAGGGGGTGTTTTGACACATAAAAAGACCCCTGGCTACACCACTAGTCCTAGATAATCAATATTAAAGAATATTTTCAATTTTAATCAATTAAAATCATTACAAAATATTTCATACAGGCTAAAAATAGTACAAAAAAGTATAAGATAGTGTATAAAAGAGCAAAAAAATTGTACGAAAGTGCAACAAAGTTTGAGTAAAGTGTAGTAAAGTTTGAGTAAAGTGTAGTAAAGTTTGAGTAAGGTGTAGTAAAGTTTGAGTAAGGTGTAGTAAAGTGTAGTAAAGTTTGAGTAAAGTATAGTAAAGTTTTACTAAAGTGTAGCAAAGTGCAGTAAAGTTTTAGTGAGGTGTATTAAAGTGTAGTGAAAAAGTAGTTAAAAACAGTAGGATGCAACATTGTAACCCATTGACTGCAAACAGCACCATGAACCGTTAATTTTTTTAAATTCAAAATATTTTCGAAAGTTTTTCGAAGATTTTTTGACTGATAAATTTTTTGAATTTGAAAATACCGTTAAAAAAATTCCATTTATTCATATTTATAGAATGTTTCGGCACTTCAAAAACATGATTTATTAATTTCTTTTGCGTACAGCTAGCAAGTTTGCAAGCTTTACCCGTTTTTAATAAAAATAAGTAGAAAAATTTTATTTTGATTTACAACGGTCATTTTCAATTTAAAAAAACCAAAATTTTCGCAATTTTGTTTTCGAAGAATAAGAACCAATTTCGAAGAATAAGAACTGTTTGCAGCCAATGGATTGTAACAAATTGTTATAGGTGGTGTAGTTCAATCGCAGTAAAGAGTATTAAAATGCAGCAATAGTCGTGTTGAAAAAGACATAGTGCAGGGAGCTCCTGGGCTTTGAATAAAATATTCAGGAATAGAACCGATTGGTTCCAGCAACCATTTTTGTCCAAAAATTTAGGGTTTCTTTAAATCTTCACTTAGTTTAAAATTTTGGATCTGTTGAATCATTTTTTAGCCTCAAAATGTTTTAAATATTCAAACGCTTATAACTTCGAAACTATAACAGATAAAATTATGAAGTCTTAACTAAATATTTCTATTTTGGATTGACTTTAACTCCCATAAACAGATTTGTAGTGTGAAGGTTAGCATTATTCAAAATTGGTAGTAGATTAGTAAAGATTTCCGAAAAAAATTAGTTCCCAAAAAACTCTACTAAGCTAGTAGCTTAGTAAAGGGTAGTAGCTTAGTAGCAGGGTAATTAAATTAGTCTTAACAAGCACACTATTGATACTCATGTGTCTCGTTAAAACACCAATTAAGATGGTAAGATCTCTTCTTGATAATTCCAGAGCATCCAACAATTTATTTCCATTTTTAAGATAATACTCTTGCCCGCCATAGCTCCTTCCTCTGAATTAAAGAGCTGCCTTTCCATATTTTCACGAATATCCAATTTTACATTCCAAAACTATAATAAGCAAATGCTGTTAAATCAGATATCCAATTTGAAACAGTTAGTAATCTGACAACACAGTTATTTTAGAGTAATATGGCCAATCTAATGTCTATTGGAAAACAAATTTTACTACCTCACAAATGAGACAATCCAAGTTGAATTACTATTCGGTAAATTTGTATACTTGGCTTTATGAAAGTATGAATCCAAAGCCAAAGTATGACATGTTACATATCATTGGAAAGGTCATGGTTTGGACTTTCAGATTTACTTTTTTTTTAAAAAAATTAACTATATTATACAATTAACTATATTATGCAAATAAGAAATATCTTGATCCTACAATCTCAATAACAAAACTTTAAAATGGTCAACGAAAATAAAATAAAATGGAACCAACCGTGAAAAGAAGTAAATTTTTCGAAATATGCCACAATGAAACTAACTTCTCCATAAGGAGACCTCACCAAGACAAATGTTATAAATGCATTGAATTAGCTCTGGAAATTTCAAACTGCAAGAATCTTAATAAAAGAAAGAAACTAGAAGCAATTTAAAAAAATCACGACGTACAGATCACTCCAGAAACTTCCACGCTCTCTTATGTTAGATTTGAGTATAAACAAATATTACAATCCACACTGTCTTGTTTTAGATTAAATATGATATTTGTATTTAGTTAGAAAAAAGAATTTGAAAAACCACAGTTTTTGGAAAATTATTTCTAAAATATTTTAAAACTTCAATAATTCTTTAATTAAAGCTTCATTTTAACTAAATTAAGTACAGAATGATAGCTGAAGACTTATTTTATACATCAAATAACAAAACGAATGTAAATATCAAATAGTTTTGAAGAATTTTATGAAAAAGTAAATCTACTGGAAAAAATCTTTCGTGAATTTACCCTAAAAGATCTTTTAGTTTTAACAATATCTAATATTATACCATAAAGTTTTTTTTTGTACATCCACATTCTTTACTCCTATTCACTCAAGTAAAAATTTGCTCAACCTAATCCGGTTTTCGTCCAAACTAATTATTATCAATAAAAATTTTTGGACCACAAAATACTCGTTTTTTGAAGTTTTGAACCCTTAGATGATACTTAATCCAAAAAATTTATAAACAGAAAAATGCAGACTTGTGATACACAACTTTGGCATCATTAGATTTTTTTAAAACAGAAGTATTAATACCGTATTATAGTAAATTCAAATATTTATATATTACTTATATCTATAGGCCGTAAGTTTCGTTTGCGCGACTGCAAACTTATACTCATAGAAATAATTTTACCAAACTTTAACTATTTGTATGCAAATTTTAGCCAAAAAATCGATAAAATAGCGTTTACAACATATTTGGTTAAAATTAACATTTCTGGTTTACTCAAAAAAAAAGTTTTGTTAAAAAATAACTAAATAATTAGTAAAATTAACAAATTTTATGGTAATGATTTTAACCAATAATTGATATTGATGCACAGTGGATCAATATTTTTTATGCCCAAATTTGCACTCAAAAAGTATTAATAGTTCAAAATGTTCAATAAAAATGAGATCCAGTAATCATGCAGAGCCTCTATTTCCGTTTATGTAAGATCCAGTAAACATCCAAGTCCATGAAAATAAGATCCAGTTATCATACAGAGCCTCTATGTCCATAAAAATAAGGTCCAGTTATCACCCAGAGCCTCTATATCCAATAAAAATAAGATCCAGCTACCATCCAGAGCCTCTATGTCCATAAAAATAAAATCCAGTAATCATCTAGAGCCTTTATGATAATTCAATTTTTTTTAAAAAAAATCCATTTTTTTCGATTTTCAAAGTGCTGTAGAATCTCAGGATTAAGTCCAAACATAGTCATGTGGGGTATTTTTGTAAACGATATGAAGAGTACTATAAGATAGGATACAAAGTAATATCCAGTTTGAAAAAAACCCTGGGTCGTCAGGCGTTTGAAGAAAAGTGTCATTTTTCCTAGGTTTTTCAACTTTGACAGCCTCAAAATCACTGAAAATTTCAAAATTTCCTAAAATGACTTTCCATTCCCCTAATTGCTTGATATGTGTGACCAAATGGCAAAAAAGTCAAATTTCCATATGCACATGGCTCGGCTGTGACCCTGATTACCAAATTTGTGGACCCTAAAAAACACGTTTTTCGAGGTTTTGGACCCTTAGATGATGCTTAGTGCAAAAAATTTATATACAGAAAAATGCAGCCTCGCGATACACAACTTTTGGCATCATTAGAATTTTTTTAATAATAAGTCTTAATACCGTAATAAAAAAAGTGTGTTTTTGACGAAACTAATAACTTACACGCTTTTGCGTGGAAGTTAAAATCATCTTAAGGAAGTAATACACGATAATAATTGAGACTTGATGCAGAAAAAGCAAATGATAACTATGTAGTGCTATCTTTCGAAATTCAAAAAGTTTTGCTGTATTATCGATTGACTATCGGCCCTACGTATTACAATTAAAGAAATAAATTTACCAAACGTTTATTATTTGTATGGAAATTTTAACCAAATGTTTGTTAAAATAGCGTTTACAAACTGTTTGGTCAAAATTAATAAAATTTTTGTTAACTACAATTTTTAACGAAAAAATTGTTAAAGTAACAATTTTTTTGGTAGATTAAAAATTTAACAAATTTAATAGTAAATATTAACCATAAAATTTGTTAATTGGTCACCCATATAAGTTTGAAATATGTTTTGCGTTGCTTAACTTCCGAGTTCTTCTTGTCCAATAACTGAATATTATTTTTTATTATATGATTATTATTATATTATATTATATGTATGAGAACTGACTAATTATGAATTACTTAATGTGAACCATATTAAAATAACATCAATCAATTATAGAAATAATTAAAAACAAGAAATACGTCCACGGGCTCGCGGGACGGAAGCGCATTTTCCTGCAAAGCAAACTAATCCGCAAAGAAAAATTAGTTTGGCGTAGCTTCTTACCCCTCAAAATCTAAAATAACCCCGAAGGGCGCACCACTGGCATGGAGCCAGCATGGGGACGATGTACACCTGGCGTGGATCATTCACGCCACGTTGATTTTTAGCACCATGCCAGCACGACACCAGCACAGAAACGTTAAATTTGCCACCGTGCCGGCATGGGGATTACTCCTACGCCGGAATAAACTCCACAATTTCCGGCACGGTGCTAGCGTACTTGATTATGATACTTTTGACAGAATGGAGCTTGCTCCACGCCATCATCACGCTAATTCAAATATACGAAAAACAGCACCAAAATTTAAATTATGCCGGCTTGAAGCCAGCATTAAACTGGTATAAATGGTACCTGAAAAATTAAATTGCGCCACAATTATAAATATAAAAGCCTACATTTTTCTGTCTTTCTTTCTTTCTTTCTGTCATTCCGCTCTAATCCACGCCCATTTTTTTCCAAAATTTTTTGTTATTGAGAATTTCAAAACAGTTTATGACATAAACTTTATGTTCTTCTTCCTACCTGAGATTTTTTTTCTTCATTAACTGAGATTCTTATTTACTGTTTTGAGTTTGACTGTGCTGGATGTTCATATTTCCTATTATTTCCTACTGGATGTTACTGTATCTTACTATTTTGGTACTGGATGTTCATATTTCCTATTGGATGTTACTGTATCTTAATATTTTGGTATTTTAACTTTCCCACTAGATTTTCCCGCCATTTTTGAAAATCCATGAAAAAAATACTTAACATAATTGACAAAAATTATACGTGAGTGATGCTTACTTAAAGTGATTTTTTGAAGTAACTGTTAAGGTTGAGAAAACAAGTTATATATCAAAAGATGGGGAATTTTTTTCTGTATAAGAAAAAATAACTTGCATTGCTGTCACTTTTAAGGGTAAAGAGAAAATCAAGAAAAACAAAGCGTCACTCACGTATAGTTTCTTTGTGACGGGGCCCTATACTAAACCAATAAATCAATCAGCTTTATGTTGCTATATCAAAATCAAGAAATCGCAATAACATTAAAATATTTATTGCTCAAGGTGTACATCAAGGAAAGCTTCTTAGAAATGATAAAATTTTCACACAAAATGTTGTTTATAAAAAAATTTTAACATCTAAACTGCTTAAAGTTTGAAAATAAAATTGAAATTAATCGTTTATGAATATAAATTTTACTGTTTTAAAAGAAGAAAAAAATGCCCGTCATGCTTGACGGGGTACTACACTAGTTTTAACATAAAAAAATACTTTACATAAATGTGAATTTTATTGAACGATATTTCATGTTTTAGTTTTCTTTTAATTTCTAAATAGCATATAAGTCGTTATTAATTATTTTCAATAGCTACAGCCAATAATGCAATAGTTTTAATATTTTTAATTTCTTTCATATCTTTTCTTCATGCCAATTTTCATCTTCTGGTTCTTGTCTGTTCAGCTTCGAAATTCGTGGCTTTTGATGAATACTCCTGAAGAATGCCTGAATAGTTTTCAACCTCTGTCAAGTTTTTAAAGAGATCCTGTCCAGAACCAGTGTCAACTTTGTTACAAATTAACTTGAACAGTTTAATATGGTTTTTGTAACTGTCAAATCCCGTTTTTTCTGAAATTAGAAATTTTTAAAAAATACTACAAAATTTGAATGATGATTTAATCTTAGAAATTTGCTCAAAATAAAATTAACACACTTACGCTTTGTGGATGCCCATGATAATGATTTAGCAAATTCTTTTTCTAAGTACATAGACATTAATGAATGTATATAACCGTTTTGCTGTCCAAATCCTTTGTTTGGTGGTTTCACTGAAGCGAGATAATAATTTATCTGCAATAGAAAAAAAAATTAACTAATATATTCATATAAACTTTAAAGATTAAATCGATCTTCAATCCATTCTTACTAAAATCATATCTTCAATACGTACCATTTTATTATATTCTTCCACAAATGAATCTTCCATGTTTAGGTCATCAGTCGAATCAATTGCCTTTGGCTTGTAAATAATGTCTACATCACTGTTTCTTTGTGAATTAATCATTGTTCCTATCGCACTGAATTCATTTCGCATAGTTGTTGTAATTACATCAATCATTCATTATACTTTCTTGATTTCTACGCAAAATTCCGATTTCTTGTACAATTGCTCAAAAATGTGAATATCACTCATGTCCACTCTGTGAATATAAAGTAAAATAAATTATTGAAATTAAGTGAATTTTTGAAAATTGACTTACAGTTCCAATATACGACATTGAATTGATAGGTTCTCGACTTTGTATAGAAATATTCATATTTTGGCTCAGCTGTGAATGAACGATAACTAAAATTAGATCTTTTAATATTTTAAAAATGACTTACTGTTTCTACAAGTTCCACAGGTTGAGATCCCTGAGAAAAAATGTCTTTGAAAAAAATGGCTTTTTGAAGGTAGCGAAAAAGTTTTAGCTATCATAGAATTATTGAGGATCTAAATAATGAAAGAAGAAATAGCGTATCATAACAAAATTACAAAATTTTCTTGGAACCACTTGGAACTAATTTTACTTAGAAATAAAGGAACAAATTTACGTAGTCTTGACGTGAATTAAAGCTTAAACTATTTCCAAATGATGCCTCAGTGGATTCGAATGTATTGCTTTGATTAACTGGAACAGTCTTCTGTTTTAATTTGTAACGTTTCGCAATTGTCTTCGATGACAACAATATCATTAATAATCCCTTGATTCGTATTTGGAACTATTAATTGTCTTTTTTGTCGTTTTGTTATTATTTAGTAGATATTTTTTTGAAGTGATAATCACTGTTAAAGGTCTCTTGCGACCCATACTAAAAGTACACCGATCTGTTACAAAATTCAAAATAACTATAACTTTTCTTAGATATCCAACGGCTCATTATAGATATATTTCATACACTTTTTATATTGAAAATTGAAGATAAACTTACGTTGGATTTAGAATGAATTCACAATGACAATATTCTCTTGTAGTATCAATCGATAATCCACTATTTATGTCACAATCTGCTCACAACTTAACACTAAAAAAGAGAAGAAAAAACCTTTAGTCAAAAAAAATTGTTTTGTTTATCATCGACGGCACGGATATAGCATGCATTCTTAAAGTATGCCAAATCTACGTTGAATATTTTTTTAAAGTTAATTCCATTAGAAAAACACTATACTTACAATGTAGTCGTTACGACGTTAATCAATGATCGATTGATGGATATCCTTGATACTAATTCACTGTCCAAACCCGTAACTAAACATAAAAAACACTTGAATTAATAAAAACTCATGCTTTGTTTACAAACATGGCTTAGAAATGGCATGCATGCTTAATATATGCCAAATCCACGCCGCAAATTTTCTTAATTTTTTTAAACTTAATTTTATCACTAAATTCACTGTACTTACTGTATACTCGATGCTGAATTGTTAAAGGATGCACTAATAATGATTAATCACACGATCAATTGGATATACCGTCACTAAATACACAAAAAACTTAAATTAATAAAAACTCGTGTTTTGTTTACTATGACGGCTCAAAAGTGGCATGCATTCTCAAAATATGCCAAATCTATGCCGCAAATTTTCTTAATTTTTTTAGTCTTTTGATACAGAATTTTTAACTAAAGTATGAAGAAAAGCATGGAAATTTTTGTTTCTTTTAAATATCATCATCATTGTTAATTACATTAACTTTGAAAACCATAAAATGTTGCATGAAAACATTGTACGAATCTTTTCTTAACAATTTCCTATCTTAATAACCAATCTAGATTAAAACTTTTGATGCAGAATTGTTAACTAAAGCATAATGTACTTTTGGGATATTTTTGTTTCGTCTAAAAATCATCAACATTGTTAATTACATTAACTTTGAAAACCATATGAATGTTGTATGATAACATTGTATGAATCTTTTCTTAACAATTTCCTATATAAATAACCAATCCAGATTAAAACTTTTGATGCAGAATTATTAATTAGAGCATGTTGTGCAAATGGAATATATTTGTATCATTAAAAATCATCAAGATGGCATATTAGCTATAACAGAAAATTAAACCTGTATACTGACTTTTCAATACAAAATGTTTTAGCTATAAAATGAAATCTATTTCGAAGGAGCCAACCAAAATTTAACTACGTGTTGCTACAAGCATAACTAACAACATATATTCATTTCGTTCCATTTCCTTGTGTACTGCCAAACAAACTTGTGAATTTTATCATAACCAACTTTTCAATACAAAATGTTTTAGCTATAAAATGAAATCTATCTCGAAGGAGCCAGTTAAAATTTAACTACGTGTTCTTACAAGCATAATAAACGATATATATTCATTTCGTTCGATTTTCTTTCATCCTGCGGAACAAAGTTGATGAACAACTATTTTAAAGCTTAATTATATCACTAAACTCACTGTAGTTACTGTAAACTCAATGCTGAATCGTTAAAGGATGAGTTATTTACGAGTTTTAACACGATCAACTGAGTTACAATTAATAAATATACAAAAAACTTGAATTAAAAAAGATTATGTGCTGTTAATCGTCACGGCATAGAAGTGGCATATAAATGCAATGTACGCCGCTACATTGACGCAATTTTTTTATTGACTCTGGCGTGACGATAGCACTGTGATGTCGTATTAATATTATCCACGCCGGTTCAGTTGTGTCGTAAAAATGCAAACTATGCTGGCGTGGTGACGGCATTAAACCAAAATGTGTGCCGATACTTTTCAAAAAATTCAGTGACACAAAAAAAAATTCTGTGCTGGTGTTGTGCTAGCGTGACGCCAAACTTAGCACCGGCGTCAGGACGGTGTATCAATGCGGCGTAAATTTAAATCGGTGCCTGGCGTGAGCCTGGATTGCGCCACGTCTTGGTACGGTGTGCCCTTCGGGAACGTCGGTTCCATATTCAGGAACAACTAAGGAACACACATACCAAATTTCAGCTCATTTTGTTAAAGCAAAAATGAGTTTGGCGTAGCTTTTTACCCTACGAATTTCAATATGACATCGGTTCTATATTCAGGATCAACTAAAGAACCTACATACCAAATTTCAGCTCATTTAATTAAAATTAGAGCAAAAATGAGTTTGGCGTAGCTTCTAGCCCCTCGAAATCAAAAATGGCGTCGGTTCCATATTCAGGAACAACTAAGGAACTTACATACCAAATTTCAGCTCATTTGGTCAAAATTAAAGCAAAAATCAATTTGGCGTAGCTTCTGGCCCCTCGAAATCCAAAATGGCGTCGGTTCCATATTCAGAAACAACTAAGGAACCTACATACCAAATTTCAGCTCATTTGGTCAAAGTTAAAGCAAAAATCAATTTGGCGTAGCTTCTGGCCCCTCGAAATCCAAAATGGCATCGGCAATGGCTAAAAATAACACAATAATGAAAAAATCACGACGTACAGATCACGCCAGAAACTTCCACGCTCTCTTGTGTTAGTTTTGAGTATAAACAAATATTACAATCCACACTGTCTTGTTTTAGATTAAATATGATATTTGTATTTAGTTAGAAAAAAGAATTTGAAAAACCACAGTTTTTGGAAAATTATTCGTAAAATATTTTAAAACTTCAATAATTCTTTAATTAAATTGCTGCATTTTAACTAAATTAAGGACAGAATGATAGCTGCTGACTTATTTTATACATAAAATAACAAAACGAATGTAAATATCAAATAGTTTTGAAGAATTTTATGAAAAAGTAAATCTACTGGAAAAAATCTTTCGTGGATTTACCCTTATAGATCTTTTAGTTTTAACAATATCTAATATTATACCATAAAGTTTTTTTTGTACATCCACATTCTTCACTCCTATTCACTCCATTCAGGATGTAAAAATTTGCTCAACCTAATCCGGTTTTCGTCCAAACTAATTATTATCAATAAGTAGTAAGAGAATGCGAAAATTTTTTGGACCCCAAAATACTCGTTTTTTGAAGTTTTGTACCCGTAGATGATACTTAATCCAAAAAATTTATAAACAGAAAAATGCAGACTTGCGATACACAACTTTGGTATCATTAGATTTTTTAAAACAGAAGTATTAATACCGTATTAAAGTAAATTCAACTATTTATATCTTACTTATATCTATAGGCCGTAAGTTTCGTTTGCGCATAGAAATACTCATAGAAATAATTTTACCAAACTTTAACTATTTGTCTGCAAGTTTTAACCAAAAAATCGATAAAATAGCGTTTACAACATATTTGGTTAAAATTAACATTTCTGGTTAACTCAAACGACTATTAATTTTTAGGATAATAGTTATGATCCGAAAAATATTAATTTAACTTTTGTTAAAAAATAACTAAATAATTGGTAAAATTAACAAATTTTATGGTAATAATTTTAACCAAAAATTAATATTGATGCACAGTGGATCAATATTTTTTTATGCCCAAATTTGCACTCAAAAAGTATTAATAGTTCAAAATGTTCAATAAAAATGAGATCCAGTAATCATGCAGAGCCTCTATGTCTAATAAATAAGATCCAGTAATCATCCAAAGCCTCTATTTCCGTTTATGTAAGATCTAGTAAACATCCATGTCCAATAAAACAATATCCAGTTATTATCCAGAGCCTCTATGTCCAAAAAAATAAGATCCAGTAAACATCCAGAACCTATATGTCCGTTTATATTAGATCCAGTAACATCCAGAACACCTCTTTCCAATTATATATGATCCAGTAATCATCCAGAGCCTCTATGTCCAATAAAATAAGATCCAGTTACCATCTAGAGCCTCTATGTCCATAAAAGAAAGATCCAGCTATCATCCAGAGCCTCTGTGTCCATAAAAATAAGATCCAGTTATCACCCAGACCCTCTATATCCGATAAAAATAAGATCCAGTTACCATCCAGAGCCCCTGTGTCCATAAAAATAAGATCCAGTTATCACCCAGAGCCTCTTTATCCAATAAAAATAAGATCCAGTTATCATCCAGAGCCTCTATGTCCATAAAAATAAGATCCTGTTACCATCCAGAGCCTCTATGTCCATAAAAATAAGATCCAGTTATCACCCAGAGCCTCTTTATCCAATAAAAATAAGATCCACTTACCATCCAGAGCCTCTATGTCCATAAAAATAAGATCCAGTTACAATCCAAAGCCTCTATGTCCATAAAAATAAGATCCAGTTGCCATCCAGAGCCTCTATGTCCATAAAAATAAGGTCCAGTTATCTCCCAGAGCCTCTATATCCAATAAAAATAAGATCCAGTTATCACCCAGAGCCTCTTTATCCAATAAAAATAAGATCCAGTTATCACCCAGAGCCTCTTTATCCAATAAAAATAAGATCCAGTTACCATCCAGAGCCTCTATGTCCATAAAAATAAGATCCAGTTATCACCCAGAGCCTCTTTATCCAATAAAAATAAGATCCAGTTACCACCCAGAGCCCCTATGTCCATAAAAATAAGATCCAGTTATCACCCAGAGTCTCTTTATCCAATAAAAAAGATCCAGTTACCATCCAGAGCCCCTATGTCCATAAAAATAAGATCCAGTTATCACCCAGGGCCCCTATGTCCATAAAAATAAGATCCAGTTACCATCCAGAGCTTCTATATCCAATAAAAATAAGATCCAGTTAACATCCAGAGCCTCTATGTCCATAAAAATAAGATCCAGTTATCACCCAGAGCCTCTTTATCCAATAAAAATAAGATCCAGTTACCACCCAGAGCCCCTATGTCCATAAAAATAAGATCCAGTTATCACTCAGAGTCTCTTTATCCAATAAAAAAGATCCAGTTACCATCCAGAGCCCCTATGTCCATAAAAATAAGGTCCAGTTATCACCCAGGGCCCCTATGTCCATAAAAATAAGATCCAGTTACCATCCAGAGCTTCTATATGCAATAAAAATAAGATCCAGTTACAATCCAAAGCCTCTATGTCCATAAAAATAAGATCCAGTTGCCATCCAGAGCCTCTATGTCCATAAAAATAAGGTCCAGTTATCTCCCAGAGCCTCTATATCCAATAAAAATAAGATCCAGTTATCACCCAGAGCCTCTTTATCCAACAAAAATAAGATCCAGTTATCACCCAGAGCCTCTTTATCCAATAAAAATAAGATCCAGTTACCATCCAGAGCCTCTATGTCCATAAAAATAAGATCCAGTTATCACCCAGAGCCTCTTTATCCAATAAAAATAAGATCCAGTTACCACCCAGAGTCTCTTTATCCAATAAAAAAGATCCAGTTACCATCCAGAGCCCCTATGTCCATAAAAATAAGATCCAGTTATCACCCAGGGCCCCTATGTCCATAAAAATAAGATCCAGTTACCATCCAGAGCTTCTATATCCAATAAAAATAAGATCCAGTTAACATCCAGAGCCTCTATGTCCATAAAAATAAGATCCAGTTATCACCCAGAGCCTCTTTATCCAATAAAAATAAGATCCAGTTACCACCCAGAGCCCCTATGTCCATAAAAATAAGATCCAGTTATCACCCAGAGTCTCTTTATCCAATAAAAAAGATCCAGTTACCATCCAGAGCCCCTATGTCCATAAAAATAAGATCCAGTTACCACCCAGGGCCCCAATGTCCATAAAAATAAGATCCAGTTACCATCCAGAGCTTCTATATCCAATAAAAATAAGATCCAGTTAACATCCAGAGCTTCTATATCCAATAAAAATAAGATCCAGTTATCACCCAGAGCCTCTTTATCCAATAAAAATAAGATCCAGTTACCACCCAGAGCCCCTATGTCCATAAAAATAAGATCCAGTTACCATCCAGAGCCTCTATATCCAATAAAAATAAGATCCATCTACCATCCAGAGCCTCTATGTCCATAAAAATAAGATCCAGTAATCATCTAGAGCCTTTATGATAATTCAATTTTTTTTAAAAAAAATCCATTTTTTTCGATTTTCAAAGTGCTGTAGAATCTCAGGATTAAGTCCAAACATAGTCATGTGGGGTATTTTTGTAAACGTCATGGAAAGGAATATAAGATAGGATACAAAGGTATATCCAGTTTGAAAAAAACCCTGGGTCGTCAGGCGTTTGAAGAAAAGTGTAATTTTTCCTAGGTTTGTCAACTTTGACAGCCTTAAAATCACTGAAAATTTCAAAATTTCCTAAAATGACTTTCCATTCCCCTGGTCGCTTGATATGTGTGACCAAATGGCAAAAAAACCAAATTTCCATATGTACATGGCTCGGCTGTGACCCTGATTACCAAATTTGTGGACCATAAAAAACACGTTTTTCGAGGTTTTGGACCCTTAGATGATACTTAGTGAAAAAAATTTATATACAGAAAAATGCAGCCTCGCGATACACAACTTTTGGCATCATTAGAATTTTTTTAATAATAAGTCTTAATACCGTAATAAAAAAAGTGTGTTTTTGACGAAACTAATAACTTACACGCTTTTGCGTGGAAGTTAAAATAATATTTCCAATAATAATGTTATGAAGAATTAGACTCATTTTAATTAAATTAGTGAATTAACAAATTTTTAATTAATTTAACAATTTAATTTCTTAAATCTAAATTATGAAAATCTTTTTAAATTACATATTTTTAATTTAAATGACTAAGTAGAAGAGTGGAAATCATAAAAAATTAACTAAGTTCAAAATAATAATTTACCTATGTTTAAAAGTAACCAAATAATTAATAAAATTAATAAATTTTATGGTTACGTTTTTAAAAAAAAGTTTGGTTAAAAAATTTTTTTCTCATACAAACTTAACAAAAAGTTTGTTAAACTGAGTTTACAAATAAATAACAAAGATTTTTCTATGAGTGTATTCAAGAAATTATTATCTATTTAATTGCGGTATTAATTTGTTTCTAAAACAATCGTGCGTAAAAGTGTAGTCGAGACCAAATTCAAACCTCAAAGGATCAAACCTTTGTTAATATAATTAATTTTGCAAAATATGCTCTAAAAGTCCAAACTAAGACCTTTCCAATGACATATAATACGTCATAGCTTGGCTTCGGTTCCATTTAACTTGGATCATATTGGTTAATCATATTGGTTAATTGGATCATATCTGTGCACTATGGTCTAAAATCGGAAAATTTTTCCAAAAATTATTTTAGTTGCTTATTTGATAGACCTTAGTCCAAGGTATAAGAAGCTATAAAAATTTTGGACCAGAAGTCAGCAGTGCTGGCGATACAGCACAAAATGTATATTGATGACTGTCGCTGATGACCATTTTCAAATCACCATAACTTTTTACTGCTAAATCCAATTTTCATAAACTTTTTTTTGTTTAACAGGTATAAGTAAGAGCTTCAATATAAATGCTACTTGGTTATATTAGACATTAACCTCAGTGCACAAAAACTCGAAAAACTTGAAAAATACCTAGTTGGTAACACTAATTTTAGGTATGCAGGTTACTAGTGCAATAGAAAATTTTTCTTTTTATATCATATTATAGGCTGATGTAAGATCTACAAAAAACATGTCACATTCATACCCAAAAGTTATAGTTTTGTGCTTGAAAAATGAATTTTTTTCGAAAAAAACCTAGTTTTTTACCCATTTTTGAATATAATCGACTATAACTGTGTATTCCAAGTGAGTGGAACTATTTGGAATTTTTTGGAATTTTTTTAGTTTTTCAAAAAATTGATGTTTTTTTCTATGAGCTCGTTTACTGCGAATTATGACGGAAAAATACTTTTTTGGTTATTATATGTTAGTTTAGGCAAGATTCTGTAGAAAAAAGGTCAAAAATAAAAATTTTGATATTTGCTGTTCATCATGAGGGCAGTCAAAATTTGACATTTTTGACATGACCTAACCATGCACTGTGCAACTTATGAACTCAAATGTTTATATTACTGAATACCCACTACTATAAGCTTTCCAACGATACTAAACTCATTTCATATACTTGAAATTTGAAAGAAATATAAGCAAAAATGTAAGGGATGGACCTACAAACTCGCTTAAATTTGACCATTTTTCAGTTTTTTCACTATAACTCCTACAAATCTTATTCGTTCTTAATGTTTTATACCTCGTTGGATAGGTATTTTGATGTTCTTGACAATAAAATAAGAAAAATAATAATAAAAGTTAGTTTTAGTATGGATAGGCACCATTGAAGGGTTTCAAAAACCCAAAAAATCATTGCTTGCCATTTTTCATCAAAATTGCACTGTGCATTAAATTTTTTTAATAGAAATGTTAATTTAATCAACATATAAGTCATTTCTGAAAGTTTCATTAATTTTAAGCATGGTTTTGATCTGTTTTGATAAAAAAAACTTAAAAAATAATTTCGAAAAATCTGCAGATGATCAACTACAAATGCTCTGAAATCGAAAAACCGGCAGAACTTTTTATCAGGTTTTTACAGTTTTAAGTAGCTATAAGTAAGGGCTATACAAAACTGCCAAAACTTGTTTCTCCACTCACTTGGAATACACAGTTATAGTCGATTATATTCAAAAATGGGTAAAAAACTAGGTTTTTTTCGAAAAAAATTCATTTTTCAAGCACAAAACTATAACTTTTGGGTATGAATGTGACATGTTTTTTGTAGATCTTACATCAGCCTATAATATGATATAAAAAGAAAAATTTTCTATTGCACTAGTAACCTGCATACCTAAAATTAGTGTTACCAACTAGGTATTTTTCAAGTTTTTCGAGTTTTTGTGCACTGAGGTTAATGTCTAATATAACCAAGTAGCATTTATATTGAAGCTCTTACTTATACCTGTTAAACAAAAAAAAGTTTATGAAAATTGGATGTAGCAGTAAAAAGTTATGGTGATTTGAAAATGGTCATCAGCGACAGTCATCAATATACATTTTGTGCTGTATCGCCAGCACTGCTGACTTCTAGTCCAAAATTTTTATAGCTTCTTATACCTTGGACTAAGGTCTATCAAATAAGCAACTAAAATAATTTTTGGAAAAATTTTCCGATTTTAGACCATAGTGCTGTGTAAACAGTTATATAATCATTATTCACAAAATTGGAAGATGTTATGTAAATTTCTTTTGACAATAGAATTCTAAGTACCACCAAATCCAACTAGTCTGAGTAAAGCAATTTTCCTTTAGTTAGAAATTTTAGTGAAAACCATTGATTTATTACTTTTTTGATCATAAGATTGTTAAGAAACATAAAATCTTTATGCCTTTAATCTTTTCTCCAGTCACAATCACTTAATAACGAAGAATTCTTTATTATTAAATCTTTTGTTTTGATTATGAGTACTAAAAATTTTGTATGCGAAATTTTTCATTCTTCGATTTTTCTTCGAATAATGAGTTAATCAAATAGAAAAGCATCGATTGATGTTTAATTATGCATAATGAATCATGTAAAAGTGTTAAGTTTATATGAAAATCTATATTTTCAGGCATAAATTGAGTGTTTTGTATAAAATTTCTAACGGTTTTTATGTTCACAAATAAGGCGTACTAAATGTACTAAAATAAAAAGATAACTAGACTCATGCCTTTTGCTGACCTGGTTCATTTTATGCCATCAAATAACACAATCATATGCTATTATTATTGCTACCGTAGCTATTTTGAGTAAAAAAGGCGTACGAAAAATTTCAAATATAAACATTTTGTAGCTTAATGGATCTCAATTTTGTCAGGTAATTATATGGCGGCAGTTCCATGTTCAGGCACGTTTTGGGTTTAGAAAAATATTAGACTTCCTTATCATACTTTTTATCAAGGCGTACACATTCAGGAAGTTTCCGGAAGTTCCCAAAAAATGTATGAAACTTCCGGAAGTTCCGGAAAGTTTCCTGGTATATATGAAATTTTTGAAATTTGAAAAGAACTTCATATAGTTTAAGTGCATAAAATTTAAAATATTTAATTTGAATTACAGCAAAAGTAAAAATTGTTTTATCAATTTTAAATCAAATTTTATTTTATTTATGCTTAAAAAATTGGAAAAAGTTCTAACTAGATCATCTCTATTTTTTTCAAACCTGTAATTTTGGCAATATTTTGGACAAAATAAAACAAATTTTTCAAAAAAATAATAAACTTTCAAGAAATAACCATTTGAAAACTTTAAAAAGTGCTCTAAAGACACTTTTATTAAAGAAAATATTTTTTTAATTTTCAACTCGTTTTTAATTAATTTTTCAAAAACTTTCGTATCTTTTCAAAAATTGGAATTTCTACCTATGCTGGTTATCGACTAGGTGCTTTTTGAGAGCACTTAGTAGTCCATAACTCTTTGTGGAGGCAATATTTTTTATTTCTGTTTTTTGAATTTACAAACTGATGTTATTATCTATTCAAAAATGTATAATACTTGTATATAACTTATTCACTGCTGCCATCGTAGTGCATTGATTGTTGACGGATGAAAGCTAATCTCAAACAAAATTGCCAAAAATTCCAATTTCTCAATGTATTTTACCTTACACCTATGAATTTTGCTTCTGGTATACATAAATATCATAAATCAATCGATAAAAGTTTGAAAAATAAGTTCAATTGCAATATTTATTGACTAAATATTGACAAGATAGAGTACTTTGTGAGAGGCTACCCAAAGGTAGCAAAAAGATTCGAAAACACAAAATTTGTATTTTTTAATAATTATATTAATCATTGTTGAACAAAAACCTTCAAATACAATGTTTAATTTGAGTTTTAAGAAGCGATGTTACTTTGATTTTCTCTAGTTAAGGTTGGTCACAAACGTGGGCCATTTTAATAGCCGACATAAATTTTAACTATCAAGTGTTATATATCATTAGAAAAGTACTAACTAAAGCTATAACAAACAGAAAACAAATATTGCAAATTTTAAAAGCTAGTGCAGCTTAAGTAAGGTGGAAAAGGGTAAAGTCGTCAGAGAGCAAATCTCGTTAAATTTTGAACATTTTGAAGAATTTTTTTTTGCTATTAATCTTAAAATAGTATAAATCATCAAAAAACATAAAAAAAACATTTATTTTCATAGTTCTCATTTGTTTAAAGAAAACTTCCTGAAAATTTTGAAAACTTCCGGAAGTCAGGAAAGTTCCGGGAACTTCCGGGAACTTCGTGAGTGTGTACGCCTTGCTTTTTATCATCTTTGAATATCCAAAACGACAATGACTGCCAATAAATTAATGATCGATCTATTATGATTAGTTTTTGGAAAATCTGTTCAAACTGCTAAAAATAAAGCTAGCTGTATGAGAATATGGGAGTTGAAAATTCAGGAATAATTTTGACTATTTTTTTTCAATTCTAAGCTTTCAATATAAATGAGAATTTTCTGCGTAATAAAAATTAAATTTATAAAATAGGTTACTCTACCGCAGATGAGAAATAAATAAAAATTATTATTTTCATACTGTTTTTTGCTTACAATCATATTTCAAGCTTGACGACAGAAAAAAAATAAGTCTACTTTTAGAGAATTTTCGAGAGAAAAACTCAAGTCTTTATCGCAAAATAATTTCATATTTTATTTTAAAAAATCTCATATTATAAAATTAGAAAACATAGAAACCATTTAAATCGTAGCATTTCAGTTTAAAATTCCTAAAGTCTGAAATTTTTGTCCAAAAACTGCAAAATAATCTCCAAAATATTCTCAGGCACAAAGTTGCAAACAAGAAAATCATGAATAATCATACCAACACAACTATAAAAAATGAGAGCTAAAAAATATAAATTCTACATATTCGGTGACCAATACATGCAAACCTACATCATTTGAACAGTTTTACGCTCTCAGTTTACTCGAAATTGTCAAATGAGAAGGAAGCAAAATAACTTTTAGTCTTTAAAAATAAAAAATCTTTCAAATATTTTTAATATTTTTTATGCGTTCGCGTATGTATTTTTTTTAACGTCGCAGAAGTATATTATATTGAAGGAGTTTTATATTTTTTTTAAAAAAGGTGAGACAAACTTATTAAAAATTTTTTAAAATGAAATAATAATAAAAAATTTTTTTAGTATCTAAATGTGAACTTTTTCTATGTGAAGAGCAAAAACAAAAACAAATTTTTAAAAAAAAAATGATGAAAAATGAAGTGAAATCAAGGAAATTTTGCGAAACTGATGACTATATAACCATGGAATATTTTCTTAAACGCGAAGGTTTTCGATTATATGATAGTCACATTCCTATCATTAGAAGACTGATAACATTTGGTGAGTTTTAGTTTAGAATTAATTTATTTTGGTTCACACTTCTTTGATTGTGTTTGTGAATTGTTTTTTCGTGTAAAACTTTCAGAGAAATAAATTTAAGATCAAACAAAATTTTTGGAGTGGTTTTTGATAAGAAAAATTGCTAGTAAACAAATTCGATTATGATAAACATTTTAAGTGATAAGATGTAAACTTCCGTGCGGAAGACAGAAATTTTAAATTCCAAAATTTATTTTCAATTATTTTTGTTTGTTGCCATTACTTACAAAAACCACATTTATCTATTATTAAGTTTGTAGCATTGAATAAAATTGTTATCAATTGAAATTGATCAAAAGGATTTCTAATAATTCCTTACATTTTCCTGAAATTCGAGTGCTATTTATTAAATAATTGGTGAAATTAGTGAGATTCCATGATAGGAAGTTTTGATATTTTTTCGGGAATAATCTCGAGTGTAAACGTATGTCATAAAATAGAATAAATGAAATTCAGCTATTATTCATATTTAAATTTGAACTCTTATCTCACTTAAAAGTATTATTTTATGTATATACTTATGATCAGAACAATATGTTGGTTTATAATCCAGTTTTGTAACCTTTGCGATTTTATATAAGTTTATGAAAGAGCAGAAACTGTAAAGAAAAAATAATTTTTTTGTAATTTAATTCCAAAAAACTTCCACGCTTTGTTTTAGAAATGCTTAATATACAAAATTAGTATAGAAATTCACAATTTTTAAAAATTTTGACTGAATTTTATCAACAGTTATCCATTTTTATCTTGATTGCCAGTCAAGTATTCTTAACAGTAAGCTATTGAGTGTTACCACTTACACTATAAGTACTAGACTATGCAGGTGTTCAGCCCTGCACGGTTTTTCAGATGACTGTCTTTTATTTTTCAAATTTGTCCTCTATTTTGATTAATATGTCCTCAATTTTCCAAAAATTTGCCGCTTGACACTAAGGCAATTCCATGAGTAAACGGAACTGAAAATTATTAGTACAAAATTTGTTTTTAGCTTTTTCTGCTTAAACATGCATGTTTAAACTCTTTTTTAAACGTAATAGGTCTTATTATTCATCAGTTAGTGTTTTATCAACACTTAATCATCATTAAATTAGCTAAATTTTGTAAAAAAAAAATGATTTTTTTTAAATAATCGGTTGAATTCCACCGATTAACGTCGCGATTTTCTCTTTAATTAAACAATTTAAGTATTTGAAATATTTTAAAAACACTAGAAATCAAGAACATCTATGGAAATTATTAGTTTTTCCTGAATTAAAGTGTGTTATTATATGATTTTTCACAAAATCAAAAATATTTTTTTCCACCAATTAACAAAAAAAACTTAAATAACTTAAGGAAGAAGAATTTTGTCCATCGATTATGGTTTAAAATGGATAGAATTTGTGCTTTTATATCAGGTTTAAATAAGAAGAAAATTAAGAAAAATTAAATCGATAAAAATTCTCACTCCTGGAATTGTCCACTAGATAAGATGGACTCAAGTGCCGAAAAAAAATTTCGACACAAAAATTCTACTCAAAAAGTGAAAACTTAGTTCTCTATGTTTTCAAAAAATATCGGGTCACCATAACTATAAGTCTATAAGTAAACCACCCAAATGTGATTTATGTAATGTCATGAATCAATCGGACATCAAAAGATATGTAATTCAGTTTTTACTTGCAATAAAAGTTAGTGTTAACTTCCACGAATATTTAAATTACTATTTTTTCAACATTTTTAAAAATAATTTATTAATTTATTTTTGGAATAATAATAAGCACAGTTAAAATGACAATATAAATAGGTTAAAGTTTATTTAATGAGAGACGATGTTCTCTCTTATAACTTATAATGAATAATATATAATACAAGGTAAAGAAGAAAACAATATAAAAGAGAAAATCTACTAATTATGGTTTCATATAGAATTCAAATATAAGATGACCGTTATGTTCTCAACATTTAATGTTCTCAATCAAAAAGAACAAAAATTTCATTTTTTGATGAAATTGTTTCTGAACTTCCACACTCATAAATTACGCATCATGTGAAATTCATTGCTAGATATTACATAACACACGTCACTCAATAAGAAGAGAGAACTTTAGCCATTATAAAATGTCAAGATATATTTATCACATGAAGTCAAAGCTGTTCGTTCTTCTTTTACATTATTTTTTAAATGAATATAAAATATATTCTATTACAATTCTTTTTCGTGATTAATATAGACAGGATCAAACACCTCCCCCCTTCTTGGGAATTTTTTTTTCAATTTGCTAGGGGTTTTTAAGAAAAAAACCCAAAACCCCCCTAAATTTTCCCGTCCATACGAAAAAATTTCAAATCCCCTCCATCGAAAAATTTCTGGATACGCCCCTGAATAGAGATGGATTGAATGATGCATTTGAAGTAATCTCTTTTTGAAAAGAGGTTATGAAAAAAAGTTTATTGACCCCCTAAGTTTTTAGTAAAAATTTTTGATTGAACTGTTATAAAATTCAGATACATAATAAGTACCCCTTAAAAAGCTACTTTTTCTCAACTTAAAATTTTTATAATATTTTGATCTCAATTTATAATATTTTAGCTATCGATAAATCTGCTATTTTTCAAGTTTTATAGAGCCTTTAAGCTTCAGAAGTAACGTGTCAAATTATCATATTTTTAACTCATGAATTCATTAAATCTCAGTTAATTACATTTTTCTGACTAACTTTTATAAAAATGTAATAATAGTCATCAAATTCAGTTCATTTTACAATAAATTCCTCATTTTTCAAACGTATGTATTTCAAAAATTTCAAGTCATCAAAAATAGTGTCTCAGTCTATAAACTATCCACATTTTTAGCGCATTTTTGAAACTTGTTTCGAAAAGGTAGCTTAATAATGCACTATGTTCGGCTGGCTGCTTGCAAAAACTTTTTAACTAGACATCGTAGAGAGCTCTAGTTTTTTGCATTAACTCAGTTTCATCGAGTTATTGGCGTATCGAATAGTTAGAATTCTCAATACAAACGTTAAATAGTAAAATTAATGATTTTTTGTTTTTAATACGGTGTAACCTGTCAAAATTTTATTTTACCTCTATAATTTCAAATATTCTTTGGCAGTTAGAAAATTTGAAATTCAAAAAACCGTTAAATGATAAACCAATTTAATATATGAAATTTTACCGCAAAAACAGTTAATTATACTATAATTAATGATTCTCTAGTAGATTAAAAAGGCGGGAATTTTTCAAATATATTTTGACCGTTAGAAAATTCGAATTTAAAAAAACCGTTAAATGTCAAACCGTTTTAATATATGCAAACTCATTGCAATAAATAGTTAATTAGAATTAATGATTTCCAAGTGCATAAACGTACGTGAACAAATGCATCAATAATATGTAAAATGAAAATTTCGTTGTCGAACATTATTAAGCTTCAAAATTTTTATGATTGACTTCTTCAATACGAAGTACTTTGCTAATCAAATACTGATCGCTAATACAAAAATGCGCTGAAGTCCCTCGATCAATTAACACGAGGACTTTCGTAAATTTTTTCTCAAAATCCACTTTTTCTTTCTCTCAAGCACACAAAAATGCAATTCATTAAAATAATTTTTCGTACTTGTGTGGGTGAGAAATGAAAGAAGAAAACATCCTATTCATGTGATGTCATTCTGTGGTCTCTTTTACGTTCATTGATTTTTGCTTAATGCAATTTTTCTCAGCTTGTGTTTTGTCTGAGATTTTCTGGCAGTTAAATTAGATTAAATTTAAGTTTTTTAGTATCTTGTAAAGTATCATTAAAAATTTCAATAATAGAAGGTTGATTTTTATTTTGTTTTAATAAAAAAAATAAATTTTAAAAAAGTAGGACTGTACCGTCGAAAGATGTTCAGTTGAACCGCTTACTAATATTAATGAGTACATTTCTCGTATTAAATTAAACAAATTAAATTTTAAAATACATCCAAAAAGTATCTACTTTAAAAAATATGGCAACTACAAAAAAGTGTTTCTAAGAAAAATACACTGAAAAATAAATTAGAACATTAGTAATTTTATATTTTGATAGAGTGGTAAACAGTCACATATTTGCATCAGTATATGCCAAACTTTTTCAGCTCGCTGCTAGGAATTGATTTGAAATTTTTTTTTAAAAAACCGTTACAAGAAAATTTGAAAAATATTTTTCAGTTAAAAACGAAAAGTAATTAAGTTTTGTGAAGCATTAAAATAACTAAATTCACTAAGTCTTTTCACTGTTTATGCCCTATAAGGTGTTTAGGTAGTTTTTATTTCTCAAAGTGATAAAAAAATTAAACTTTAGTTAATAATAAATTATGAATGTAATAGTAAATAGATTTTTTAAAAAATATTCTTGCGAAAAACTCTTTGATTTCGCTAAATTTCTGATTCTGAAATTATATGAAGCAAATCTGAAATGTAATTTGAAAAATTTGATGAAAAAAATGTAATTTGTTAATAAATACCTATTAGTTATTTTATTTGTAATTGGAATTATTTTTAATCTACACTTGTTTGAAGCCAAAAGTTTTACCAACGATATGTTTTTGAAAATCTTAAATCTGTATGTTCTGCGATACACAATTGCTTCATCAATACATGTTCCGCCACAAATTTAAAAAAAATGGAATCAAAATAATCTGTTTTTCTGAAATTTTAGTTTTGACATTTTTCCTAGATTCTAAAAATTAAATTATTTTAAATCTCGATGGTTTTTTGAATATTATTATTATTATTATTTATTTATTTATTAACATTATTAATTGAACATTATACAGTTTTAAATCATAAACTAACATAAAATAATGTGAGATTCAGTGTTTTTAAAAACTTATTACCTGGAATTTTTCTAAAAAAATTATTAATTCTTAAAAATATTCTCAAAAGCATCTCATTTTTTAATCCAATTATGAATTTATTAACCATAAATATTTTACTATCTAATTGCTTTCATAATTTGAGTTTATTTTATCAATATTTCCAATATATTTTTCATTCTTAGGCCGTTCACCAAACTGCACAATCACATTGAAAAGTATCAGAGTTTCGCGCATGCAATGTGAAATTATTTATAGCGATGAAAATATTTTCCTGAGGGATACACAGGTAAGAATTAAATTATGAAATTTTTGCTTAGTTACTTGTTGCGTTGCTAGAATATTGTTTTAGGGATTTTCTGTAGGATTAAAATTTTAATTTGACTAAATTTGCTAAATTAATTGGAATCAGGCATGTAATAAAATTTTATAGCTTTACAATTTTCTTCCAAATAAAAATTTATTATTCTCAAACAAACTCGTTTTGTCTTCGTCATTCTGTTTAAAAATAGTAAAAATATATTTTATCTGACTAATTTTATTTCATGATCAAAAGATTTTGTTACATCATTTTCAGCTTTTGGAATCTGTATTCATATTCGTACACTGATGACGACGTTTAAGCAAAGTTCAATAAACCACACAACTTAATTTCATTTTGTTCTCTTTTTTTCGAATATTTAAATGTATAAATTCTCATAAAAATTTTTTATCTGAGAATTTTTATAGATTTTGGCACGTCGGCCTTTTTTTGCCTAAATAATTGAAAAATTCAGGAAATTTTTTTAAAAAAATAAAAAAATAAATTTTTAGTCATTTATGAAATGGAAAAAATCTTTAAAAAACATAAAAATACAGTAGGAGACGTAATCAGGGTTTGGGGGTTAAATTTTTTTGAAGAACCAATACGAGCCTAATGTCATGATTCGAAAAGATATCCCAAAAAAGGTCATGAACTTTTAACTTTATAAACAAATTTGTATTTATTGAATGCGAAAATGATGACTACAGCATTATAATAAGTTAAAAAGCTCCACTTTTTATTGACATTATTAGATTTTTTTACCATAAAATTACGAAAATGTAAAAAATTAAAACAATAAATTTATTGATTTACGTATCAAACATGATTTTGATATGCTGTTAATTTGCAAGGATAAAATTTACATGGTAAACTTTCGATGCTTTTCTGTATACTTTTGCTATTGATTGGTTTCCCATGGCAAGAGACGTATATGCATATATCCATTCATTCAAACCATATGCGATGAATTTTAATGATTTTTACCATCACTAAAGGGGTTTTGTTGTATTTTACACAAAAAGTCAATATTTAGAATTTTTCTGCTCAACTAAATTTAATTTGTAAATCCGTTTTTAACCTTCAAATTTAGACAATATCCTAAGCTACAAAACGTATCCCTAACTAGTGTCCTAACAACTGAGTACGAACATGTTCCTGAGCAAAAATCTATTGATTTAACCAGATTTTAAAATTTAAATTAAATAATTTGTAGCAACGCATTTGTATCATTAAATTAAAAGCAATTTTCATTTAAATTTTCCTAACTTTTAAATTTCATTTCAGTCTTCAAACGGGACTTATGTGAATAATGAGAAAGTATCAAATGAAATGCGTAAATTGGAAGTTGGAGATTATATTGGCTTTGGTGTGAATCCATTTCCAGAGAGATATTACGAAACAAATCAATTTGTGTTTTCGTTACAAAGATATCAAAGTGAGCAAACTGTTGAAATTGCTGATGATGATATTACGGATGGAAGTGGAAAATCAACAATTGAAAATATGGACCACACATATAATCTCAATCCAGTCGACAATTTTACTTTGAAAGTTACAAATCCTGATGATTTTACAACTCAATATGAATTTGATTTTTCTGATGACATAGTCAAGCCTCAGTCCGAAAATCAGCTGAAGGATCAAAATTTGAAGTACGAAAAACCAAGCCACGATTTACTGTGGAATTTATTCAGCGACAGTGACGACACAAGCGATGATGAAACTACAAGGTCATGTGATTATACATCGCATTTTTCCGTCAATTCAAAAAATGAGCACAATCGCTTATCAGTGGAGAGAAGTGAGACTGAAGAAAATGATTTATGTGATTTTACAAAAGAGACTGAAATTTCTTTTGCTTGTGAGAATTCCAAAGTACGAAGTTTCAGTGAAAATTTTAATGTTGATGGTAAAATTCCCACAAGTTCTTTAAAAACTCGATCGTTCAGCACTTCAACTTCAAAAGCTGGATCAGTGCCAAAAACATTATCAATTTCACAATTAGAAAAGGATAAAGAATCGACAACTCTGCTTGAACTGCTTCAAAGACCCTCAAAACATGAAGAAACAAAACCGCAGTCGAATGCATCTCAAAATTTAGTGTCCATAAGCACTTATGTTAAAAATGTACAAGATTTTAAAAATGTGGAGAGAAATAAGTCAAATTTTAAGAACATTGTATCAATTTATGAACAGGGAACCAAAAATTCGAAATGTGGAAATCAAAATATTTTAACAAAAAGTTCGAGTGCTGGCCATATAACCTCAAAAATACTTCAAAAGCCACCAAGAGTCGAAGTTATTCGAAGGTTATCAATAGATTGTAGAAATAACCCTAAACAAACCAGCAATTATCAGAGTCAAAAAGATTTTTCCAACCTCACATCAAATTTATCAAACATGACCCCAAAAATTATCAAAAAACCACTCTTAACTGAAGATTTTCGCAGACAGTCTACAGAAATATCAAAAATTTCTATAAATGCATCAAATTCTGGTTCAGCACACCATGTGTCTAATATACCAATAAAAAATTCACCAAATAAAATAAAAACGTACACATCCAAATATCAAAATAAAAAGGCTGAAACGATTACTTCTGGATCTCTTGCTCAGTCTTCCCAAAAATCCAAAAATTTCCCTACAAGTCAACCTGAAAATTCAACCGCTGTTGATGTTTATGGAACATTTGAGCCTGAATCTGAAAATAATAAATTTGTTCCCAATTATTACGACAATGTGACTGATAATGAAGATGAGAATGAAACGCGAAATATTATGGTGACCAAAAATCCGGAGATTATTGAGAAAATTTCCACAGTGAATGGAAATAAGGCTGTATCCAATGATCAAGTTAAAGTGATAATTATAGAATCAAATATAATAAGTACAGCAGATTATATTACTATTCAGCAACAACCATCAACTTCCAATCATATTAGTCAAATTTTAGAATTAGAATCCAAAAAGAGACCATTGACAACTTTTTCCTATAAGCCTAGCGATACATGCCAAGTGATTCCGGAAGATACAAATCCAACAAAAATTGTAAACAGGGAAGAAATTAAAAAATCCTCTAATTATGATGACAATAAAATGAGATTTCAAAAGGCTATTAAAAGTGTCATGGAAATGGCTGTTAAAACTAAGCCAAATCAGCATCGAAAAACTCAAGTGGATAAGAGGGAAGTGGGCAGCTCAGAATCAAAACAACCACAAATGTCCGATGCAGGTAAACATTCCGTAGATTCAGTGGAGAAATCAATCAATGTTCAGCAAATTAATCCCATTTTAAGCACAGAATTAAAGAAAAATGATTCAGATATGTTACGTAATTTACTTTTAAAATCATCAACAAGCGTATCAACAAAAGAAGATGAGTTATTACATGCAGATAACTCCCGAAATTCATATCAGATTCAAAGCGAGCTTGTCGGGTCAACAAGCCATGAAAAGCATTCTCAAATAAAACAAACCAAAAAAATTGACTCTTGTAGCTCTCGAAAAATTCAAAATGTTAGTAAAACATCAAAAGCATCAAATTTAAAGCAAAATACTCAATCAAATCAGCAAAAACCGTTAAAGCATGTCAAGCACACAAACAATCCACCTAGAATTCGTCGAACAGACGCAGAAATTAACAGAGATTTGGAACTCTATAGTAAAATGTTGGTAAGCCGGTCTAATAAGCTAAAACCCACTAATGTTTCTCCAAAAATTGCAAACAGTGAGCAATTAATACCAAAGAATCAAAGATTAGACACAAATGTAAAGCTATTAACCCAAAAGTCAACGACCGATTTAAAGAAATCAGAAACAATTAAATCAATTCAATCAAAAATAGACTCAGAAAAACTTCCAGATCCTTCACCAGAGCAACCAGTTTCAATAGCGAAAAAATTAACTTCAGTAGATGTTGATGGAATAAAAGAAATTTTTCAAAAAGCCGTAGAAGAAATTAAAGAAAAAATTATAAGTGCAAAGGATCAAGAAGTTGCTCAAGAGATCGAAAGAGAAATATCAAAAGTGCTGAAAATTGTTACAGCATCTGATGATGATGATGACGAAATTTTGGATGAAAAGTCAGGAGTTTTTGTAAAGATGGAGAAAAAGAATGAAACTGGCAATGAAAAATCCTTAAATAATCCAATGACTAATTTGATTACGAATCAGAATATCATAAGTGTTCAATCTAACTTGCCTGTCATCTCAAATTTGGTTCCTGGAGTTATTAATTTTCATACAAATTCTACAGTTGCAGCAAATCCCATAAACGTGATTCCAAATTTAATTACAACAATGCCAATTGTGCTTGCTGCTACAAATATTTCTCCAAGAAATGTAAATGATACATCATCTTTTACACCAATATATACAGCTCCAGTTCCTTATCATATGGTTAATACAACTGTAATTTCATCAAATAATACAAACCTGTCAACTTATAATGGTCCAATTGTGAATGCTGCGGGACACTATGTGCAAGCTGAAGCAAATTATTATCAAAATGTTCAGCAGATTCCTAAAAAATTTTCTCAAATGTCTGACAAGTCGAATTCAGCAAGCTTTTGCAAAGAATCAACAAACTTTGTACATCATTCAAGTAATGCAAATGCTAATTTTCATCAAGCGGTTGCAGATATTAACCATGTTCCTGTTTTTCCTCATCTAATTCAAGGAAATAATGTCCAATCAGACATTGTACAAACTTCACAACAAAATTTAAGAAAAACTTCATTAAATTCAACTGATAGTCAACAATTTTTAAGCCAATATCCACAAAATCAGAGTCAAGGTCATAAAAATCTTCCGAGCTTTATTCCAACTCCTACAATAACTAACACAAATTATATTTCTGTTGCTTCATATTCAACTAAACCAAATCAAATACTTCCACTAGAAAATGATAATCAACCAAATTTAAGTCGCAAATCGATTATAGTATATCCTTCCCATAGTTCAGTCCAAGAACCAACTGAAGAGGTGACAATTTTAAATCTCGAACCAGCAAAACGAACATTAAGCATTTCAAACTTACTAGAAACATCAAAACAGATTTTAATTAAAAATAATGCTGAATCAGACAATTCATATGTAAATGAAATATTTTTTCCTCAAAACTTTGTTGACGTCAGCCATCCAAATGACAAATTATCGTCAGTTTATTCACAAAATAATTTGAATGCTAATCAATCTGATTCTTCTCAAAATGGTTCAAAAATTTTGGAAGTTGCTGAAAATGATTTAATACAATCTGAAAATTTAATTGATGATACAATTCAAGCTGACACCACCCTGGAGATTAATACTGAATGTTCAACTAACACAAATGACCTTGATACAGTCATGAATTCCGATGCTAAAAATAATAATGATGATGATGTTAGTCATGAATGTGACTCTAGCTATTGTGAACATGATGAGGCAAAAATAAAAAATGATGCCGAATCAATGAATGTCAGTCTACCCAATTCAGTAACTCCTTCACTACAAAGTCATGATGAAATCACCGAAAATGCAACAGAAAATGAGAATATAGACAGCCTGCTTTGTAATACACAAAATACAGCAAGAAACCCCGCTAAAGTAGATAGAGAAACATCTGAATCAAAAGAAAAAGATTCACTGGAAAATGAAACAGAACACAGCAACAAGGACACGCCAAAACCAGAAAATTTACTGAATAATGAATCATCAGATGAAAATGATTGTAACAATAGTTCAATTGCAAAACAAAATGAATTAAATGAGCTTACATTCAGCGTGGAAGTTGAAAAAGACATCCACATATTCTATGATACTGATAGTGTAATTAATAAGTCAACAACAATGAAAAATGAGATTGGAGAGCTAGTTGAAGGTAAATAAATAAAATAAAATTAATAGGAGTTGTGCATTTATAATATGATATCTCGGGTCTGCTGAGAATTTTCTAAGCTCTATGCCATATAATATCAGGAACCGGTGATGTTTTTTGAGGCTTCGGAATATTTTCTAAATTTGCCCTAGCTACGCGCCTGCCAAGGGCAGAAATATGTCTTTCAATGTCTTTCCAAATATAAATTTGTTTTAATGAACAGGACTCTAGAAATCTAGACTACCAAAAAAGTGGAGTCCGACACCAATAATGTTTGGACTTTGTGCACACCCAGTGGTCCGTGGTGTACGAAAATTGAAAATCTAAGAAAATTGTTCGGCATCGTTGGAAAATGATAGAAATGGTGAAAAATAATAGATATTTTTAGAAAATTGTGAAAAATGGTAGAAATTTTGGAAAATGTTTGTTGCCATGTTTCATAATTTTCCAACATTTTTCACCATTTTCTAAAATTTCCAATTTTTGGACACTGCCAAGACATGGTGTTCAAAAAAGATATTACACCATTGGTGTCATACTCCACGTTTTTGGAAGCACCTCCAGAGTGGTTTCTTGCAAACTCTCCTCAAGAATTGGCTTAATGAAAGAGTGTCATTTTTAAGCTGTTAAAAAATAAAAAGCCACGGCTTTAACACTCGAAGTTGACCTCAATAAATCAAGAAAAATTACAAAATATTCTGAGACTATTTTACTGATATTTCAGAAATTCTTACAAATCTTAAAAATACTTATCGTATATCTATTGATTTTCTAGAATTTCTTAGCTAATGTGAGATAGTTTTAGGAAATACTTTAAATGTTGATTTATTAAAAAAAATCAACCTTGGATTTTGATAATTAAATTAATTAAAAAATTAATTTTTTTTAGGATTGGAGAACTCGGACCATGAAAAAAATATGACTAATTCAAATATGTTATGTAATTCAAATACGTCATTTTTATCTCAAACATCAACAACATCTACGGTTAATTCTGAAGCTGACTATTCCAATTTTCAATACACTAAAAATAAAACATCAGCACCAGAGTCGGTGGCGGAAACAGATCTGGATCAACTCGAAGTTTCTAGTTTTGGATCTTGTACTGAACATGATGATCCTTCAACTCATTTTGACGATTTTCAAGAAAATTTCAAAATTCCATCTGAACCGTTAAGACCATCGAGGAGTAAATTGACAAAAATTAATGTGAATTCACGTAGTTTCCAATTATCATCTCTAAGTCCAACAGTGGCTAGACGATCAATAAGAAATCGGAAATTATCTAAAAAAGTTGTCGACGGGTTAGCTGCTCTGAAAGGAATATCAATAAAAATAAAAAAAATTAAAGACGTGATTTCAAAAGGTAAAGATGACGAAAAAATTAAAAACATTGTCGAGAGCTGCGAGCAGAATGTGGAAGAAAAAATGAAAGAACTTAATGAAAATTATTTCTCAAATCATTCAAAGTTTATTGAAGTTGTCAAAGGGATTAAAGCTATCAATTCACCAAAGTTTCGTAAGAAAAATATAAAAAATGCTTCTGAAATAGATGAATTAGACTACGATGACAAAAAAACTCAGTCTGAATCAACAAAAGAATATCAAAATAGTTCCAATGAAGGGAATAAAGAAGATAACAAATCTAATAACTTGTTACAAAAGTGTACCAGATCAGCTAAGCAAGATAAAACATCTAAAAATAAGGAATTATCAACAAGATGGTCACTTCGAAACCGGTCAAATGGTAAAAGTTCTGAAAATTTAGCAGTCGACATTTCATTGAATGAAATATCATCGATTGAGGAAGCACAAAAAACTTTATCAAATGATCAATCTGAGACACCATTGACTCCTCCAAAACCAATTGAATCAACGTGTGAGGCTAAACAAAATGATCCAGATGAAGTCAATGAAAGTGTAGAAAAGCTCATAGTTCCAAAACCAATTAGAACTTCAACTCCGGAGAAAAAAGAGCGACGCTTAAGAAGTACGAGAAAAATGTCTCAAAATTATGCAAATTCGGAAAACAAAGAATCTCCAGAAAATTTGGATGTAGACTATAAGTCAGAAGAAGATGAAATGACACCAAATTTTTTAAAATCATTGCTTTTAGATTCATTGGACATACTGTCAAATGATCTTCTAGAAAAGCACCAAAATTTTTGTGAAAATTCTTCACACTCTCAAAATTCGTCTACGAAAACAAAAGATTCGAAAGACTTGCAAAATAGCAAAAAATTAGAGGAACTTTTACCACATAGTACAGAAATGCATCAGAAATATAAATTTACTAGTACTGAAGACAAAGAAGCTGTTAACCGATCGAAAACTAGAAGTTCTGAGCGTCTGACCAAAAACTCAAAAGATACCACAGAACCTAAAATTTTATCAAAGACCAAAAGTGACCATGAATTGCTTGTTGCTAAAGAGCCAAAGAAACAAGACAGTATAAAGAAATTTAAAAGCTCTGAGCATATTGACATAACAAATGCATCGAAAGCTAGTGCTTGTGTTCAAGTGATAACAAAAGTATACAAATCAATTACATCAGATCAGTCAAAAGAGAAAAATCAAGCAACATCTGGGGAAAAATCAAAAATTGATGAAAAATTCAAAGATCAAAATATAGTTAAAGTACCTTTAAATGATACAACGCAACAAGCATCAGATAAGAATAAACTTTGTCAAAGAATATTAAGAAGCCGTTCGAAAAGCGTTGACACTCCAAAAGAATCTGTAGAAACATATAAGAAAAAATTTAGTAAACGAGAATATTTTCAATTTTTACAAAAGCCTGACAATATTCTCAAAATTGATAAAAGCAGTTTAAAGTCATGTGTGGATGATCAAAAAAATCCTAAACAAGTTTACAAGGAAAATTCAATTGATGAATCAATAAGACATCTAAGAAATCGTGCAATTCATGTGGATTCTTTACTTTCTGACGAATCAACTAAAAATGAAAAATCTCAACTGCCATCATCATTACTGAGTACAGAGTCAGTGAGCAAACAGAGTCATAAAAGATCTTATTGTAGGTCTAAAAGTGTTGAACCATCGAGAAAAAATGTTGAAAATGATTCAGATAATATATCAACAATATTAGATACGCCACCAGAATCACTACAAGAAAATAAGGAAGAAATAGGCGTAAGATCTTTAAGGAATCGCGTTATTACCCAAATAGAGCTTCCAAAATTACTAAAATGCAATATTGGTGAAAAAGAGCATTCAAGTGATACAAAAGAATCTAAAATACTTAAACCATCTGAAACAGAATCAAAACCTGAGATGCAAATACAAACTGAGATACAAAAAAGCATCAACCAATCAAAAATTATAGAATCAGCTCATTTGGATATTTCAAACCAACCAAAAACAACTCTAACTGAGAATTTGACATCATCTCATGCAAGTTCAACTAAATCTTTAAAACTTTCAACACAGCCATCAAAGCCGAGCTTCAGGCAGGTACTTTTATCAAATGTAGGTGAAAAACATGGAAATACACATTCAAGTCAAATAGCGGAAGAACCGATTGTACAGCGGCTTCGAATGCGCCCCAAAAAACTTCAAATTTTAAACCAAAGCTCAATAGAACCAGAATTTCCAAATAAACAGGAATGTGTAACAACTAATTTGGAATTAACAAAACAAGATCACCAAGATCAAAATTCAAAATCCATTGTTGAAAGTAAAAAGAACCAAGATACACCTGAGTCAAATAAGCTGAAGAATAATGATGAAGTTCAAGAAGATGAAGATAGATACAAGCACGGCAAATATACATCAGAAGCTAAAAAGAAAAGACTAGAAAATGCAATAACAAATAAATTATTGACAATAAACCTGACAAGTTTAAGAAGTCGTACAAAGACCAATGACCCACCTAAATCTTCTGAATCCACAAAAACAAAAAAACCTGAAGAATTGCTTTCACAAGAGTCACTAAAACACAATCCACTGATTAGAAGAGGCTTAATACCTCCAACAAGTGTCAATCTTGAGTTATTAAAGAAACTATCGATCAGAATACAAGGAAGGCCTAGAAAAATTGAAAATTCAAATATCAATAAACCATCTCAGCCAGTTCCATCCATTAGAGAGCAAATTTTGGAAAGTCAGAGGAGATCAAGGAGTACTGAGAGTTCTAGCCGAAATGACGTTAAGGCATCATCTGATAATAAAGTCAGTGAAGACAAATCAGCTGAGATTTTATTGAAAAATACAGATCAGAATGATTTTCCTAAATCTGGTTTAGTATCTTTAGAAGTATCGCAAATGGTTGTAGATAATAAAAAATCAAATAGTAATGCAAAACTTAGCAGCAGCAATAGAAAAATTGACAAAACATCAACAGATACTCTAGACAAAATGAAATCCGAAGAAAGATCTTCATTAAATGTGAGTAAACATCTAACTCGATCTAATAAAAAAAATATAGAACAAGAGCCAAAAAACGAATCAGACAAATTAGAAAAGGCAGCTAATTCTAATTTCGAGAAAGTTAATCAAATTCTAAAATCTAAAGAAGCTAAAGAACTAAAGAAGAATAAAACTAAAAATTCTACATCATATCAGAAAACAATCTCAAACACATCCTCTAAGCAGACTAAAGACTTCAAATGTTCAAATGAATCTCAATTAAAAGAACAAAAAAACAAAACTACGGATAACACCACATCAACTGAAGAATTAATAAAATCTGTTCCGAAGAATAAAACAAAACTTGAAATCAAAGATAGTTTTGTACTTATCGAAAGATTAACATCAGATGAGCTGAACAAATTCACTGTAAGATCAAGAAGCCAAAGCATCTTATCCAGAAGCACCCGTTCGAGTATGAGCTCACCTGAGCGTCCTATGGGTCGCAAAGTAAGCTCATCATCAGAACATATCATTGAAAAAAAAATATTTGAATTAAAATCGACATCATCACGGCGTTCTAGCTCTGATAGTAATTCAGACATTGTTCCATTAATAAATTTAATTGATCGACCAAACTTAAGGTCACCAAAAGAGTCATCAGTAAAATCTTTATTAAGGCAAATTTCTGACGATAAAGCAAGGAGTACTGAGAACTTGCCATTAAAGTCAACAATTTCAACAAAAAGAAGCTTTTTGAAGCATAAATATGTCAAAAATATTATAGATAAATCTAAAATGCTTGAATCAAGTGATGATGACTGCGCATTGCAAAAATATGTTAAAAAGTTACCAGCCGATTTGCCAACACCAAAAGATATTCAACGATCAACTAGAAGTAGATCAAGAACTAAGACCACCAGTGAAACAGGAAGGATATCCTGTGTCAAGAAAATAATAACTGAAAAATCCCGTAAAGCTTCAACAAAATCGCCTAATTCTAATGTTAACCATAAAAGTCAAAAGGTAAAATCTAGCAGTGAACTTAATACTTCATCTAGTGACTTGTTAAAAACACCTAAAACACCGAAACAAAATGAGTCAGAATTAGTAGAAAATGTGAAAATTAATCTACAGACTACAAGTGCATTAAAAGATGTTAAAATTGCCAAAATCAAGAAATCAGATCAAAAAGTTTCATCTGATAAGTCAAGCCCAGTAGAATCATCAGAGAACCATCAAAATATGATGTCAGAAGCTTTAAGCTTATTAGATGAATCACAAAGCGAAGGTAAAATATTAAAGGAGACATCAGAAAAACCAAAATTAGTCAGTTCAAAATCAGAATCAGATGTATCAGTTGATAAAGCAATAACTCTTGATGAAACGACAGAAAAAAAAGTCGAAATGTCAGATAAATCTGAAGAAATTGAGAGTCAAATACAGGTCCAAGAAGATGAATCCGTAGAGATATGCCAGTCTGACACATGCCTAAATTCTGATGATTTAGTAGAACCTCAAACTTTGATAGAACGAGAATGTGATTCGAATCTATCAACATGTGATGAAAAAGATTTGCAAGAGTCGACTCAACTGCCTGCTCTTGTTGAAAAGATTCATACAGCGGTAGAAAGCTTGTCAGTGTCAAAATTACCAACAGTGTCAGAAATATCTGAAAATCTTCAAAGTGTGAATGAAAGCTCTGGAAAATCGCATATTGAAATCTCAAAAGAAAATATTCAACAGTCATCGTCAAATTTGCCTATCAATATTACAAAATCTTCAGAACAAATACTAAATTTAGTAAAATTATCATCAGATTTACATCCCGGTTCATCATCTCACAACAAACATGTAGAAAAATCTGAACTCTCAAGGAATTTGAGATCTTCTGGTTCCATCACTAATGATAATTCTCATGGTTTTCGTGAATTTTTATCTGATTCGCATAAAGTTTCATCAGATTTACATCAATCTAGGTCAGATATAAATGCTTCAAGGTCAGATAATCATCAAAGTATGCTCGAACCCCAAAAGTCTAAAACAAATATAAATGTTTCATCACCTCCCCACAAAAGCAACTTTAAAACCCGAAAACTATTTCCTGATCACAAAATATTAACTTCTGATCATCAAATGTCATCAGTTGACCATATAAAATCATCAGATCGACGCAAAGGTTCAATACGTGATCGAAGAAGGTCCATAAATGACCGAAATTATTCACAAAAATTATCAATCGACCGTCAACTATCAATATCTAAATCAAGGAGAACATCATTTAATTTTGATAAATCACCATTTGAATCAGTATCAGCTCAAATATCAACTCCAATAGCAAAGTCTAGATATCGATCAGATGCTCAAAAAATGAAGATTGATGCTCAAAAATTTCTATCCGAAGGTGTGAATTTGCTATGTAGACCAACAGGAGTTTTATCGCTCAATTCAAAGACAATTATCCAACCCAAAATCTTATCTCTCAAGCCTAAAGTTGACACTTATGATAGTAATTGGGTGCATAAGCCTACAATTAAAAAATCAGAAGATATCTTTGGAAAAAAGTGTAATATTCCTCGAGAGACAGATTCACAAACGACTGCAGTGTCAATAATAGATGTAGCTATTGCAACACCTGATCAACAATCTTCACATCTTGATTCAATCAGTCACATGAATTCAACAATACTTAGACAAGAAGCACAAGCAAACAATTTTATTCTGAACAAAATTTCAACAGAATCTGATCCAAATAATGATTCAGGTCTTAGAGAAAAAATGTCACTTTCAACCTCAAATGAAAAGGATTGTACAACAAAGTCATTTATAGTTGCCTCAGATTTAATCAAAGCATCACCATCGCTTAACTTCACTGAAAAATCAGCTTCGCCATCTTCCTTGAATCAAGATAATCCTAAAAATTTAGGTTCAGTTATCTCTGTTGACTCCAACTCTATTGAAATGAGAGTTCCATCCATCTCTCCAGTCGAATTAATGTCAGGAGTAACAAAATTGTTGTCAATGTCGCAGCAACTTCTTGATAACTACGAAAAATCTTTGGAAAAACAAGAAATTATTTTAATTGACCAGCAAGTGCCTAGAAAAGAGTTAAATCTATCAAAATCAAGGGGGGGAAGTTTGTGTTTACAAAAGAAAAATGCCGAGATTTTGAATAGCGGATCTATGGAAGAGGAGCTATGTTCAGATAAAAATAAACCTAAGTTAGATGATTCTGGTATAAAATCTAACGAAGCTTCTGAGGCTAAAGGTCAAAAAACATATTCAGAGCCTAAAACTTCAACAATCGAGCAAAACAATCTGATCAAAAATGTACCGGATTTAGCATTTGAGTACGAGAACATAAGCTTTGCACATGAAGATCCAAGGCTTGACAAAGATGATTTACATTTTAAACATGAAATATTGAGTAATAAAACTCAAGATCTGGAACATGTTGACATTGAAATTATTCAAAAAGACCAAAGTTTGTCATTAGAACATGAAGATGTATTAGATTCACAAATGAGTCATTCAGATGATAGACTTTACGAAAACATCGAAATATCGAGCGAAAACTCACCAAGTGATTCTATTAAAGCTCAAAATTCTGACAAAAAATCAGAATGCTCAAGTTTGCAGACAAATTTAACAGAAATAACACAAGAATCCAAACCTGAAATTTTATCAATGGAATCCATGGATGTAAAGAATCAAGCCAAAGAACCGAAATCAAATCTGAGAACAGAGAAAGTCGAGAAACAACAAACAGATCTTGAAAGTTTAAACTTGATACCAGAAGTTTCAAAAGAACTGATAAATGTGAAGCCCCATCGTGCAAGTTTGAGATTAGAGCACAAAAGGCATAGCCAGGAAGATATCAAAATAGATCCCGAATATGCACATCAAAACCATAAACCAGCATCAGAAGATATGAAAATCATTAACAGTCCTAAAATGACATCAAAAAGTGAAGACTCTCAGAAAAATATTGCAATATCTCCAAAGAAATCCAAGTCTGAAGCTTCATTAATCCCCGAAGTAATCAAAACATGTCAATCTGTAGCAAGCACTGAAAATATTCATAATCTCCGATCAAGGTTACAAAAGCAACTAACTGGTGGACATAGATCCTACTCGGAATCTTCAGGGTTGAATAAACCATCAAAACGTATGCAGCGTTTATCGCTTGGGTCTTTAAAACACTCTGAAACTGACGATCCATTATCTTGTGAGTCCAAAAATTCTTCAAACCAAATCAAAATCGATTCAGCATCCCCAAGAACACCTAGAAAGAATGCCTTATGTATCGACAAATTATCTCAATCCACATCATCTACAAGTTTGTCATTGAAACCAGCTATACATGATAAACTACAAGCTTATAGTGAAAAAGACGCAGAAACACCTGTTCCGGCATATGTTCATGATAACTTAAAGTGTACAGAAACTATTGAAAAATTAACACAAAAGTGGAAAGAAGTTGACGATTTAATTAAAATAGAAAAGGAAAAAATAACAAAAGGAAACGAAAAAGATATAGAAAATAAGTGTGCAATGGAGGGGAAAAAGATAAAAAACAGAGAAGAAATGAGTGAAGATGTGGAAGCGGAATGTTTTGAGGAGAAAACCGAAACAATTGACTCAGTTGGAGGTGAAAACGATAAAGTTGTAAACATATGCTCGGAAGTTATTGATGAAAATAAAAAAGTGGTGGTTTTAAGTGTTGAAACTATAAACATGAGTCCAACGAAAATAGATGAAATTTTGGGGAGGTTTGGGGAGAGGCCTCATGACATTGATGATAAATCTTTACAAATAGATAGACAAGAATTGTTGATAAAGGAAGGAAATTTTGACAAAATTAGTAAAAGTTTTCTCCAGTGTCCATTAAAAGATCTCAAAAAAGAAGATATTCAGCATATAGATCAACTTAAAATTTTTGCAAATACACCAAAAAGAAAAATATCTGTTGATGAATCAATTATTGAAACAATTGAAAAGAAATCAAAAAGTAATACAATTTTACGTAATAATGAACATGAATTTGAACCAAAAGATAATATTCAAGAATTGGTAGAT
Source organism: Chironomus tentans (assembly GCA_963573255.1). NCBI lineage: Eukaryota > Metazoa > Arthropoda > Insecta > Diptera > Chironomidae > Chironomus > Chironomus tentans. The sequence goes on along the minus strand of OY754305.1, from coordinate 21,799,027 downwards.
TCTAAACTAGCGCTAAATTTGAATCAACCAGGTGACGAAATTGGTATCCAATCAAATGACTCTTCTTTAATTGATGACCAAATTAATGTTGAGAGCAAAGAGCCTGCAGAAATAGATGAATATTCACAAATAGAAAAAGTATCCAATACTTCGCATATAATAGTTTTCCACTCTCAAGAATCCGAAGAATTCGATAATCTGGACGATGATCATGATAATTTGGTTATTGATATTCAAGAAACAGAGGAAACTAAGCCAGACGTGTCAACAAATAACGAATCAAATGAAACACATAAAGTGTCTGATCAACTAGTACAGCCTGAACTAGCGGAACATGATGTAAAATCACAAGAAACAGAGGAACATTTGAATGAAAGTACAAAATCATCAGCATTAGAAAAAGATTTACAAGCAGCTTCATCTTTTGAACCTCAAAACTTAGTGGATTCACCAAAGTCAACTAAAACAGACCTTCTCATTTATCAAAAATCAAAAAAAGCTACTACAAACTGGATGGCAATTTCAACAGGTCCATCAAGCTTGAGAATCACCAAAACAAATATCCCAAATTTTAAGGAAGGAGAAAATGTGATGAAAAGTCGTAGAAATTCAACTCTACCTTCTGATGCACCAGGAGCATTCAAAGAATTTGAAAATACAAAGGAACTTCGTAAAAGTTTCAGCTTACAGGAACCGACGACACCAAAAGATTTAAAATCTGGATCAAGTTATACAATTAAGACCCGTAGAAGTTCAACTTCACAAGAACTGGGAACTTCGAAGGAAATTATGGTGATTTCTAGAGATTTAAGAAATGAAACTGAATTTTCAACAAAAGTACACAAAGTTTCATCCGTGGAAGAGCCAGAGACTTTCAAAATGTCTTTAAATCCTTTAAATCATCCTCATCCAAATGTCAAGCATGCTACGAAAGTAAATAAAACGTCAGTCCCCAATGTTAAACGTAAAAATGTACATTCGTCTCTTAAAAAACATCAAATCAAATCAAAAACTGAAATTCAATCCAAAGTTATTGCCAATTATACAGCAATGGTGAGAAGTCTCACAAAATCAGCTTTAGAACCTTTATCAGATGAATTCAAAGCACAAGAAAATTCACTAATAAAAGAATTTTCAGCAAGAAGTAAAGAGTTCATCAAATCAGCAAAAAGTTTGAAAAAATACATAAATGATCCGAATTATTTTGAAGCTGGTGTAAAGTGTACTAGAACAGAGCCGGTGTTGACAAGACTTAGATCGGTTTCATTAGATTGCAGACAAGTTACAACAACTGATAAGAAAATAAGTCATTTTCCAAACAGAGAAGCTGAATGGTATAGAGATAGTGATTTTGATAGCTTTGATGATGATACTGAGACTGAAAAGAACTGTGATCTCCAGAAAGTTGATAGATTGGAAACAAAACAAAGAGCCCTTCCAAAGTCAACTCCAATTACTTCAGGTTCATCTGGACCAAGTCCTCTAACACAACCTCCACAGATACCTATTGAACAACCAATCCAGCAACCATCAGTCCAAACTTCACCTCAGAGGCAAACACACTCAGTCCAAATTATCGACAGTTTTGGAAACATAATATCTAGTTTAGATGTTTACCGTCAAAGACTTGCAGAAAACACAATCGTTCATGGTCTAAAGAAAAAGTTTATATTCCGTGACGGATCTGAAGTTGTTATGAACGATGCTGGTAAAATTAGAGCACCAGAAATGGTTATAGACCTTGATGATATTCCTGACGATCCAAAACCTCAATCTACTAAAAGTAATACTCAAGCAGAGACTGGAGTTGCCATTATTGAGCCGAGTGCGAAGTTTGTTCATCCAGATGGAGATTTAGATCATTTATTGACTGATAAATTAGAAATTGTTCCAAATAAAACTCAAATAGCTTCACAAAATTTCTCAATTCAGAAAAATAATTTGAATGCAACAAATATTAACAAAACATCTGTTGTTAATCAAAAAGCAATTCCATTGATACAAGACAACAGCTATTTGAAAAATATTAATACAAGTTCTAAACAAACTCTTCACGGTCAAAATTCGGATAATATATTGCGTGAACAGCTTTTGAGTTTGCAACATAAGTTTAAAAGCCCTCAAAGTAAATTCATTTCGCCACGCAAGGATCCTGAATCTAGTCAAATTTATGGTTCGTCTGCACTTTCAGAAGATATTGCAGGACTTCTTAGTAAAAGAAATTATGAGTTGAATGAATATTACCAGAGAAAAAATTTGGCGGTATCCCAAACAACTAAACCAAAACTGACAACAAATATGAGAGAAGATCAGCACCACTTACAAATTCAATCAAGCATCCCTCAATTTAATTCAAAATCATTGATTAAACAATCATTGTTGCAAAAGTTAAGGAACAGATTAGTAAATAAGCAGAAAATCAAACAAAATCAGAAAATTTCTACACAAAAAACGGTAATCTTGGAAGAAGCTCCTCTAACCCAAACATATCCACATGATAGTTCAGATGACAGTGAATATGACAACTTACCTGAATTACAAGAGATTGAGGATTATTTAGATGAAGATGAATTAGAGTTCATTCTTGCCAAGAGATTAAAAAGCCAAGTAAATGTTCAATCTAATTCTCAGAATCATCCTCAAAATTTATTGAGTTGTGGCAAAATAATTGATAGACTCGATCATTTGTTAGCTAAAATATCTGGAACAGAAAAGGCCTTAAATCCCTCAGATATTCAAAATCTGTACAATGTTGAAAGTCGTTTGAATATTGCAGAAGAAAATCGTAATACTCATTTAGAATCTGCACTCAAAGGAAACAGAAAAAAACAAAAACATTATAACACAGAAAATGAAGAAATCTCACCACAAGTTGACTCTTCAAGATCTTCAAATCTTGCAGAAATTTTAAAGACAATGGCTATGAATATTGAGGAAGAAAATATTGAGAAGATACAGGACCAAGTTGAACAAAACCTTTCACAATCATCAAAAAATAAAATTGTGATACATCCAACATATGCTACACCAAAACCAACAAAAACTAGAAATTATAGATCAAACAATAAACAAGCGGTGAGAATATTTAGAGTTACTGATGTAGTAAATTCAGTTGATAATCCTCAGAATCCCGAAGTTGATAAAACTTTGACTAAGCAGCATTTCATTGTGGTACCAGCTCAAAATCAAGTTAATGTTCCTCAATTTTTACCAATACCTGTTCAAAATAATAACATGAATCAAAGATTGATGCAACAGCCTGGACAGATACCAGATCAACCTCAGTTTACAAAAATTAGCGACCAAAATCAAGTTAGTTCTCAAGTTGAAGGATCAAATCGATTACAAAGATCATATACGTTCATAGACCATGATAACGATGTATTAATTGTTGAGAATAATGCTCCACAAATCCTCACCTCTGATGGAGTTCAAAACATTTTAATTCACGGTGGTGAAGACAAAAACATTCAAAATAGCAATTCTTTGAATCAGCAATCTGCACAAAACCATCATGACTTTCATGGAACTCCAACTAAGAGCCAAAATCAATCAACACAAATTGTAAGTCAGCAGATTCAAAATGAGACTCAGAGGATTCAGATGTCTCAAAATGTTGGTCAGTGCAATCAAGAGTATCAAAGAAGAAATCGAAATTCTAAAACAGTGAGTCAAGAGTTTCAAATGACTAATCAATATGTGGATCAAGAAGCTTTAACAAATCAGATTATGCTACAAAGACTCCAGCAAAATAGACTGTCAGCACAATCATCGCCTTGTTCTATTCAAGATAATGAAATTAATAACCAAGCTTCAAGGAATATTCAAAAGTTTAACAGTGGTGAAGCCCCAAGCCTAAAAGTTCTTTCATGTGAGACCATTAACCAAAAAATAGATTTGTCGAACAAACTTCAGTTTAACAGCAGACCTAATGTCTCAGTACCTGAAAGACAGTCACTTGATGTTAATTTGCAATCTGCTAATGATAAAAGCTCTAAAATCAATCAAATCCGCAAACGGAGTATGAACATCTCCAGCATACTTTCTACAACAATACAACCATTTAACACTATAAGCTTTAGTCACTCACTAAAAGCAATTGCGAATAAAGTTAACAATAAAGAGATACTAGATCGTGCATCTCTGATAGGTAAGGAAATGGAAGAAGTGATAGTTCTTGATGACGATGAAGAAGTTTTGTGCACAACTGAGGAGGAAATTGATAAGAACCAATCATCTTTGTTATCAGAAGAAGCAGAAGTTTCAAAAATGTTGGCCAGTATATCAGCTGAACAGCAACTAAACTTGACACCAACATCCATACAGGATGAAATTACTGTTCCTACGCAATCAGAGAAGAATATGCAAATACTTTCTCACAACATACTATCAAAAAGTCCAATATCCCAAATTGGTTTGATAAAACGAGTCCAGAAAGTCAAGAAAGTTCACAAGGACTTTCAACATTCTAATAAAAGTGTAGAAATACATCGACCAGTTCCACCATTGGCATTAATACCAAGAGAAGAAAGAAGATTTGATGATAAGTTGCTATTAAATGAGTTGAATATACCAGAATCGGTTAAAGATGTTCCAGTAATTAATTTGGATTTATCTGGAGTTTTAAATGATACGAAACAAGTCGAAGTTGAAACAGTTCCTGTAAAACGAAAACGCGGAAGACCACGAAAGAAAGGAGTTGAAAAACCTGTCCAGATCAAAAGAGCTTACAGAAGGTCAAAGAAAAGTGAGCAAAGTTTAGGTGAGAGTTTTGCAACAGATGCTCTACAAAAAATTGTTGGTATTACACAAAAGAAAATGACAAAGTTATTGAAAGCTAATAATGATGCTCCACAAGAACTTCAATTGATCGAGAAAGCAGCAAATATACATAAGATTGATACTACAAGCAATTTAGAGAACAAACATGAAGAAGATAATCAGAAATCTTATCACAATTATGAGCTTCCATCCCTTAGTTTAATACCACAGCCAACACTAAAAGAAAACATCAAGAATGAAGCAGAAGTTTTGATTCTTTCTAATCCGCCAGAACAAAGACCCTTAAAAGACCTTGATGATTCAATTCAGATTGATGATTCAATTCACCTTGATGATTCAATTCAGATTGATGATTCAATTGATATTACTGATCTAGATACATCACGTGCGCTAGATACCACAAGAGAACCAGACTCTCCGACTGAAACTAAAGATAATCAACAGATCAGCAACATCGATACAGTTCAGTATTCAGAATCAGATTGCTTTATAGAATCTGAATTGCAAAGAGTTCCTATTACTGCACGTAAATCAAACAATCTAGTTGGTCCAAAATCTGCCACAAAGGGAGATCAATTTGGAGAAGCAGATCAAAATTCTAATGTAGATCAATCCTCAGCAGAAGATCAAGATATCTTTCCATCACATACACTCGAACAGAACCAAGATTTTGATCAAGACAACATATCAGAATCCGAAGATATAACACCATTCTATCCAGTGTTTCCAGAAGCACGTGTTATTCTCGAAAGACTAACCGATGAAGAAATAGCTCTGGCAATGAGCAGCATCAAAAGGTTAGAATCTTCATCAATTTACCAAAATTTTGCCAACACATGTTCGGATATTCTTGATTCAAAAGGAATTTCTGAAAAACGCGCTCAAGATGCAATTAAATTTAAAAAAAGACATCGAAATTCCGATGAAGAAGAATCCATCCCAAAAAGACCAAACATTGCCACAAAATCCACTTTCTCATCTTCTGCAGTCAAAACATATTTGAATGTAGAAAATCGCAACCAAAATAAGAGAAGGAGTGAATCAAGTTCAGAAGATTCTGACGACAGTAACAGTCAGCCCACAAAAAGACATCGTCTTGGACCTCAATACTTTTATGAAGACCCAGACTACTCTCCAGCTGGAACATCAAAAATGAACCAGGAATCTCATAATGCTGACAAAAATGTTCATCAAATTATACGACCATCAGACTTAGATAAATTTTGTCACAGAGATTCTGATGACGAGGACGATGATGACGAAGAAATGGAAAATTACGGAAGCGACGCATATGGGAAACGAATCCCAACTGTATCTAGAATGTCACAAAGACACTACAGAAACTTTTTGTCGACAATCAGAACAAGTGAAACTACTGAAACTTCAAATCAAGTGTTTATTGAAGATATAACAAATGATGAAAATGAGGATGATGCTTACTCAAAGTCTGACGATGAGAGAATTATGGAAATGCCAGTTATAAATGAAAAGAAATTAATAGCAAAAGAGAAATCAATTCTCTCAAAGAAAAACAAAAAAACTGAAAAGAGGAAAGTTTCATTTTACAATTCCGTGTATGTGAGGACTTTTCTATCTGAGGATGAATAAAGGAACCAGATAAGATTTTAATCACGCTAGAAATTTTAGTTTAGATTTATAAAAATACAGCTAAAAATTTTAAAATTAAAAAGGTTGAAGATAAAGTTTAAAATTTTGAGGTTAAAGTTTTTATTCAAATCTTTTAAGTTAAAAAATTCACAATTTTTTAAATGTATATTTAAATTCAGGTGAAATGAACAAAGTTTTAAGATTTAACCTCAAAAATTATGCAGTTTTCAATTTAGAATGTTTATTTAAGTTTAAATTAGTTTTAAATGATTTGTAAGTTTATAACCAAATAATTTACAAGGTACATAAGATGCTAAAAAATATTATTTTAAAAAATAATGACGAGTGAGATTTTCAGACTTTGAATGAAATTTAAAATGCCATGAAATTCAATTTCAATAAACATAAGTTTAAATATCTGACATATAATATATATATTAGGTAAATAGTTTTAATAAAACATTGTTTATTAATTTTAAGTTGGAAACAGGGCTTATCCAGAAAAACTAATTTCTAAGGGGTCTAAAAAATAATTTTTCAGAAAAAACCTTTCCATGTAAGAAATTTTTTGAGGGGTGGAGGATCCGACCCCCTTGGACCTCTCCCTGACTTCGCCCATGAATCTAGAAGTTTCAAAAATTTTATTTTAGAATTGATATAATTTAAATTAAAATATAAATAGCTTAAGTTTAATTATTTTAAATTCCTGTATAGTAAAATTTTATGTTTATTCAAGTTATTTTTATTTAATTTAAGGCAAATTTTTACTTTAAAACGATTAGAAATCGCTCAAGAAAATCAAGATTTTAGCTCTAGTATTTCAATTAAATTGTAAGCTCAAACATTTTTTTAAAGAATCAAATTCTCAAAGAAATGTTATAGTTTAAAAATAATAAAACACATATCTCTCGAACGGCAAAAATAAAATATTTTTTATGAATGTATGTCCATATTTTAGTATTAATCATATCGGATAGTAGCTCAGCCAGGGGAAGATATTGTGAAAATGTTATCGTAAATTTAATTAATTCACAAAATCAATTATTTTTAATTGTTTTTTTTAAATGTTAGTCTTGAAACTAAAGCCTTACATATTTAAGTTTTGTAAATAAAGTTTTTATATTTAAAATTTTAAAAAAGTATTTAATAAAAATGTTTAAACCCTTGTAAATTTATTAAATTTGTTTATATTTTATTTTCTTTTTAAAATTAAGAGAAATTTTTATTGTTTTTTCAATAAAACTTTGCAATCATTTTAAACTTCCCTAGAAAAATTCTTATAGCATTTTCTAATTTTTACTTTTACCTTATTTTCCTGTGGAGTACATTACAATGTTAGGGTAAACAACTCCTCGAATGACACTTTTCTATAATAATTTTTTTATTCATACATTTTTAGACTGAAATCCGGGAAATGTGTAGATTGTTCCTATTAAAAGGCTAACAAATACAAATTTTCCTTAAAGCAGTGGCGTAACAAGGGTTTTTGTCGACCAAGGTCAAGTTAAAAATTTACCTTTCCGTAAATAAGATTTTGCGCCCTTAAAAAATTTTTTTTGCATATAATAATATTTGATTTTATAACAGGAAGAATTAAAAAACTAATAAATTAGGCTGGTGTAAGCTGCCTATGTGCTCGTTATTTTCCAGGATTTTCCCGAATATTTTATGTTCTAGATTTTTACAAAATTTAAAAAATTGTCCCAGATTTTCATAAAAAAAATCTAGCCACCCTAATTTTTGCAGTAACAGTGTTTTGTTTCTTTAAATTTAATTTAGTTTTTGTTTTTCATTAAAAAACTAATACTAAGTGCAAAATGTGCATGTGCCGACAAAATCACAAACACATAACTTGACAAAACGTGATTATCACCAATACATACATAACAAAAAATCTCTCACAATACAACCATAAAATTTGATTTGAGAAAATATTTTTGAGACATTTTCTCTCTTTTGTAAGAGAATTTTTATGGTATTTTGTATTTTGCTTTCAGTTCATATTCATTGGTGATTTTGAAATGATCTGCATTTATTTTGTGATCGGTTTTGAATTTTAGTTTATTTTAAAATAGTAAAAATGCATTAAAAATTACATTTTAGTTTATATGTTAATATTAGAATGATGTGAAGATAAACTCTTTTGAGTTGATAAACTAATAATGAGGCAATTAAAATAAAAAAAAGTTTAAAAAAGTAAATTATTAATGAACTTCCGTGCTATTTTACTTAAAGAAATGTAAGTTGCAATTTACACAATTATTTTACATTTAATTTGGAGTTTTAAATCTGATTTTAGTTTAAATTATAAAATATATTTTTCTAATAAAATTAACTTCCATGCGGAAAATCCATATTGCTAAAGGAACACTTCTCACTCCACTTTACACACTGTTGCATTTTATCTCGACTCACTATCTACAGTGGCGTAATGAGTCATTTTTCAACAACTTATATTATTTGGTTTTAAAAATAAAAACTTTGATAATTTTGGAAGAAGCAGAGGTGTAGCTAGAGGTTCATAGATGCGCGGGCACCCCTCAAGATCAAAACTCAATACAAATTTTTCTTTAATTTTTTTAATTTTCAATCAAGAATTAATCTTAATATCTAAATGAATATAATAATTTAATACAAAGGATTAAATTTTTCAAAAATAAAAAAATTGGGAACCTTATTAAAAAAGTTCTGCCTACGCCCCTGGAAAGGGGTACCCGGGTAATTATGGACATTGGATGCGATTCTGGTTTGAACCAATTGTGAGATTCAGCATGATGAAAAATTATTGCGAATCATGAATTTTTTTAAAATATTAAGCAAAAGAAATTGAAGTTGATAAAAACATTTTCTTAATTAATCTTCAAATGCTGATTAACATGTGATGGTCAAATGGTGATCATGTTTATGTTTGAATGTATGAATATCACTCATTTTTATGAGTCACATTTTTTTACAATACATCGCAGAAATTCGATATGTGTAATTCTAGAATGTTGACCATTAAAGCTTCTTACTTTCAAAAATTTGTAATTTGTCTGTCTGCTATACAAAAAATCTAATTGATATTTAAAAAAATTTAATTGACAAAAGCATTAAGAAAAATTCTCGTTTGTTTATTTTAATACTCCTAGACTGTTGATAAGATTGTTGAACTTGTGTTACACATCTGGCAAAAATATTTTATGTTAATACATAAATGATGTGAAACATATGCAAACATTCTTCAAAACGTAATATTTTTACCACCCTTAAAATAACATTGAATTAAAATTGATACTTCCATCTATTGAACATTTTTTCGGAAATTCCTATTGTAAACTTATACAGGTAATATAAATTTCCCGAAAATATTGATTCAAATTATCTCAATGAGAATTTTAAAAAGATATTCCGATTATCATCTACCTGATAAACTCATTTTGTACCAAAACAGAAATTTAATCTCAATATTTTTTTACTCTCATAATTCCTTATATATGAATATGAACATAAAAATTTATCAGTTTGAGATCAAATTTCAAAGAGACAAGAACGAAATTTAGAAAAATAAACTTCTCATTTTTATAGCATAACTTCTGGAAACTAAGACAAAATTAAAATGTCATTCAATCCGGAAAATTTCTTCCTCAAGCGCGAGGGAAATTGCGAATTCAAGATTCAGTACAGGAATTACACATTCATAAAATCTGAAACCAATTTTGGTAAGAATATTTGACAATTAATTTTTAATTAAATAAAATTAATATAACATTTTAAATTAATATAACATTTTAAATTAATATAACATTTTAAATTAATATAACATTTTAAATTAATATAACATTTTAAATTAATATAACATTTTAAATTAATATAACATTTTAAATTAATATAACATTTTAAATTAATATAACATTTTAAATTAATTTATTTGCTTCTATTTACAGGCCGCGCCAAAGAATGTGATGTCATCCTTAAAAATCTAAGATGCTCTCTTAATCATTGCAAAATCTTTTTTGAAAATGGAAAAATGTTTATTGAGGATTCCGTAAGTTTTGAAAAATAGCACTTTAAAATTTAATATTTTAAAACATAAAAAAAAATTTGAAAATTTATTTTATTAAATATTAATTTTTTTGAAATGTAGCATGAAAAATGAAATTCATTGTTATTTATTCTTCATTTTAGTCATCAGCTGGGACTTTTGTTAACAATGAAAGATTACGTGGCAGAAAAGTTGAACTTTTTGAAGGCTCAATTGTAGGCATGGGAGCTGATCCAAGTCGAGAAGAACATGTAAACAAAACAAACTTTTACATCTACAAAGTACAAAAAGTAGAGGCACCTATAGATTTAGATTCCAGTGATGAAGAAAAAACAGAAACCACGGAAAAAGTCTCAACTTGCAACTCTCAGAATGTGGAAAATTTACATTTAGAAAACAGGGTTGATAAATCACAAAATATTGCGGCGAATATAGAAAATGGAAGCAATGGTCAACAAGCTATCGAAGCATCAGCTGCAAACATGAAAGATAAAGAACCCCAAAATGATTCAAATGAGACAGGTTGTTTAGAAAATGAAGAATATTTAGAAGATTTAACTCAAAAAATTGACGAGCATTTAACAGCAAGTGAAAGATCAAAGTTAGTTGCTGTGGATTTAAATTCTAGACAAATTCCAGTTGCATCCGAGAGAAAAATTCAGATTAAGAAGGAATCCATAGATATTTCGATTGAAAAGCTTTTTAGTCTCAGAAATAAATTCAGTCCCAAAATTCAGCAACAAAATCCAGAAAAATCGCCATCTAACGACGAAGTATTAAATGGATCATCCGTAATTAACAATATACAAAATCTACTAGATTTAGACAAATCAATAAGTTCAAATATATCCGCAGCAACAACTAATGCAGCTCCATTGCCTGATGACTTACAACCTGAATGGATAAGTTCTTCATTTGTTCCCGCTTCTGACTCCGGAATGGATTTTAAGGACTTAGTAATAAATAGTACATGTGAAAAGACCCTAAAGGAACCTGAATCCTCAAATTTATTGCCTGAAGTTTCAGTGCCAAGTTCTTCAAATTTAACTCTCGGATGTTCTGAATTGCCAACTCAATCTTTAAATCCTGAAAACGAACCTTCTGATTTGCCTCCTGAACCAATACCTTTACATTTAACAGAAGTTCCCTTCCAGAAGCTTCCAGAAGAGCAAATCCCTTCCGTTAAATTTTCAAATTTAGCTGAAAATCCAAATTATCTCCCGAGTTCATCTCATCTTCAACAACCTCCTATCACGCCAACCCCTGGAACAACATCTGGAAGAAAGCTGTCAAACTTAGCACTTAGAAAGAAAATACAAGCTATAATACCCAGTTCATTAACACCATCATCAACTCTTCCTTTAAATTATTCTCCAATTTCTTCAACATCAAATCTAAGTTCATCATCTGACAAATATCAAAGCTTCTCGAGGTCATCTTCACCACAATCTACAGCGAGTTCAAATTCATCAACATTGGACGAACAATCAAAAACTTTAACACCAGACCAAATTAAATCAAAAACTAAATATCTAAGACATTATGGTAAAAAATGTACTAAGTTGATTGACATTCCTACGGAAATACCTAAGCTCAATGTGACAGAAAATAGCGAAGATCTTTTGGATGAAGTTGAATGTCCAAAGGACCCAATAAAAGTTTATTGGAAGCAAGGTGTTGCAGTTAAAATACGAGGAAGAAAAAAGAAGACTGAGGGAAGTTCCAGTAAAAGCAGAAATAGTAATGTTGAAAAGTCTGAAAGTAAAATTGAAAGTTCAGAGCCACCAAGTATTGAATCGAAATCAAAAAATGAAAACACAACTTCAAGTAGTCGCAGTCCAACTAAACTCAAGGCCACAGCTAGAAAGACAACAAATACTGTAGCAATTGTATCTAAAAGACCATTTGCAGTAATTGACGACAAAATATCTAAATCTGAAGATTCAGATGTATCAAATGACTACCAAAGTGCTAAATCTGGAAATTCTGACTCTGAAAATCAAGAAAAAATGACAAGAAATCCAAAAAGGCAAAGAATGTGCTCAAAATTAGAAACTGAAGGAAATGGGTCAAATGATCATGCTCAAAACCCAAAAAAATCTACAATAAAGCACCAAAAACCTGTAAAAACATACGAAGGTCCAAAAAATAAGTCGTCAATACCAACATCCAGTGGATCAAACAAATTGGAAAAATTTCCTGATTCTGATACTGAAAATGCTACGAAACGTGAAGAATCTCGAAATTTATCAAAAGTGGCATCTGAATTAGGACATGGTGAATCAACAATAAAAAGAAAATTTTTTCAACGTCGCGAGTCTATAATTCATCAGAAAAGACCAAAAGTTCAGAATCGTACTTCAATTGCCGCTCAAAATTCACCTAAAATCCAAACAAATAAAGTTCCTCAATCTCCCCAAAAATCATCATCTCTGCAGAGTATGACAACAGCTCAACCTAGTGGACCATCATCTCGACCACCAATACATCAAAATAGCCCAAACGATAATTCTTCAAGTCCACCATCCCAAACACAAAACTTCCACGACAAGTTTCCTAATCTCTATTTAGGGTTGAAAAAGAATGACTCAAAAGCTGACTCAGGTTCGTCATCTCCAACGAAACCTTCAGGATCACCAAAGTCAATTCCAATGAAGAAACGTAGACAGTCAGTTTTTGAAGAACAAGCTCAGTTGATTCCAGAAAATTTGACACTTAATGAAAGATCGAATGCAATGAGACGATGGAATCAGAACACAACCAAATTGATTGATATACAACCAGAAGATCCACGGAAGAGAAGAAGGGGAAGGCCAAAGCTGAATGAGGATGAGAAGATCAAGTTTCTGGTTGAAAGAAGTAAGGCAAATGAAGAAAAGAAGTGAGTTAATGGTTGTAAAATGAAATTTTTTGAAGCTTACATTCTTAAAATATGTGAGCAGCTTTTCAGTTCTTACAAAACTTAGCTTGTACAGAACAAGTATATTGTAGAGAGAAAATATATTTTTAATATTTTATTCGATGTGTTCGAGTCTAATTGAATTGTAGTTCATAGGACGGCTAGATCCAGATGAAAATACATTCTGCTGGATTTCTGACAGGTTTATCTGGATTTATGAGCTCAATATCATTAATACAGTTCAACAAATTTCAAAACTCATATTTTTAACTTTCGTGCATTTTTTATATTTTTCTACAATTTAAATTTTATGAAAATTTTTCGTATAATTTTAAATAATTCAACAATACGTGCCTTTTTGTTTTAAGAATCAAAGGAATAAGATTATTTTAGGAAGTAAAATAAAGTTGTTTCAACAATAAAAAATTTAAATCAATTTTTGACTTTTTTTAAACTTTAAAGACATTTCAGCAGATAAGAATTATCTCAATTATGAATACATTTTACTAATACGTTATAACGACCAGTGGCGTAGCCAGAACTAAAAAGGCGGGTGAAAAAAAGATTTTTTCAGTTCAAAAATCCTTGGTCAATTTTTAATAGATTTTTTGCTTAGGCCAATTTTCTTGAAAGGGGAGGGGTGGAAATCCATCCAATCACCCCTGGCTATGCTATTTATAAAGACTGCTAGACTGTGTGTTATTTTGCTAATCATTTGATGGCTAGTGAATAGCTTTGGCTAGGGCCTTTAATTTCATAAATATATAAACTGAAAAGCAAATAAATATTTACTGCCTTTTTTAAAAAAATTGATGGCAGTTACTGAAGTATCAGTAATGCTTAGGCTAACCATCTGCTTGGATTTTCAGAGGACTACCCTCTATAATTTTCTATGTCCTCTGAATTTTTTGCGATTTTAGCAAATGTTATCTATTTTTTGACCCAAAATTAGGTACTTTTTGGCTAAAATTAGCAAAGCTTTCTAAATTTAAGGAATTTCCACTATTAACTGAAAAATTTTTGGTCGCCCTACATATGATTGAAAAAATTATACTCTTAAAATATTGGAAAAATATTCAAGGATTGATTACTCCTACTTTTTCTACAGGCTAAAAATATCAGATGAAAGTTCCACTTTAACTCCAGTGATCACTGCATGATATTCAATTATCAAAACCAGATAACTTGAATTTTCAGTTACATGAAATATTCATAAATTTATAATAAAAAAAACCACAGCAACATATGATTTTCGCATCAAGGATTATTTTCTTTGCTTCTTTCAACATTTCGCGTCTTTCTGTTGGGAGAGAAAAGTTTTACTCAATTTTCTATCCCCTCGTTTCACTCAAATTCTCATTCTTCAAGTTTCTCTCACACAAATCGGTCGTCAACAAAAACAAGAGGAACAAAAAAAAAGTTTTGAAGAAAAAATTGTGAAAATTTTTCATTTGCCGGGCGTTAAAAGTTTTAATTGATTTAAAATCCTCAAAGATGTCTCAAGATGCGACATCCCAAAGTTTCACGGACTTTAAGCATACAATCACTCAAGTACCTGCGTACGGTTTAAAGTTCAAATTTAATCACAAATTTCCCGACAAGGAAAATTTTTCGCAAAACTTGAAGCCATCATGGAAGCAAATTTGGAACTTGATGCCGATGATGCTTCGATATGTTCCGTATTATTGGCGAAATACGAAAGGCGGAAATCCTGTTTTGATGGATTATTTTAGTATGAGAAATCATGATGGAATTTATGGATGTCCGATTGGGGGTATTGGAGGTGGTAAGTTTCGATTATTCAATGTCATTTTTGACCTTCCATGCTGTCAAAAAAATTTTTTATGCCCTTGAAATTTCTTTTATCTAATCAAAGTTTTGTGATTTTTGATACAGGCACCATTGGTCGTGGATTTGCTGGTGAATTTTGTCGATATCAATTGAAGCCAGGTCTTTATGAATGGAATGTTGTTCATGCAAATCAGTTTATTGTAAATATTCGTGATGAAAATGATAAAACCATTTTCCAAAGTTTATTATCGACATACAGGTGAGCCTCTTTGCTGATAAATTTGATAAAATAGAAAGTGTGATAATTTTGTGGAAATGAATGGTTTTGAGTGCTGATTAGAATAATAAATTCCTACAGGTAACATTTTCCCAAACTAAAAAAAATTTATTCAAATTTTACATAAACATATTTGAAAAAACGTGAGCTTAGCTTTTGGTTCCAATCCGGATACCCTCATAAGCATAATTTCCAGGGTTGAGGACTCAGTTCCCACCCCTTTGAGAAAACACTGACTTTTTTTTTATAAAACACAAATAATTGTTCAAAGAACCATCCCAAATATCAATTTTTTTGCGTAAACAGAAATGACCTTGAATAACTTGCATAAGAAATTTTGAGAATCTTTTCTATTTTCCTCACATACTTTATTAAAAAATGCATAAATAAAATATTGACATCATTCTCGAAAATAAATTGCTATAAAATTCTTCTCTTCTTATCTTGTTGTTATTGACAATGATCTTAAACCTTTGATTTATATTGAGTTATAAAAAGTTATTTTGAGAGTAATTATTTTTAAAAATATAATGAACTTTGAGTATTGTTGGATGGAATTTGTAATGTAATTATATTATGTTTATTCCCATTAAATGAGCTCATATTGTGCAGAATAATTTGCAATAATTTACGGACCAAAATAAACAAATTGCAAATTATTAAAGTAAATTTATCTTTTGAATAATTAAACAAACTTTTGCAAATAAAAAAAACTAAGCCTGCAAAAAAATCAGCTTTAAAAAAATCAAATTAAATGATTCAAAAAAACTTAAAATAATTAATTTAAAAAGAATTTTACTAAATATGGCAATATACTCAAATGTGTGTCATTATCAAAAAAGTTTTTATTGTGCATTTCGTATTTTTTTTTCACCGCCTTCTTAAGAAAATGAATTTTCAAGGTCTTGGGTGTACTGACCGAATATATGAATGTTTTTTGTTTATGTTTTTAATTTTTACGCAGCTGGCTTTTCCGAAAGCCGGCTTCAGTTTTTTAAATTTGTGATTATAGAATGTTTTATTTAAAAAATATTTTACTTAAATATATATATTGTTTGACTTCAATTATTTTTTAAATTCTGTTTCTATTTTAATATGGTGACCATCTGCGCCATAGGGTGACCAAAAATATTTGACAAAATTCACAAAACAAACAAATTTCTGCTAAAAATGTTAATAATGGTTAAAATCTTATTTTTTTCGTTTTTTTATGAAATGTCCTGTATTTTTTCTAAAATCCCTGATCACCCTTAACTGTCTGGAATTGCAAGCTTTCTTCATATTTTCTGTAATATTTGTTTAAATTTTTAAACTTACACTAGTAAATTATTTTAAAGAATTTAAAATATGGAGCTCAAATTTAATCACGCAAGTGTTTTTACGACTATTTTTGCATGATTGTATATAAAAATATTCATGTAGAGCTAGCAACTGCTCCAATATTTATTTTATTACTATAAAAATGAAAACAATTCTTAACAAAATTTCCAAACTCCAATTGAGACTCAAATTAAAATTCTCATTTCATTAAACCATTTTAATTTTAATTTTAAATATTAACCATTCGTTACGATATAAATTTTTTCAATAATAATAGCTAACGTGAGTCAAGTTTCACTAATTATATGCTCATGTCCAAAATTCTTTTTTTTATTGCTCAATGAAACATCAATGACATATGAAATGTATTTTAGCGCATTTTTTAAAAATATTATTATGGTTTTATCTTGCTGGACTAACTGGACTGCTGGCTAGTTAAAGTGCAAGAAAAAAGTAACTAGACATTGAGAGATTACTTTTAAATATTCTGGACCTTATTTTTGTAAAGAAAGTTTGAAATAATGGATCAAATTATAAAGTTTAAAATAAAATTTTTCGATAACATTTTTAAAGTCCATCGAAAAACTTTAACTTAAAAATCTAAAAAACTTAATTTTCTGAAAATTTCTGGATTTTAAAAATTTATAAAATATTTTTTTCTATTTTATAAAAAATATAATTTTTTTAAAAAAATAACTTTTTTTAATTTTTTTTTTGAAAAAATTTGTTTTTAAAAAATTATAAATGAAATATAAATTTTATGTTATCTGAATATGCATGCTGGACGATGAATATCTATGATTTTATCAAACAACTTTTGCATTCTCTCCTTCTCTTCAAGCCGACCAAAGAACGTCCTCTCCTCATGGGAAAATAAGCTGGATCCATCAAAATGCAACTACACTGCTCTCTATCCACGTTCATGGTCAGAATATGATTTAAGTGAATATGGAATCAAGCTTACATGCCGACAAATTTCTCCAATAATTCCACATAATTATAAAGACTCGTCACTTCCATGCGCAGTTTTCGTCTGGCAAGTTGAAAATGTCTGCGAACATGAACGCAAAGTCTCGATAACATTTACATGGAAAAATGGAATGGGAAGTAAAAAGCAGGATTTGGCTGGTTGCCCGAAAGTTGAGACTTTTGACACAGACGATGTAAAAGGTGCAACAATCATACAAAACATTGTCGATATGCCGTGCAATTATCACATTGGTGTCTTTAAGACAAACGATGAAGACATAAAAGTTGCGACAGCTTCAAAAATAGATCCGAATGGAAATGGAAATGGATTGTGGACTGATTTGAATGAGAATGGACTTCTAACAAACAAAAGTGATGACAAGAGTGTTAAGGAAGGCAAGGATGTCTGTATTGCTGTCTGTGGACAAAAAACATTCAAACCAAATTCATGTGATGAAATAGAATTTGGTCTTGTATGGGATATGCCCAAGGTTCGATTTCCAAAAGGAACAAGATGGTTTACGAGATTTTATACAAAGTATTTTGGGAGTGATGGAAAGGCTGGTGAAAAGATTATGGAATATGCATTTAAAAATTATTCAAAATGGGAGCAGTTGATGGTTGACGAGTGGCAGAGGCCGATATTGGAGGATGGGTGAGCTATTATTTACAATTTTGTGATTACAATTTAATTTCTGATATTAGAAAAAATTAAAGTTTTAAATTCTTAATTTTTATTCACAGAAATCTTCCCGACTGGTACAAAGGCGCAATTTTTAATGAGCTTTATTACATTGCTGACGGTGGTACCTTATGGGCAGTCGTTGATGAAGATAATCAGCTCTCTCCAGATGATCCAAGGTAATATAATGTTTTTACTTATCCAACATAATTAATTTTAACTAAAAACTGAAATGTTTTTAAACTTGAGTACATTAAAAATTATTTTAATTTTTTTCTGTCCACAGACATGCATATGGAATTTTTGGATATCTAGAAGGACATGAATACCGAATGTACAACACATATGATGTTCATTTTTATGCTAGTCACAGTTTAATTAGCTTATTTCCAAATTTACAAGTAAGAGTTTATGAAATTTGATCGGATTAGTTTTAAACTATACGGATTCACTAAAACAGATAAAATGACCTAATTTTATTTATAAAAACTTTATTCCAGGTTAGCATTCAATACGATATTAAAGATACAATAACACGTGAAATTCCAGACACAAGAAAGCATCTTTATGATGGAAAAGTGTGTCCACGTAAAATTAAAGACACCGTTGTTCATGACATCGGAGATCCAGGTACGTAAGTGTATACTTTCATGCTGAATGAAACCACCTTTTTTAGTTTTTATCTATTCACTCACAGCCGAAGATCCATGGAATCTTATTAATTCCTATCCAATTCATGACGTTAGCGAATGGCGGGATTTAAATTGCAAATTTATTCTTCAAGTTTATCGCGATTATTACGTGCTTAACGAATTTGCACAGCTTAGTGCCGATAATGCCAGCAAGTTCAGTTCAATTGAGTTCATTGATAAGGAAAGCCTCTCAGATATGTTTATTTTGGATAACCGGAATAAATTAATGGATGACAAAAGTGAGTATGGATCAAATTTTGACAAAGTCACTAGCTAAACTTTGAGCTTCATAAGTCAAAAATTCTTAACTTTATACTTTCAAAGTTTGGATCTTCTTACTTCAAAAGTTAGTTTTCTAACCTCAAACTCAATATCTTCAAAAATTTCAGGCAAAAAGTCAGCCTCAATGTACATCAATGAATCCAATGGTAAGGTCTACTTAATGGATGCCATGAAGTACTTAAAGGATATGTATCAAGTATCTAAAACAGTCATGGATAAGACTATAGAATTTGATCTTGATGGCGATGGTTTAATCGAAAATAATAACAGTCCCGATCAGACCTATGACACATGGGTGATGTCAGGACCAAGCATTTACTGCGGTGGATTATACTTAGCTAGCCTTCACGTTATGTCGGTTATGGCCACAATTCTAGATCAACCAAATGACTGCATACGATATCGAGAAATTCTCGAAAAAGGAAAAAAGTCAATTGAAGAGAAATTGTGGAATGGAAGTTATTACAACTTTGACACTAGTGGAACTAAGAATATTATGTCAGATCAATTGTGTGGACACTGGTACTTGAGAAGTTGTGGATTTGATCATGAAATCTTTCCCAAAGAGAATGTTCGAGCAACTTTAAAGACAATTTTTGACAATAATGTGATGAAGGTTGAGGATGGAAAGGTCGGAGCGGTTAATGGATTCTCGCCAGATTTAGGTGGACCTGACACTGGTATGATGGTGAGTTGATAACTTTGAATTGACTTTTTTATGTTGACTGTTGGATATACTACAAATTTCACAGAAAGTAGACCTTTTACTTTTCTCCAGTGTAATTGTTTTTAATATTTCATTTTTATATTTTTAACCTGTTGCTTTATCTTTAATAACCTTTATTCACATTAGAACTAAAAATAAATTTTAAAACTAGTAATGAAGCGATCACGCTTCATGGGCATATTCACACCATTTTAAGTTTTTTCATTCATAGCTTAGTATTATGTTACTAACAAGACTTACGAAAAATCGTAAAGTTTTAGCTTATTTAGTCAAAAATATCAAAATTAGAGAAAAAATGAGTTTGACGTAGCTTCTAACCCCTCGAAATCCAAAATGGCGTCAGTTCCATATTCAGGCACAGCTAAGGAGCCTACATACCAAATTTCAACTCATTTGGTCAAAGTTAAAGCAAAAATCAATTTGGCGTAGCTTCTAGCCCCTCGAAATCCAAAATGGCGTCGGTTCCATATTAAGGCACAGCTAAGGAACCCACATACCAAATTTAAGCTCATTTGGTCAAAGTTAAAGCAAAAATCAATTTGGCGTAGCTTCTAG
Source organism: Chironomus tentans (assembly GCA_963573255.1). Classification (NCBI taxonomy): domain Eukaryota; kingdom Metazoa; phylum Arthropoda; class Insecta; order Diptera; family Chironomidae; genus Chironomus; species Chironomus tentans. The sequence continues at coordinate 21,778,419 of OY754305.1, read as the reverse complement.
CCCCTCGAAATCCAAAATGGCGTCGGTTCCATATTCAGGCACAGCTAAGGAACCTACATACCAAATTTCAGCTCATTTGGTCAAAGTTAAAGCAAAAATCAATTTTGCGTAGCTTCTAGCCTCTTGAAATCCAAAATGGCGTCGGTTCCATATTAAGGCACAGCTAAGGAACCTGCATACCAAATTTAAGCTCATTTGGTCAAAGTTAAAGCAAAAATCAATTTTGCGTAGCTTCTAGCCCCTCGAAATCCAAAATGGCGTCGGTTCCATATTAAGGCACAGCTAAGGAACCTACATATCAAATTTCAGCTCAATTGGTCAAAAAGTTCCTTTCCTATGAAAAAAATAAAATGTGTTTTGCAATAATCGGCTATAATTTGGCCAAAAATAGCACCTTTTCGTTCCGTGTGCCTTACTGGATGCATCTCATGACTCCAAAAACAATACAGTTATTGCCATACCCGATATCTATCAGATGCAAAAAGTCTTAATATTGAGTTTGAATCGAGTTATCGCACCGATTAACTAACTAACTAACTTGCTAAAGGACAGAAAGCGTTTTTTTGCGATTTCTCGGCACTGGAAGCACCAATCGAGATGCGGTTTTCACTGTTAAATTGGTAATTTTAGGCACAGACTTTCCATACTGAACACTATGGGTCGATTCCGTAAGCCTGAAGCAGCAAGTCCAAAAAAGTAGTTTCACTGAAATACCAAAAACAATATATTCACACACAATTAAAATTGGTGTGAATATGAAAAACTATTTTCAATTTTTCTAGCAATCCGAAGAAATCTGGGTGGGAGTTGTGTACGCTCTTGCATCAACAATGATTTACGAGGACATGACAGAAGAAGCAATGAAGACTGCTGGTGGTTTATATGACATGATGGCACAAAGGGTTGGACTTTCGTTTGAAACGCCTGAAGCAATGTATGTAAAGTCAACTTACAGGTCAATTGGATACATGAGACCACTGTCTATTTGGTCGATACAGAGTGCATACGAGAGAATGAAAAAGTATAAGAATTAAAATAATATTTATTGGGAGAAAAAACTGCCAAAGGTAGGCATCCTTGATGGATAATACATTAAAAGTAAATATAATCATTCAATCCTGACATTTCCTAATGTACCTTTCTCGCCTTTCAAACAGTTCATTAAAAAAAATCATTAAAAAAGTTATATAGTAACTTCCGTATTGAAGTTTAGCGAAATTTCGAAGTAAAAGCTTTCTAAAATGAGTGCTAAAATTGCTTTCTACTACAATTGACACCATATCTGCTTTGATTCAATCTGGCTTAATGAAATATGGCATTTATAATTTTTCTGCATTTAAACTTGAGTTATTGAAAACAAAATCAGTAAAATTGATGAAAATCAACACAAGTTTTTCTGAATTTTCTATGACTATACAAAATCTGTGCCGTTTTTGAGTTCGGGTCAAAACATTTTCGGGAAAGAGAACCTTTTTACTAGTGGTAGTGAATACACAAAAAATTATTGTTAAAAACTCCAATTAACTGTTTCAAAAATATCTCGCAATGCATTCAAATCATAAGCTTTAAGCTTCAAATGTTCATTGAAGCATTTAATCTTTATCACAAAAAGCTTTTGAAAACCAATGAAATGAGCTTCTTAATTTTAGAAATAAGTCTTGAAGCAGACTTTAAAAATCTTGGAACCATCTATGATTGTAATATTATTCATTTTTCTATAAAAATAATAGGGAGGTAAATTATTTTTTTAAATTACATTCTGGATTCGCCTCTACATAAAAAAATATATTTGAATGATTTACAAAATATATGTTTAATGTTAAATGAAAATATTTAATGTTAAATTATTAAAGTGTTCATAAACTAATTAATGTATAATTAAAAAAATGTAACTCCAAGTAAAATTTAAAAATGTACCAAAACTAGGTTTTTTCCAGATAGCTCTAAGGTAGACACGACCTCCAAACTCCTCCATTCCCTGGTTTCAGTGGCGTAACAAGGGTGGAGAAAGTGGGACATTTGCCTGGGGTGCCGAAGTTTTTATCAAAGATTTTCGCTTAGTTAAATTAATTACTTAAAAACAATTTGTTTAAGGAGCGCTTTTCTAGCATGAAAGGGGCACTTTGCACGGGGCGTCGAAAACCCTAGTTACGCCACAGCCTGGTTATACCTTTTACTTAGCGTTGGACATTACAAATCAATGACCTTGTTGCAAAAATTATTGACCTTAATTTAATGAGTATCCTTAACATTTAAATAAATATAAAATTGGGTTACCGAAATTCTAATAATTTTTAAGTTTATTTTGTTTAATTTGCCTTACATTTATATTTTGAAAATAATTACCAAGAAACATTAAAATACTTTATATTTAATAGCTTTGATAATAAATTGTACAAGGAATATGTCAAATATATAGCAAAATAAAATGTAAAGGGAAGAACCAATAAAATTATTTATTTCTCGAGGCTAAAGCTTTAGCTTTCTAGTGTTTAAAAACAGTTAAAATTTATTTTATTTCACAAAACATTTGTTACAGGTTTCGTGTTTTAGATATTTTTTAGACACATCGATCTCTCCTGCCTATGTCCTAAAATTAGACGTTAACATTTATAAACCAAATTTAACTCTTTAACATTTTCAAAATTTTTATTCAAAACTTTCAAACAATTTTTGGGGTCAATGAATCTTTTAAGATCTTTTTCATGTAATAAGTTTACAAAGAAACAAACGACAAAAAATCTAAGCTAAATGAATTGATTAAATTGAGATCATTGCATAATAAATAACAATCGTGACTCACGAATAAATTTTAATTCCAGAATCGTGAATAAAGAAAAACCTTAAATATTAAAATAGTCTCGGAACGTAAGAATTATTTCAGTCTTTTTAAAGAAGTTAATTTAGTAACCAACAAAATAATTTTGCTAGAAATGAAAATTTTGGGAAAATTGTTGTTTTTCAGTTCAGTTTTTATTGTGACCGTGATTTGTGGTGGTAGTGAAGTTTGTAAGGATATAAAAAGTCAACTAATATTTTATAAAAATTTCTGCGAAATATATAAATAAGACAAATTTTGATGAAAATTAAAGTATTCCAACATTTATTAAATTAAATTTTTTAAATATATAAAAATAATTGAATTTAAGTTGAAAAATAAACTATTTAAAAACTAATTTGAAATGAAATTTGAGCACTAAGATTTGAGAGCTCAAAAAAAATTAAGACTTTATTAATTAGTTTGAAACATATATATAATAGATTTAACAAAATATAAAAATTAAAAAGTTTTAAAGAGAATTTTTTAGTTTTTGAAAAATGAGCAATAAATTTAAGTTCAAATATTACCAAATTTATTTTAGGATAAAAAATTTAAAACAACAAAAAATTAAAAGCTTTCAAAAACAAAAAATTTTAGTTTTTAAAGTAAATACCAGAATTAATATCATAAGTGTCCGTGAAGTAGGATTCCGACCTAACGAGTTGGGGTTCAAACTTTATGTAGGAATAAAGTAGAATTTTGTAGTCCTCCAAAACCGCAAACCTAAATTTTGTAGCCCCTCATGTGCCTGAGTACTGAGCGTGTGAAGTGGGTCCCCGGCGGAATCTAACTTCACACCAATACTTTTGCTTATAAATCTGAAAAGGCTTATTCATTTTTAATGAAACTTTGCCTGAATTCTGTAGCCCTATTGAGGACTCTAATAAGCAAAAAAAATTATTTTAGTTCCTTACTATGTGCAAGATATATCCAAAACAAAGTGGGAACCCCCTATTTTTTAGCATTTTTTTCACGTAAAAAAATACTTTTTCTAATTTTTCAAGAAAATAACGAAATGATTTCAAATAAAAACTATATGTGAATTCTGTAGCCTCATTGTACTTTACAATCCAGTTTTTAGTTTTTTAAAATTGATGATATTGGTCGAGAACAAGCGGTTCCAAAATGGGAAGCAGTCCCATTTTAAGCAAATTTTTTTTACAAATTTAAACAAATTTGTTTTTAAAATAATGTTTTGGTATTTTTCATTAAGGTTTTTACGTTTTCTATTATAAGTAGTTGGTTTTAGTATAAAAATAAATTTGTTTCTTTAAAAAATTAAGTTTTGTGCTCCATACGCTGGTTGCCATAGTAGCACCTTTTTGGTCTCATTTGAGTCAGCATAACTTTTTACAGGAGGAATATTTTTAAATTTTGTTTTCTGTGGTTTGTAGCTTAGATTAATATCTTTAAATTGATATATAATACTTGATACTTAGTACAATCTTGGTCATGAATATGATTTTTGATTGTGAACGACCCTTTTTTGGAATAAATCCAAAAAATGTTATTTTCAAATATGCTATTTAAAAATAAATTTAGACATTGTATTTAGGTTTTTTAATTTTATTTGTGATTATTATGACTGAAGCAACTCGAAATTTGTGTTTTTAAAAAATTTTGCTACCTTTGAGTAGTCTCTTGGCAGTCTCTTAAGAAGACCATTGTAAACTCTATTAGGTCAATAAATCTTGTAATTAAACTTACTTTACAGATTTTTATCGACTCATTTTTGATATTTCTGCACATTTTAAGCAAAATTTATCTATTTTTGTGACATTATATGTACCTATGCTGGTTGCCGACTAGGTACATTTTGAGACTACTTAAACGATCATAACTTTTTACTGAAGAAATATTTTCCAATTCTGTTTACTGAGTTTTCTAACTAATGTCAGTACCTTTACAAAAATGTATAATACTTGTATATCACGTGGACTTTGCTGACATGGTAGTGCATTGAATGTGATCGACCCTTGCCAATCTCGAAAAAAAATTGCTAAAAATATCAATTTTTCAATGTAATGTCACAAAAATAGATAAATTTTGCTTAAAATGTGCAGAAATATCAAAAATGAGTCGATAAAAATCTGTAAAGTAAGTTTAATTACAAGATTTATTGACCTAATAGAGTTTACAATGGTCTTCTTAAGAGACTGCCAAGAGACTACTCAAAGGTAGCAAAATTTTTTAAAAACACAAATTTCGAGTTGCTTCAGTCATAATAATCACAAATAAAATTAAAAAACCTAAATACAATGTCTAAATTTATTTTTAAATAGCATATTTGAAAATAACATTTTTTGGATTTATTCCAAAAAAGGGTCGTTCACAATCAAAAATCATATTCATGACCAAGATTGTACTAAGTATCAAGTATTATATATCAATTTAAAGATATTAATCTAAGCTACAAACCACAGAAAACAAAATTTAAAAATATTCCTCCTGTAAAAAGTTATGCTGACTCAAATGAGACCAAAAAGGTGCTACTATGGCAACCAGCGTATGGAGCACAAAACTTAATTTTTTAAAGAAACAAATTTATTTTTATACTAAAATCAACTACTTATAATAGAAAACGTAAAAACCTTAATGAAAAATACCAAAACATTATTTTAAAAACAAATTTGTTTAAATTTGTAAAAAAAATTTGCTTAAAAATGGGACTGCTTCCCATTTTGGAACCGCTTGTTCTCGACCAATATCATCAATTTTAAAAAACTAAAAACTGGATTGTAAAGTACAATGAGGCTACAGAATTCACATATAGTTTTTATTTGAAATCATTTCGTTATTTTCTTGAAAAATTAGAAAAAGTATTTTTTTACGTGAAAAAAATGCTAAAAAATAGGGGGTTCCCACTTTGTTTTGGATATATCTTGCACATAGTAAGGAACTAAAATAATTTTTTTTGCTTATTAGAGTCCTCAATAGGGCTACAGAATTCAGGCAAAGTTTCATTAAAAATGAATAAGCCTTTTCAGATTTATAAGCAAAAGTATTGGTGTGAAGTTAGATTCCGCCGGGGACCCACTTCACACGCTCAGTACTCAGGCACATGAGGGGCTACGAAATTTAGGTTTGCGGTTTTGGAGGACTACAAAATTCTACTTTATTCCCACATAAAGTTTGAACCCCAACTCGTTAGGTCGGAATCCTACTTCACGGACACATATCATAAGGTCAATTTGTTCTGACTAGAATTTTTTTTTATTTTTTAAAAAGCCGACGTTACAGTTACAACCCCACGTGCAATTACATTTACCACATCTAGTGTTGCCAGATGCACACAACCACTAGATGTCGGTTTTTCTTGTGATGATTCAACAAGCCCTGTTGAACTTTATCATTTCAGTACAATTGAAGAGTTTTGCGAACCATTTGAGTATCTCGGATGTGGAGGAAATGACAATCAATTTGACAGTTTTGAGGCTTGTGACCTATTTTGTACCTTTCAAGGTCACCATCGTCCAACGACTAGTCCTACAAGTACCCATAATTAACGTAAATTATTTGTTTAAATATAATTATTGAAATAAAAATTTTTATGGAAACTTTGAAAATATTATGAAATTTTTTAATTTTTATCAATTTTTGTTATTTTTTGGAATTTGAACTTTTATTTGTAATAAATTCAAATTATTTTTTAAAACAAAATAATTAGTTAAACTTTGATCAATATCATGAAATCCGACGAAATTTAATTTTTATTAATTTTCCTACTCATGACCGAAAAAAAATTCCCCATGTGACTTTCAATTTAATAGAAATTTCAAAACAACAACCTCTCATCCAATGTCAAATTGTTTAAATACCTTGGACAGGAAATGATAATTTTTAAATGATTTAATTGCTTTTATTTTTATAGTATAAAAGTGGAAAGCTGAAAATCTTTTAAATCAGTTCACTTTAAAAGCTTCCAAAAATTTATTATACATTTTTTCTTCAACATTTTTGTTTAAAAATGAAAATCATCGCTGGAATTTTGATCCTTGTTGGGGCTTATTATGCGGTATGCTTAATATTTATTAACATTCAATTCATTAGTAATTCATATTAAATTATTCTGAATTTTTGTTCACAGAATGCAAAATTCCTCGACATGCAGCGCCTCGAAGTCGACATTGATCCAAAGTATATTAAAGTTTCATCGCATTTGCAAAAAGTCGACAATTTGAATGTTGTAAATGTAGACCTCGACGTTCTCCAAGAAGAAACTGACATTCAGTATATGGCAACAGTCTTTAAGGAAAACGTGGATCACTATGAACTTGTCTATAAATCGGAACTAGTCAGCGGATGCACACATGATCAAATAAATGATCCAATTTTAAAGTTTATTTTCAAGGAAAGTGAAAAGTATGGAAATATAACACAAGCTTGTCCATTGAAGGTTGGACATTACACATTGAGAGGATTTAAGATTGATTCTGAAGATTTGCCTCATCAATTGCCATCTGGAAGTTATCGCTTTGATTTCTCGGCTTTTATAAAAATGAACGGATTTTTGCATGAAATCTACACTGATAAGTATTATTATTTGAGCTAAATTAAAAGATATGGTTGAGCAAAAAATATTTCTTAATATTTGACAATTGGAAAAAATTTGTAAAGTGAAGAAAAATTACAGAATAAATAAAATTAAAGTATTTAATCAAAACTAGAAGATCATAATATTATAATTTCTTTCACATTTTACTTATTTCAAATGCTGTTGATTTAATCCCGGGTGGACACTTGACATCTAAATAACTAGACTTAAGGTCGACTAATGACATTTTTTGTAGAACGTTCTACAAGTGTCCACCCGGGAATGGATTTTCCGAAAGAGAAAACACAATATTATCTGCGTTTTGTCTGTCTTTATTTTGCCATTTAATTACTTCTCCATTATAAGTTTTCTGGATGCTGGTTTTTCCTACAATAATAATTCCTTTAATAATAATAATAATCATCTAAGTCAGAGTAAATAATAACAAGATCTTTTTTTATCCACGCAGTAGAAACTTAATTAAGTTATTCATTAAAAAATATCTACGTTTTCCTAAAAAATAGTGTCTTAATTTAATTGAGTTTACAAAATGTCGTCCATTTTCCTGTAAATTATTTAGCCTATTCAGTATGCGAATCATCAAGTATTTACAACATACAGCCTCGTTGTTCTATTGCTATTATATTTATTTTTTTTGAAAAATCTCAGGAATCAAAATAATTTTTTGACACAAATTTTGACGGTTTTTATTTTTTGTATTTTTTGCCACCAGCAGTAAAATAAGTTGCAAAATTAGACAAGTAATTTTCTACTTTAATTTTTATATAGCACCATAGCATATTAAATAAACAAAATTTTCCATCGAGTGGAGTTTTGACCACCAAATCACTCTTCCCCTTTGCATTTTCTCCTTATTCTAGGTAAAATGGATACCTCTTTAGAACATAGAAATGTTGAATTAATAAAACTATATAGTGTTGTGTCCTGTACTCTTCGTATTGATTATTTATTCATAAGGTATGCATATAAAAAGTTAATACAACTTCCTTCAAGTTTAATAAAATATCATTGACATTTTATGGTACAATCTTGAAATAAGTCTCGCTTGAAGCGACATGTCTCATGTTTCCACCTTCGACAACAGATGCATTGACATCAACACGGAATTCTCCAACTGGTAAAGGCATTGGGAAGTCTTGCTCAACCACGCGGAAGTCATGAAGATAGTAATAACCACCAGCGTGTACTGGACATGCCTGGGGAAAAAATCTTAGATAAAAGTGCTAATGACTTGGTAAATTAACTTCACCTTAGTAATATTTCCGAATTTGACAATTTCATCGTGAATAAATTTGATCAAAGGATCTTCATGCTCATGAATTTTGCAAACATGAATCGGTTCTGGCTTTACAAATGGATTGAAAACACCGTCGACTTTTGAATAAACTGCTGCTTCGATCTGTGAAAAGATTTTATAGGAAAATAAAGTTTAGAAAAATAATTTCATGATACATACGACAACATCATCAGCAGCCTTCAATGTATGAGCATCAACTGTCATGTAGGTTTGGTCTTTGACGCTATACTTTACATCTGAATAAGTACTGTCTATTTGCATTTCCCATTTTTCGATTAATAGCTTTGCGCTTGCCTAAATATATTTTAAGTTAAAAAAATAATTTTTGAATTTATAGTTTTCTCAAATATTAAAATATTTAATATTTTTTTGTAAAAAGTTTGCAAAATAAAATTTTGTGAAAGATAAAAGGTTTAGTTTTTTATGTAAATTTTTTTATTATAATTCGAAAATGTAAAAAAAATCAATTTTTAAAAACATTATTTATTAATTACTTACCGCAGCAATGAAAAACAAAAGAACGAAGACCTTCATTGTGGTCTTTTTGAAATTCCAAAATGTAATCAACACTCCATTTACAATTGTCATAAGCTTTATATACGAAATTCATCACCAAAACTTTACATCCGATATTATTTTAATTGAAACTAAACAATTAACCAAAATTTGTTGATAATAATAAAAAAATTTATTTATAAATATTTAAAACACAGGAAGTGAATCAAGTTTTTTATTGATTTGAAATTTTTGATAAAAATTATTGAAAATTAAGGACATGCAAAAATAATTGTTGTGACGAAGGTCAATGTAAAGTGAAGCACCGCTCAGGTAACTAAATTGTTGACATTATATATCGGGTGCATCGCCTTTTAAAATTAGTAGTCAAGGTTCATAAATGACGTATGAATTTCTATGCTAAATTAGTATACGTTCTATACTAATGTTTGATGGTAAAATGATTCTTCAATAGTTTTATGTTAAAATTCCCAAAGTTTTCAAAATTTTACATTTAACGATGCAAGGCAAAGATTGAAGTTCGCTTGCAATTTTTCGATGTTGGTCTGATGGTCAAAAGGTCTGAAGTTTAACTGAGAGTGTTTGAAATAGACGCAACTGAGAAATAATTCATGACAACGTGTGACTGAAGTCAGCCTGCATGCTGTCACCAATCGATTTGAAACCTTTACCATAATTTTGTCATAATATCATCTAATTTCGTCAAGCAAGTTTCGAATTTTGTCAAGCCTTCCTGTTCGAGCTACAGCAGGTTCCATTTTAGGTATTTTACCGGCTAACTTCAGCTGTTAAGATTTTTGAAAATGAACTTTATCTAACATATTATATATCAAAACATATCTACAAATTTCGTCAAATTTTGTCAAACAAAAATTTTCCAAATCGGAAGTAACAGACAGAAGCTACTGGCTGTCAAAGTTCCGTACCAATGTCCGCCATTTTGAAAAAAATTCGTCTTTGTCAAGTTATATGTCTAGACACATCTATTTTTAACAAGGATATTGAATATGTAAAAAAAATTGCAATTGGACCATCCACAAGTAACTTATGTCCATTTTTAGGTTTGTGGGTGCCCATCATGTCCAAAATTTTGAAAATTTTCGTCTAAGTCGTGTTATATGTCTAAAAATTTGTAAATTTTTCAAGAATTTAGAATATTTTAAAATATTTTTGAACGGACCGTCCACAAGTGACTTATATCCAAATTTTGTTGTAGAGGTCCATTTTTGAAACTAATATTAGCAATATGAGATTTGAGATTATTATTGTTGTTTATTTATAATTCTTGAGATTATCAATCCAAATATTTCTCGAAGTTTTTCCGAAACCTATTTTTTAACAGGGACTAATTAAAATTTAAAAAAATACCCAAATCTTGCATGCCACGTGATTGGATGAAAATATTTAAATGTCATAAATGACAAAAAGCATAAAACAAACAATAAATTTTCATTTATAAAATCCATAACTAAGTTGTAATAGCTGTTGCTAGATCTCTTAAAAATTGTATTGAAATACTGAAAAGCAAAAATAAAAAAAAACCCTTTTTTAAAAAAAAACTAATTTAGTTAAAGTAAGTCAATTCATTAGTAAACAAACCAAATAATTGAGTTAGTTAATACTTCTAAGCAAGAATAGCATCATTACATTATCATCATTGACAGATAACTTTATGAGAAAACGCAGAGATCGAAGTCGCTTAGCTCGGCGGCTAAACTTCGGCTTACTAAGCCGGCTTAACTTTTCGGCTTACGTAAGCCGATTTATAAGCGACGGCTAAGCCGCCTGTAAAAATGGAGATTTTCATTGTTTACAATCTATTCTTTAAAAGTGAAAATCGTTATTAATTTAAGTCTCATAAAGCCGTTATATGAAAATGTTTTAAATACAATTAAAAATATTTATATTGTTGGCCTGAAAGTGACTTGGATCACTTGTGGACGGTCCGTTCAAAAATATTTTAACATTTTCTAAATTCTTGAAAAATTTACAAATTTTTAGACATATAACACGAATTAGACGAAAATTTTCAAAATTTTGGACATGATGGGCACCCACAAACCTAAAAATGGACATAAGTTACTTGTGGATGGTCCAATTGCAATTTTTTTTACATATTCAATATCCTTGTTAAAAATAGATGTGTCTAGACATATAACTTGACAAAGACGAATTTTTTTCAAAATGGCGGACATTGGTACGGAACTTTGACAGCCAGTAGCTTCTGTCTGTTACTTCCGATTTGGAAAATTTTTGTTTGACAAAATTAGACGAAATTGTTAGATACGTTTTGATGTATAATATGTTAGATAAAGTTCATTTTCAAAAATCTTAACAGCTGAAGTTAGCCGGTAAAATACCTAAAATGGAACCTACTGTAGCTCGAACAGGAAGGCTTGACAAAATTCGAAACTTGCTTGACGAAATTAGACGATATTATGACAAAATTATGGTAAAGGTTTCAAATCGATTGGTTGAAATACACGCAAATGAGAAATAATTCATGACAACGACTAAGAACTTCTCAGAAAATTTCTAATTTTTCAAAAATTGTTTAAAAATATAACGAACTTTTTATTAAATTCTTGTAGTGTTTCTGAACGTGCTTATTGTTTCTGAGTATTTTAAAAAAGATTTAACGTAAATTGGTTGAAATACACGCAAATGAGAAATAATTCATGACAACGACTAAGAACTTCTCAGAAAATTTCTAATTTTTCAAAAATTGTTTAAAAATATAACGAACTTTTTATTAAATTCTTGTAGTGTTTTTGAACGTGTTTGTTATTTTTGAGTATTCTAAAAAAGATTTGGAGTAAATTGGTTGAAATACACGCAAATGAGAAATAATTCATGACAACGACTAAGAATTTCTCAGAAAAATTCTAATTTTTCAAAAATTGTTTAAAAATTTAACGAACCTTTTATTAAATTCTTGTAGTGTTTCTGAACGTGCTTATTGTTTCTGAGTATTTTAAAAAAGATTTGGAGTAAATTGGTTGAAATATGCGCAAATGAGAAATAATTCATGACAACGACTAAGAATTTCTTAGAAAAATTCACATTTTTCAAAATTTGTATTAAAACTTTAACGAATTTTTTTTAAAACTTTTAGTGTGTTTCTGAACGTGTTTGTTGTTTTTGAGTATTTTACTGGTTGAATTCATGACAACGACTAAGAATTTCTCAGAAAAATTCTAATTTTTCAAAAATTGTTTAAAAATTTAACGAACTTTTTACTAAATTCTTGTAGTGTTAGGTTTTCTTTCTTTTAAAACCCCCAATAGGTTTTTTGGGATTTTTCGAGATTAATCCTGAGTTACTACCTTCTTAGGTAAAATATAGAAACTACATATAGTTTATTTTTAGAGAAAAAAAGAATTGAAATTTTTATAAGTTTGCAATTTTTCATTATATTTATTTTTGATTAAAAATATTCACAATATTCTTGCTCGTTTGTCCGTTTCTATTTCAGCGCTGATCATCGTCGAACTTCCTCGTTAACATAAAAATATGTAAGCTTAAGATTTCTAATTCATTTTTTGTGCAGAATTTAGCCATCAATTATAATAATAATATTTTATGAGCTCCTTAAATTGGACAATTCACGGTTAGATTTTTTTAGTCCTAGAAAAATCTAGATTTCCTTTCTTTTGGATAGTCTATTTCCGTCATGATGCGGACACTCATGATTGTCTGTGGCTCATCATCAACCATCCGCATGATGCGGACAATAGACATGAAACTACCGAGTGGAATGAATGGTGGCAAAATGTCTTCGTTAAGAACAAAGTCTTTCATGTAGTAAAGTCCTTTCTTGATTGGGCAGGCCTATGAGTTTTGACAATAAACAAAACTGAAATATTTAATTTTAAATAATCTAAATTGGAAAAGTTTACCATAGGGAAATTACTAGACTTCAAAAGTTCCTTAACAATAAGTCTCAAAATTGGATGAGACTTAACACGAGCCAAAATGTTGCACGAATTGATAGTTGCATTGACTAAATGCTTGTAGACACCGTCATTGTCCTTTTCGTATGTGGAAAATTGAGCCTGATACGAAACAATAAAAAAATATTAAAACTTAATTTAAATTTAAAAAACAAAAAAATTAGTTGCAAATATTTGAATAAAAATGTACGTACATAAAGCTCATCCTCTATATTCTCCAAAAGTTCACCACGAACATTAACTATTGTCTGGTCATTTTTCCTTTTCATGCTGATGTCAACATTGACGATGTTTTCGTCAAACTCCAAGTCATGATGCTCAAAATTGATTTTGTAGCCACCCTAAGAATTAGGTTTAATATCTTTTATTAGAATATTTAGTTAAACTGTTTTGATATGAATATTTTAAAATAAAAATCAAATATTTAAAAATTTGTGAAAGTACATGATGAACGGAAGATTTTAACAAATTTGATTCATAATATTCAAAACTTCAAATAATTTACAATAAGAAATTATTTTATTTTTATTTAATTAAACCTTTTAAGGTCATGCAGTAAACAAAATCGATAAATTCGCACGACTTTAGTCAATTTCAAACAATAAAATGAAAACTCACCCATGACAGTGCAGTTCCAAACAAGGCCAAAAGAAAGAACAAAATCGTGAGTTTCATTTTCAGTTAAATATTTTTGACATCTGAAATTTTTAAGTTAAAATATGACTGATTTTATAGTTGTGGAATTCCATCAGTTTAATATACAAAACTAGTAAACAATTTTAACCTTAATCGATTTTTGATTGTCAAATTTTTTAATTTGTTGGTTTCGGTTGTCATTTTTTTAGTGAAAGGTCATGTTCCTCATGTTAATGCTTTATTCTTTTAAAAATTTTATTTTGTATTTAAAAAATAATTGAAGGAAATTTGTTAATTTTGAAGGTTAACTTTGAGCAAAAAATAATTACAAAATTTATTCAATTTAAAAAATTAAAGGGAAGTTTTGACAAACCTTGCGTAAAATTACCCCTTATTTTCTATAAAATACTTTTGTATCTTGAAAAATCAAATCAGTTTTTTCCTCAATTTTCAATTAAATTTTCTTTAATTGCATTCCATCGGATGACTTAAATTATAAAAAAATATCCATTTTAGATTATAAATTCCACAACAAATTATTTAAAATTTATCAGGTATTTACACATTTTTAATGATTTTCAATTAAATATTATAAACATTTAAATTGTCTCTTTCAAGCTGACATAAAAAGATAATAAAAGCTGAGCACAAAGTTTTCCATTTTCCATTATTAAAATGTTTGCTGTCAGTTTTGTAAACTTACTGTTAATTATAACAAACGGGGTTTCAATCGTTTTTGGATCCTTGTCACTTGACACGGCTGAAATGAGGGTTCTTGACAACTCTTTTGGTAATTGTGAAGTAAAAATTTTACCAACAAAACCCAAATCAATTGATCTTGATGTTCATGCAGCTAGTGATGCTAAGGATGTTCTGGTATGGTGCTTAAAATAGTTGAAACTTATAAAACTATGATTTAAAACATAACATTTAAAAATTATTTCGACGTTAAAAATTTATAAAATCAAAATTCTAAAATATAAAATATTTATAACTATTTGCATACTATCAGCTCCAGTTTGGTGCATTCTCTTTCATTGATGGTAATTACAACGAAGTAATAGAAACCGAGAAGGTTTCTATCTGCGAGCTTCCAAAATCCGAAAATCCCCTAGTCCAGTTTATGTACAAAGAAATGGTAAAAGTTGGAAATTTAATGACCGCATGTCCAGTTTTAAAGGGTCATTATTACGTTCATGGGTTGACCGTTTACGAGTCTGACGTTCCAATGCCACTACCATCAGGAAAATTCAAATTGGAGGTTAATGGAACGGCAATAAAAAATGATGACAGCGCAGTTCCCCTTTTTGAGCTCGATATTTTCTTCACTGAGGATATTTGAGCTGAATATGTTAGTTTTGCTTGAAGAAATATACCGAAAATAGATAATTAAGCATTGTGAAGTTATGAGGAAATTTTTACCCATATTAAAACATCTTCCGGCTTTGCATTTATCTTTAAATATCTTTTGGTTTTTATGCTAGACAATATTATTTTATCTTGCAAAATAAATTTTGAAAATAAGCGTCATTGAAAACTCAAAATTTTTCTTCATAACATCTTTATTTCAATTTAGATCCATCAGTTCCTTTTACAGCACATTCAATTTAACATAAAATTTTACACATTTTTGAATTTTTTACAGCTGCTATAAATTTTTTCTACGTTGATTGTAAATTATTGATTGAAAATTCAAAATTTGAAAGAAAAAAATATTTGGTGAAACTTTCTTATTATTTCGAAGGTTTTTGGCAGTTTTGGTTAAAATAATTTTAAACGATTTTTTTACTAAGTATAATTATTGTCCACTCTGTGAAGAATTTGAAACACAATCAATATCAATAAATGCAATTTTTTAACTTTTTAATTTTAAGCAGCATTTGGGAACGTATTTTGAGTAATTCTTTGCACAACATAATAGTTTATAATAAATTGACATTTCATATTCACACCAATTTTAATTGTGTGTGAATATATTGTTTTTGGTATTTCAGTGAAACTACTTTTTTGGACTTGCTGCTTCAGGCTTACGGAATCGACCCATAGTGTTCAGTATGGAAAGTCTGTGCCTAAAATTACCAATTTAACAGTGAAAACCGCATCTCGATTGGTGCTTCCAGTGCCGAGAAATCGCAAAAAAACGCTTTCTGTCATTTAGCAAGTTAGTTAGTTAGCAAGTTAATTTCCGCGATAACTCGATTCAAGCTCAATATTAAGACTTCCGGTTTTTTGCATCTGATAGATAATGTGTATGGCAAGAGCTGTATAGTTTTTGGAGTCATGGGATGCATCCAGTAAGGCACACGGAACGAAAAGGTGCTATTTTTGGTCAAATTATAGCCGATTATTGCAAAACACATTTTATTTTTTTCATAGAAAAGGAATGTTTTGACCAAATGAGCTGAAATTTGGTATGTAGGTTCCTTCGCTGTGCCTGAATATGGAACCGACGCCATTTTGGATTTCGAGGGGCTAGAAGCTACGCAAAATTGATTACTGGATCTTAATTAGAGGCTGTGGATGATTACTGGATCTTATATAGAGGTTGTGGATGATTACTGGATCTTATATAGAGGCTGTGGATGATTACTGGATCTTATATAGAGGCTGTGGATGATTACTGGATCTTTTATAGAGGCTGTGGATGATTACTGGATCTTATATAGAGGCTGTGGATGATTACTGGATCTTATATAGAGGCTGTGGATGATTACTGGATCCTATATAGAGGCTGTGGATGATTACTGGATCTTATATAGAGGCTGTGGATGATTACTGGATCTTATATAGAGGCTGTGGATGATTACTGGATCTTATATAGAGGCTGTGGATGATTACTGGATCTTATATAGAGGCTGTGGATGATTACTGGATCTTATATAGAGGCTGTGGATGATTACTGGATCTTATATAGAGGCTGTGGATGATTACTGGATCTTATATAGAGGCTGTGGATGATTACTGGATCTTATATAGAGGCTGTGGATGATTACTGGATCTTATATAGAGGCTGTGGATGATTACTGGATCTTATATAGAGGCTGTGGATGATTACTGGATCTTTTATAGAGGCTGTGGATGATTACTGGATCTTATATAGAGGCTGTGGATGATTACTGGATCTTATATAGAGGCTGTGGATGATTACTGGATTTTATATAGAGGCTGTGGATGATTACTGGATCTTATATAGAGGCTGTGGATGATTACTGGATCCTATATAGAGGCTGTGGATGATTACTGGATCTTATATAGAGGCTGTGGATGATTACTGGATCTTATATAGAGGCTGTGGATGATTACTGGATCTTATATAGAGGCTGTGGATGATTACTGGATCTTATATAGAGGCTGTGGATGATTACTGGATCTTATATAGAGGCTGTGGATGATTACTGGATCTTATATAGAGGCTGTGGATGATTACTGGATCTTATATAGAGGCTGTGGATGATTACTGGATCTTATATAGAGGCTGTGGATGATTACTGGATCTTATATAGAGGCTGTGGATGATTACTGGATCTTATATAGAGGTTGTGGATGATTACTGGATCTTATATAGAGGCTGTGGATGATTACTGGTTATTATCTTATCTTATCTGTAACATAATAATAAGCCATGAATGAAAAAATTTGAAACGGTGTGAATATACCCATGAAGCGTGATCTGCTTCATTACTAGTTTAGTTATACTTTTTATATTTATTGTCATCGTTTCAATTATTTTCCAATAGACTCTTTTAAATTTTCATCAAATTTTGACGGGATTTTCATAGGCTGATTTTAAATTTTTAAACTTCAATCAAAACATTTTAGGCCTCATATTAATTTTTATTGAATTTTATAATTTTTTTTGTAATTTCTGGTCGAATTATGATGAAAATTTTGGTATGAAATATTTAAGAGGATTTAAGTTCCCATCAGATCAACTAATCGTATTTTTTTCAACTAAGCTTGTAACTAAATCCTTTCAAACATTTCCTAGTGTATATATTAAATTTAAAATTCAAATTAAATGCTTCAAATTTTCATTAATTGCTTAAACATTCTAAACCAAATAACATCAAAACATAAAATTTTTCTATGAACATTTTCACAATTTCTAGTTTTTCTTCGAAACTTTTTTAAAACTTTAAAAAATAATTTTTGCAAATTAATAAAGTTTAAAGTTAAAAACTTAAATTTCATATGAAATTAAAAAACCAAGAAATTGTAAAAACATTTCAAACTTTTATCTAAATTAATTTTGCAAATTTATAAAAATAAGATCTTTCATATTTTTACCTCAATTTCAAGTAAATTTTAAAATAAACTGAAATATTCAATGAAAATACGAAACCAAAAATATAATTTTTAAATGCATCAAAAAATATTTTCAACAATTTTCTGAGTTTCAACTAAAGCAACTGTCTTACAATCCCTTATTATAGTAGACAGTTTTAACACTTGGACTTTCCTTCTTAATCTTTTGCTTCAAGTCGTCTTCCAAGCTATCAACAGAAATTGATGCCTTTTGAGTGAAGATTGCGCAGCACAATGGGGTGGCAAATGTCAGGACGAAGCCACAGAAAAGGATTTGAATTGGCGAGTTTGCCCATGGGAAGCGTTTTAACAAGGTTGTTTTCTTCTCGAGGTAGTTTACAAGAACTGGTGTGAAAACCATACCAGGGCAACTGGGAAAAAATACAAATTAAATTAATAGTTTCATGTGCCTTCATCTGTCTTTCTGTCTGTTGCTATTTGTTTCTGTCTGTTTCTGTCTGTTTATCTCTTTCTGTATTTTAAATAAGGCATTAAAAAATTACTTACGCCATAAAAATTCTCGAAAGAGTAACAGCTGCAATTCCTTGTTGAGCTGCAGTGACTGAATTGCCATATTCTTTTCCAGTTTCATCTATAACTGGAACACCATTTTTAAGTTCCCTATAGAAAATAAATAATCAAATTAAAAAACTTTGGAATATATAGAAAAAATGTCACTAAAAATTGAACAATACTAAACTGGAGTCTCATCAATGGTATGTTGACACAATTAGCAGCTGCGACGGCAGCGAGTGGGACTAATTTAGGCAAAACACCAGTTAAGTTCTACAGATTTGTTAATGTTACATGTTGAAGTGCAGGAACAACAAATTTGATCAAACACACATTTTTTGTAGCCGATGAATAAATTTTTGGAGGACATTTAGGGTCAAAAGTGGATGAATATTCAATTTTGAAACAGACATGCAACGAAAATTGGTAATATATTGATAAAATTGACTATTCTATAAAGTGCGAATTAGTTACTAATTTAACATTTTTTTCTTTTCAAAATCAAACTCAAGATTTTTTTAAAAATTCTACAAGAAATTCAAACCTTTGCTAATCTGTTCAATCCTAAGGCAGTGACCAAAGCACCACTAGTTGCCATACAATAAGAAGTCATCAATTGTTCGGTTGAAATTGGAGAAGCTCCTGAGCGATTTGTGTAATTTACAACAGCATTGAATGACTGATTTGCCCACTGCCAGAAAATAACTAAAAATTAATATTATAAAATTAATGTAATATTATTATTTTCAAAATATTTAATTAAGGCTTTGGAATGTTTTTACCAGTTTTTACATTAAATATATTTGTTTGTCAAAAACTGAAGTGTCGTATTGACAGAATCAATCTTGAACTTACCAGCTGGAGTTGATCTATAGAAAGTCATCATTGCACCAGTAATTGTCATATTCATTGGTACTTGAGCAGACATTCGGCCGATTAACATCATTTTTTCTAAAATCAAAATTCATTAATTATTTTAAACAATAAAGATAAAAAGTAATTTAAAAAAATAACGGCCACAATATATTTGAAAATGATGTTTTTTTAAAAAAATAAATGTTTAAAAATTTTTGCCATTCTCATAACCCCCATTTTCCAAGAGATCCCTCTTACTTCCCAATTAGTAACCTCAAAAGCGTAGCCAGGGGGGAGCTGGGAGACAAATCCCTTCCCCCCACCCTCGTCAAAAAAAAATTCTGATCTAAATTTTTTCATACAAAAGATTTAAAAATCCTCCATCGAAAATATTCTGGCTACGTCCCTGAGTAACCCTAAGCTTAAACTTATGAAACCATAAAAGATCTTTTAAAATAACTAAGAGATCCCAAAGTGGAAATTGTTCATATTTTTATATATTATATACGAGACACTCCCGGCAATTTTTAAATCCAATCAAAACAAACAAAAAACTGTTATAATTTTATATTTATGATTCTACAAATCTACAAAGCTACTCAAGCATGAAACATTAAGTATAGAATCTCCAATCAGTAACTTAATTCGTTTATTGCAGCTATCAAAACCATCCATCGATAATCCGGTGTATTTATTTTCATATTTGACAGGTGTAATAACATTTCATTCATAACAAGTTTTGCAAACAAATTGAATATTAATAAAAGAAAATACGTCAAGAATCGGAGCGAAAAATGCGTTACATAATATGTCTATGTACACAGTTGAAGTGTATTATGACTATCGGATGTTATGAATCTAAGTTGTACTGATTGTCCCCTTGAGATAATTTTGATCTGAGTTTTTTAATGTTAAATTTGAGGGTAGTTTGAAGTAGTTACACGATATGGTAAAATTAAAGAAAAATGTATTAGATTTTTAATTTCAAAAAATGAAGTTTAAATCTGATAATTCAAAGGTTAATTCCAATAATTAAACAAATACTCATTCTTTAAATTAGCTTCATTCAGTCACGACAAATCAAGACTAATTTAGGAGGTCATTAATTTATTACAAAAGAGTACAAACCCCTGCATTTAATATTATTCCAGTATCAAATCCCTTAAGTTAATTAAATCAACCCCTTACTTACCTCCAGTATCTGGGTGGAAAGCTGAGTCATACAAGTATTTGGCCTTCCACAATTCATCTTCAGTTTTTACATCAGCAATCGGTCTGCCGGCTTTGTAGTCCTTGACAATTCTTGCTGCTCTATTCAACGACTCTTCAGATGCGAACACATTCTGTGAAAAGCAGAATTGGCATTGCAATTAAATAATTAATTTCTACGCCAAATTATTGCTAATTGGAGTTAAGTGGATACAAATTTTTGGGACTCCCTTAAGAGGATTTTGTCAAAATCTTAAAAATTATAAAATTGTTTACAAAAAGCTGATTTAAAAATCAATTGAAAAAATTCTGACAAAATTTTCATAAGGACATCACCGTGAAACGAATCTTACAAGTGGATTTGTCACAATCAGAAAATGTTTTGCACGATTGACGTAAGTGTTTTGCGGATATCTCGGCTCATCAATGTTGATTCCTGCTGGCAGTGTCATTTTCACAATTTCTTGTTCTAACGTTTTCAGTTACGCAATACACAAAAAATATTTTTTGATAGTAAATCGACTTTCTTTACGTTTTCTTTTATTTTTTTCTTCTTGTGACCCTAAATGTCAAATGACAATTTCCCTTTTATGGACTTTGGAATGAAATATTTCACACAATTGCACTGAATATTGAATAACTTAATTAATTGTTGCACTAGGATTAAAATTTTAGTTTTATTTTGGACGAAAAAGCTCGATAAATGCGGAGATGAGAGGGAATAATTGTGTTTTTATGTCTGTGATGTGATTGATAAGAATATGAGCTGAGCGAGTTTGCAGGGAATTACAAAGTGTGAAAAGATGCGAAAAATTTAACTGATGCAGAAATTTTTTGTTAAAAAAAGAGTTTTGAAAAATAACGAAAACTTTTTCAATTAAATAATTTAATTTGAGATATTTTAAACAATAATCGACTTAACAGATATCTTTTTAATCCTAATAATCCTTAAATTATTTCTTAAATTTACTGGTCTTCTTAACTTTAAACCCGAAAACTTAATAAACTTTCCGTATAGATGTCACTACAGACCAACAAAAACAAAAACACTGACACATATTCGATTGAGAGAAAAAAATTTACTCATTTTTGTTTACATTTTTTCATCTTACATTACAATACTGTCAAGTGACTTTCAATT
The DNA here is from genome assembly GCA_963573255.1 of Chironomus tentans. Taxonomy (NCBI): domain Eukaryota; kingdom Metazoa; phylum Arthropoda; class Insecta; order Diptera; family Chironomidae; genus Chironomus; species Chironomus tentans. The sequence continues at coordinate 21,756,618 of OY754305.1, read as the reverse complement.
GTCTTAAATTAATCTCCTGAATTATCTGATAATTCGTCGAAATATCGTACTTAAGTTTTGGAAAAGTTATTGGAAAAGTTTTAAATTTATTGAAAGAATTGAATTTGTCATAAAAAAGTGTAAAAATGGGGAATTAAAAATATTTTTGGTGAAAAAAGTTCCGTTCGGCTAAATCAATTAATTTAATTATACAAACAAATGTCTGCGATAAGAATGTCATCAAATTATACTAGTGCCGAAAAGTCCAAAATCCGTCGACGATTGGCTGCCGTCTCATTTCTGTCAAATATTTCACTTGATGGAACTCATCGTGATACGCCATTTGGGACACACGCGATTCCAACACATCACGAATCACGAAGGTCTTCTAAAAGGATACTTCAGCATGACAGCGATAATGAGTTTATGTTGGAAAAAAGTAAGTCAAGGAAATTAGTAATATTTCTTTATTAAATCTTTGTTGTTTTAGTGAATAAACCCATTCAGGAGGCTGACAGACTTTCGATAAGCTCTGATTCTGACTGTGCTAAGCTTTCATCATCTGCTCCAAAGGGTATTTTCAATTCGATTATCAATTTTCAACCATATAGGGAACGTGGAAGGTAAGGATCTTATTAGATTCTACATTCTAGTCTAATTCAAAAACCGTAATCTAATTTTTTAATGCCTCCATATTTTCAGAACCATCAGTAGTTCCAACGAAACGATATCCGAACGTCGTCAAGCATTGTTACTTAAAAAAGCTCTTTGTACTTGTACCGCTCCACATAATTTCAATAATAATGCAACATCAAGCACTGAGTCGTTGTCACGAACGAAATGTGTTCACATTCATGAACCAACACCGCCATTGCGTAACGGTCACTGCATAACAATCGAAGAAACTCGATGCATTATAACAACACATCAAAAACCACTGCATATATTTTCAATAATTCCATTTAGAAAGAGAACATCGAGTGCAATAACGAGAAGTAATGTGAAGTTGGATGTGCGTGGAAGTGGCGTAAGGAGACGTCAGACATCAACATCGAGACCAATGTCAAGCACTGCCGAAAATCAACCATTTGATCCTTTTAATTTGTTGGGAATCGAAAGACGGCTGGATGGACAAGCAGAACTGTCTTATGGGCATCTTTTGGTACCATCAAAGCCGAATGGAAGTGGAACAAAGGTTCCGGTAGGTTAAACAAAATTAGATAGATAAACCTATTTTTTATAAATTTATTTTCTAGCGACATCATCACGAGCATTTAGACACTTTAGTTTTTAGAAATCATGGCATGATCCGGTATGTCAGTCATGTCGATGAAATCGAAGATGAACCCTATTCAGCTGACCTTTTAGACGATCCTGAACTCTCAGCTGGACGACATCGTACACTTCTTACGTTTACAAGCTATCTTACTAGTGTCATTGACTATGTACGTCAAGCAGACCTAAAAAAGGAATTAAATGATAAATTTCGGGAAAAGTATCCACACATTCAATTGACATTAAGTAAATTGAGGTCTATCAAAAGAGATATGAGAAGGATAAATAAACTTGATCCAAGGATTGACTTACTTACAGTTGCTCAAGCTTATGTTTATTTTGAGAAACTCATTTTGGCTGGGTTGATTAACAAGATCAATAGAAAGTTGTGTGCTGGAGCATGTTTATTGCTCAGTGCTAAACTGAATGATGTGAAAGGAGAAGTTTTGAAAGGATTAATTGAGGTATGTTGATAAAAAATGAAATTCAAAGTTATCATTTCTAACCTCAAAATTTAAATCTTTATTCTTTTAAATAGAAAATCGAAAACATCTTCCGAATAAATCGCAAGGAGCTGATATCATCAGAGTTTGCAGTTCTTGTTGCCCTCGAGTTTAGCCTTCATGTACCTACAAGCTTCATTAGACCGCACTATGAACGTCTCCGTTACGAGTCTTGATTAAACATAAATTATTTTTGTTGGAATGAGATTATTACTTAATATATTTTTAAACACTTTATGGCACTGACGACTGATCAGTAGAGACTTTAGTAGCTTTTAAACTCGATACTACAAACGTTTATTATAAAATGTATAAAATATTGTAGAATTTAATTGGCTCAGAAAATTATAAAGAAGTTTATTATTAATCAAAATTAGGTTTAGAATTTTTGATCCGTGGATTTAATCCTTAAAATTGTCAAAAAAAATGTAAAAAGTTAATAAAAAAACAGAAAAACTAATTAGTATGAAGTGTTTTTAAATATTAGCAATATTTATTAGAAAAACCTAGAATATTTTTGTGTGTGAAGTTGGCGGGAGCAGATTCTCCAATCGGAATTAAATTTTGTCAGAAATACCTCCATATTTAAATTTAACGAACACTATACAGTGATTAAAATATTTCTTATCTATGTTGTAGTTGATTTTTTGATTCCTTTTGAACAAGATCGTAGTCAGGGTCACTATCCAGAAATCAAAATCTCATCCAAAACATAAAAAATGTATAATTCCGGAATTTTGTTTTGATTTAATTTAAAAATGTTGTGTTTTGTGTGACTTACTAAACTATCTACTACATGTTCTCTTCCATCAAAAGTTTATTTTTTAAACCTGTTTTCTTATACAAAAATTGTTTTGATTCAGTAAAATCAGTTCTTAAAAGATTTCATATACTGGAGATGCTAAAGCGATTTTTACTGCTTTACTTTTTAATTTTTTGTGCTTTTGCCAATGCTGGAGGGTAAAAAACTACATGTTTTCTTTTTAAATATAAAGTAGTTTAATGTTAAATAATAAAATTTCATTAGAATACCCAAAATTTTTTGCAATGGCTGTACTGTGGACAATGAAGGCATCCAAATTGGTGTGTGTGTTAACTGTAAATTCAAGAGCTGCATAGGATGTAAATTTAATACATAGTAAGTTCTTATTTTTATAGTTTAGATTTTGATATAGAGCACATATAAGATGTTGATCCACATCATCCATAAACAACTTTATATATTTTTTTATATATTTTAGTAATCCACAATATTTATCAAAAAATATATGCAATGGTTGCATTATTGAGAAATGTAATCAATGTGAGTTTGGACAAGTTATTGAAAGGGAATAGTGATGCACCTTTAATTGAATATGTCATTAAAAAATGAATAAAAAGTATTGAAATTTATTCTAAAAATAAAAAATTTAAAAGAAATTCTAAAAATGTAATTTGTCTACTCAAACTCTTAAATTTATCACAAAATTTAAGTAAGTTTTGTCAAGAAAAAATTAAGTAACATCATTTCCACTGTTTCCACTTAAATGATTTCTATAAATATCAATTTTACGATCAAGGCCGTTCGGTCTGGTGTTTATGATATTACATCCGTAACCTGTTATTCTCTTATAATCACCGAATATTGTGTCGTACATTTTGTAACCTTGACCAGAGTATTGACATTAGAATGTCTCTAGTAATATATTTATTGATATTATAGAAATGGTACCAAAACATATATATTATTTATGCACACTGATCAAAGCATTGATTGAAACTAAGAAAAAAGTGAAATAAAAGTATTAAATGGACTTACAGAAAAATGTCAATCAATCCTAAACAAGAACGACGTATCAAATTTTCATTTTATGAGGTGGAGTTAATTTTTTTAAAAACAAAAATCTACTAAATTGATTAAAATTTAATATGTATGACTCGAAACCTACTTGAATCCCACATTTCTCAGGATATTTTATTAACAATACAACTGCAGTTCAAAGCAAAAGTTTCAAAGAATTTTTTTATCATCCCAAATTCCCACAGCAAATGCAATTCACAATAACCGTAATAAAAAAAATACAGTACTGAAAAAATAATTCATCAAGAGACATGTTCAATTTAACTTTGAACTTATTAAAATATTTTATATTTTTGCCTTTTCCATTATTGAATACATAGTATTCAGTGAGCACGCTGAGCACGTTCTTTGTCTGTTCTAATCTGTTGTATTTAAAAACTGTGTTTGCATAATTTAGAATCATCATTTCTTCTAGTATTACTAATCTTTTTTAATAATCTTAAAAGTGAAGCCAAATAACCACTTTTACGTTGAATAAAGAGTCGATCATTTTTATTGCTAATTTACGTACTTGGCCATGATATGTTTATGAAGCTTCTATATTGTAACTAAAAAGTCTTGCAGAATATGGCAGAAAGATTAACATATAGTGTGAATTTTTTGAAGACTTTTGGTTTAATCGTCGAAAAATTTTCTGAACCACAAAACAAACGATTGAAATATCTAAAATATTGGCCGTTCGGGATGATATTAATTTACTCAATCTTTGTTACGGTATTGACATTGCTTGTCCTATTATTATTTGATGGAGAATTCAGCATATACAATGACTATAGTCAAGTCTATAGTCAGTAACAGCAGTATACACTGGCATAATTATGATGATTGCTATACATTTACGTGCATCTATCGACTTAATATACACAATTTTACTACGTAAAACTGAAAGGAAATTCTGGAACTTACTGGATCAATTCGATGATTTTATTGGACGATTTTTAAGCATCAACGTGAATCATACCTCGGAAAATTTGTATCACTTAATCATCATGCTTCTGAATATTTTCTTAAGTATGGGCCTTGGAATTACAATTTCAATCATAAACTAGTCATCACATGATCGGTTCAATGACAATTTCACTGCTTTTCTTGCTATTATGAATCACATAAACATGGCTAAATATGCATTTTATGTCTCTATTCTGTACAATAGATTACAATGCATTAATCAAAACTTCTACATAATCAAGCAGGATGACTATAAACTATACGTACATTCGGTTATATGGAAGTTATCTAAATATTTAAGCCGTAGATTCACAATTCCGTTGGTGTTCATCACATTTCACGTCTTAATTATGACCATATTCTTTGGATTCGCAATGGCTCAGAAAATTTCTACACAAACATATACTGGGTTTCATGTTGCGTCAATTGTTATGCCTCAAGTGACAATTTGGATTATTTGTTTTAATTGTCAAAGGATTAGCAGAACTGTAAGTGAGATTTTAGAATTAAATTGATGAAAATATTATTTTTGAGTTTAAATTTGGGCTGAGACTGAAAAAAAGTTGAGGTTATGATGAATATGAAACAATTTTACTCGATCCTAAACCTTTTTCTATTTAAATTTATTTACAGAAACAGCAGTTTATCATAGAAATTACAAAGGGATTTTCCAATGAAAGAAGCTTCAGTGAAGATTATTTTCTACAAATTCTTCATCAAAAAGTCAAATTAAATGCAGACGGAATATTTGAATTTAACTTTGAGCTTATTGTAGCGGTTGCGACGTTTTCTGTTAACTTTGCATTCACATTTGTTGAATTTTATGTATATTAGAGTAATATATTTGTTAAGAAACGTATACGTTTAAATATCAAAGATAAAATCATGAGATTTTAGTTTATTCACAACTAGAACTTCTTTTTGTATGTCATAAATGTTGATGAGAAATAATTACTTAGGTCGGTCATGGTACTTTGGTAGTGTACCAGAATATGACTAGACCAAAATATTGTTTAAGCTACTTAATTAGAAATATAGCCTGGCAACCCTGAATTACAATAATCAATACTGAAAGATATGTATCAATAATATTTCAATTTGCATATTGCACTTTGAATTATTGAAACTGCTTATATTGTCATTGTATAGACCAATAATAATTTCATTAAGCTATAAAATGAAAACATTCAGAAATTAAACGAGTACTGCGATTCAATTTGATCATAAAAGTTACCTTTTACAATTTCTGCAGAAAAAATGCAGCAAGTTAAGGAAAAACTTACTTTTGGTGTGAATTTCTTAAAGTTTTTCGGTTCCATCCCTGAAAGTTTCAAGAAACTGCAAAATAAACGATTGAAGTTCTTAAAATATTGGCCGTTTGGAATGATAACAGCATATGTCGTTTACTTTACGATCATAACTCTAAAGATGATTAAAATGTTTATCATTGATGGAGACTTCAACATTCGTACAGACTATGTTGGCATTTTTCTAATTATCACTCTACATCTACGTGGATTTATTGACATAGTCTATACAATTCTTTTACGCAAAACTGAAGACAAAATCTGGAACTTGTTGGATCAACTAGATGACTTTATGGTGCGATTTTTAGGGATCGATATGAAATATCAGAAAGAAAACTGCCTTCATTTAATTGAGATTACTTCGATTTTCATCGTGTGCATGACTCTTGGACGTACCATGGGCATTGTTAATTACTCATTGACTGAAAAATTCAACAGTCATTATGGCTTAGCTACTTTTATCACAACAATAAATCTGGTAAATGTGATAAAGTATGTATTTTATGTCTCTATTCTACACTGTAGGTTGAATCAACTCACCAAAAGTTTAGATGAAGTAAAGCTTCATGATTATAAGCTCCGAACTCTGCCTCATGTCTACTCGATCATTTGGAAATTATCTAAGATGCTGGAAAAGAGATTCACAATCCCGTTGATCATTACAATATTTTATTTTTTCATGGCAATTATATTTTTTGGATATGTAGTCGCTCAAAGTGTTTTACTAAATATCTTCAGTGAATTATACATTGCTTCAAGTATTATGCCGCAAGTTACCATTTGGATTTTAAGTTTCTACTGCCATAGGATCAGCAAAAGTGTAAGTAAAATTTATGATTAGACTTGTGAATGAAACTGAATGGTTCTTAGTCTGTAGCTTAGCTTTTAGCTTAAAGTACAATCAAGGAATTATAAAGTTTGTTAACAGATGTTAAATGATATTTAAAAAAAATTAATAATTTTTAAAAGTCTTGACAGATAGAGTTCCAACTCCGAAATCTAAAAACATATATATTTTCATATAAATAATGTTTTTAAAACATTTTAATTTTTATTTTACAGATACAAAAATTCATTTCGTCATTTACAACTGATATCATAACTACAGAGTTCTTAAAGGAATTTAATGAAGAAATTATGCTCCAAAGTCTTCACCAAAAAGTCATTTTTAGTCCAAAAGGCATGTTTGTATTTGACCTCTCATTAATTATTGATGCTATTGTCTTCGATATCAATTTTGTCTCAATATTCCTTCAATTCTATCTTTATTAAAAAACTAATTGTTAAAGTTTAAAAATTGGAAAGTACATCAACGGAGCATTTTCCTGATTTTCGTGAATGAATGTATGACAAAAAATATTATACATGTAAATGAGTGGAATAATTTTTCTTTAAAATATTTTTTGTTCTCTAAACTTCAAACCAGAGTTTGCAAGAGTAAGTTGTTTGAAATTTGTCTTATTTTAGCCTGTAAATGCTCTGCTACGCTCTGCTTTTTTAGAAAGCTTACGAATGAAAACAAAATTATATTTTTAAATAGAGTGTGTGTGACGTTGGCCAGAACAGGTTCTCCAATCGAATTGAAACTTTGTCAGAATTACGTCCATATTGGTCCACAAGCGACACAGCCGTACACTTTGGAAGTCCATAGCTCTGAGTGGTTACTTCCGATTCCAAAAATTTTTTCGGGACGAAATTGGACCTAAGTAGTAGATCATTTTTAATATATAATTTGTTCATAAAAGTTCAGTACGGCTATCTATTCCAGCTAAAAAAGTGAAGTACGCTGGAAAAATACCCAAATCTTGCATGTGCTATATCCAGTTCCAGTGGATAGGACGAAAATATTTAAATGTGGGACGTAAATGGACGTAATATGGACGTAATTCTGACAAAGTTTCAATTCGATTGGAGAACCTGTTCTAGCCAACGTCACACACACTAAAAAGAGAAAGACAAACTTTAAATGCAAAACATTTAATTTGTAATTCCCTTTCACTATGGGACAGAATCGAAAAAATTTTTCAAAAATTATTTTGGTAGCTTATCTGAAAGGTCTTAGTCCAAGGTATAAGAAAGTGTAAAAATTTTGGACCAAAAGTCAGCAGTGCTGGAGATACAGCACAAAATGTATCTTGATGACCATTGATGGTGACCATTTTCAAATCATCATAACTTTTTACTGCTTCCACCGATTTTTCTAAACTTTTTTTTATTTGACAGCTATGAATAAGAACTTTATTAAAAATATTAGTTTTTATAATTTGGAGCTATGCACAGTGCATAAAAACCCGAAAAACCCAAAAAATACCTAGTTGGTCACACTAACTTTAGGTATGCGGATCACGAGTGTGATTAAAATTTTTTCTTTTTGTGCTAGTTTATAGATCTTAGCAAGATCTACAATAAAAACATAAGTTTTGATTTTAGTTTCTCTACTTTTCTACCAAAAAAATGGAATTTTCTCGAAAAAAATCGATTTTTTTCGAATTTTTAGCTTTAAAGAGTCATAACTCTTGGTAGAATATGAGGGGGGAAACATGTCTTGGCATTTTCTTATAGCTTGTTATTGTAGCTTTAAAAATATGTAAAGATGTTGCAATTTGACTTGCTGTTTTTGCACTTTTAGGCTACTTGAAAGTCAAAAAATAGGGGTACCTCAATACAAATCTTTAATATTTTTCATCAAAACCATACCTAATCGCAATAAAACTTTCAGATTATATTTAAATATTGATTATATTAAGATTTCTGTCAAAAAAAGTTGACATATAGTGAAGTTTTGTCAAAAATTGGCAAGAAATCATTTTTTGGGTTTTTGAAACCATATAATGGTACCTAGGCCTACTGAAACTAAATTTTATAACTTTTTCTCTTCTTTTATTGCATAGCGCATTAAAATACCTTTCCAACGAGATATAAAACATTATAAATGAGTGAGATTTGTCTGATTTATGGTGAAAATACTGAAAATTGCTTAAATTTTAGTGAGTTTAAACGTCACGTTGGGCGAAAAAGTGAAAAGTTTGGCAAAAATTCAGCTTATGGGCTTATGTTGTAGACATTGGACCATAGTATATGGGAAAAATAATATTTTGCCCAAAAAGTGCACAGTGCGCGAGGTGGGGGGGAAAGTGTTTTTCTCGTAGTTGACATTTTCAAAAAAATCTTGTGCTTCACCAGCTCAACCGATTTTTTTCAAATCTTTTTTATTTGATAGATAATAGTAAGAGCTTTCATAAAAATATACATATTATATACTTTTGATGCACTATGGTTACGTTAAGTGAGAAAAAGTTCGAAAAAACTAGGTTTTTTGACATTATTTCATCCTCATGTCCATGTAATGCACTACGAATTTGTGTAAGCTACTGTTTATTATAGCTCTTATTTATACCTACAAATATCATATACATTATGTACTAATATTATGTAGTTTAAGTGGTGAAAATTGACTTTGAAGTCAAAAATTTTCAATTTTTAGCGAATTTTTTCTCTTAAATGTTGAATTTGACCCACTATCCATGGACGGCCCCAACATTTTATTTTTTGTGTTTGTAAACTTTGGTATGAGCTATCGATTAATGCAAAAAAGAAAGAAAAAAATCCACCAAGAAAATATCGAAAAATGGTCCTGAAGGGGGTCTAGTAGGGGTACCCAAAAATTCAAAAATTTGTAGCGCTTCCCAACCTTAATGAAAAAAGATGAAATTTTCAGGGAATATTTAAATACTAATGTACTTAACATCCACATCATTAAAATTTGATGCACGGTGCAACTTTATCAAAAAAATTAAAAAATTGAAATTTTGGTGTTATGGAAAGACTAATTGCTTACTAGACATACTGTAACTAGCTTTAATCATCATTTTGCATTAATTAGTACATAGTCTATCAAAAAACCTTTCCAACGATGTATAATAAGTTATACTTAGGTAAAATATCTCTTAAATAGAGCGAAAACTCAGAAAAATTATTCATAATTTTGAGATTCTGAAGATCTATACACCACAAATTTGCTCATAACTATTAAAAATCTCAAGTATATGTAACAAATTTAGTCTTGTTAGAAAGCTTAGAGTAGTACCAACTTACTAATATAAAAGTTTGAGTTCGAAAGTTCCTTAGTGCATAGTTAGGTTAAGTCCAAAATGTCATTTTTTGACTGCCCCTATAAGAAGCAACAAACATTAAATTTCTATTTTTTGAAGTTTTTTCCATAGATCTATGCTAGAACTGAATGATAAAAGTCAGAAAAGTTCTTTTTTGTCATTTATTGCAGTAAATGAGTAGATGACATTTTCCTAAATTTTGCGAAAATTTGCTATTTTCAAGATTTTTTCATTTACTCATATACTGCAATAAATGACAAAAAAGAACTTTTCTGACTTTTATCATTCAGTTCTAGCATAGATCTATGGAGAAAACTTCAAAAAATAGAAATTTAATGTTTGTTGCTTCTTATAGGGGCAGTCAAAAAATGACATTTTGGACTTAACCTAACTATGCACTAAGGAACTTTCGAACTCAAACTTTTATATTAGTAAGTTGGTACTACTCTAAGCTTTCTAACAAGACTAAATTTGTTACATATACTTGAGATTTTCAATAGTTATGAGCAAATTTGTGGTGTATAGATCTTCAGAATCTCAAAATTATGAATAATTTTTCTGAGTTTTCGCTCTATTTAAGAGATATTTTACCTAAGTATAACTTATTATACATCGTTGGAAAGGTTTTTTGATAGACTATGTACTAATTAATGCAAAATGATGATTAAAGCTAGTTACAGTATGTCTAGTAAGCAATTAGTCTTTCCATAACACCAAAATTTCAATTTTTTAATTTTTTTGATAAAGTTGCACCGTGCATCAAATTTTAATGATGTGGATGTTAAGTACATTAGTATTTAAATATTCCCTGAAAATTTCATCTTTTTTCATTAAGGTTGGGAAGCGCTACAAATTTTTGAATTTTTGGGTACCCCTACTAGACCCCCTTCAGGACCATTTTTCGATATTTTCTTGGTGGATTTTTTTCTTTCTTTTTTGCATTAATCGATAGCTCATACCAAAGTTTACAAACACAAAAAATAAAATGTTGGGGCCGTCCATGGATAGTGGGTCAAATTCAACATTTAAGAGAAAAAATTCGCTAAAAATTGAAAATTTTTGACTTCAAAGTCAATTTTCACCACTTAAACTACATAATATTAGTACATAATGTATATGATATTTGTAGGTATAAATAAGAGCTATAATAAACAGTAGCTTACACAAATTCGTAGTGCATTACATGGACATGAGGATGAAATAATGTCAAAAAACCTAGTTTTTTCGAACTTTTTCTCACTTAACGTAACCATAGTGCATCAAAAGTATATAATATGTATATTTTTATGAAAGCTCTTACTATTATCTATCAAATAAAAAAGATTTGAAAAAAATCGGTTGAGCTGGTGAAGCACAAGATTTTTTTGAAAATGTCAACTACGAGAAAAACACTTTCCCCCCCACCTCGCGCACTGTGCACTTTTTGGGCAAAATATTATTTTTCCCATATACTATGGTCCAATGTCTACAACATAAGCCCATAAGCTGAATTTTTGCCAAACTTTTCACTTTTTCGCCCAACGTGAGTTTGTAGGTCCATGTTTTACAGTTTAGCTTATATTTTTTCCCAATTTTGAGTAAATGTAATAAATTTGGTATCGCTTATAGTAGTGGCTATTCAGTAATATAAACATTTGAGTTCATAAGTTGCACAGCGCATGGCTAGGCTATGTCAAAAATGTCAAATTTTGACTGCCCTCACGTTGGACAGCAAATATCAAAATTTTTATTTTTGACCTGTTTTCTACAGAATCATGTCTAAACTAACATATAATAACCTAAAAAGTATTTTTTGGTCATAATTTGGAGTAAACGAGCTCATAGAAAAAGCGACATATCTTGTTCTGTGATATGCGTTCTGAAAATTTTATTTTATGCACATGCAGTAAAGTAGTAGTTAAATTGTGCGTGTTACAAAAGGGTTGATAATTCCTCTATTCCGTTAGCCTTTTTCTCATCAAATTCAAGGTTGAAAAAAAAATCAATTTTTTGTAATTTACAAATGCATAAAATATATTGAAGAGTCGATAAGAGTTGACGTGTCTATAACATTCTTAAACTAAAAATGCTGAATATTAAGGAAAAACTTTCATATTTGATTAATTTCTTCAAGATTTTTGGGCTTTTCCTTGAAAATTTCGAAAAGCCAACCATTAAGTGTCTGAAATTTGTTTTTGGCCAATGGAAGTGTATGTCATCCATATTGTCACAGTATTTGGGATGATTATTCAGGAAATCTACAACTGGACTCAAATAACCGAGAAAATATTTTGGGAAAAATATCCTGAAATTTTCATGAAGAGTTGTACCTGTATGACTGGATCTCTAAACGTTTTTCTTATATTCGTCAACCGGAGACATGAGTTGAAGTTTTGGGAACTTATCAGTCAACTGGATGATTTTATTGTGCGATTCTTAGGCATTGAATATAATCAGAGAAGAGAAAATTTGCAGCACATAGGAAGCACTTTGTTTTGCATACTCTTAGCATTTTTAATCGGTACAATTCTCTCAGAAGCTGGGTTTTCAACAACCGACAACTACGAATGGTTTTATAGTTCTAGCTTTTACTTCCTATTGCTTAAACAATGGAATGTTCATAGATATATTTTCTATGTAACCGTTCTTTCAAATCGAATTAAGATTTTAATCGAAAATTATGAAGAAATTGCACAGTATGATTACAAACTGTATACACTCCATCGTTTATATATGATCATTTGGAAGTTATCACAAAAAATTGATCGCACATTCGGCTGGCAGATGCTTGCTATTGTTATTGATTTTGTAGTCATATCGCTGTTCTTTGGATTCCTATTATCTGTGGATTTGGCTGTAGATAGTGCAAATATTTCACATCTATTTTCTCTTGTTGTTCCTCAGCTTACAATATGGTATAAGTGAACCATCTGCAATAGACTTAAAAATTATGTAAGTCATCTTGGTTTTTAACTTGACTAAAGTCTCATGAACAATCTATGGTTTCTATTTTAATTTTTATTTTATTAACAGGATGGAAAATTTATTTCATCAATGGCTAAAAGCTTCAATGCAATAGATTCAGTTGAGGGTTTCAATGAGGATCTTTTACTTCAATCTTTACATCAAAATATTGAATTCAACCCAAAGCAAATTATCTCGTTTGATAATAAATTCATTATCGGAGCAATCTTGTTTGCAATTTCATATGACATAACTTTTATTCAGTTTTATGCATATTAATAATGTCAAATGTAAAAATTACAATTTTTCGATTTTTTTCCATACAGAAATCGTAAAAATTGTAATTTTTCCATACAAATTGTAAAAAATGCAATTTTTCCTAGGACTACCATATGAGTAATTGTGAATGCTTTTTGCGCATTTGCATTTTGCACATATATTTGTTGATTTCTCGTTGGTTTCACATGGAATATTCAGGTATTGTATGTCTTTTTAAAGGTCTTAGTTAGTACTATAAGAACATGCCATAAACGATTTTTGAAAGTTTGCGGAACTGCCAATATTTTGATTCCAATACTGACTAAAAAGTGCAAATTTAGTTTCTAGAAGATTTCTCGAGCTACGCTTATTTCTTTTCAGCACTTCTATTACTATTTGAAAGTACTTTAAAAACCTAACAATCTATGCCTTACAACAGAATTTTTGGAAGTGCTGTTCACTAGTTATGGACGAAGAAAGATCAGAAATTTTCAAAATTAAAATGCAAATTTCTCAGCATCTAAGCAACCAATTTTGATGAAATCTTCACCTAAATGCTTATTTCAAAGCCTACTTTTATGAACATAATCAAAACAGGGCTTATTCGTTAGTTTTGTCACAAATTTGAAATCTTGTACTTTTTCTATGCTTTCAATGTATGAAATTCTTTCCTTCGAAAAAAAAGTTGTGACAAAACTAATGAAAAAGCCCAGTTTTGATTATGTTCATAAAAGTAGGCTTTGAAATAAGAATTTTAGTGAAGATTTCATAAAACATGGTTGCTTAGATGCTGAGAAATTTGCATTTTAATTTTGAAAATTTCTGATCTTTCTTCGTCCATAACTAGTGAACAGCACTTCCAAAAATTCTGTTGTAAGGCATAGATTGTTAGGTTTTTAAAGTACTTTCAAATAGTAATAGAAGTGCTGAAAAGAAATAAGCGTAGCTCGAGAAATCTTCTAGAAACTAAATTTGCACTTTTTAGTCAGTATTGGAACCAAAATATTGGCAGTTCCGTAAACTTTCAAAAATCGTTTATGGCATGTTCTTATAGTACTAACTAAGACCTTTAAAAAGACATACAATACCTGAACATTCCATATGAAACCAACGAGAAATCAACAAATATATGTGCAAAATGCAAATGCGCAAAAAGCATTCACAATCACTCATATGTAAGCTTTACTTATGACGGGTTTGGGACTTTTGCCCACTGACATTTCCCCACTGGTACATTAGCCCACTAGTACTTTTTCCCACTGATACATTAGCCCACTAGTACATTAGATTTGAAATAAAATTTTTTTTCTTCAAAATTGTATTAGTGAAAATATGAAAAGTTTAATGTGAGGAATTAATTCAATGTAATTTTTTTCCGAGAATCCCTATAAACCAAGGGTTGGGACACTCCAAAAGTATTGTGAAAATTTTTACAATATTTATATATATATATTTTTTAAAATATTTTTTATATATATATTTGCGAGAGTAAAGTATTACTTTTTATTGCAAATTATAAAAGTTTCCTTTTAAAAATTGAAAGTTACTACATACTTCTCATATTTGCATTAAAATTTAGTAAAATAAACTAAGAGGAATACATTTCTGATGAAAATTTAAAATTTATAGAGTTTTTGAGTTTGGTTTTACGTTGGATTTTTTAAATTTATATTAAAATATGAAATTTAACAAAATTTAACTTTATTTTTGACTAAAAATTAAATAATACACAAGATTTCTTCTTAATTACATTAAAAACTAAGGGTAAAAATGAACTTGAAGAGTTCTACATGATAGCTGCACGACACAGTCTAGAAAAAAAGTTGAAAAAAAAGTAATTCACCCAATGATTCGTCCCGAGCAGGAATCGAACCTCACACCTCTCGATTGCCGGTCAAGTGCTCAGACCACTAAGCTATCGGGCTTTGTCACTGGGACTGGCAGAATGCCAATATATATGAACCACTCTTTTTTCAACATTGTATGAGAAGTTAGTCTTGATGTTCTGTTTTTTGTCATGAAATCGCTGTGGCTTTAGCCACTTATGCATTTTCATGACTGCTGTTAAGCTTAAGCTTACTCTGCTAACAGAACGAATTAAGGGTAAAATCGTCGTTACTCACATAAGCGAGCAACTGCTTTGTAAATGAGAATAGTCGTTCTGTTAGCAGAGTAAGCTTAAGCTTAACAGCAGTCATGAAAATGCATAAGTGGCTAAAGCCACAGCGATTTCATGACAAAAAACAGAACATCAAGACTAACTTCTCATACAATGTTGAAAAAAGAGTGGTTCATATATATTGGCATTCTGCTAGTCCCAGTAACAAAGCCCGATAGCTTAGTGGTCTGAGCACTTGACCGGCAATCGAGAGGTGTGAGGTTCGATTCCCGCTCGGGACGAATCATTAGGTGAATTACTTTTTTTTCAACATTAAAAACATTTCTTAAATTGAAGTATTGTGTGTATTGTAAAAATTTAGCAATTTATATGAAAAGTACTTCACAATACATATGGAAAATATTTTACTAATTGAATTCCTGATTTTGAGCTTAGATAATTAGGAAATTGTCTAAAAATTCCTTACGAAATCGAAAATTTTGTTTCATTTATTATAAATTGTCAATATTTTATCACTTCTATATCCTCCTATATCAAAATCATTAAATCTATACTCCAATTAAATTAGCTTATAAAAAGTTAGAAATAGTTCTTACAAAAGAATAAAAATGATTAAAAAATTTTGTATGAAAAGATTAAAAGATTAAAAGAAATTGAATAAAAAGATTAAAAGAATAAAATTTTAATCTTTTTATTCCTTGGGATTAAAATTTTTAATCCAAGTTGTCTTCCCCCTGACTGAGCCAGATGTGTAGATCTCATTGAAATCTACTGTTTAAAATATAATTTATGATAAATAATGTAACATAAAGCAAACACTTTGGAGATAAATTTGTAGAAAAATTAATTCGTAGAATTGCCCTTAAGTTAAGTGTTTGTTTAAAATATAAGTGTTTTGTTTTCTCTTGTTTAATGTCTAAATTTAATCACTTTAATCCAATTACATTTTAGTGAAAACGAGTCAAACGATTATTAATAAAAATTCACAGAAAGTTAGAATCAAGTTTGATACAACTTTTTTTATTTATTTTTTTTTGTAAATTTTTGCCATTTAAATTTTCAAGCTAAGGTTTAAGGTTTAAAGAGGTTCTCGGAAAAAAATTACATTGCATTAATTCCTCACATTAGACTTTTCATAATTTCACTAATACAATTTTGAAGAAAAAAATATTTATTTCAAAATATTTTTATACCAGGATATATCAGTGGTCAAAAGTACTAGTGGGAAAATGTACCAGTGGGCAAATGTCAGTGGGGAAATGTAGAGTGGGAAAATGTCAGTGGGCAAATGTCGGTAACCCCTTAAGACATATGCAGGGGGCTTTTCGGGGTTAACCTCCTATTTTTTTTGAAAAAACCAATTCTATTTTAAGATATGAATAAAATGGAATTTTGTCTAATTTTTGGAAACGAGATTTCTGAATTTGAAATTGTATACTAAAAAGTGTGCCACTAGGTTATTCCAATAATACTAAAGGAAAACTATATTAGTCCAGATAAGCGAAAAGAAGCACCAGAATGACACATGATAAATCACAAACAAGTTTATAAAACTTTTATATGCAGTTATTATTTTAATTGCCACTTGCAATGTTGTAATAATTTTAAAATGTTTGTTTTGAAAATAACTCACTTGCTGTTTAGTTTTATTACAACATTAATTTCTAGTGAAGGTTTTCATCATACAAAAGCAAAAGTTTCAAAAAATGCAAAAAATCAACAAGAAGCTATCGTTTCCTATAATTTTTTTTAAAATTGCCGGCATTGACCTCGAAAAAATTCAACTTAAACGACTAAAGATCTTGCAATATTTTCCATACTTTGCATATTCTTTTCAAGTGATAACAACTGCGATTCTTTCAACTTGGATTATTTTATCATTAATCAATGATGCCGAGTTGACGATGAAGAAAAATTCAGCTGGAATTTTGGTTTTAATAAGTCTTAGTATTTCAGCAGTTAATAGTTTATCCTTTACGCTGAGGAATAGACAAATGAAAAGCAAATTCTGGAACTTAGTTGACCAACTTGATGATTTCATCTTGCGGTTTTTGGGCATCAAAATTGACTACGAGAGGGAAAATTGGTTCCATTTGAGAAAAATTTTCATAAATATTGCTATAAATATGGGAAATTCAATTGTGATTCGAAATGTGATATTCTCAAATTCCCAGAACTTTAACCGCTACTTACCTCGTGTCATTTACTTTATCTTCGTTAATCAACTCGTCACCAACAAATTCATATTTTATGTCTCAGTTTTATACAGTCGTTTCAAAATGATTACAGAAAATCTCAATCAGATCCGCAGCTGTGACTATAAAGTTTACACATTGCAACGTGCCCACTTTATAATCTGGAAATTGTCAAAGAAAATTGAGAAAATGTTTGGCTGGACAATGGTTTTGATCATCATTAATGTTTACACAATCGCAATGTTCTATACATTTCTCTCGGCTAATGATTTGAGTGTCAATAATTTTCGATTCATGCACATGTATACGCAATTCGCGCCTTTGATAAATATTGCAATTTTGTGTTATAATTGTGAACGATTTCGAAGAACCGTAAGTAAAGTCTCAGCTTTGGTGATAAAAAAATAATTGTGAACTTAGCTTTATTGTTAGATTAAAAGAAAAAAATCTTCAGTGAATCTTAGTGCTTAGCATTGAAGCTAAAGTAGAATTTAAACATTTACTTTTTACTTGATACGCTTAGCTGATTTGATTTTGACATACTATCTTCAAATTTGTTTACAATATTAAATTTAAATTTTCTTTTCTACTTTTTTCTACAGGAAAATCACCACGTTTCCAAAATTTGTGAGAGTTTTGTCAGAGAAAACGCTTCTGATAACTTATATGAGTCATATTTGACACATCTTTTTCATCTAATCATAAGATTCAGCCCAAAATCAGCATTTGTGTTTGACTACAAACTTATTGTCAGTACAATTTCATTTACAGTAACATTTGATGTTGTTTTTATACAATATTATTATTATTAAGTAATCAAGGTGCGGAAGACAAAGGGGGTTTATTTCTTATTTTCACTAAAATTGATAATCGAGTATTATTGTCTATTAAACAATTGAATCAATGTTAAACTAATTGTAAAGTGAATTTTGTGAATTTTTTGAAAATAAAGTAAAAAATTTACGAAAGTCCTCGTGTTATAGATCGAGGGACTTCAGCGCATTTTTGTGTTAGCGATCAATATTTGATTAGCAAAGTCCTGCGTATCGAATAAGTCAATCAAGAATAATAATAAAGCGAATCATGCTTCATGAATACAGTTACACTATACTTTGAATACAGTAAAGATTTAATCAATTTTTTCCATAGTTGTATAGTATACAATGTAAACCCTTTGGAATCCAAAATTGTTTCGGTTCCGTATTCATATATATCTAAGTAACCTACAGACAAAATTTCAACTCATTTAGTCAAAATACACTAAAGTTATAATATAATTAAATTATGTGTAGTTGTTGGCCCTCTAAATCTAAAATGGCGTCGGTTTCATATTCAGGTACAGCCAAACAGGACACAAAAGTTAGAATATTCAATATTGATACAAAATAACGGTAAAATTTTTTAAAATTTATTTTACGTACATAATACGCACGCATTATGCGTGTTTATGAGTGCGTATTATGTACGAAATTTTTGTTCATAGAAATAAAAAATCATTATAGTATTTAACAACGGATTTGAGATTTTTAAATGTCCGGGGTGCCAATAACTCGATAGCACGGAGTTATTACAAAAAACTAGAGCTCTCTACGATATCTGGTTAAAAAGTTTTTCATTGGAGCCAGCCGAACGAACAAAGTGCATTATTAAGCTACCTTTTCGAAACAAGTTTCAAAAATGCGATAAAAATTAAATAGGTCCCTAGGCAACACTATACTAATAATAGTAAAAAGTTGCAAATGATGTACTAACTGTTATTTTCAATTCACTTATAAGCTTTAGTTTTACTGATTTATTGCTGTTAATAACAGATGATCGATGATATTCTAAATTGCATAGTTTCTGCATTGTAATCACATTGTCATTTTACTATCATAAATGTAGAGTGGCCATCTGCAGTTTTTTTATATTAAAAGCTCAAAATAGCATTTTACAAGCATTTTACCAGGGGCGTACTGAGTGGTATAAATTATTAGATCCAAAATTACAAATATTTTATCCAAAAAGCCAAAAACTATAGAAACTATATGATTTCTTCTAGTTTGCTACAAAATGTCTGGTCAGTCTACAAAAGTGGGACCTGTGGCACTCATCAGAATGTTTTATATATATATGAAAAGTAGATTGATGGGATTTATGACTGCCCTTAGTATTAGAATTGATTTAAAAAATCACTATTGAAATAAGTTGCATTGAAAATTGACGAACTTTTGTTAAATTCAACAAATTTTAAATAAAATGCAAAAAATCAGTCAAAAACTTTCATTTGCTGTAAATCTTTTTAAGATTTTTGGATACGAACTTGAATATTTTGAGGAGCCACAATCAAAACATTTAAAAATGTTTAAATATTGGCCAATTTTATCATACGTAGTGCATTTAGCTGTTGTTTGTTTCTTTTTACTTCAAACTATCGTTATTATTGTTGGGGAAGAATATATGTGGTTCAGAGAAGAATATGCTGGAATTATGCTGAAAATAACCATCAACGTTACAGCAAATGTTGGACTTATTTGTACATTTTTGAGGCGAAAGCATGAAGTGAAATTCTGTAGATCGATTGATCAACTTGATGACTTCATTATCAGATTCTTAAGCATTAAAATGGATTATTCAAGAGAAAATTGGCATCACCTACGAAGAATTTTGTTTATTATTACTATAAACTATTCAATTGGAATTTTTCTTTCACTTGACTTTTCATCGTCTCAAAAATATCAACGATATTTCAATACTGTGGTGTACTTTGCCTTCTTGAATCAACTTAACATGAACAAGTACGTCTTTTATGCATCAATCATTAACAATCGGCTGAAGATTTTGAGTGAGAATTTTCACCAAATCAAAGATTACGACTACAAAGTCCTCGTTGTACCACGTGTCTACTCGATCATTTGGAAGATGTTGCACAAAATTGAAAACCGATATGATTGGTCAATTATGTTTACGGCATTCAACACTTACATGTATTCCTTCTACTTTGGATACATTCTGTCATTGGATTTAAGTAAAAACAGCGCCAATTATATTCATGTGGTCTCACTTTATGGTCCACAAGTCACACTTTGGTTCATTTGTTACCATTGCAACAAGATCAAGGAAATTGTAAGTAAACAGAAACAATGGCTGGTGCTTAAAACAGTTTTAAATATGAAGCTCAAACACAGTTAATTTTCTTTCTGTTATTTTGATAGGAAAACCAGCTCATATCTGAAATTATGAAGCAATTTTTCAACGAAGAGTCACTTGAAGGTTTCACCGAGAATCTCTTGCTTCAAATCTTACATCAGAAACTCAAGTTTAGCCCAAAGGATATTTTTTGTTTTGATTATGAGCAGATTGTTGAGATAATTACCTTTACTATCTCCATTATTGTCACTTTTTTATCGTTCTATGTATTTTAAGTCAATCAGTAACTATAATGGATGAATTTTTGTAGCAGAGTGGGAGTGAAAATAAGATATATATTTTTATGTAATGTCATATTTATGTCCACACTTCAGTTGTATTTTTAACTAATAATCTTCAATCTTATTGAATTATCATTTCTAAATAATGATACTATGCATTCATATTTATTTCATATTAACATTGATTTTTAAGCAATATTTCAAAACAAAATTTTTTTTTCTAAAGGGAAGGGAAGCCACAGAGATTTGGGTCATTTACCATTTAAGGACCTTTTGTGAAACTTTTGGTGTGGTTCTAAACGTGTTTATTGTTCCTGAGTATTTTAAAAAAGGTTTGGAGTAAATTGGTTGAAATAGACGCAAATGAAAAATTATTTAAAGCAACGACGATGAATTTCTCAGAAAAATTCTAATTTTAATAAATTAAAAATATACCACTTTTTTGCGAAAAAAGGGTGACCAGACCTTATCAAAAAGTTGTGTTTTGTGGCTTTTCTTTAAAAACAAAATAATATTTTGTACAAATTTTATTTGTCATACATTCCAAGTTTTTTAATCAACGTGATACATTATTTCAAATTTATTGCCTATTATTAATTAATTTCAATTTAAAATTTCCCAGCAGTAAATTTGTATTTGGGTTTCTTTTAAATGTAATCAAACTAAAGTTTCCGTTGTACGTGAAACAATTATTGTTGATAATAGCATTCAGTTTTTTAAGTGGTTATAAACATTTGATTTCATCAAAGTTTTCTGTAAATCGAAATCGTTTTTACAATAAGATGATACATTAATAAGATGATATGAAAATAGAATCATTGCAATAACTAGAGATTCTGAAAGCTCGGGGTTATGAGGCTCGGTCAAGCTCGGGCTCGGTTGAAAATCCCGAGCTTCCGAGCTTTGATTCACTTGAAAAAATCCAATTTTAAAGGAAATTTTCGTTCATAATAAAAATTTTAAAATTAATGTTTTGATTTTTAAATAGCATCCAGATGCCCATATTTCACATGATTTTTAAAAATCAGACAATCTAATGACTTTAAAAATGTTTCTGTTATGGAAATTTAAAAAAAAACTAAAAATGTATGAAAAATATTTATTAATATTTAGAATTTAAGGCTCGACGAGCTTCAGTACTGAGCTCCGAGTCCGAGCTTTAGCCTAAAAATGACCGAGCTCCGAGCCCGAGCCTGGCTCGGTCAGAAACTCTAGCAATAACTGAAACCACACCTAATTCAACATGATATCATTAAGTGGGCTTCTAGTATCTATTGGGTTATCAAATTATATTAATCAAAACGTGTAATCTCAGTGGCTTACAAATTCACTTTTAATAGCCACGTACGGTGACAATTAAAAACAAATAACAACATTTGTAGTCCGAATTTTCCCACCAGACATGAGCTGATAACAAGCTAATTCACAATTGGTTTAAAAATATCAAAAAGAAGTAAAGCAACAAAACTTTAGACACCAAATGACGCGAACCACTTAAAAGTCTAGCAATTTATCTCACGTACAATATTATCATCGATTACAATTAGTATTTAAGTTGTTACTCACAGTAGCAGAGCATTCAGTACTAATTTTTTCACATAAATCGACACAACAATGACAATCACAACAGCCACAAAATATTACACTTTCAAGGAAGTTCGTGAGCAGGGAAATGGCAAAAATGGAAATCCAATTTGGATTATCTACAAATATGCAGTTTATGACTGTACAAACTTTGTAGATAAGCACCCTGGAGATCCAAGCATGATTATTGAATTCGCTGGACGTGATTGTACGAGGGATTTTGATGACGCTTGTCATTCGCGTGATGCTATGAAGGAATTAAATACTTTGAAAATTGGAGAAATATCTGAGGTAAATTGCGGAACACAAGATTAAAAAACGAAAGTTTTATCAAAAGATTTGAATTTTTCCTTAAAATTTGAATTATTTTTCATTTTTAAACTCATTTTTTAACTTTCTTAGGAGGACCGCCAAACGAGACCCAAAAAAGTGACCTCAACACAGTCAATAACCTCAATGGTGTCTACGGAAAGTGAAAAGAAACGCAAGCGACGATTTTTACTTTGCCGATAAAAAGTATGAATTCCTCAAATCGTGCATGCGTCAATATGTGTGAAATTAGCTCTCGTGTTACTGATAATAGCATTACTTCATTTTATGTAATTAAAATTATTTTGGGGACGTGCGGCTTATAAAAGTATCAATGATAACTGTTAAGTGGAAAATAGGTTTAAGATAAGTTGAACGTGATTTTAATTCATTTTTTAGTTGCCTAGTTAAAAATAAGAAGTGATTTGTTAAAAAAAAAAATTATTTATTACTCTTGTATAAACAATATTTATTCTGAAAATAAAATAGAAATGAAAATTAAAATAACAGTTTTTAAGAGAGTTCTGTAAAGATACAAAAATAAAATATTTTAAATTCTTTTGGTATTTTTTTAAATTATAATATTTAAATTTTTAAACAATAATTATTTTAAAAAATTAAGAATTGATGACTAAAAATAACTGAAAATTTTAACTAAATTATTTGGAATAAGAAAATAAAAATTTTAGATTAAATTCTTCATTTCAATAAGAATCCACTGTAATATTTAAAAAATATAAATAATTATTCAATTACCATTTATTAAAAATTTAAAATAATTTCTTCCTTTTATTTTTTACATTCCCTCTTTTGACTTCCTTCTGTTCAGCGAAAATCTATTAACTCTCACTTTTTGTTGTTTTTTGAAAAATTCCTCGTGAAACTTTTTTTGCTTGATTGAATCATTTAAATGAGAAAATGCTTTTGGTTCCTTTTTCCTATCCTCACTGCTGTTTGACTCTTCAGTCCATTGGTCATCTTCTGCTTCATCTACGTCTGTATCCTCAACATTAAGCTGTGGCCTATTACTATCTCTTGCATCGTTTCTCCTTTCCATTCGATTTAATTCCTTAGTAAACTGTGAGCCACTCAAGGTGTCATTGCGGTCAACTGATTCACCTTCGATTATCCATGCAACATTTTGATTTTTAAGTTGCTTTTGGAGCTTTTTTGAATTTTTCTATGGTTTCAGATTTTTTAGGAAAAAGATACGAAAATAATTTTATTTTTCAAACTCTGACATTTGACTTATCTAATTCTACCTTAGATTTTTAAAAATTAATCAAAACTCACCTCATCTTTATTCTTTGAAAAATGTGACAAAAAAGCCATCACACGGCCTGGTGTCTGCTTTTTTCCAGGATTTTCAATATTGCCAGATTCTTTTAAGATGTTTGAATATTGAACGTCACTTTGACCTCCAATTGACAGTCGACCTGCATTTTTGGATGGTGTTGGAGGTCCTGGACGTTTGTATGACGTACTTTGCTTTTTTCTTTGTTGGCTTTGAAGAAGAAGTGCTTCACTGTCATCAAGGTTCACGCCACCAAACTAAATGGATGAAGAAAGGTATAAACATAAATGTTAAAATTCTACATTAAAGTAACTAATACTAAATTTATTCAAACTTACCTTCATTTCCTCCTCACCAACATTTCTATCAAGATTAATCACCGCATAAGAGTCCCTCATATGTTGTGGATACATCGAGTTCCTCTGCTGCAAAACTGATGCTGAACAGACATCATTCATTTGTCTATCAAGTGAAAAATCACTTCCAAATTTTAAATCCTTCAAATAAGTATTGTTGAACTCTTCACCAGCTTCATCTTCCATTTGAGTTCCAGCCATATTGAGTCTTGTTGTAGTTGATGGCATTCTTGACATTCCAATACTTCCACTCATAGACATTCCACCATTCTTCTCCATAAATCTCAACTTTGATCGCATAAATTCATTCTCACGAATTGCTTCATCATATTTTGATTTCAAATCCTTGAATGTTAAAATTTGCTTTGTTAATCTGTCAATTTGTGCTTCGTGTTCATCATTTTTGCGCTTGAGGAACTGATTATCTGTTCGTAGCTCTTGAAGCCGTTCTTCGTACTTTTGGGTTTTCTTCGTCATTTCTTCTGAGTAGAGGGATTTCTATACAAAAGATTTGATTGAACAAAAAGTAAGTGAAAGTATGATACTAGTAAAATTTCAACCAAGTATTAATATTTAAAGCTAAATCTTAAATATTATATTTTAAACTAACTAAAACTTAAATATAGAATCTGAATAGTAAATTAATAGAAACAAGCGAATTAATCCCCTACCAATACCCTACTTTTCTTTATTTTAAGACAAGTTACATGAGCCCCCACTTTCATTTTCATCGCTCACCATTTTCTCCTTCATCTTCTCCAATTTTCCTTCCATCTCCAATCGAACTTCTTTTCTTCCTTCCTCAAACTTGAACTTTTCTTCATGATATCCCTGCTGCATCTTCTCCTTTTCCTCGTTCCACATCTTTTGACCATCCTCAAGATCTTTTCTAGCTTTCATCAATTTTGCTGCCAGTATCTTTTGATCTTCATTCATTTTATCATTAAAGATTTTCTCGCGTGCATGAAGAGCTTCGAGCTCCTTAAGCCTTTCTTCTAGTGCAGCATGTTCCTTAATTTTTTTCAACAACTCCTGAATCTTTGAGTTTTCAGACACATTCTTTTCTTTGTTAGCTTCAATTTGAATTTCGAGAGATTGTATTTGTCCATTGTATGTGACTTTGAGTTCCTCAATTTGTTGAACCATTTCAAGGATTTTCGAACCTTTTTCTTGAAGTTGTGTCGACTTTTCGGAAAGCTGGATGGTTTTTTCTTCAAGTTGTGTATTTTTGCCGGAAAGATCTTGTGAAAGGAATATTATTTGTGTGGATTGTTCTGAGTTTGTGATGACAAGTGCTGAATTTTGAGCAGACAGTTCCGAAATTTGATGAGAAAGTTCAAAGTTTTTAGTAGAAAGATCTGTATTTTTTGTGGATAATTCTGAGTTATGAGCTAACATGTCAGATATCTGTGATTTTAGAGTGTCTAGATTGGATGATAATTCAGATAACTGCTGAGTTAATGCCGTCTGTTTTGTAAGTAAACCCTCAACCTCAGCTTTCAATATGGAGTTTTCTTGAGTTGATGCATCATATCTGGACTCTAGATGCTTAAATTCATCTTTCAACACATTCGACTGAATCTCATGAACTTGAATTTGATTTTTTAAGTTAGATATTTGAGATTCTTTCTCAGTCAGCTGATCTTTTTGAGATTCAAGTTCAACTACTTTTTCTGCCAATTTTAATTGATTTCCTACTATTATTTCTTCGAACTGATTAACTTTATCATTTAATTCTTTAACAAGAATCTCCTTTTCATTCAGTTTTAGTTCCATATCTTCATTAAAGGCCTTCATGTCATTTGTCATGTCTGAGCTGCGTTCTTGCATTTGCTTGAGATTATTTTCTACTTTTGATGAATGCTCAAGAAGGTCGACGTTCTTTTTGAGTAAGTCTCCGTTACTTTCTTCTGATTTTGTTAACTTCTGCTCCATTTTGCTCAAATCTTGTTGAAGATCTGTGATTTGTTGGTGAAGATTATTGATTTCTTCGGTATATTTTGAGTTTTGTGCCTCTAGATTTAGTTTTTCTCCCATAAAATCGGTAATTCTTGTTTCCATGCTTAACTTTACGGACTTAAGTTCTTCATTTTCATTAATAAGTTTGTCGAAGCTTGCTGATTTTTCCTCGAGCGCTGATGACTTTTGAGTTAATTCTTCTTCCAATTTTGCAGATTTTACCTCCATTTTCCTTACAGCTTCCTCAAAATCTGAAGATTTTTCATTTAATTTTATACATTTTTCTTCCAAACTTGCTGAATTTGCCTCCAATTTATTTGCTTTTTCCTTGAGATCCTTGAATTCTTCCTCGGTTTTTCTCAATTTATCTCCGACTTCTTGGAAATCTTTAACCGATTTGCTCAATTTTTCTTCGAGGTTCTTTACATTTTCCTCGGCATTCGTCAAACTTTGGAGGAGATTTTTGGATTCTTTCTCGGATTTTGTTAAATTCTCGTTGAAATTTTTAACTTCGTTTTCGGAGCTCTTTAATATTTGCTCGGTGTTTTGCAGCTTTTGTTCTGATTCTTGTAGCTTTTCGTTTGATTCTTGCAGTTTTTCATTTGATTCTTGCAGTTTTTTATTTGATTCTTGCAGTATTTCATTAGATTGTTGTAACTTATCTTCTGATTCTTTAAGTTTAAGCTGGAGATCTTTTAACTTTTCCTCACTTTTCACCAACATTTTCTTAACCAGATCAACCTCTTTAATCTTCTCACAAGCGACCATGACCGCCTTGCTTAATTCCACATTCATGACCTCATTTTCTGTCTGCCACATCTTAACATTTTGTGAAATTTCATTGATTTTCTCAATAAGCACAGCAACTTCGCCTTTAACTTTCATCATTCCTTGAGTGGCTACGTCTTTTTGTTGCTGAAGGGTCGAATTTTGTTGGATGAGTTCCTTCACCTTTGACTTTTGATCTTCCAAGTCGGTGACTAATTTTTGAAAATTTATATTTTCGATTTTTAATTTTTCCAGCAGTTCTGATTTTTCTTGATTGCTTTCATTGGTCAAGCTTTCAATTTTCTCATTCAATTCATCATTTTCATCTTTAAGAGATGTCGAGTTTTCCTTTAATGTGTTAAATCTTGTCTGAAGTTCTTCAAGGGATGACTTGACATCACTCAATGCTTCTAAATTGTGCTTGAGTTCTGTTGATAATTGGTTAATTTTTTCTTCATTTTCAAATATTTGGGTGTCCTTATGAGATAAGTTGTTCCTTAGGTTAACGATTTTTTCGTCGAGATCAACTATACTTTGGGTTAGGGTTTGAATTTGTTGATTGGAGTTTTGAAGTTTTTGGGTTGAATCTTTGAGCTTTTGTGTTGATTCGTCAAACTTCTGGTTGCATTCTTGCAATTTCTGGCTTGAATCCTCAAGTTTGGCTGTCAATTCTTCGATTTTCAGGTTTGATTCTTCAACTTCCTTAGTTGATTTTTCAATTTTCATTTTTAAATCTTCATTTTCTTGATTCAAATTTTGGACTTGTTGGGTTAAATTTTCGGTTTTTTGAATCATTTCCTTATTTTCTTGGGTAAGTTTTTCAATTTTCATATTTTGTTCTGCATAATTTTTCTTCATTTTCTCCTCAATCTTGGTCTTTTCATCCCTCAACTCATCAATGTTGACATTCTGTGCATCAATCAATGTCTCATTCTCATTTTTAGTCTTTTGCAGTTTTTCTATTTCCATCTTTTGCTTTCCATTGTGCACTTTAAATTCCTTAATTTGAGTCCTTAGATTTTCAGCGAATTTTTCTAAGTTTTCAATTTTCTTCTTTTTGTCCTCAATTTCAACTTCATTTTCAGCTATTTTCTTGTCTTTTGAAGATATTTGACTTTTCAACTCCTGAATCTCGTTGTCGCATATTGCCTTTTGACGAACGAGACTATCTTTTGATTCATACAAGAAACTCTTCTCAAATTCGATATTCTCTATTATCAGCTCCTTTTCAGAGATAACATTTGTCAGATGGGATTGCTCTGATGTGTACTTTGAGGTAAGAGTTTGGAGTTCTGAATCCTTGCTGGCTAAATTTGACTTTAGGTTTTGTATTTCTAATGCAAATTGCTGTGTGGATTCGGTATAGGTTTGCTGAAGGGTAAATAAGGATTGTTGGGTTGCTGTGAGGGTCTCCTGGGTTTTTGATAGGTCTTCGATGGTTTGTGAGAGAGTTGCATCGGTTTTTGTGAAACTTTCTTCTGATTTTGATAGATTTTGTTGGATTTCTGCAAGTTTGTGTTCAGTTTGAGTAAGTTTTTCTTGATTGTCTAACAATTTATGTTCATTTTCTTCTAACTTTCTCTCTGATTCGGTCAAATGCTGTTGGCATGTGGCTAACTTTGATTCGGTTTCAGCTAATTTTTCTTCAGATGTAATGAGCTTTCGTTGATTTTCTGTTAGATCTTCTTGGAATTTCTTTAGTTTTTCCACATTTTGGTTCAGATTTTCTTCATTTTTCTTCAAAATTTCATCTTTCTTCTTCAAGTGTTCCTCAATTTTTCTGATATTTTCCTCATTTTCCTTCAAAGCTTGCTCTGTTATATTTAATTTACTTTGATTTTCATTTAACTCTGTTGTAAGTTTTTCAACATTTTCTTCACTTATAATGAGTTTTTCTTGGGCTTTTCCAAGATTCTCTTCACTTTTTATTAACTTTTCCTCATTTTTCTTTAACTTTTCCTCACAAAATATTAACATCTCCTCACTTTTCAATAGTTTTTCCTCATTTTCCTTTAACAGTTCTTCACTTTCCATAATTTTAAGGCGATTTTGCATGGAAATTTCTTCATTTTCCTTTAACTTTTCACTTAGTTTACTGATCGTTGCATTGTTTTCTTCTATTTCCTCCTTTAAATATGAAATTTCATTTTTCAGCCTTTCATTTTCGGATGAAAATTCTTCACAGTTTGATTTCTCATTTTGAAGCTGTAGATCTGCAAATATTTTCAATCCATTAACTGTGGTCAGTTCCTCTTGAAGCTTTTGTAATTTTTTCTCAAGAATTGAAAGCTGCTGATTGGAACTTTGAAGTTCCACACCTAAGGCATATTTCTCGTTGCTTACAGCTACAATTTTCTCATCTCTTGACTTTAATTCCGCTAGAACTTCTTGTACCTTTTCATTCATTATGCTGAGTTCCTCTTGAAGATTCAAATTCTTCTCTGTCATTTCTTTGAATTTTCCGTCATTTTCAGCCTCGATGAATTCAAATTCTTCCTCTTTTTCTTTCAGGTTCTTCATTAAGCTTGACTTTTCCTGCTCGACTTTCTCCACTAAAGTTTCCAAATGTTTAATTTTTCCTTCATTATTGTTAACATTTTTGTTAAGTTCTTCAATCTGCCGATTTGATCTGTTAATCTTTGATTGTAGACTTTCCTCCATTGATTTATGGAACAGCTCAGACTCCTTGATCTTCCTGTTAAGACTTTCTTCCATCGATTCAAGGATTTTGTCCTTTGATGCGATAATTTGCTCGATTTCTCTCGCATGTTTATCTCTGATCTTCATGATGTCAACTTTTTGAGTTGTTTCGAGCATCAGCTTAACATCGTTTAAGGATTTGATGGTCTCAAGTGATTTTTTGTAGATTTCTTCGAGTTTTGACAGCTTTTTGTCTTTAGCAGAGATTTTTTCGTCTCTTTCGGATATTTCTGCATCTTTCTTGGAGATTTCTGCATCTTTATCTAAATTATCTGAATTTTTCATAAAAATCTCGGCACCCATCTCAGAAATTTTGATATCTTTGTCAGACATTTCCTTCAACAAGCTGGATATTTTACTTTGTAACTCATCGCATCTCCCTTTTTCGAACTTATATAGGTCAACTGATTCTTTTTGAGCTTCTCTAGCTGCTTGAACTTCCAATTTTCCTTTCTCAGCTTCCTCATGGATTTTTCTGATATCTTTTTTTAAATTTTCAATCATTATCTGTGAGTTTTCAATTCCGTTGCAAAGTTTTGTATTTTCGGCTAAATATTTTGCAGAAATTTTCTTCTCCGCTTCAAATTGTGTCTGAATTTCAAAGTTTTTGACCTGTAGAGTACGCAGGTCTTCTCCCAAATAATCGATTTCCTTCATCTTTTCCTGCTTTTCGTTTTGAAGTTTGAAAATTAATTGAAAATTTTCATCGACTTTTTTCTCCAAGTTTTGGATTTTTTCGTACAATGCTTGTGTTTCAACTTCTTTTTCCTTCAATTGAAGGTCAATGACTCCTTTGGCGATGCTCTCACCACTTTCAATACTTTCAGATGTATTTAGTCCCATCGTGTGACTCGCGTAGTATGAAAAGTCTAAACTTCCGTCCTTGTCTATTATTCCTTTATTTTCATTGATAATTTCCAATAATTCTTTGTTAGTTTCTTCCAATTCATGGATTTTTTCATCCTTCAGCTCCATTTTCACCTCCATGTCATCAATTATATCATTAAGGTTGTCAACTTTCTTCCTCAAATTATTCATTTCTGCATCCATAACGGAAATTTTATTTTGAAACTTCTCGTTTGTTGAATTCAAATTATCAATCTCAAATTTAAGGTCAGAGATTTTATCTTCCCGAGAATTGATTTCTTTTTCCATTTTTGAACGGATTTGAGATTCACGTTGTTTGCGATTTGGAGAGAAATTTTCACTTTCTCTTTCGAGTAACAGCTCAGTTTTTAGAATTTGTACTTCATTTGTGAGGACTTTGCACTTTTGAGCTAAAAAAGGTAAAAAAAAAATTTAAATTATTTATATAATTATTTAAGTCTAGTTTTACTTACCAAATACTTCAGCTTTATCCTGATTCTGCTTCACTTCAATCTCTAGCATATTCTTCTCATATCTCTCATTCTCCAGCTGTGCCTTAGCCATTTTTAACTCCCTCATCTTTTCATTAAATACTTCTTTATTCGGAGTAGACGTTGGCGTCGATTTAGCTTTTGGTGTCCTCAGTGGACTCCCAAGAGACATGAAATTTAAATGTGGCGATGCTGACAGTGGACATGCTTCTTTTACTGCTTGTCTCAAAAACTCCTTTGTAATCTTTACATTTTTATCTTTATCAATTGAAGCTTTAATGAAGCCAAAATATTTTGCAATTGATATTTGATGTTTTGCGTCAAGATTCTTACAGGATTTTTGAAAATATTCATTCGATCTTTGCACGCAGGAATGATAGAGGAGAATTGAGAAGATGTAAACATGCTCGTGTGGTGAAATACTGCTTGTGTCACTATACAGGACCTCGTAGGTTGGAAAATAAGCTAAAATGAAATATAATCATTAATTATTCATGTTTCTCTTTGGTTGTAGAAATTTTTATCCACTAGAACAGAACTTACCTTTCAAAAAAGCTTCAATACTTCCATTTTGATGGCTCTGCTCATAATATAAACGATATGTAAGTTTCTCAAAAAATTTATCTAGATCAACGTGATCTAGTGATCCAGCTACTTCAACTAAATCCGTTGATTTTATCTAAAAGTTAGAAATTAGTATATGATAAATTTGATAATAGTTTTTGGTGATTTAATTATATTGATGGTAAGCAACCATTCACAAAAATTACAAGGATTATGTATTTGTTCATAATACTCTTGGCTACAAAAAGATTAGTTCAATAAAATGTCATTTACTTTAAGTGTTTAAAATGCGATGGAAGAAAATTTATAAGCAGCATTACTGAATGATGCCTTACCAAAAACCTCCATAAAAGTTGGTTAAAGTAACGAAGTTTTTTTATCGTGAACTAGTCATTGCATTCAAAGTCACGATCAGTTTTCAAGAAATGCTTACAAAATTGTAGTCTATTGCACTTACTTCAATATTAATATACAATTATAAAGGGTGATACAAATGTTTTGAAGAACTAAAACAATAATGATCTGATTTTGTTAATAAAGTATGGAATTTTAACGATAAAGCCAAGATACAAGCTGTAACTTTTTACTGTGAATCAACATTTTTTCGAAAAAGTCAGCATTTATATGTTTTATTATTACTTTATTCACTAACTAAGCCAAAATTTTCTCCATAATTCCTTATCCGCTTGATTTCATTAATATACTTGGCTGATTTTTTTAAAACTCACTTAAAAAACTTACCCATTCAAAAAGAATGAATTTCCATCGATTAATATCCATTTTTATTGCTCAATTGATGTTTAACATTTGAAGTTTCAATTTAAATTGATTCAAAAAAATTATGTGTTTAATAAGTTGACACTGTTTACTGCGATTAATAAAGTTTTCAATTATGATATTTATAAAAAATGTTTTCGGCTACCTAACAAATTTTAAATTCCAAAACAGTTTTTTTATTGACCGTTGAGATTCCCTTCGGGAAACTATGAAGTAAATTTTTGAAGATTGTGTTTGAATATATTTTGGCCGTTAAAAAAATTTGATTGAATTCAGAGGTTTGGCGAATGTTTTCGTATTTTTTATTATTTCCGATCATTTTGGTTATTTATGCTGGGGTTACCTGATGTTTAATAATGTTTTTAATATTTTTAAAGCTTTTTTCAATTTTTGTGAAATAATAAAAAATTAAAATTTGAGTTTTTAAGTTTACTGTTTTAGAATGTTTTGAGCGCGTTGTTGTTTTTAATTATGATTTGCAAATTAATTATCTTTTTTTTTTCATTAAAAGCATTTTCATTCGTTTTTGTTTATTAAAGTATATAAAAAATGGTACACAAAAATAAAAATTATATATCAATTTTTGAAACATTTATTTATTCAAACTTAAAAAATCTCGAATTCCTTTTAAAATTGCCATATTTTTATAAATCCTAATTTTTTTACAACTATGTTCTAAAGAAAATTCTAAAAATTTAACTAAAATCATTCACCGTACAATTTTTTTAAAAACTGTCTGCAATTTTTAATCCAAACACAACAAAAAAGTTTCAATATCAATTAACTCTTGCTGCTTAACCGGCACCTTCATTTCCTTTCCATCCAAACAGTTTCTGATATTTTCAGCAAGATCATCGTAGTCGGGAAATGCAAATGTTTTCAATTTTGAATGCACTAATGTTTCATTGATTTTCACTTCAAAACTTCCTCTTCGTCCAATATTGCATTCAACTTTGGCATCAGGAATTAATTTATTGAGAAAATCTTTCAGTTCCTGGCACTGACGCTTAAATCCACAAACTGTGCAGTATTCTATGTTGACTGACACTTTTGGGTCGCGGGACATTTTAATTGAAATATTGTTTATTGATGGTGAGAATTTGAATTAATTTGAGATGCAATTAGATGCAACTTTTGGGTTTGTGTTTAGAAAAAGATGCAAAATTTGATGTGCATTTTAAAATTAATCTCATAAGCATTGCTTTCGCTAATTTTCAGATTTTCAAAACTTTTATGCTTTCTAATCTCAAAATCCTGTTAATTTTGTTATAAAATAGCATGAAGTATTGAAAGCACCATTCAGTTTCGCTCTGATCTTTACAAATTCAATAAGTCTATTGGACCAACAGTTGAATGATCAAAAACAATCAACAACATTTTCTAAAAACATCAAAGAGTGCGTTTAAAAAATTTAAATTTTCATCAGTTCTCAAAAACATAAACAAAACAATTCGTGAAATTAAAAAATTTAAATTTTAAAATTCGTAAAGTTATCGGACCTTAAGGATGGTTCAAAATGAAGGTGATCCGATTTTAGCAACCGCTGGATATGACCATACAATTAAAATATGGGCACCGTACTCGGGAACGACGATAAAAACTTTGCAGCATTCCGATTCTCAGGTAAAAATTTAATATTCATTTAATCAAAATATTTATTTAATCAAATTTTGCTATTTTCTTAATTTTTAATGACAAATTTTTCATCTTCAAATTCACATTCTTTCAAAATTATTTAACAAAAATTATAAATATTCAAATTAATTCCAGGTCAATGCATTAGCAATCAAAAATTACTTAGCAGCCGGTGGATTTCAATCAATTCGTCTTTACGATCTCAATGCCAGCACGAACCCACTCATAAATTTCGAAGGAGTTAGCAAAAATGTCACAACCGTTGGATTCCAAGAAGATAATCGTTTCATGTTCACCGGTTCCGAGGACAACCGTGTTCGCATTTGGGATCTCAATTGCCCACAGCCTGTTTGTAAAAGAATGTTTGATTGTCTCACTCCAGTCACATGCGTTTGTCTTCATCCAAATCAAGTCGAAGTTGCAATCAGTACGAGCGGTGGAAGTATTTACCTTTGGGACATAAAAACTGATAATAATGAGCAACTCATGCCAGAGGCAAATTCCTCATTAAATTGTGTAGACATAAGTCCAAATGGGAAGTATCTGGCAGCAATAAATAACAAAGGATCGACATTCATTTGGGATATGTGGTCCGATGGAAAGCAATTGACAAAAACGTGTGCAAAATTAAAGTTTGTAGCACAACAACGCTATGGACTAAAATGCAAATTCTCTCCAGATTCCTCACTTTTAGTTACAACTGGTGGCGATGGAACTGCTAGACTATACAAATGCGAGGACGACTTTAAACTTTACAGAGAAGTTAAAATTGATAAATTTTGGATGTGGGATGTGGCATTTAGTAATGACAGCAAATACATTTTCGTAGCCAGTAGTGATGGAACTGCGAGGCTTTGGAAAATTGAGACGAAAAATATTGAGAGGGAATATTTGGGTCATTCGAAAGCACTTACGGCAATTGCATTTCGTGATGAGTTTGTAAAGGCAGGAAGTTAAAGAAAAATATAAAAATTCAGGAGTTGAGAAACTGTCAAAATGCAAATTGAAGTCTAGATCAACTAAATAAAGCTTTTAAGAAAAAATTATTGTAAACTATTTTTAACAAATTATTGAAGAGAAATAAAAAAAAGATAAAGATTAATCGAAGTAATTTTGATTTTTTCCTATTACAAAAATAAGAAATATTAATTTATTGTTCAAAAATGAGGCCAAAATTGGAACTAAATTTACATTTTTTGATTTTCTGGTGAATTTTCTACCACTTAAATTGGGATCTAGATTTTTCTTCAAAACTAAGTGTCATCAAAAAGTCTACATGATAATTTTAATAAATTTTCTATCAAACACTTCATAATTTTTAAAGCCTTACTTACTTTAGCTATTAATTTTTAAGTCACAAAAGAAGAATGAATATTTAACATTTAACTCTAATGTTTAATGTTTTTAACAAACTCTTCAATGCTTCAAAACGTTTAGTGAAAAAGTTTCTAAACACACTCCAAAATTCATTATTTGGATCTTCAAAATTAAAAATTGTTATAATAATTTCAAATTTTCACTACTTATTTTTAAAATTTATTAAATTATGGAACAACAACCTGATGTGTCAGTTAATATAGAATATTGTGCAGTTTGCGATTTTAAGCGTCAATGTCAGGAGCTGAAGGAATTTCTAAACAAAACAATTCCTGAAGCAAAAGTTGAATGCAAAATTGGAAGAAGAGGAAGTTTTGAAGTGGCAATCAATGAAACATTGGTGCATTCAAAGATGCAAACATTGGCGTTTCCAGTATATGAAGATGTTGCTGCAAATGTGAGGAACTGTTTGGAGGGAAAAGAGATGAAAGCTGTTCAACAGCAAAAGATCACTGACTGTTGTGTTATGTAGACAACATTAAAAATAAATTTGACGATTATTATTAAGTTTTTGAAGTAGACTATGAGTAATTATTTGTGAATTTAGAATAAAATATAATTATAACAATACTTTTTAATATTTTCTTCACTTCTTTGTTTTATAAAAAATTAATATTTTTAAAAATGTTAATTTTCATTTCAAGTATTCAAAAATCGAGAAAATTTTTAGTCGAAAAATTTGTTTTGTTTACCAGGGTTGATACCTGTGGTTTCCTGGCGAACAGACAAAAACTGGCACAGGCAAAATCACAGGCACAGGCATCTGTGGCATTTTTTTGCTTGATCATTATTTTTATCATATAGTACATCATGAGAGAGTTAAAAACCTCATTTTAACTTTGACTCATTTTTCACCTTTTTTTTTTTTTTTTTAAAAAAAACGTTATATTTTATTTTTGCTTTTCAGTATTTCAATACAATTTTTAAGAGATCTAGCAGCAGCTATTACAACTTAATCATGGATTTTAAATGAAAAATTTTTATTGTTTATTTATGATGCAAAGAACATCCAGATGAGATTTATGTTTGTTTTTGCTTTTTGTCATTGAAGACGATTGATTTCCAACTCTGCACAATTGCATGACCCAGGGTATATCAATGCAATGTACCTAGCCACAATTTGTGTGCTGACATCACACAAACCGAGTTGATATGGCTAGAACAGTGAAAAAGCACCCAAATCCGACTAGACATTCCCTGGGATCGAACCCGGGTCGTTAGAGCCGAAGTCCGACACTCTAACCACTACGCCACAGCTGCTTTTCCACTGCTTACTCATTTTTCACCGTTAATCATGAAAATTCACTTCTTTTTAGAATGCATCATGTGAAATGAAAAATAAATTTTTCTTGATTTTCCAACCAAATTTTCTTAAATATCGGATTTTTTATTTCCTTGATGCACAATAAAAAAAGTAATTTTTTAAGATGCTACAGTGCAATACGAGTCAAAATCTGTTATTAACTCTCTCACTGTATGATAAAAATAATGATCAATCAAAAAAATACCACAGATGCCTGTTTCTGTGATTTGCCTGTGGCACAGGCAAAAATTTTTTTGTTTTTTTTTTCATTTTAGGAAATCTTCACTTTTATATGAAATATTTTTTTGTACTTTTTCACTTTTTTGCAATTTCTTTAAAGTTCAAAAAGCAGTTTGTAACACCAACAATAATCGCTTGAGGATTAATTTCACAATTTTCAATTGTCTTTGAATTCAATGAAATCTCAAAATTCTATACCAAAGCCGCAATACAATACTTTCCTTGTGCTAATGCAAATCGATTTCCAATGCAAGTCCTCGGTCCCATTCCAAATGGAAAGAAGATACCACGATCCATAAAAGCCTTCGTTCCTCCATTTTCTTGTGAGAATCTGTCAGCATTAAACGATTCCGGATTTTCGTAATATTCTGGATCTTTGGCAATTGAATTGACTGGTATGTAAATTATATCGCCATATTCAAATGGGACTTTTTTGTCCTTTGGTAAGTCCAAGGTGATTGGTTCAACACAAAGACGAGCTAAGTGAGTTGCTGGGTTATGGGTTCGTAATGTTTCTTAACGAAATAAATAAATTGTAAAAAAATATTATTTGTGAATCATTAAAATTTGATCAAAAAATTAAGTTAATTAAAGCTTATACTTACTATACCAAATATTGTCCAAATATTCCAAATTCATAATTTTGTCATACGTAAAGTCTTCCTCATTTGGCATACTTATGCTAATTTCTTCACGTAGTTTTGTTTGAATATCCTTATTTCTTGCAAGTTCGTAAAGTGCCGCTGCAATTGTTGAACTGGTTGTTGCATATCCATCTGAAAATTTCAAAGTTAAGATATTTATTGCTCATGTGAAAAAAGCTTCACAAACCTGCTAAAAATGATGCTCCATGAGATGCAACTGCCTCATCTGTAATGTAAAATATTCCAATTTATTAAAATTTAGCATATTAAAGACTTAAAGTCCTGTTTTCCTGATTTTGACATATATTATGAATACAATAGAGGATTAACAAGAATCTTGGCTATATCATAGACATACATACCATCAATCTCCTTTTTATTTTTCAATGCTATCAAATACTCCAAATAGTCCATGTTTTTTACATCACTTCTCTCTGTCTCATGGAATTAACCATCAAATCGTAGAAAAACTTGGCTGCGTCTGGTTTCGCGAATGAAAATTTTAAGAATCGACTTAAAAATGGATAAACACTCCATAATCCAAAAAGAATCATCGTTTTTTTAGTTGGTGTCAAGAAGTCTTGAGCAGTTTTTAGAATTTCAGATTCACCGACTTCGAATGTTTTTGGATCAACGTTGTAAATGCTGCTGAAAACAGTTCCGATTGTGTAACGTTCAGATATCTGAATAAAATATAATTTTGAATTATCACAAAAAATAAAGTGATTTTTAAACAAAATTCTAGAAACTTGTTATTAAAAATTTGAACACAAAGATTTAAAAATCAAGGATTTAGTCATAAAAAAGGATCTAGTCATTTGCACAGTTCCTTAATTTTAAAACCACAAAAACTCACGTTTTTAGCATCAAATCCATCAAATTTTCCTTTTAAATTCTCACTGATTATATGTTTCTTCATCTTTTCATAAACATTTTCTAAAATTGGATGTGCGGCCTTGATCTAGAGCAGCGAAAACAAAATATAGTTTATCAATTTAATGAAATCATTTATTCAATTCTTACTCGATTATTTGTATTTGTAAATGCTGGAGAAATTGCCTGTCGAGTATTTTTCCACTCATCTCCGATTTGAAAGAACATATGGTTGCCGAATAGAGGATCTGATTTTTCATCTATTTTCCCATACAATTCAGTTCCTTGAAAATACCTAAAGTATTTTACTAAAATATCTTTCACAACTTCTGGATCGAAAACCAAAAATCTTGGACTTCTAAAGTTGAAAATTCCAATATATGC
Organism: Chironomus tentans; assembly: GCA_963573255.1. NCBI lineage: Eukaryota > Metazoa > Arthropoda > Insecta > Diptera > Chironomidae > Chironomus > Chironomus tentans. The sequence goes on along the minus strand of OY754305.1, from coordinate 21,717,604 downwards.
GTGGCTGTTTTTGTACTTTTTATACAGGTCGTCCAACTCGTACATTATGTGTCGTTTTCCATTCACTTGGCCTGGTAAGTTCCCAAATAATGCACCTAAATTTGGTGAGAAAACTTCACGATTAATCCAATAATTCCGATTTGAGAGCAAATAAACATAATGCAATGCCAAAATGGCCACAATAATCAGCAAAATATTTGTCACAGTTCCACAAATTCCTTCACAAAACCACATTTTTATAATCGTGTGTTGACCGATCAAAAGATGAAAATGAACTGATTTTTTTTTAACCCAAGCGATGATTTAAGTTTTAATTGAGAGTGAGAATAAAAATTTATAATGCAAGTTTGAATGAGAAATATATTACTTAATAGAAAAGATGTAAACAGAGAGTATAGTATAGTCTTTTAATGATCATTTTACTTTCAAGGTTATTCCTTTTCAGGATGAAACTTAATCAGTTATAAAAATGGATTAGATAAAGTATACATAAGGTAAGCTGCGCCAATGCTCCTCTAAATATTAAACATTACAGGTGTCTCAGTAAAGTTTTTTTAAAATAAAATCACATCTACAGCGAGAGCACGGCTCAAAATTTTTAGGGGGTGCCCAGACCCTTCTGGCTACGCACAAATTGTGGTTAGGAACATTGTTTGTATTGATATACTCACCCTGGGCCATGCAATGTGCAGAGTTACGAAACACGATATATGTATTACCAAGTCCCAGGAGCTTCCTACTCTTTGTCTTTTTTTACACGACTTTTGCTCCAATTTACTCATTTTTACTGCTAAACGAATACTATCTCCACATAATTTGTCACAATGGTACTCTTTAATTTTTTCACCTTTTTTCTACTGCGCTTTTCTTATTTTTACTTCTTTTTGCTACACTTTATTCAGAATAATTCCATTTTTCTATACTTCACTACTTTTGCTGATCTTTGGTACTTTTTAAAAGTTACTATATCACTTCAGTTCTATTTTCAAAAAATTTCAACTTTTTTTGAACTTTGTAATGGTTATTAAATAATAAAATGATTTTTTGCAACATCAAAAGTTTCAAATAGTTTAAAAACGTATGTTTTGTAGTGTTTAGAAGAAACTTGAAGACTTTGGGCACAAAGTATTAAGTTTATAGTTTTTATAAACAAAATTAGTAGATAAATTAATTTAATTTTAGTTTGTATCATTTTTATTTAGGTTTCTAAAGTATGGAGTGTATTTATTGAGTCCAGAACAAAAAAACATACTTTGATAATTGAAAGATTTTGAAAAACAGTTTTGAAGTTTAAGATTAAGGCAGAATTGTAAACATAAAATCAAAGATGAATTTTCCATTGATAAAGACATTCAAACAACACTTTTTAAGAAAAACAGAACATTTTTCAACAAAATACGTTATTTACTTGCATAAACCTCGTCTAGATTCGAACCATTGCCTTCGAAAAGAAATTAGAAGAAAGAAAGGTAAGTTAGACTAGTGCCATTTTAGTCCCGTTTTTGTCCAATTTAAATTTTTTAAATTTTTTCTTGAAATTAATATTTTTATTTTTAATGAAAAATCACGTCATGACATTTCATTTCAATGAGTTTTATGGGCTGAAAGTGAATGTGAATCTGATAAGAAAATTTGGTTTTCGATGGTGCAAATATACAAAATTCTGGGTTTATCAGGTCTTATATTTATATGATAATGAAGTAAATATTATTCATATTATTTGGAGCTGTGGTGGTCTGCTAGGACATTATAATGCCCTAAAGAGCTCACTTAATTTTTCTATCAATCAAAACGTTGATAAATTCGAAAAACCAAAGACCTTTAAGAGAAATATTAAAGATCAGAAATTATGGGACAAGTATGAAACAATATTGAAATAATATCATACATTTTATTGATCGACAAGTTATTGTATTTCAAATTAAAAGCAGCAAATAATGACATATACTTCTACCTAATCACCTCAATCAAACGTTTTTTAAATGAAAGAATATAATTTTTGACAGCAGAAAAACTATAAATTGCAATTAAAAAGCAAGACGACAACAACTACCAAAAGAAACACAAGCAAGACAAAATTCAGTTCATTTACTTTAAATTTACTTTTAAAATTATCATTGAAATTAATAATTCCGAAAACAATTGACACAAGCTATAAAGAATCCACTTTCTTTACAAAAATTCATTATTCATATAATTTGCTAATTAAAATTTTAATTAAAGCTGCTACCGTTAGACATCTGTTACTGTTAAACAATTAGAAAAACTAATTTTTACTAAGGACAAGCTGATCACGATTTCTTTGTGAGTTTTAAATTAGTTTTCATGTTGATGACTTTTCATGAAGAAAATTACTTGGATATGCCTGACGAAACCGTATATAAGAAGCACTAGTTTTATGCAAAGGCATCATTATCAGCCAAGGGCCTAAAGGGACTAATCTGAAAGCAAGTGAAAAGTGAAAAAGTGAAGAGAAGTTAAGTTAAGTGAAAATGAAAATATCAAAAGTGATTACAGTGGCACTACTGACTGTAATGTTCTTAAACATTGCAGAAGTTGGTGCCTCAGTAAAAAGAAGGAGAAAGCGAGTCAAAACAAGGCATCCGATATATAGTAGAAAAAGTAGTTCTAGTTCAAGTCCGTTATCCTCATCGACATTAGAATCATTATCAAGTTCACTCTCCTCGACAATAGAATCCGAATCATCCACACAACCAAGTTCTGCAACATCTAGTGTCACCTCAGAACACTCAAGTATTTCTTCCTATGAATCAAGTGTATCAAGTGAAATTTCAAGTACTATATCATCAACATCATCAAGCTCTCATAGCTCTAGCTCATACATACAATCTGGATCATATAGCTCAAGCTCATCTGCACCATCTGGATCATATAGTTCTAGTTCATCCGTACCATCAGGATCTTATAGCTCAAGCTCTTCTGCACCATCAGGATCATATAGTTCAAGCTCTTCTGCACCATCTGGATCATATAGCTCTAGTTCATCAGCACCATCTGGATCATATAGTTCTAGTTCATCAGCACCATCTGGATCATATAGTTCTAGTTCATCAGCACCATCAGGATCTTATAGTTCAAGCTCCTCTGCACCATCAGGATCTTATAGCTCTGCAGAATCAAGTTCTTCAAGTGAGATTGCTTTTAGTGCCTCTAGCTCATCCATACCATCTGGATCATATAGTTCTAGTTCATCCATACCATTAGGATCTTATAGCTCAAGCTCTTCTTCACCATCAGGATCATATAGTTCTAGTTCATCCATACCATCAGGATCTTATAGTTCAAGCTCCTCTGCTCCATCTGGATCATATAGTTCTAGTTCATCCATACCATCAGGATCTTATAGCTCAAGCTCTTCTTCACCATCAGGATCATATAGTTCTAGTTCATCCATACCATCAGGATCTTATAGTTCAAGCTCCTCTGCACCATCTGGATCTTATAGTTCAAGCTCTTCTACACCATCAGGATCGTATAGCTCTGTAGAATCAAGTTCTTCAAGTGAGATTGCTTCTAGTACCTCTAGCTTATCCATACCATCTGGATCTTATAGTTCAAGCTCCTCTGCACCATCTGGATCTTATAGTTCAAGCTCTTCTACACCATCAGGATCGTATAGCTCTGTAGAATCAAGTTCTTCAAGTGAGATTGCTTCTAGTGCCTCTAGCTCATCCATACCATCTGGATCATATAGTTATAGTTCATCTCCTCCATCTGGATCATATAGTTCTAGTTCATCCGTACCATCAGGATCTTATAGTTCAAGCTCCTCTGCTCCATCTGGATCATATAGTTCTAGTTCATCCGTACCATCAGGATCTTATAGTTCAAGCTCTTCTACACCATCAGGACCTTATAGTTCAAGCTCTTCTACACCATCAGGATCGTATAGCTCTGTAGAATCAAGTTCTTCAAGTGAGATTGCTTCTAGTGCCTCTAGCTCATCCATACCATCTGGATCATATAGTTATAGTTCATCTCCTCCATCTGGATCATATAGTTCTAGTTCATCCGTACCATCAGGATCTTATAGTTCAAGCTCCTCTGCTCCATCTGGATCATATAGTTCTAGTTCATCCGTACCATCAGGATCTTATAGTTCAAGCTCTTCTACACCATCAGGACCTTATAGTTCAAGCTCTTCTACACCATCAGGATCGTATAGCTCTGTAGAATCAAGTTCTTCAAGTGAGATTGCTTCTAGTGCCTCTAGCTCATCCATACCATCTGGATCATATAGTTATAGTTCATCCATACCATCGGGATCATATAGTTCTAGTTCATCCGTACCATCGGGATCTTATAGTTCAAGCTCCTCTGCTCCATCTGGATCATATAGTTCTAGTTCATCAGCACCATCTGGATCATATAGTTCTAGTTCATCTGCTCCATCTGGATCGTATAGTTCTAGTTCATCCGTACCATCGGGATCTTATAGTTCAAGCTCCTCTGCTCCATCTGGATCATATAGTTCTAGTTCATCAGCACCATCTGGATCATATAGTTCTAGTTCATCTGCTCCATCTGGATCATATAGTTCTAGTTCATCTGCTCCATCTGGATCGTATAGTTCTAGTTCATCCGTACCATCAGGATCTTATAGTTCAAGCTCCTCTGCTCCATCTGGATCATATAGTTCAAGCTCCTCTGCTCCATCGGGATCATATAGTTATAGTTCATCTGCTCCATCTGGATCATATAGTTCTAGTTCATCCGTACCATCAGGATCTTATAGTTCAAGCTCCTCTGCTCCATCTGGATCATATAGTTCTAGTTCATCCGTACCATCAGGATCTTATAGTTCAAGCTCTTCTACACCATCAGGACCTTATAGTTCAAGCTCTTCTACACCATCAGGATCGTATAGCTCTGTAGAATCAAGTTCTTCAAGTGAGATTGCTTCTAGTGCCTCTAGCTCATCCATACCATCTGGATCATATAGTTCTAGTTCATCCATACCATCAGGATCATATAGTTCTAGTTCATCTGCTCCATCTGGATCATATAGTTCTAGTTCATCCGTACCATCAGGATCTTATAGTTCTAGTTCATCAGCACCATCTGGATCGTATAGTTCTAGTTCATCCGTACCATCAGGATCTTATAGTTCAAGCTCTTCTACACCATCAGGACCTTATAGTTCAAGCTCTTCTACACCATCAGGATCGTATAGCTCTGTAGAATCAAGTTCTTCAAGTGAGATTGCTTCTAGTGCCTCTAGCTCATCCATACCTTCTGGATCATATAGTTCTAGTTCATCCATACCATCAGGATCATATGGTTCTAGTTCATCTGCTCCATCTGGATCATATAGTTCTAGTTCATCCATACCATCAGGATCATATGGTTCTAGTTCATCTGCTCCATCTGGATCATATAGTTCTAGTTCATCCGTACCATCAGGATCTTATAGTTCTAGTTCATCAGCACCATCTGGATCGTATAGTTCTAGTTCATCCGTACCATCAGGATCTTATAGTTCAAGCTCTTCTACACCATCAGGATCGTATAGCTCTGTAGAATCAAGTTCTTCAAGTGAGATTGCTTCTAGTACCTCTAGCTCATCCATACCATCTGGATCATATAGTTCTAGTTCATCTGCTCCATCTGGATCATATAGTTCTAGTTCATCCGTACCATCAGGATCTTATAGTTCAAGCTCCTCTGCTCCATCGGGATCATATAGTTCTAGTTCATCCGTACCATCAGGATCTTATAGTTCAAGCTCTTCTACACCATCAGGATCGTATAGCTCTGTAGAATCAAGTTCTTCAAGTGAGATTGCTTCTAGTGCCTCTAGCTCATCCATACCATCTGGATCATATAGTTCTAGTTCATCTGCTCAATCTGGATCATATAGTTCTAGTTCATCCGTACCATCAGGATCTTATAGTTCAAGCTCTTCTACACCATCAGGATCGTATAGCTCTGTAGAATCAAGTTCTTCAAGTGAGATTGCTTCTAGTACCTCTAGCTCATCCATACCATCTGGATCATATAGTTCTAGTTCATCCGTACCATCAGGATCTTATAGCTCAAGCTCTTCTACACCATCAGGATCGTATAGCTCAAGCTCTTCTACACCATCAGGACCTTATAGTTCAAGCTCTTCTACACCATCAGGATCGTACAGCTCTGTAGAATCAAGTTCTTCAAGTGAGATTGCTTCTGGTGCCTCTAGCTCATCCATACCATCTGGATCATATAGTTCTAGTTCATCCATACCATCAGGATCTTATAGCTCAAGCTCCTCTGCACCATCTGGATCTTATAGTTCAAGCTCCTCTGCTCCATCGGGATCATATAGTTCTAGTTCATCTGCTCCATCTGGATCATATAGTTCTAGTTCATCCGTACCATCAGGATCTTATAGCTCAAGCTCCTCTGCACCATCTGGATCTTATAGTTCAAGCTCCTCTGCTCCATCGGGATCATATAGTTCTAGTTCATCAGCACCATCTGGATCATATAGTTCTAGTTCATCCGTACCATCAGGATCTTATAGTTCAAGCTCTTCTACACCATCAGGACCTTATAGTTCAAGCTCTTCTACATCATCAGGATCGTACAGCTCTGTAGAATCAAGTTCTTCAAGTGAGATTGCTTCTAGTGCCTCTAGCTCATCCATACCATCTGGATCATATAGTTCTAGTTCATCAATACCATCAGGATCATATAGTTCTAGTTCATCTGCTCCATCTGGATCATATAGTTCTAGTTCATCCGTACCATCAGGATCTTATAGTTCAAGCTCTTCTACACCATCAGGATCGTATAGCTCTGTAGAATCAAGTTCTTCAAGTGAGATTGCTTCTAGTACCTCTAGCTCATCCATACCATCTGGATCATATAGTTCTAGTTCATCTGCTCCATCTGGATCATATAGTTCTAGTTCATCCGTACCATCAGGATCTTATAGTTCAAGCTCCTCTGCTCCATCGGGATCATATAGTTCTAGTTCATCCGTACCATCAGGATCTTATAGTTCAAGCTCTTCTACACCATCAGGATCGTATAGCTCTGTAGAATCAAGTTCTTCAAGTGAGATTGCTTCTAGTGCCTCTAGCTCATCCATACCATCTGGATCATATAGTTCTAGTTCATCTGCTCAATCTGGATCATATAGTTCTAGTTCATCCGTACCATCAGGATCTTATAGTTCAAGCTCTTCTACACCATCAGGATCGTATAGCTCTGTAGAATCAAGTTCTTCAAGTGAGATTGCTTCTAGTACCTCTAGCTCATCCATACCATCTGGATCATATAGTTCTAGTTCATCCGTACCATCAGGATCTTATAGCTCAAGCTCTTCTACACCATCAGGATCGTATAGCTCAAGCTCTTCTACACCATCAGGACCTTATAGTTCAAGCTCTTCTACACCATCAGGATCGTACAGCTCTGTAGAATCAAGTTCTTCTGGTGCCTCTAGCTCATCCATACCATCTGGATCATATAGTTCTAGTTCATCCATACCATCAGGATCTTATAGCTCAAGCTCCTCTGCACCATCTGGATCTTATAGTTCAAGCTCCTCTGCTCCATCGGGATCATATAGTTCTAGTTCATCTGCTCCATCTGGATCATATAGTTCTAGTTCATCCGTACCATCAGGATCTTATAGCTCAAGCTCCTCTGCACCATCTGGATCTTATAGTTCAAGCTCCTCTGCTCCATCGGGATCATATAGTTCTAGTTCATCAGCACCATCTGGATCATATAGTTCTAGTTCATCCGTACCATCAGGATCTTATAGTTCAAGCTCTTCTACACCATCAGGACCTTATAGTTCAAGCTCTTCTACATCATCAGGATCGTACAGCTCTGTAGAATCAAGTTCTTCAAGTGAGATTGCTTCTAGTGCCTCTAGCTCATCCATACCATCTGGATCATATAGTTCTAGTTCATCCATACCATCAGGATCATATAGTTCTAGTTCATCTGCTCCATCTGGATCATATAGTTCTAGTTCATCCGTACCATCAGGATCTTATAGTTCAAGCTCCTCTGTTCCATCTGGATCATATAGTTCAAGCTCCTCTGCTCCATCTGGATCATATAGTTCTAGTTCATCCGTACCATCAGGATCTTATAGTTCAAGCTCCTCTGCTCCATCTGGATCATATAGTTCAAGCTCCTCTGCTCCATCTGGATCATATAGTTCTAGTTCATCCGTACCATCAGGATCTTATAGTTCAAGCTCCTCTGCTCCATCTGGATCATATAGTTCTAGTTCATCCGTACCATCAGGATCTTATAGTTCAAGCTCTTCTACACCATCAGGATCGTATAGCTCTGTAGAATCAAGTTCTTCAAGTGAGATTGCTTCTAGTGCCTCTAGCTCATCCATACCATCTGGATCATATAGTTCTAGTTCATCCATACCATCAGGATCATATAGTTCTAGTTCATCTGCTCCATCTGGATCATATAGTTCTAGTTCATCCGTACCATCAGGATCTTATAGTTCAAGCTCCTCTGCTCCATCTGGATCATATAGTTCAAGCTCCTCTGCTCCATCTGGATCATACAGTTCTAGTTCATCCGTACCATCAGGATCTTATAGTTCAAGCTCCTCTGCACCATCTGGATCTTATAGTTCAAGCTCCTCTGCTCCATCGGGATCTTATAGTTCAAGCTCCTCTGCTCCATCTGGATCATATAGTTCTAGTTCATCAGCACCATCTGGATCATATAGTTCTAGTTCATCTGCTCCATCTGGATCGTATAGTTCTAGTTCATCCGTACCATCAGGATCTTATAGTTCAAGCTCTTCTACACCATCAGGACCTTATAGTTCAAGCTTTTCTACACCATCAGGATCGTATAGCTCTGTAGAATCAAGTTCTTCAAGTGAGATTGCTTCTAGTGCCTCTAGCTCATCCATACCATCTGGATCATATAGTTCTAGCTCATCTGCTCCATCTGGATCATATAGTTCTAGTTCATCCGTACCATCAGGATCTTATAGTTCAAGCTCCTCTGCTCCATCTGGATCATATAGTTCTAGTTCATCCGTACCATCAGGATCATATAGTTCTAGTTCATCTGCTCAATCTGGATCATATAGTTCTAGTTCATCCGTACCATCAGGATCTTATAGTTCAAGCTCCTCTGCTCCATCTGGATCATATAGTTCTAGTTCATCCGTACCATCAGGATCTTATAGTTCAAGCTCTTCTACACCATCAGGATCGTATAGCTCTGTAGAATCAAGTTCTTCAAGTGAGATTGCTTCTAGTGCCTCTAGCTCATCCATACCATCTGGATCATATAGTTCTAGTTCATCCATACCATCAGGATCATATAGTTCTAGTTCATCTGCTCCATCTGGATCATATAGTTCTAGTTCATCCGTACCATCAGGATCTTATAGTTCAAGCTCCTCTGCTCCATCTGGATCATATAGTTCAAGCTCCTCTGCTCCATCTGGATCTTATAGTTCAAGCTCCTCTGCTCCATCGGGATCATATAGTTTTAGTTCATCAGCACCATCTGGATCGTATAGTTCTAGTTCATCCGTACCATCAGGATCTTATAGTTCAAGCTCTTCTACACCATCAGGACCTTATAGTTCAAGCTCTTCTACACCATCAGGATCGTATAACTCTGTAGAATCAAGTTCTTCAAGTGAGATTGCTTCTAGTGCCTCTAGCTCATCCATACCATCAGGATCTTATAGCTCAAGCTCCTCTGCACCATCTGGATCTTATAGTTCAAGCTCCTCTGCTCCATCGGGATCATATAGTTCTAGTTCATCAGCACCATCTGGATCATATAGTTCTAGTTCATCCGTACCATCAGGATCTAATAGTTCAAGCTCTTCTACACCATCAGGACCTTATAGTTCAAGCTCTTCTACACCATCAGGATCGTACAGCTCTGTAGAATCAAGTTCTTCAAGTGAGATTGCTTCTAGTGCCTCTAGCTCATCCATACCATCTGGATCATATAGTTCTAGTTCATCTGCTCCATCAGGATCATATAGTTCTAGTTCATCTGCTCCATCTGGATCATATAGTTCTAGTTCATCCGTACCATCAGGATCTTATAGTTCAAGCTCCTCTGCTCCATCTGGATCATATAGTTCTAGTTCATCCATACCATCAGGATCATATGGTTCTAGTTCATCTGCTCCATCTGGATCATATAGTTCTAGTTCATCCGTACCATCAGGATCTTATAGTTCTAGTTCATCAGCACCATCTGGATCGTATAGTTCTAGTTCATCCGTACCATCAGGATCTTATAGTTCAAGCTCTTCTACACCATCAGGACCTTATAGTTCAAGCTCTTCTACACCATCAGGATCGTATAGCTCTGTAGAATCAAGTTCTTCAAGTGAGATTGCTTCTAGTGCCTCTAGTTCATCTGCTCCATCTGGATCATATAGTTCTAGTTCACCCGTACCATCAGGATCTTATAGTTCTAGTTCATCCGTACCATCAGGATCTTATAGTTCAAGCTCTTCTACACCATCAGGACCTTATAGTTCAAGCTCTTCTACACCATCAGGATCGTATAGCTCTGTAGAATCAAGTTCTTCAAGTGAGATTGCTTCTAGTGCCTCTAGCTCATCCATACCTTCTGGATCATATAGTTCTAGTTCATCCGTACCATCAGGATCTTATAGTTCAAGCTCCTCTGCTCCATCTGGATCATATAGTTCTAGTTCATCCGTACCATCAGGATCTTATAGTTCTAGTTCATCAGCACCATCTGGATCGTATAGTTCTAGTTCATCCGTACCATCAGGATCTTATAGTTCAAGCTCTTCTACACCATCAGGACCTTATAGTTCAAGCTCTTCTACACCATCAGGATCGTATAGCTCTGTAGAATCAAGTTCTTCAAGTGAGATTGCTTCTAGTGCCTCTAGTTCATCTGCTCCATCTGGATCATATAGTTCTAGTTCACCCGTACCATCAGGATCTTATAGTTCTAGTTCATCAGCACCATCTGGATCGTATAGTTCTAGTTCATCCGTACCATCAGGATCTTATAGTTCAAGCTCTTCTACACCATCAGGATCGTATAGCTCTGTAGAATCAAGTTCTTCAAGTGAGATTGCTTCTAGTGCCTCTAGCTCATCCATACCTTCTGGATCATATAGTTCTAGTTCATCCATACCATCAGGATCATATGGTTCTAGTTCATCTGCTCCATCTGGATCATATAGTTCTAGTTCATCAGCACCATCTGGATCATATAGTTCTAGTTCATCTGCTCCATCTGGATCATATAGTTCTAGTTCATTCGTACCATCAGGATCTTATAGTTCAAGCTCCTCTGCTCCATCTGGATCATATAGTTCTAGTTCATCCGTACCACCAGGATCTTATAGTTCTAGTTCTTCTTCACTATCAGGATCATATAGTTCTAGTTCATCCATACCATCAGGATCTTATAGTTCAAGCTCTTCTACACCATCAGGACCTTATAGTTCAAGCTCTTCTACACCATCAGGATCATATAGCTCTGTAGAATCAAGTTCTTCAAGTGAGATTGCTTCTAGTGCCTCTAGCTCATCCATACCATCTGGATCATATAGTTCTAGTTCATCCATACCATCAGGATCTTATAGTTCAAGCTCTTCTACACCATCAGGACCTTATAGTTCAAGCTCTTCTACACCATCAGGATCGTATAGCTCTGTAGAATCAAGTTCTTCAAGTGAGATTGCTTCTAGTGCCTCTAGCTCATCCATACCATCTGGATCATATAGTTCTAGTTCATCCATACCATCAGGAACATATAGTTCTAGCTCATCCATACCATCTGGATCATATAGTTCTAGTTCATCCGTACCATCAGGATCTTATAGTTCAAGCTCCTCTGCTCCATCTGGATCATATAGTTCTAGTTCATCCGTACCATCAGGATCTTATAGTTCAAGCTCCTCTACACCATCAGGACCTTATAGTTCAAGCTCTTCTACACCATCAGGATCGTATAGCTCTGTAGAATCAAGTTCTTCAAGTGAGATTGCTTCTAGTGCTTCTAGCTCATCCATACCATCTGGATCATATAGTTCTAGTTCATCAGCACCATCTGGATCATATAGTTCTAGTTCATCTGCTCCATCTGGATCGTATAGTTCTAGTTCATCCGTACCATCAGGATCTTATAGTTCAAGCTCCTCTGCTCCATCAGGATCATATAGTTCTAGTTCATCCGTACCATCAGGATCGTATAGTTCAAGCTCTTCTACACCATCAGGACCTTATAGTTCAAGCTCTTCTACACCATCAGGATCGTATAGCTCTGTAGAATCAAGTTCTTCAAGTGAGATTGCTTCTAGTGCTTCTAGCTCATCCATACCATCTGGATCATATAGTTCTAGTTCATCTGCTCCATCTGGATCATATAGTTCTAGTTCATCCGTACCATCAGGATCTTATAGTTCAAGCTCCTCTGCTCCATCGGGATCATATAGTTCTAGTTCATCTGCTCAATCTGGATCATATAGTTCTAGTTCATCCGTACCATCAGGATCTTATAGTTCAAGCTCCTCTGCTCCATCTGGATCATATAGTTCTGTAGAATCAAGTTCTTCAAGTGAGATTGCTTCTAGTGCCTCTAGCTCATCCATACCATCTGGATCATATAGTTCTGGTTCATCCATACCATCAGGATCATATAGTTCTAGTTCATCTGCTCCGTCTGGATCATATAGTTCTAGTTCATCCGTACCATCAGGATCTTATAGTTCAAGCTCCTCTGCTCCATCTGGATCATATAGTTCTAGTTCATCCGTACCATCAGGATCTTATAGCTCAAGCTCCTCTGCACCATCTGGATCTTATAGTTCAAGCTCCTCTGCTCCATCGGGATCATATAGTTCTAGTTCATCCATACCATCAGGATCTTATAGTTCAAGCTCTTCTACACCATCAGGACCTTATAGTTCAAGCTCTTCTACACCATCAGGATCATACAGCTCTGTAGAATCAAGTTCTTCAAGTGAGATTGCTTCTAGTGCCTCTAGCTCATCCATACCATCTGGATCATATAGTTCTGGTTCATCCATACCATCAGGATCATATAGTTCTAGTTCATCTGCTCCGTCTGGATCATATAGTTCTAGTTCATCCGTACCATCAGGATCTTATAGTTCAAGCTCCTCTGCTCCATCTGGATCATATAGTTCTAGTTCATCCGTACCATCAGGATCTTATAGTTCAAGCTCTTCTACACCATCAGGATCGTATAGCTCTGTAGAATCAAGTTCTTCAAGTGAGATTGCTTCTAGTGCCTCTAGCTCATCCATACCATCTGGATCATATAGTTCTAGTTCATCCATACCATCAGGATCATATAGTTCTAGTTCATCTGCTCCATCTGGATCATATAGTTCTAGTTCATCCGTACCATCAGGATCTTATAGTTCAAGCTCCTCTGCTCCATCTGGATCATATAGTTCAAGCTCCTCTGCTCCATCTGGATCATACAGTTCTAGTTCATCCGTACCATCAGGATCTTATAGTTCAAGCTCCTCTGCTCCATCTGGATCATATAGTTCAAGCTCCTCTGCTCCATCTGGATCATATAGTTCTAGTTCATCCGTACCATCAGGATCTTATAGTTCAAGCTCCTCTGCTCCATCTGGATCATATAGTTCTAGTTCATCCGTACCATCAGGATCTTATAGTTCAAGCTCTTCTACACCATCAGGATCGTATAGCTCTGTAGAATCAAGTTCTTCAAGTGAGATTGCTTCTAGTGCCTCTAGCTCATCCATACCATCTGGATCATATAGTTCTAGTTCATCCATACCATCAGGATCATATAGTTCTAGTTCATCTGCTCCATCTGGATCATATAGTTCTAGTTCATCCGTACCATCAGGATCTTATAGTTCAAGCTCCTCTGCACCATCAGGATCTTATAGTTCAAGCTCCTCTGCTCCATCTGGATCATACAGTTCTAGTTCATCCGTACCATCAGGATCTTATAGTTCAAGCTCCTCTGCACCATCTGGATCTTATAGTTCAAGCTCCTCTGCTCCATCGGGATCATATAGTTCTAGTTCATCAGCACCATCTGGATCATATAGTTCTAGTTCATCCGTACCATCAGGATCTTATAGTTCAAGCTCTTCTACACCATCAGGATCGTATAGCTCTGTAGAATCAAGTTCTTCAAGTGAGATTGCTTCTAGTGCCTCTAGCTCATCCATACCATCTGGATCATATAGTTCTAGTTCATCAGCACCATCTGGATCATATAGTTCTAGTTCATCAGCACCATCTGGATCATATAGTTCTAGTTCATCCGTACCATCAGGATCTTATAGTTCAAGCTCCTCTGCTCCATCTGGATCATATAGTTCTAGTTCATCCGTACCATCAGGATCTTATAGTTCAAGCTCTTCTACACCATCAGGACCTTATAGTTCAAGCTCTTCTACACCATCAGGATCGTATAGCTTTGTAGAATCAAGTTCTTCAAAAGAGATTGCTTCTAGTGCCTCTAGCTCATCCATACCATCTGGATCATATAGTTCTAGTTCATCCATACCATCTGGATCATATAGTTCTAGTTCATCCGTACCATCAGGATCTTATAGTTCAAGCTCTTCTACACCATCAGGATCGTATAGCTCTGTAGAATCAAGTTCTTCAAGTGAGATTGCTTCTAGTGCCTCTAGCTCATCCATACCATCTGGATCATATAGTTCTAGTTCATCAGCACCATCTGGATCATATAGTTCTAGTTCATCCGTACCATCAGGATCTTATAGTTCAAGCTCTTCTACACCATCAGGATCGTATAGCTCTGTAGAATCAAGTTCTTCAAGTGAGATTGCTTCTAGTGCCTCTAGCTCATCCATACCATCTGGATCATATAGTTCTAGTTCATCAGCACCATCTGGATCATATAGTTCTAGTTCATCAGCACCATCTGGATCATATAGTTCTAGTTCATCCGTACCATCAGGATCTTATAGTTCAAGCTCCTCTGCTCCATCTGGATCATATAGTTCTAGTTCATCCGTACCATCAGGATCTTATAGTTCAAGCTCTTCTATACCATCAGGATCGTATAGCTCTGTAGAATCAAGTTCTTCAAGTGAGATTGCTTCTAGTGCCTCTAGCTCATCCATACCATCTGGATCATATAGTTCTAGTTCATCCATACCATCAGGATCTTATAGTTCAAGCTCCTCTGCACCATCTGGATCTTATAGTTCAAGCTCCTCTGCTCCATCGGGATCATATAGTTCTAGTTCATCTGCTCCATCTGGATCATATAGTTCTAGTTCATCCGTACCATCAGGATCTTATAGTTCAAGCTCCTCTGCTCCATCTGGATCATATAGTTCTAGTTCATCCGTACCATCAGGATCATATAGTTCTAGTTCATCTGCTCCATCTGGATCATATAGTTCTAGTTCATCCGTACCATCAGGATCTTATAGTTCAAGCTCCTCTGCTCCATCTGGATCATATAGTTCTAGTTCATCCGTACCATCAGGATCTTATAGTTCAAGCTCTTCTACACCATCAGGACCTTATAGTTCAAGCTCTTCTACACCATCAGGATCGTATAGCTTTGTAGAATCAAGTTCTTCAAGTGAGATTGCTTCTAGTGCCTCTAGCTCATCCATACCATCTGGATCATATAGTTCTAGTTCATCCATACCATCAGGATCATATAGTTCTAGTTCATCTGCTCCATCTGGATCATATAGTTCTAGTTCATCCGTACCATCAGGATCTTATAGTTCAAGCTCTTCTACACCATCAGGACCTTATAGTTCAAGCTCTTCTACACCATCAGGATCGTATAACTCTGTAGAATCAAGTTCTTCAAGTGAGATTGCTTCTAGTGCCTCTAGCTCATCCATACCATCTGGATCATATAGTTCTAGTTCATCAGCACCATCTGGATCATATAGTTCTAGTTCATCTGCTTCATCTGGATCATATAGTTCTAGTTCATCCGTACCATCAGGATCTTATAGTTCAAGCTCCTCTGCTCCATCTGGATCATATAGTTCTAGTTCATCCGTACCATCAGGATCATATAGTTCAAGCTCTTCTACACCATCAGGATCGTATAGCTCTGTAGAATCAAGTTCTTCAAGTGAGATTGCTTCTAGTGCCTCTAGCTCATCCATACCATCTGGATCATATAGTTCTAGTTCATCTGCTCAATCTGGATCATATAGTTCTAGTTCATCCATACCATCAGGATCATATAGTTCTAGTTCATCTGCTCCATCTGGATCATATAGTTCTAGTTCATCCGTACCATCAGGATCTTATAGTTCAAGCTCCTCTGCTCCATCTGGATCATATAGTTCTAGTTCATCCGTACCATCAGGATCTTATAGTTCAAGCTCTTCTACACCATCAGGATCATATAGCTTAAGCTCTTCTGCACCATCTGGATCTTATAGTTCAAGATCTTCTACACCATCAGGATCATATAGCTCAAGCTCTTCTGCACCATCTGGATCATATAGCTCAAGCTCATCTGCACCATCTGGATCATATAGTTCTAGTTCATCAGCACTATCTGGATCATATAGTTCTAGTTCATTAGCATCATCTGGATCATATAGTTCTAGTTCATCAGCACCATCTGGATCATATAGCTCAAGCTCATCAGCTCCATCAGGATCGTATAGCTCTGTAGAATCTAGTTCTTCAAGTGAAATTCCTTCTGGATCCTACATTTCGAAATCTTCTAGTTCTAGTGGTTCTAGTTCGTCATCGTCATCTTTGTCTTCTTCTGTTAGTTCGGCTTCGAGTGTATCTGTTTCGTCAAGCGCATCTATATCATCTGGCGAGCATTCTTCCAGCTTTACTTCATTGTCATCTTCTGGAATATCTTCAAGTTCATCAACTGGCAAATATAATTTCAATCCTAACTCTTTAAATTCTGATTTCTATCTTTACACTGATGCAAGTGGTAGTGCTGAATGTGAATATTTCTACGACTATGATTATAGCAACCTTGAAAATGTTGTATCTATGGAAGATGGTGATGCTGAGTGTTACTCAGATGAAAGTTCTGAACTCTCGTCAAGTTCATCTAGTACTGGTGAAGAAAATATAGGAATGCATGCATTGAATTCAAATCTCTTTGATGACTAAATTTATTTACAATAATCTTTAATTTTCTTGTAATCCGGCAAGTGAAGGTGGCTATCATTAAACTCATTCATAATTTATAAATTATTTCGTCGGTTGCTAATAGTAAGTTTAATAAGGTTAATTTAACCAACAAATTTCAAATAACTATTAATTTGATATAAAAGTGAAAATCTTAGAAGATTTTTAAGGCTTAAAATATTATAAAAATAACGGCAATTGGAACTATATGTGATAATAGTTTTGTTTAAAGTTAGGGTCGTTCACATGCTGGCTAATTTATTCACTTTAAAAAATATTATATTTTGTTGATCAATTTTTTCCCAAACATTTAATTTTTTTAAATTGGCTGCAACTGAGGTTTGAAATTTTTGTCTCACTGGTTAAATTTTGTTATATTTGAAAACTTCTGAAATTTGAAAATGAAGTGAAAAAAATTAGAAATCCTTTTTTCCAGTTATTCTGAAGTCAATGTTTTGGAATATCAGTTTTAAAAATTATAAAACTTAGAACTAAATTCGGATAAATCCTTAAAGAGAAAAATCAAAATTAAAAAATTTAAGCTGTGATTAAAAAGATATCACATCAAATATTAAAATGAGAAATATTCATCCAAAAATTTACAAGTTGACATCCACTGAGAATATTACAAAGTTTTAAATGCATATTTCAAAATTCAAAGAATCAAAACCAAGCTTATGAAGTCACTGATGTGTACATAAAAACCACAAATTTCTACAACATTCTGGCAACACCGTTGAATTTTAAATTCGATAGCTCTCTGGACCGCTTCGACAAATTGTAATCATTCAAAACGCAAACTAAGCCACTGAAATATCTAACCTAAAAATGGTTATAAAACAAAAACATTTTATTGACTTTAAAGCTATTCGTCTACTGAAAAAAAAATCAGAATCATGTTATCAAAATAAAAACATTTTAATTAATCAAAAATAATTAGTGATACTGATTATGAATCATTGATCTTTGTTCTGAAACTAAAAATAATACCAAATTCGAGAGATTTAAGTTTTAAGATCGAAAGAATTTCAAACCTTTATGCATCTGAAATCAAAATTGTAATCATGCACTTAAAATTATACTGTAACATATTTTCCCAATATTAATCTGAAAACTGTTAATCGTTCATGTTTTGTTTCTGTTATAATTTATTTCAATTCAACATTAATAAAAAACTTTATTTATTTTATAAAGATGAAGTTTTAAATTTCCTAATTATTATTTTTTCAGTCTAATCATTATAACATATTTATTAATAGAATGATGAACCTAAAAAAAATCAAAAGTGTAATTGAATTTTCAACAAGAGTGGAAGATAAAAATTAAACAGCAAGTTTAGTATTTGGATGGGTATTAAAAAACTTTTCAATTCAAAAAGTAAAATTTCATCAATAAAAATCTTAAATTTCTTTGAAACTTTTCAAAGTCTTTTTGACAAATTACCAAAAAACTATAAAAACTAAAACCAAAAAAATTATTTTTCACTTCGCTGTAACCAGAAGAGCGTAACCAGAAACGGTTTTTTTAGGGGGATTCCAATTTTTTTTGGGTACATTTAATTAACTAATTAGAGCTTCGGAAATTTTTTGGAAAATTTTTAAATGAAAATCGTAATCCGCTCTTCTTTGATATGCTCTCTTCTTTGGATTTCTTTTTTTAAAGCTATCATAATCATTCTGTGATAAAGCATTTTTTTCTAAACGTGATATAACTTTGGGAAATGTTTTCAATTCAATTGGTTTTTATGAACAAAAAAACGGACGTCTGAAGAAAGTTGAAATTTTTTTATTCAGAAATTTTTATCCCCTAATAGTGGATATATGACCCTTAAGAGTCTTTTTACATACTATAATGATCGATTAGTTTCAATTGTTTCATTAAAAAACTTTTATGTATATAATTTAAAAAAATGTTATATTGCGATCTGGATCAAAAACGTTTATTTAAAAAACAAGTATATCCAGTTTTTTAAAGAAAGGTTTCAGTTCAATTATAGTTCAGATTTTGAAACCAATCATTTAAGTTAAAATAAATTATTAATCGAGAAGAAGTAGGGACAGTCGTTTAGTATTTTTTCTTCAATAGTTTTCAGAAAATTTTGAGATACTCCTAAATTTTTCTGTCAATACAAAAAAAATTTCTTTGTATCAACAAAATTCCCAAAATGTTTAAAAAGCCGCATCAAAACTCTTCAAACATTATTGACTTTAAACTCTATTTTTTGAATTATTTAATATTTCTTGATCGCTAAATAAATTTTAAGTAAATCAATTAAGCTGCGATGTTGAATGTCTTTTTACTTTTTCTAAATGACTCCGTCTGAAAATTTCTGATATTAGTTTCGAGGACTTTGATTCTGAAGGAAAAATAATAATTTTCTTCTTTGTTGATTTTTGTGATAAATTCGAGATCATTTGTCCATTTTGAGATGATTTGTTGATGACTTTGGGAATAACATTGTGAATTTCTATTTTCTTGAGATCAATTTGTTGAAATTTGCTTTCACTTGGTAGCAATTCTAGATTACTTTGTACAACTTCAGATGTAAAATTTTCCGGATCGTCAAGAATTTCAATCTCGTTTTGACTAATTGTGCTTTCAGTACTCAATGACATCACATCGTCATCATTATTGAATGTTTCAGGAACAATTTCTGCCATTGAGTCAATTTCAATTAAATTCTCATCTTTTCTTAACATTTCTTTCAATTTCCGTTGATTTTCAACTAAATTCGTTCGATATTCTTGAAATTTTCTCATCTCTCGATTACAAATGAGACAAATTGTCATTGGAAGCTGCTCGTTCTCGTCCAGTTCATCACCCGTCAGTTCTTTGTAACTTAAAATATGAAATTGTGTTAACAAAATTGTTTTGAATTTGGTTTGTAAGCAAAATCTACAAGATGTCCTATAATCTTCAATTGATTCTGCCATGTTTTGTGAATTTTTTTGATTCTTAATTTCATCAAAAATTTTCTTTAACTTTTACTATTTTTTTTTATTTCTTTGATGTTTTTTTTGAGATTTCTTTTTGTGAGTGTCGAAAACTGACAGCATTCTCTCACGAATTGAAAATAGTTGCGTCGAATGTGGATTTTATTATTTTTTTAACTGAGAACAAAACAAACTGATATGTGTGAAGGAATTTAATGTGCATATTTTTTGCAGTATTTATTGGATTGGTAAATTTTGACTTTATGACTCTTTTACATAATCATCAATATCTGACATATCTATGATATTTAATAAGATAAGATATTTGATCATCTAAAATGAACTTCATTTTCTATTTCAAATTTTACTTCCATTAGGTCAAGCTTTAAAAGATCAAAGTCAATCTAGCGAAGCAGTTAGGTTAAGTCAGTAGCTTAGCTAGAATTTTGAGTGTGAAGTATGAATATTATTTTTTTTGTTAATGCCTTTTTTCGAAAATTGGTATGTTTTTTCATTCAGATATTTCCACTAGGTCAAGTAGGTTCAACGATTCGAGACTGTGATTCGAAAACTTCTTAAACGTAACATACTAATCCAGCAAATGAGATTTCGTGACACACTAGTAAACTTTTTGTTCACTTTTTCTTCGTATTTTCTACATTTTAGACTAGATTTTATTTAACACACTAGTGTGTATCTTTTATTGATTTCTATAATTCCACAAAGGTTTTAAGTTAATCCTCAAAGTTATTTAAACCTCTAAGCAGAAGAGAATTTTGAGATTATTAAAATAATAGACACTTTTACCTACGTTAATGCTTGCGTTATGCCTTTGTCTCTAAAAAACTAAAATCTTAGAACTACACAATAACAAATATTCTTACCTGTTACTATAATCCATTGTGAACTAAAAGATCATTGTATCAAGCTAGAATCACGAATACAAATGAAATCAAAAGATCCAAAATAACTCTATTTTAAAACTTTATGCTTCAATGACACTTAATATTGCATTGGAATAAGAAGAAGTGAAAAGAGAAAGAGGATCAAAACAGAATTGAGAGTAACCAGATCAAATGAGAAAGAATTGAAAAGCGAATAAGTGAACATTAAATTTATTTCAATTTCTGAATTAACTTTATATTAACAAGTTTGTGAATATTTTAACCCTGTCACATTACGCAAAAGTTCAACATAATCCTGATATAGTTTTACAACAATTATAAATTCTTAACTAATCAACACGATATTCAGATTCTTCAAGAATTTCTCGAAAGTTCATTGAACTTCACAAAACATCAACATTTTGCAGTCCCAGTTCACAGAAAATGAAGTTTAAAAACTCATTTACAATTGTCATGATTCTTTTGAGTATTCTGACACAAATTTCATGCGACAAACCAAAAAAGCCGAATGTATTGTTTCTCTTAGGTAAGTTAAAAATAATTGTTTAAAAAAATTAAAAAGTAAATTTGCTTGTCTTTTATTCTTTGTTTTTTAATTGTCAATTTAAAAAACTTTTAATTAAGTTTACACAAAAATAAAATTGAAAGTTTTGTCACGAATGCTAATTAGTGGTTATTATTATTATTATTAATATTTTAAATTAGCTGTATTATATTTATTTTTTAACCTTCTTGTCATAATGTGGCATAAAATTGATAAATATTTGGCTTTTTTGGTTATTCTAAAGTCAATTTTGATTAAATTTTAAAATTGTGTATTTAAGTTAGTCTATACAATAACTTGCACAACAAAATACAAACCCAATCTCTCTTTAATTACATAATTTCAGCCGATGATGCAGGGTTTGAGGGTGGAGCGTACCTTAACAAAATTGTCCAAACACCAAATATCGACGACCTTGCACGTCATTCACTTTTATTCAACAATGCATTCGTTTCGGTTAGTTCATGCTCGCCGAGTCGTGCTGCAATTTTGACAGGTCAACCAACTCATCAGAACGGCATGTATGGCTTGCATAACAGTGAAAATCATTTCAATAGCTTCGATGAGATTAAATCACTTCCAAATATTCTCAGAGAACATGGAATAAAAACTGGATTGATAGGCAAGAAGCATGTTGGACCATCAAGTGTATTTAAATTTGATTTTGAAGCGACTGAGGAAGGACATTCAATTAATCAAGTTGGAAGGAATATAACGCATATAAAATTGCTTGTGAGAGACTTTTTAAAATCAGTAAATGATTCCCAATTCTTCTTAATGGTTGCGTTTCATGATCCACATAGGTGTGGTCACATTACACCTGATTTTGGTCCATTTTGTGAAAAGTATGGAAGTGGACAAGAAGGAATGGGTTTGATTCCTGACTGGCAGCCAATTTACTATCAATGGGAGCAAGTTCCAGTCCCATTTAATATTCCAGACACAGAACCAGCTAGAAGGGACATAGCAGCCCAATATACAACCATTTCAAGACTAGATCAAGGAATTGGGTTGGTTTTGAAGGAATTGAAGAGCTTTGGATTAGATAAGGATACTTTGATCATCTACACAAGTGACAATGGACCTCCATTTCCAAGCGGACGGACAAATTTCTACGAACCAGGTTTTAATGTTCCATTAATGATGTCATCGCCTGATAAGAAACGCTGGCATCAAAGCACTTATGCTATGACTTCCCATTTAGATTTGCTGCCAACATTCTTAGACTGGTTCGGAATTCCACAAAATATTGGAATCGGTACAAATGACATAGCAAGCTACACAGGAAAATCCTTACTTCCATTGCTCGACAATGAGCCACCAGTTAACGACGAGACTGCAATTTTTGGCAGCCATAACTTTCATGAAGTCACTATGGTATATCCAATGAGAACTGTAAGAAACCGGAGATACAAACTCATTCACAATCTCAACTATGATTTAAAATTTCCAATCGATCAAGATTTCTATGTCTCATGGACATTCCAGGATATTCTTAATAGAACAATCGGCAAGACTAAACTTCCATGGTATAAAAATCTAAGAACTTACTACAATCGACCTGAATTTGAACTTTATGATATGAAAAAAGACTTTGTTGAGATGCAAAACCTCGCATATCGAAAAGATTTTGCAAAAATACGAAAGGAATTGGAAGACACATTGTGGAACTGGCAGGTTGATACAAATGATCCATGGAGATGTGCACCGCATGCTGTGTTGGAAGATAAAGGAGAATATAAGGGAAATCCGAGTTGCTTGACATTGGGACATGATGAGATGTAGATTATTTTAAATCAAGGAAGCATGTCCTATCTCACGACATTAATTGATGTTGATTAAAAATAAATGTTTAATCGGATTTAAAAATAAAATCTTAATTTAGTTTATATATTTTTTCAATTTAAGCTCAAAAATAAAATAAAAACTAAACTTTAAAATAAAAGGCTTAGTGTGAGAAAATTCGTGATATCTAAAGTTAAATGAAAGAAATTCAATTTAAAACTGATAATTCAATAAGTTGCCAGCTTGATGTTGCCAAACCACAATTTTTGTCTTTCAAAACCTCTAGCAGTTTCAGGAATTTTTGGCGAGGGGGAAATTGGCCTTCCAAATACCCTCCCCCTGGTTAGGCCCTACCGAATACTTTTGTATCATAGGTAGTTATAGGGGTGACTAGATATTTTTTGAAAACAGAGGACAAAAAAAAATTTCTAGCCCACATTTTCTCTTTTTTGGTTCAGGACTTGAGTCCATCTTATCTAGTGTAAAGCGACAAAATTTTGGAAATAGAGGACATTTTAACCAAAATAGAGGACAAATTGAACCTTTCAGATGATCAGAGGACAGTCCTCTGAAAAACCAAGCAGATTGTCAGCATACAGGGGTAACTAAAGTTATTTTCTTGAAATATTTGTAAACATATTCAAATTTTCCCGCTTTATTTTTACTCTCTCACGTTTGTTTTTGTTTACAAATGTTATTCAATAGCTATTCGCATCAGGCACACATGGGACCTGAAACTTTTCAATACATAACAAGTCAAAACATTGAAAACTTTTTTCTACATTCTCATAAAAATTAAATTGTTTAAAAATTTCCAGTTCTGCACAGCCACATAGAGTTTAAACAATTATTAAATATGGAAAACAATACAAAGCACTTAAAAAGACGTGAATCGTAATTAAAAATTTGTTATCAAATTCCAATAAAATTTTCACCGAATTGTTCAAAAAAATATTCTCTTCAATTTTTTTTCTTCTTTAACTTTTTAATCAACAACTAAGTAATTAGATTAGTCAAATAAATAGAAATGTTTAGCTTTAAATTTATGCCAGCAAATGTCACGACGTCACATAAGGTATGTAAAAAATGTTATTTGTGGTAAACAAAATTCTTGCGATTATTTTTAGACAATTTTAGTGACTACGTAAATAAATTTGTGTCACAGGGATAGATATTTAAGAGTGTTGATGGATTTATGGTGCACTGTTTTTTGTTTACCTGACAATTATGGATATTTTTCATCCAAAAAATTATTTATATCATGGCGCGACAGATTATTGGCAATTAAATTCAAATTAGGTTTTGCGGTCATGTGTTTGTTTGTTAATAGTATTTGTTGACAAAGTAAATTTGGATTAAATATATTAAATATTGGCGAAGCATTCTATTCTGATCGTTTATGAGTAGAACATTGCCAAACATTGCTTTTGATGATAGTTGGTAAATTAACCGAACAATAATTGACAAATACTCAGAAACTAACAAAACAATATAACATGAATTACCTGTAAAATCTCAAAGATGCACTACCAGATAATACAAACAGGAAACACAAACAAGCTATTATTTCTATGAAATGAAGGATATTCTATAATTGACCCAAAAAATCAGAAATAAATATTGTCTTAGAACCCAAAAATTTATTCTCAACTAAACAATCATATTTTATTTGGATTTTTAGATCATTATGATCTCTGTGACGACTGGTGTGGTGTTATTGGGAATTCTAGCTTCATACTTAAGTCGTCGCAAAATCAGACCTACCAGAAATGCGAGACTGCGAGCATATGCAAATGGAAGAAGGACTAGAAATTCTATAAGGAGCCCTAATGGTAAGTAAAAATTTGTAAATATAAGGAAAAAATGAACCAATACAATGTTTTCATTTTAGATGCCATGTCAACAGCCGGATCACGTGCAAGTGCACGTTCCGTCTCTCCTGGTGGCTCAGTCTACACAACAACAGACATTGTTTCATATGCAAGTGGTTCCACACGTGGTGCGCCGTCTGGGCAACCACCAGTACCCTTATCTCCACAACAACTTGGCGTTATGGGAATGGAAAAGTTAGAGGATGTCATTAGCATTTGGGAGGATGCACTGGCTGCACATTCCCTTGGAAATTCCTCAGGTCATCCAGAAGATGCTGAATTTTTCCGAGAAATTCAAAACTTACTCGAAATAGCCTACGGACTGCAGGAACAGTCGGAACTTTTATTCCTTGATGAACGTTCCTGCCTATTCCGTACACAAAATGATGATGACCAAAACTATGCGGATGCAAATTTTGATTCCGCTGAGTCATTTGCGTCAGCTTTGGATCAAATCGCAGATTTAAGAGAATTCGAAGATTTTGAGCATGAAAATGAAGAAGAAATTGAACATCCATTGTACATGAACACAGTACGTGGAATGGAACAGAATCCTATTCCATGTCGATATATCAGAAGTGACCTCGTCCACGTTGCCAGTGATAGTGAATATTTAGCTAAGCTTCACTGCATTCGCCTCGCATTTCATCACATGTTCCGTGACCAAAATGTATCCAAATGGGTTGCAGACACAGGTCGACAGATATTGACTGACTTGTTGTGTCTTGGTGACAAAGACCCCAAAGATTTTATTATTGGATATGAAAGGATGTTGACATTTATGCAAGAACCATTTGGATGGCAACAAGCTGAATTAGAATTGAGTGAACGAGGCGTTAAGGCGATGACATTTTATGATATTGTACTGGATTTTATTATTCTTGATGCATTTAAGGATTTAGAAAGTCCGCCAGGTTCGGTCATGGCTGTTGTGAATAATCGATTCTTATCAAATGGTTTCAAAGAAACTGCACTAGCCACGGCTGTTTGGAGTGTCCTTCGAGCTAAGAAAAGAATGTTGAAATATTCCGATGGATTTATGGCTTCCTTTTATCACATAACTGAACAAATTTCACCAGTCATGTGCTGGGGATTTTTTGGAAATGACGAAAATTTAAAAGAAGTTTGTCATTATTTTAGGAGTGAAGTTGTTGACTTCTTGAGCGATATTTTTAATTTTCAAAAAGTTCGGTATACGACTGTTGAGGAACTTAGTGAAGACATTCTTAGACTGATGAAGGAGCGTGCAAGCAATATTCAAATTAAATTTAGTGCGTAGATTTTGAACTTTAACTAAATTGATTTTGAATTATTTTGATATCTTAGCGTTCCAAAAGTAAATAGATTAATTAAAATTTTTAATTTGTTATGTTTTAAATCAGAGTAGTGTCACGCTTTAAAAAGTTCCTGTTTTTCTACAATTTTTGTCACTAGTTTTACCAATAGTGGGAAAATAAAAAGAGTTTGTTTTCATTTGTGGCTCGATAAAAATTTTCTAATTTCAAATTCAGCATCTTAAGTGTTCAAACATTTTTTTTAATTATCCAATCTGAAATTGTTTACATCGCTCAAGTAACATTTTTCAAAATTTTTGAAAATTTAAATTTTACCAAACACAATACAACTCTAAAAAAATCCTTATCAAATTTTAAGGCGTCAAAAAATATTGAATTAAAGTTGGAAAAATCTTGGTGATGGATTGAAATCAAAACAATAAAATAATTTAAAACTAAC
The DNA here is from genome assembly GCA_963573255.1 of Chironomus tentans. Taxonomy (NCBI): domain Eukaryota; kingdom Metazoa; phylum Arthropoda; class Insecta; order Diptera; family Chironomidae; genus Chironomus; species Chironomus tentans. Next base: position 21,690,688 of record OY754305.1, on the reverse strand, counting down.
TTTATCAGCTGTTTTTCTCTAGCTTTCAATTCACTTTCAGAGTGAAAAACATAAATTTTAAGCATGATTAAATTTTTATACAAAAAAGTCTAGAAATTCGAGCAACGAGAATTGAATTTATTTAAAAAATTAAATATTTTCAACATTTGACAGCACATTTTACTTTCAAATTAAAAACTTCGCAAGCATACCGGCATGCTGTTAAATTCATCCTCCGTCGAAACTCACCAACACAATTACAGTTTTTGTTTACATTCTGAAATCAGAAATTATTTTAGCTCAAAATGAAATTTTTATCAATTTTTCTAATTTTATGTCTCGCGGTTTGTGGAAAGAGTCATGAACTTAAAGGTTTTACGCTTAAGCAGTTTCAGTTTCTTTATCAAATATTCACGGGCGATTTTATGGAGATGAAAAGGAAGGAAAAGATTGAAAAATTAGCAGTGAGGAATGAGACGTCGAGTATTTATGGTGAGTATGAAATAAAAAAAGAATTGTGTCGGGTGTTATAAAAAACTTCATTCCAAAAATGTTTATAAAATTTTTGATCAAATTTTCACCAAGGAGTTAAAAGTTTAATTTTTTTCATTGTTTAGACCACATCACATACCTCGATACCCAGATCTGCTATCCATATGAAGTATATGAAGCTACTCATCGAGATAGACGTGCAAAATGTATCAGAGCCAAAGGCAATGGCACTTTGTACTTAACAAACTCTATATCAGAAGTAATGTCCCTAATTTCACCAGTCTCTGGAACATCAAGGAATGATCAGCTACCTGGAAATTGTGTTGTCATCCTTTTCTACACAAAGTTCTGTCCTGGATGTCAAGCTTTGATTCCTCATTACAATTCATTAGCTAGAAACTTTCCAGATATAAAAGTTGCAGCACTTGATGCTTTTGAACATCCTGGACTGAATACTGATTTTGGAATTATTGGATTGCCTACAATTGCCCTTTTCCACAATGGACGAATGCTCCACAAATTTAACATCACACAACCAGCAACAGTCACAAATTTTGTCAATTTTATCACGTCTCACACAAACCTTCGACCAAACACAAGCAATGTCGTCGTCACTTCAGATGACTTTAGTCTAACAAGTCCATTAAAGATGACAATGCAGGAGGAGAAATTTGATCCATATTTGTGGATGTCGTGGATCTTCATACTCTTTTGTGCTGTTTATTATTTTACTAAATCTAGAACTTATGGACAAATTGTAGAAATGATCAACAGGACATGGAGGGAATCGAATGAGGCACAGATGCAGTGAGGCTAGGTTTTTGGGGTCTTTTTGAGTGGGTTTTAGTTACAAATATAGCTACACAGCTATAGAAGAATTCAGGAGAGTAGCCACAAATTTTAGAAGGTGGTACAAAAGTTTTTTTCTCGGAATTTATATGTATCGGAAGTTTTAGTAGCAAAAGACACGCAATTGTAGTGTTGAGCATAAATATATTATGTTATTTAGGAGCAACTATTAAATTTGAGAAAACCTTAAGTCGTGGAACTGATCAGAATGAACAAAAACGATATACAATTTATCAAAAATGATTAAAAGTCATTTGATCAGTTCAGCACCATTAGAAAATCTACCCAAATAATCACACTTATAATTTAAACAAAATTTTTTCAAAAAATTCCATCACAGGATGAAAATATAACTGTCTCAATGAAACAGCTCCACCAAACTTCTTAAGAATTATAAAATATTGCAAAACTTTGAAAATTATTTTCCTTATATTCGAATGTGATCTCAAATACATGTTGACTACTCAGACGTAATAAAATTAATGAAAACAATTGAATTTACAGTTTTCTTAATATTTTTAAATACGTATTTTAGTTTACTAGTTATTTGCGTGTTGATCCTCATTAGATGATGATTACAATGTGCTTCTTGGATGAAATTATTACAACACTTATGGTGCTTTTCATGATTTTGGAGATTTCTGTGTTTTCAAATTTATTTGATGTGGTAAATGATAATTTATTATTATAAAATGCTTATAGTAAGTGCAATAGCAGAATAAAATTAATAGTTAGAAATTAAGTGTTTTTTTTCAATCAACAGAAAATTGTAAAACACCTAATCAGTTGCTGATTGACTGCTAATGTACAATTTTTACACAATTAAAAAACAGCAAGCAACATAACAACATAACGAAAACATTCAAATATTCTATGTGAAAGCCGACACCTGAGCAAATACGAATACTATCGAATAAATTTACATTGATAACACCTAAAGTAATTGAATATGAATTATTAAAGGATGCAATATTTTGAATTTAAATGACAAAAGGCGCATTTTAAAAATTTAAAATTATTTTATACCTTTTTTACTATTTACTTTAATGAATCCCAAAATGTTAAATTTTCAACAAATTTTGTTTTTTTTCTCCATTTTTACCACAAAACCTCAGATTAATCAGAGATATATAGATTTTACTTCCACGTAATAAATCTTTGGACACTTCAAAATTTCAACTTATTTGTCTAATACGCCAAAATAATACAAACGCCTCATTAATCAATCAAAAAATGTTTATAAAACATAATACATCAAACAATCTCAGCTGATCTGATAACTCATGAATAATTTCATTCACGATCAACCTTAATCAGTTCTACACAACAATTCCAAGTGCAATGAAGTCAATCGGGGTATTTTCAATAATTTTCTTATCAGTTTCAATTTCTGCGATTCAGGTCAAGATGAAATGTTGGCCGAAAGAATTAATCGAAAATATCAGCTACGGTCATCTTTACTTAGCAACTGTTGATTTGTGTTGCTTGATAGTTGATACTTTTGATATGGATGGAGAGTTGGAGGTGGCAAATATGACTGGACTGTATAGAGAATATGAAGATATTTTGGTGTCATTAAGTTTTAACATTAGTTTTCCTGTGTTGCCTAAGAAAATGCTAAATGGAATTGGAAGAGTTGTTGCCAGAAATCGCGGATATCGTCTTAAAGGATTTGGAATTTTCGATCAAGTAGATTTAAAAATAATCAATAGAGAAAGCTTTGCAAATATGCCGGAACTGGAAGTGCTTAAAATTGTAAATAATCAAAAAGTTACAGGACTTTCGGGAGATGTTTTTGGGGATTTGTCTGTATTGCTGGAATTGAGACTAGATAGAAATAATATCAAAAAACTTCACGTAGATTTACTGAAAAGTTTGAGGCTATTGAAGTACTTTTCAGCAAGTGGAAACCCAATTGAAGTGATTGAGGAACAACTTTTCAGAAATAATAAAAATTTGACATCAATTGACTTTAGTGACACAAAAATTAAAAGAATTAATGTAGATTTTAAAAAAATATCAAGCATTGTCGACTTGAAAGTGAAAACTAATGGAACATGTCAAATTTTTAAGGACAAAACTATAAATATTGAGCAAATTCAAAACAATATTGTGGAATTTTGTAGGAACTAAGTATTTATGTATAATCAGTTTCAATTCTTCATTCATCATTGCAAGATGCAAAAAAAGTTCATTCTCGTAGTTTTCTTAATCAAATTTTGCAACTGCAGCAACATTGAAATTCCAATTAATTGTAATTGTGAATACAGGTCATCAACTTGCTACTCGACGACGATCATCAGCCATGAAATTGATGAGTCAATTAAATTTGTTTGTAAATATTGCAACTTATCATATATTGAGGAAGTTCAGCTGTCTTGGCTAACTGAGGGAATTAAAAGAAAACTTCATGAATTTGAAAATATAAAAATTTTAAAAATTACAAATTCTAATCTAGAAGATTCAAAAAAATATTATCAAAATTTTCCAAATTTAAAATTTCTTAATTTGCCTGGAAATAAAATCAAAAATTTAGCCAATTTTAGTGGAAAAATTGAGAAAATTTTCATCAATAATAATAAAATTGAAATTTTGAGGAAAAATAATTTTGAAAATTTAAAGAATTTAATATTTTTAAATGCAGAAGAAAATGGAATTTTTTATATTGCTGAAACAACATTTTTTGAGAATTTAGAACTTAAAATTTTAAATTTGAACAAAAATAATTTAACATTTCTAGAATTGGAAACTTTTCACAGAAATATAGAACTTAAAGAACTTCATTTAAATTGGAATCAAATAAAAAAGATAAATTCGAACTACTTTGTAAAAAATTTAAATCTTGAAGTTCTTCGACTTAGAGGAAATAAAATAAAAGTTATTAACAAAAATTTGTTCAACAAAAATATAAAACTTAACTGGATTGATTTGGCCGATAATGAAATTGTCTTAATAGAACCGAAAAGTTTTCAAAACCTAAATTTTGTGGATTTGAGATTTAATTTGTGTATAAATGAAGAATTTTTTATTAAATCGAAGAAAATTTTGCACAAGGAAAATTTAATTGCTAGGAATTGCAATATTTTTTATGCAATCTCAGCAGAAAATTTAGATTGGAGTTAAATTATATTTCAGAAAAAAATGGAATTCAAATATTAGATTTAAGTTTATATTCAAAAAATCTATTTTAAATCAGTTTTTGTTTCTGATGTTTCCAATTTTTAAATATTTTTTTTTTAAATTAAAATTTAAAAAAAAATGTACAATGTAAAACTTTCACAAGCCATGAATATAAGAGAAGAACCTACATTATCTGATAAATTTTAGTTTTTAAAAGATTTTTTTATAAATAATTTAAAATTAAATTCTAAATTCCCTTTTCAACCACAAACAAAGTTTCTATAAAGCCAAAAATTTCAGTTTCATTCCTTCAACAGTTACTCAAGTCACATGTCTATCATTCAAATCAGTTTTAAGATTTGCCAAAACGGGGCTGAAAACTTAGAAAATTTCAAAAACTGTATTCCTTTCTACCCACTATCCCCTCGCTAGTAGAACAAAAACAATCGGCAAAGTTTCTCAATTCGTCAGTGTGTAAACACGTCAACATTGAAAAAAGTTAAATTTAATTTTAAAAAATTTTATAAATGAAATTAAAATAAAATAAATTGAAAAGTAAAGAAAAATTCATCATGATGAGGCCATCAATCACGTCCATCCTTAGTATAGTATTTGTATGTTATATTTTCTACTCAATGTTGACATTTGCGACACTTTTTCGCCGACTTGAGTGTAGTGATAAGTTTAGATGCTATCAAAGTTTTTTGAACAAGAATCCAGAGCTTCAATTAGCGCTGTTTACAAGTCCTTCAATAAATCCAATATCGACGGAGGTGACGAAAATTGTTAACATTAGAAACTTTGATTATCAGGATGATTACAAAAAGTAAGTAGATTTAATTTTGGGTTGGGTCGAAGATGTAATGAGATGAAATTATGGATAATCTGGGTGCGTCTTTAATTATTATTTGAAATTCTCTTAATTAATTAACTTTTTCTTATTTTAGTACATTCCACATCGATATTCCTTTAAAAACTCGCCGTAACGGCACATTATACCTCTATGCAGCCATCGCACTTAATGATGGCTCGCTTGATTGGAAGGATTTTCAACGAGAAGGTCCAACAGTCATCCAGCGTGTCCCACTGACAACTTACATGATTCCAAAGGATGAATTATTCAACCTTTTAGAAGATAATCAAGCTGAGAAAAAATTAAAAAGTGCAAAAGATGCGGCAAAAAATTTGAAACCAAAAACTCATATAAAATCAAAAGTTTTTCTCACGATGTTGACTGATGTTGCATCGCTATCACCACAAGATGTTCAGAATGCACCGGAATTAGCCAGGATGACTCGAATGACAAGAACAAACGAATTCCTGCCAATGGTTCAAAGCAACATTCTCAAGGAGCGAGCACTTTACATGATCGAGGTCACCAAAAATGTGACTGAAATTGATTTGGAATTTAACTACTCTCCGGCATCAGTTGGAAAGTTTAGACTTATTGCTCATATCGATAATGCAATGAAACAATTGACTGGGTTAGGATTTACATCTAAAGACATTGACGAAGTTAAGGAGATTTTTGCAGACGCTAATTTGTATTTATTGTTAGGAACTGTATTTATTGGAAGTATTCATGTAAGTAAACCAAATCAATTATTTGGATTCTGAACTGCCTTAGTTGTATTATTATTATTATTTTATTGTATTATTATGATTAACACCATCACTGTTTTCAGACGCTCTTCGACTTTCTATCCTTCAAAAATGATGTAAACTTTTGGAGAAAGAAGAAAAACTATGCTGGATTGTCAGTTCGAACAACGATTTGGCGCGCATTTAGTACAATCATCATATTCTTATACCTAATGGATGAGAAATCTTCACTATTAATATTAGTGCCAACTGGTATAGGAGCACTGATTGAGCTTTGGAAATGCAAGAAAATCCTTCACATGGATATAAGTTTCAGAGGCTTCAAATTGCGATCAAATGTTGAGAATGAGAACAAAGAAATCACAAAGGCTGAGGAATTGACAAATGAAATTGACAAGCAGGGCATGAAATATTTAAGCTTTGTCCTATACCCACTCTGTTTAGGCTATGCTGTATATTCTTTAATCTATCATCCACACAAAAGTTGGTACAGCTGGACTTTACACTCCCTTGTTAATGGTGTCTATGCTTTTGGATTTTTGTTTATGTGTCCACAACTATTCATCAATTATAAGATGAAATCTGTCGCGGCACTTCCATGGCGTGCATTTATGTATAAAGCATTCAACACATTCATTGACGATGTCTTTGCATTTATTATCACAATGCCAACTTCTCATCGTGTTGCCTGCTTTAGGGATGATGTTATTTTCTTAATTTATCTGTATCAAAGATGGTTGTATCCAGTTGACAAGACTAGAATTGATATGGGATCTTCGATGGTGGACGATGATGAATATGAAGCAATAAATAACGAGGAAACTAAGGAAGAAGTAAAGGAGAGCAAAAAGGACAAATAAAACTTCTCTTTTTAGATTTTTGTGCACAATCTTTTACATTTGAAAATTAACAAAAAAATAATGAAAACTTAATTTTTTAATACAAAATCTGTAAAAATTTATCTGTGAATTATTTAAAATAAATTAATTTCTGTAAAAATATTTTTGTCAGCTCTGATTTTGAAGATTACATTTTAGTAGTTAATAAAAATTGCATTTTAAATTCAATTATCTACAAAGCAATATAATTAAAAATATTTTTTAAAGATTTAAAAAAATCAAAAAAATTAAAACTCATAAAAATTTAATTTTTCTAAAGCTTAAAAATAATTTTTAAATTTCTGCAATTTTTTCCATTAAATTTTATTTTTCCGTTTAATTTTTTTGTCAGATTTCAATTTTTACAGTTTACTAATTTAACAAATTTAGATATTTCAAAATATTTTCAAAAAGATTTCATTTTCTTTTTACGTTGATTCAAAATAAGAATTTAATTTGCAATTTTCTTCTCGTTTCATTTTTCATCATCACTATCCAGTGTCAAGTCAACGGTATCAGCATTTGGCTTAGCAGCTGTTCCAGTAGCAGATGCTGATGATTTTGAATTAGATTTTGGTAATTCTTCAGTCACGAGTTCCAAATCATCGGAAATGATTTCAACTTTCTGGACACTTTTAACTTGTTCCTTAGCTTCCTCTTTTATATCTAGTGTACTCCACTCACCGTCTTTGTGAAGTTGAATTTCATTGTCATCGAGACCAAGCTTTTGTGATCCAATGACTTCTTGGAAATATCCATCAATTACGAGATTCTCGTACAATGCTGGCTTGTCACAAACGGGACAATTCCATGTTGGCTTGCGCTCGTTCATTTGTAAGTAGAGTGATGCGTCAAAGCATTGGAGATGCATGCACGTTGAGGCACTTGAATTAGACATTAAAAGAGTTATTATATTGTTCATAATATTGTTTGAGTAAACTCACCGGCAAGGTGTTGTCATTCTCATTTTACCAAGTGGGCATATTAGAGAGACTCGCAGCATTGTTGTTGCAATCTCGCAATCTGCGTCTTCTTTCAACTTTTCTTTGATTAATCCGCGAGTATATTCTGATGGCTTGCTTCCTTTTGTCTTCATGCGCTGAAGCAAACAGTCTAAAATTGAGAATTTAGTTTGAATAAAATGGGTTTAATAAGAAGGGACAAAATGCGTACCTGATGTCAATTTTCGAACTAAATAACAAGATATGACAAAAGCTCTGTTGAATTCTGTCTGCCACTGAACATGAATTACTAAAAAAGATCACAATTAAAATCCTTCATTTTAAGGTTTGTTTAGGATCCATTCTTACCATTAGCGACTGTTGGAGAAATCTTAACATGTGGTGTAATATTAACAGGCCTTGGTGGTCGTCTTGGTTCGACTCCAGGTTTATTTGTTGCAATTGGATTCTGTAAAATAACAAAAAACAGAAATTAATCAATTAATTTAGATTAGTAATTTAAACTCAGCATAAATCAGGGTCTTCAAAAACTTACCGGCAACTGACATAATTTTCCATTAACTTTAACCTGAACATTTGGTGGAAAGCAGTCTTCTTGTTCGGATGTCGTTTCTAGCAAACAAAACCGAAGCTGAACTTGTATTAAATATTCTGGCTTTGCTGGATTCCGAACGTCTCGGTTCATAGCTGAGAGTATTTTGCAACAAAATTAGAAAATACAGATTATTGTGTTTTTTTAATCTAGATCAGTGGTGTTCAAACTTTTTTGTTTCATGACATACTTTTTAGTCAAAATTATTCCTCAGAATATCAAATTTTAAGAGTGTAACATTAATTTTCAAGCCCAGAACAGTAAAGTTTATAAAGACGAGTAAGATTTGTCTTAATCAGAACACAGAAATCTTGATGCTTTGCGTATCTGGATTTTTGAACATAATTACCATCTGAGTCCAACATGCTATTTATCTAGATAACTTTTGTACTAGATTATGTATGAACTCCTATTTTATGATGCTTACATTTTAATAACTCACCTATATCTGTAGCCTGTTGAGGAGTCAGGTGGAAGTAATAAGTTCCCTCCTGCTGCCTAGCCTGACTTGCGGGCATTAATGTCGATGGTTGCAGAAGCGTTCCAAGAACATCATAGAAAGCTAATCTCTTAAGTTTAACATCTGGTTGTATTGGAAAGCCTGATGTGATGAATGGAGCAATGTTGTGTGGTGCCTGGATGTTGAGTTTGGTAGAAAATTTTACGTTATTTTAAATTGAGGCACATTTTTAGTAATACTCACAAGTGGATTAGTATTGAATTGCTGTTGACCGTACATATTGGATACTTCGTTCTTTTCCGGTGTTTCTGATCTTGGACGGGCAAGTGCTTGTCTAAAATAGTTTATGGGAGAGCTTTTTAGGGAAAGTGTTAAATTTGTTATGAATTTTGAATTTTGATTTCTTAGATAATTGAAAATTATTGATGGACCAAAAATTTGAGATTTAAAACAATCTTTAAGAGTCCAATCGACAGATGTAGGACCTTTAAATTAGAATTGATCCACAAATGACCATTTTAGACCACAAACTCTGAATGACTATCAGAATCCTACACAAATTCTCAAAAACAATGACTGACCGCCAAGAAACTTTTCTTATTAAATTGTCCACAATTTCACAGACAAACAAAACATCCAAATACAAGCCTTCAGATCCCTCCTCAAATGTATTACTCACATTTTATCGAATGATTTTTCAACTTGTTTCCTAATTTCCTGTTTTTGAGTCTCACTAATTTCCCGTCCTTTCAGCAACTGTAAAACTCGTGCCTGTAGAGCATCCTTTCGTGAATTTTTTGGATATTTATAGACAGCTAGTATTGAATGCAAATCAATCACACGAAGAAATTCAATTTTTTTCTGCAAACAGAAAATTTTTATTAAGAACTTTTTTGGCTTAATTTTAGACGCTCACTTTTATGCTTTCGTCGTCTTTCTTCTCACTTTGCCTCGTTCTTTTCATACTATGCCCGAGATTTCATATAAAATTTATGGTGACTTTTTTATTTATTGGAAAAATAATGCCGAAATTTTAAGAATTTGTGTTTGTTTGTCTTTTTGATCTACACGCAAAGAATAATGTATTTTTTGTGACTTGGTCTACTACCTGTAGAAGTTGGCGGGTAGAAATGTTTTAAAACAGAAGCGACCGTTAATTTCACTGTCGATTTTGGAATGTAAAAAAATTTTGGTTTCTTGTAATTAAATTGATATTACTTAATTGTGAAACTTTTTAAAAGTTTTTTTAAATCAATTAAAATTTTATTGGATCCGCTCACGAATTTTTGGGGTTTTCTCGACTTAATTCTCAACATTTATGGTTGTCATTGAACATTTTCTTTATCCTGTTAACCTAATTAATCATTAAAGATATTTTTAGTCTTAATGGGACCTTAGCGGAGATAGCAGGATGCAAATAGAATATCTCAGATTTAGTAAGATCTTCTTGAACACTATTTGAGATTTTGGATTTGGAAGTGATTCCTAAATTACTTCAAAAATTACTTAAATTAAATTACATGTCAATTTATATATAATTGATCATCATGAAGTTAATACTTTACTCCTAAAGCTTCAAAGTCTCAAAAAAGGTAACATTTTGCTTATTTGAATATTTTTTAGACATTTTGACAATAATTGAAATTTTTAAACCCATTAAGCCACTTTTTGACATTCAATTTCATTTAAAACATTGATCTACAAACAAAAATTCAATATCAACTGCAAATTTAAATTTGAAATCAAATTTTCAAAGCAATGCTTCAAAAAAAATTTTTCATCAACCTCAGTGAGCATTGAAATATTTTGTAAACAAACGAGTGAAAAAAAATCATCTGATGTAATAAAGTGAAAGTTTAAGTTTATTATCAAAATTTCTAAATTAAACGATGAGGAAGCTTCTGATCAGTTTCTACAAAAAGACAGCACAAGTTGTCAATGAGCAACATTCAGTTTTATTTGGAAAATATCTTCTCTTGACCAATACAGTTTCAAGTGGATGTTTGATGTACGTTGGCGAATATTTTGCACAACGAATTGAAAAATCAAAATCGAAAAATATTAATGAAAGTGGATATGACAAGCAGAAAATGAGGCAGCTGACGGTTGTTGGATTGAGTCAGGGTCCATTGCATCATTACACGTACTTGTGGATGGAACGATTGTTGCCTGGAAATGCAAAATCGACTATTGTAAAGAAAATTATGAGTGATCAGGTGGGTGATTAAGAATAAGAAGAAATTGGCTATAAACTTTTTAATGCTTCCAAATTTATTTCGAATGTTTTTACATTTTCTCAAATTAAAATAATCAATTTTTGATAAATTTTCTTTTAGTTTATCGTATCTCCAGTGTTCATCCTCCATTACTTCTACACATCATATTTCCTGGAAGGACGAAAAGTCACAGAAACAAACGAGCTTTTAAAGGATAAATTTGTTAAAGTTTATGTCACCGACTGGCTTGTTTGGCCAGCAACACAATTCATAAATTTCCAATTTGTGCCGTTACAGTATCGAGTGCTTTATATTAATATGATCACGATGTTTTATAACATCTTCTTGTGTTATGTGAAAAATGAGCGGAAGCACTAATTAAAAATTTCTTGTGTTTGATTAAATTAAAATTTAGGTGCAATTGGTGTATTAACTTGTTATTTATTTTTTGGGTTGTAAAGATTTTTAAAGGCGAATAAAAGATATAAAAAATTGAATAAAATATGAATAATTCATAAATCTGATTCATTTTGTTTGCAGAGTAAAATTAAAATATCAGATAAGCTTTTAGATTTGTGTTGCAGCAAAAATATAAAATGGAACCATTACATATAAAGTTCGAAAGAACGATGTTTTGCGTTCAAGGAATAATAATAACAAATTTAGTTACTAGGTCACAGGGGCGTACCCTGCCTTCGCTTTTCTCATTGTTTCATACTTGTTAAATCTAACGTTACGAGAATGATTAGAGCTGTAGGAAGGGGGAGGGGGGTTTGGACCCCTCTTTAGGTTTGTCTATGCTAATCTTTTTAAAATTCCCTTTACACCTCAATCCCTTAATGGAAATAGGTTAACACCTAAAAAGTAGAACATCATGTGAATTGAATTACAAATAATTAAAACAAATAGCATCGTGCTTTATGGAAAAAAAATTTTTGATGACAGCATGATGATGTGTAAAAGATTCAAACTTGAAATTAAAAATTAATTACCGCTTTTATTAGTGACTTTGCGTATTTTTCTGTCACCACGTACTCTTGATTTTGTATAAATTCCAATGCATTTGCATAAATTATTTACATTTAGTACTGAAAATTCTTGTGAGATTGAGAAAGATTTAAAAACGTTGAAGCTACTTTTTAGAAAACCATACTTAAAATTAGAAATAACTTTCATTCAACTAGCTGCAGTCCAAAAATGGCAAAAGGATTACCAATTTTATCAGTTTTTATTTTAGCTATATTAATCGCCGCAATATCAGCATTGGTAAGTCGAGCAAGTTAGAAAAAATAACAAAAAAATCAAAATAAATTTTATTTAATTTTTTTAAAAAAAAATTAATTTTTTTTAATTAAGTTAAAAACTGGGGATTTTTAAGAATTCTTTGTTAAAAAAAGCACGAAAACTTTAAGAATATATTTTTAAAAATTTGCAAGATCTTAAACAATATTAAATTTTTGAAAGTTTATTAGTTTTTTTTGGATTTGAAATTTTTTAAAATTTTATATTCAACTTCAACTGATACAATAATTTTAATTACAGAATTTTAACATCACAAATCTCAGCAATTGCGCCGACATTCCCCTTGACTACACACAAGATGCTGAAATCGAAGTTGCTGATGGGTGAATCCATGAGTGCCAAAATTTTTCTCAACACGATTTTTTGTCAATTTTTCCTTAAATAACTTCTTTTAACTCCATATTATACATTTATTTTATGTGTTAATGTAATATCTACCCATGCAAATACAACATTATTAACTTAAATATGTCTAAAAAAAGATATCTCAAGAAAAGTGAAATTAATCGGTTAAGTTTACGAAAATCGTTTTCTAAACTTTCACTAATATTTCCTTAAATAAGGAATTTTAAGGTGCTAACTTGCACGATTCACATTGTATTTTGTCTGGGCTTTCATTTAATGCCTCATTTGTTTGCCTTACTGCTGTAATTAAGGAGAAATTTGAGAAAAACAAGCATTAATCGGTTAAATTTTGATCGATTGTTTTGTAATAATCGGTCAAACATTACATATTTTTCCAAAATTTAGTTAATTTAATGATGATTTAGAGTTATTAGCACATCAATTGATGAATAATAAGTCCTATTGAGTTTCAAGAAGTGATTAAATATTTATATTTAAGCAAAAAAACATTAAAAAAATTCGTGTTAAAAATTTTCAGTTCCGTTTACTCGTGGAATCACCCTGATGTAACTTATGAGGCAAATGAGAAAGGATTTGTAGACACTTTGCATGGAAAATATTTAGTTCATGTTCATCAAATTGATCATATTGACATAGAACTCTTAATTACATTTTATAAATGTCCTAAAGGTGCAGTTGGTCCATGCAAAGATAATCCAAAAGAATATATTGAACCAATCACTTGCAAGCGATTTTTAGAGGATAAAAGTGGACCTTGGTATGTTTTTGCTCCAGCTATGGACGACAAAAATATTTGTGCTCAACTTGTAGGAACGTATCAGTTCACAAAAGCTCATTTGAATGGAACTTACATTGAAAATTATATGGCAATTGAGGAAGGACACTACAGAATTAGAATGTTGAATCATGTTCCTGGAAGGGATATGGACATTAGAAACCTACGCGGCTGTGTTGAACTTGATTTTGATATTTTATAAAATAACTTTCAACTTTTGAATTGTTTGAAATTCCAACTTTTGAAAAATCTATTATTATTTAAAAATTGTTAGAAGGAAAACGATTCATTTGTAATCTATAAAGTATTCCAAGGATTACTCGTTTTTCATACGTTTTACGTTATATTTATAGTACATAGAATAAAGTCGACTTCTTAGAGTAGAAAAGCATTTAAAAAATAAATCATTTTTGCTATGTTTATATTCTCAATGAGATACTTAAAATATTCCACAATTCAGTTCTTATGTTGTGTGGAACCAGAGTTGGGGCCTGTGTGAAGTACGCCGGTCCATGTTTGAATTTCGAGCTGAAATTTTTCCTGTTTATCAACACTTTTGCGACACTTTTCGACAACTATTTAGTTTTTTTCGACACCCCATAGATTTGGAGATATAGAGGGGTCAATTTTGGGGTAAAAGACTGGCGTACTTCACGTTTTCGACTCCCGAGTATGGGATCGACAGAATTTTTTCTGCGGAATTTTTTCTGCGGAATTATTTCTGCAGAATTTTTTCTGCGGAATTTTTTCTGCGGAATTATTTCTGCAGAATTTTTTCTGCGGAATTATTTCTGCAGAATTTTTTCTGCGGAATTATTTCTGCAGAATTTTTTCTGCGGAATTATTTCTGCAGAATTTTTTCTACGGAATTATTTCTGCGGAATTATTTCTGCTAGAACTATTTCTGTCAAGTCATAAAACTTATTTTCCAACAACCAAAAAAATCAGATCAAAGTATATGTTTTAAACATTAAAAAAGCTGCAAAAAAATACTATATTCATACGATAAGTTAAAATCTAATATTGTGGAAAAATCATGATTTATTAAGCATTTAATTCATACATTTTACGGAGTTTCTGGATCACAAAAATCACGATTTGCTGGTGGAGTAATCGATCGAGAATGAACTGCAGAAGGTTCAGCCTGTTCTTCCTTTACAGGATTGAAATTCTTGTCGACAACATCACAACATATTCTTCTAACACGATGCGCAAGATACGATGTCATCGTATTTTCACCAGTAAGACTTGGTCGTTGTTCTCCTGTATCTGGAATAGTTTCGATGGCACGGGCTATCTCTAGTTTCACAAAAAGTTCCATTCCTGCTTTAACTCGCTGTTCTTCATCCTTTTTCTCCTTTCTATTAATTTTCTGGCGTTGTTTTTTAAATTTATTTTTATACCAATTCGGTCCTCTTTTTGGAGGATTATCTTTCTCTTCTTTATCATTCGTCATATTAGTTTCTACTACAAATGACTAATTTCAAGAAAAAGTTTAATAAACTTTGTTTTTTTAACAAATTCAATTTGCTTACCTTTCTGCGCTGATTATTTGAGAAGAAATGAAAAGTATTTGTTTACATTACAGTTTAATCCACGTCTTTCAAGTAAAACATTAACTTTAATTTTCTTATTTTAAACATTTTGATATACTTAGAGTCATTTTAATTCCAAACTTATGTTCATTTTCTAATGTAAATTTATGATTAGTTTGAGTACAATTAAAAGATAAATTCTTAGAAACAAATAATTTTGATACTTTAAACATTCTGTATTTTTCCCACAGTGTGGAAATCTCAGTGTCCAAACTTTGAATTTTATTTGACCGTTGGAAGATGTAAACAAATCATAATAAAAAAAGCTATGAAAATTAAAATGATTATACAATAAAACAATGCCAAAATAATTAAAATCATCGATGCAATGCAATTACAGATGCAATTTGTCGATTTTTTTTATTGTTATTGTTGGTATCGAAGAAAACCAAGTGTAAATGAGATAAAAGCAGTCAGTTTTAATGGCGTTGAAATAGATAATCCAAAACTTTTAAGAAACAGTTTAAATAATTTTTTTATTGAATCAGTTAAGAAACTAGTTGCTGATAATGAAATATCCAAGAAATCTGACTATAATGACAAAATTGTAACACCTCAATTGCTAAGATCAATTACTCAAATAAGTCGACTTAATAAAAAAAAAGAAAAATTTTGATGATTATGTTTATGGTGAAAATATTGTAGACATGATTAGCTATGAGCCACTGGAAGATAATTTTTTGCGAGCAATAAATGAGCTAATAATCAATAGTGAAATGCCTAAATCACTAAAAATTTCAGTTATTTCTCCAATACCTAAAATAGACAATCCCCAAAGGCCCGAAGACATCCCCCCGGTGAATAACCTACCTTGTATCGACAAGCTAATGGAATCAATAGTATTAGACCAAATGAATGAATTTCTTGAGCTTAATAAGATTATATCTGACACACAGCATGGTTTTCGTGCAAGTCACAGCACTGTGTCAGCACTAATCAACCTGATTGATAATATTGTTCAGAGCTTTGAGAAAAACAAAATTGTGTAAACAATTTTTCTTGATTTCAAAAGAGCATTCGAAACTATTGATAGAAAAATTCTTATTGATAAGTTGAAAAAATACAATTTTGGTATTGAAACAATTGAATGGTTCAAAAGTTTTCTGTCACATAGAAAACAAGTTGTTAAAATTAATGGTGAATATAGTGATGAAATTGATGTTGATTTAGGAGTCCCACAAGGCTCCAAAATTGCTAATATGCTGTTCATTTTGTATGTAAATGATTTAGTCAACCATTTGAGTGATTATAGTGTCATAATGTACGCAGATGATACATCAATCTCTGCCGTTTGTAGTATCATAATTGAAGCAGCTGAGATAATGAACAATGTCTTGAAAACTGTTTCTGACTGGCTCAAATTTAATAGAATAGCACTAACCATAAGTAAATGTAAACATATGGTTTTTGAAAACAAGTCGAAGAAAAATATATTGGGAGATCATAAGATCGAAATTGATGGTATTCTAATTAAAAAAGTAATCCAAATTAAATATTTGGGGGTAACTGTAGATAAAAAATTGAATTTTGATAAAAATTCGGAAAATATTGTTGAAAAACTAAATAAAAAATTAGGCTTTCTTAGAAGACAAGTAAGTAAAATGGATGAAGCGAGTAGAATACTATATTACAAGTCACTAGTCCAACCCCACCTTGACTACTGTTAATTTTTGTTGAATATGTCTGATAAAAGCTTTTTGGATTCGTTTCAAAAAATTCAAAATAAATTTATTAGGGCAATTAAAATGAAAAATAGAATGGAAAACCATGAATTAGTTAGAAAAGAAATGAATATTGTGAATATTTCAACTAGATTATATATTATTGTAATGAAAAGCTTTGATAGAATTAAAAGCATAAATCTTCAGCCATTTTGTTTCGTGTAGGGTTTCGTGTCAATATAAATTTATAAATTTTTAAAATTTTCCGATACTTGCAAAAGTATAAATTGTGATCATGCTCCATCAAAGCATAGCGATCTTGAACACTTACATCGACTTTTACATAATGATCAAAACTTTCATCGATCGTAAAATCAATTATTTTTTTAACAAACTGATCAACTAGTCTATCTTGAGTCTATCGAAAAAAATGACTGTAATAATTTTATATTAATGATTCAGAATGATCGTTATCTTAAAGAGCTTTGGAATAATCGATATTAAAAGTGAGTTAAATCAAAACACATGTTTTTGAGTGAACACACGATTTTTTTTCTGAAACATGTAATTTATAATTTTGAAATGAAACAAAAATACAATTTTTAATTTTGCATAATTATTTTTATTTGATGACTTCTTCTTGTGTTCTAATATATTTCAATATAATTTTTTAGATATATTTTAGGTATATAATAATGTTTAGGATTAATTATTTTTAGAAGTTCGACGGCGAGAGTAACGACCACGTGAAGTAATTTCAGAACGACTGTCAATGGCACGTTTTTTTGCTGCACGAGCACGAGCTGATAAGTTTTTATCATGTCCAGTCGATCCTTCAGCACCAATCAATCCGTCAGCAACAATCGATCCTTCAGCACCAGTCGATCCTTCAGCACCAGTCGATCCTTCAGCACCAGTCGATCCTTCAGCAGCACCTGTCGATCCTTCAGCACCAGTCGATCCTTCAGCACCAGTCGATCCTTCAGCACCAGTCGGTCCATTGGAACCAGTCGGTCCATCAGCAACAATCAATCCATCAGCAACAATCAATCCGTCAGCACCAGTCGATCCGTCAGCAACTTCGTCAGCATCTTCATTCTGTGTATTATTTTCAGTTGGCAGTGCATTAAATACATTCATCCATTCTCGTGCTAAAAATGCACTGACTTCGATTTTTTTCGAATTGGCGGCATTCATTGGATTCTCTGCCAAGACACATTCATCAAACGATTCGCGTATAACCTCAAGAATTTTTAATGTAGCTTCCGAAAACTTTGAATTCAAATCACTACAAGGACTTCGAAATTGGAGCAAATGAAGCTGTATTTCGGCCCTATTCAACGCATCCTTACATTCATCACATTTGACTATCCAATAAAATGTAAGCTCCTGATCAACTTTATGCTTTTCATAATCATATAATATCGGCATTTTTTGTAAGGTAGATTCATGATTACAACTTATGTAGCAACGCATGGTTTTACCGGATTTATGGAATCCTTCGTCAATGTTAAATTTCATATCAACTCCAGGAATGGCATGTAATTTCTGCAGTAATAAGTCATTGTATATCAACTTTCCTTCAACATGACGATGATTCTTTGCGTGTAAATGAATTTTAGGGGGATCGATATTCACAATTGATCGAAGTCCAACTTCTTCAGCACTAAACAATATTTCTACTGTCTTATACATTTTGCTATATTAAAATTAAAAAAGGATTATTAATTAAAAATAACTTACAACGTTCAATCTTTAGGTAAAAAAAATTTTTGCACTGGGAACTAGTTATTGTAGCTTTTTCAAGCTACTCTAACAGGTTCCCTCTCAAATGATTATGAAAATCATTTGAAAGCCCAAAGAAAGAAGCTTTAATTTGATGAACAATTCCAAGTCCAAAATTTTGTAAAAAATTGGACATAGCTTCCGCGTATCTAAAGAATTTATGCACTGGGAACTAGTTATTGTAGCTTTTTCAAGCTACTCTAACAGGTTCCCTCTCAAATGATTATGAAAATCATTTGAAAGCCCAAAGAAAGAAGATTTAATTTGATGAACAATTCCAAGTCCAAAATTTTGAAAAAATTTGGACATAGCTTCCGCGTATCTAAAGAATTCATGCACTGGGAACTAGTTATTGTAGCTTTTTCAAGCTACTCTAACAGGTTCCCTCTCAAATGATTATGAAAATCATTTGAAAGCCCAAAGAAAGAAGATTTAATTTAATTAATAATAATTACCTTGCTGAACCGAGAAATATTATGATGTAAATACAAGAGTTCGGAGATTTTTTTCATTTGTTCAGTGAACGTTCTTGAATAATAAATTGTTTAATTATTCAATTATGTATGTCTTTAGATGATTTCGTGGCAACGAATTTGAAAACAAAGATATTTAAGCTGTTTTATATCACAAATAATTGATGAAAACTTTATTGATTAAGTTAACCTAATAGTAAAAGCACACTTGAGTGACAATGGATTTACATTTTTTTGTGGACTCTTTTTTGAATTTTTTAAAAACGTTAAATTAAATTAATTTTTAAAGTTTGTTTTATTCTTTAAATATAATTGAAACTTAATATTTACGGCATTCAAATCATAATTTTTTTTATGCATGTATATTTAATGTTCTATTCTAGATAACTTTAGTGAAAAATCTAACATAACTAAGCAATTTATTATTCAAGAACGTTCACTGAACAAATTAAAAAAAATCTCTGAACTCTTGTATTTACATCATAATATTTCTCGGTTCAGCAAGGTAATTATTATTAATTAAATTAAATCTTCTTTCTTTGGGCTTTCAAATGATTTTCATAATCATTTGAGAGGGAACCTGTTAGAGTAGTTTGAAAAAGCTACAATAACTAGTTCCCAGTGCATAAATTCTTTAGATACGCGGAAGCTATGTCCAAATTTTTACAAAATTTTGGACTTGGAATTGTTCATCAAATTAAATCTCCTTTCTTTGGGCTTTCAAATGATTTTCATAATCATTTGAGAGGGAACCTGTTAGAGTAGCTTGAAAAAGCTACAATAACTAGTTCCCAGTGCATAAATTCTTTAGATACGCGGAAGCTATGTCCAATTTTTTACAAAATTTTGGACTTGAATTCTTTTTACAATATTCTTTATTCTTTGTGCTTTCAAATGATTTTGTTGACATCACTTTATATAATTTTAAGGAATACTTCTTTTTTAAACAAATATCATTTGCTATTGTATTTATAGAGCTCATAAATGGATGATAACTTCGTTATTGTTGACCTGAAGGAAGGTCGAACATGCAAACATTTTTATTTTGATGGTGATGAATGCCTGTATAAGAAAGATCGAGAAAGGAAAGGAACAAAATATTTTAAATGTATTGAAAAGAATTGTAAATGTCGAGCAAAGATGTCTGGAAATTTAATGGAGCGAACAAATGATAAAGTCTTTCATAACCATGAGAATCATAAACACAAATTTGAATTCGAAGTGTCCTTTAGTAAATTAAAAGTTGAAGTGGCAAATAATTCTCGTTCGGTCCAATCATTGCATAAGGAATCAATTCGAAAATTAAGCTTACAGGCATCTGGAATGATGGAGTGGGAGAATGTTAGACATACCTTGCAGAGAATTCGTCGTGATTTGATGCCTTCATGCTCAAATTTGGAAAAAATGATTGACTTGCTAGAAACTGATGATAATGTTTACAAAAGCTTTGGAATGCTACGTGATGATGCATTCTATCAAGGTACAGTTGACGAAAAAATGCCTGTCTTTGCGAATTTAGAACTTATTGCAGAACTTGGAGAGCAAATTGAAATTTTTGTTGATGCAACATTTGGTGTTACTCCTTTCCATACTCATCAATTACTTGTGATTTTAGCAGAACTTAATGGTTACCCAAGACCGATTGCTTATGCTGTGATGACAGCACGTTCCGAAAAACAGTATTTTAAAGTGTTCCAACATTTGCGTGATGCAATTCTACCTTTTGATGGCATTAATCGAATACCAATTGCAGCTACAACTGATTTTGAGAAAGCGATGAGACGAGCACTTGTTAAAACTTGGCCTAATATTCAGTGTTTTGGTTGTAACTTTCACTTTTGCCAAGCACTTCGACGATATGCAAGATCATTAGGGGGTCTATCAAGGAAATTAGATAATTATGAACTTCATCATACTGTTCTTATGATGTTTATGCGGCTGAGCTTACTACCTTTAAATAGAATCGACACCGGTTTAAAAGCATTACAAAGTTATATAAAGTCTTCGCCGGTCTTGAGAAGAGATTTCAAAGAGTTTCTAATTTATTTCCAAAAAACGTGGATAAAACGTTTTCCCAAAATTGAGTGGTGTGTGTCTGATCGTACTCGTCGAACAAACAACAATCTTGAGGGCTACAACCGTTTTATTAAACAATCAATTGGATTAAATCCTTCTCCATGGATGTTTTTGCAAGAGCTTTTGGATTTAGCATACAATGCAAGCTCAAAGTATCAGTCAGATGTGCAAAAAGAAAGACAGGCACCTTCTGATCGAAGTAGACTTACTGTTCCTTTAAAAAATGCGTTAAGTAAGCTCGAAAATGGTCAAATAACAGAACTTGGATTTTTAAAACAGATGTCATACGCAAATAATACCGAAGATATCTTTTTTTTGTAAATTTAAATAATATTCACTGTCCTTTACATTTATACTTACATTAACATAATTCTAAACTTGCATCCATTCTGAAGTCTTTAATAAACATTGTTATTAACTTTAAATTATATTTATTGTAAAATTATTATAGGTACAAAATTATATGCAAATCTTTAAATAATACCTTATACAAGGATTATGAGCTTCCATTTAAAGATTTTAATCTGCGGGAGCCTTGTAAAAATCAAATAATTCTGCAGAAATAATTCCGCAGAAATAATTCCGCAGAAATAATTCCGCAGAAAAATTTCTGTAGAAAAAATTCCGCAGAAATAATTCCGCAGAAAAAATTCCGCAGAAAAAATTCTGCAGAAATAATTCCGCAGAAAAAATTCTGCAGAAATATTTCCGCAGAAATAATTCCGCAGAAAAAATTCTGTCGACCCCATGCACTGCACCCCACGTTTTCTGCCGGGCTAATTTCTTAAACCAAACTTTTATAGACATGTTATATATCAAAATTATAGTACTTTTTTCGACACTTTTCGACACGTAAAAAGTTTTTGGAATTGATCATTCCTTGTTGAGTTATGGTTTGTCAAAGTTCTGCCTGTGGACCAAAAATCTACTTTTGCTATAATTGTCCATTTGTAATAAAATTTATATCAAAACACATCTACTTTTCGTGACTAATCTGAATCTGTAAAAAATTTCTCAATCCGATTATCTGGTGCCAAGTTATGGCTAGTCAAATAACCTCTCAGGTAGTTAAGGTCCATTTGGAAGATTTTTTCTCGACATTTCTCGACAAAATTTAATTCTAATACTTTTTATCACTTTTCTACAGTAAAT
The DNA here is from genome assembly GCA_963573255.1 of Chironomus tentans. NCBI lineage: Eukaryota > Metazoa > Arthropoda > Insecta > Diptera > Chironomidae > Chironomus > Chironomus tentans. The sequence continues at coordinate 21,668,353 of OY754305.1, read as the reverse complement.
TTGTCTCATAGATCCAAATCTGAAAAAAAAATCATTTTGACATTCGTGTGCTCAGTTATGGCTGGTCTAGTGACCTGCTAGGCAACCAAGGTCCTTCAGAATTTTTTTCTCGATAAAAAATTAGAATGTGAATAAAATTTTAAAATTAACTTCCACGCAAAAGCGTGTAAGTTATTAGTTTCGTCAAAAACACACTTTTTTTATTACGGTATTAAGACTTCTTATTAAAAAAATTCTAATGATGCCAAAAGTTGTGTATCGCGAGGCTGCATTTTTCTGTATATAAATTTTTTACACTAAGTATCATCTAAGGGTCCAAAACCTCGAAAAACGTGTTTTTTAGGGTCCACAAATTTGGTAATCAGGGTCACAGCCGAGCCATGTGCATATGGAAATTTGATTTTTTTGCCATTTGGTCACACATATCAAGCAATTAGGGGAATGGAAAGTCATTTTAGGAAATTTTGAAATTTTCAGTGATTTTAAGGCTGTCAAAGTTGAAAAACCTAGGAAAAATTACACTTTTCTTCAAACGCCTGACGACCCAGGGTTTTTTTCAAACTGGATATTACTTTGTATAATATCTTATAGTACTCTTCATATCGTTTACAAAAATACCCCACATGACTATGTTTGGACTTAATCTTGAGATTCTACAGCACTTTGAAAATCGAAAAAAATGGATTTTTTAAAAAAAAAAATTGAATTATCATAAAGGCTCTAGATGATTACTGGATCTTATTTTTATGGACATAGAGGCTCTGGATGGTAGCTGGATCTTATTTTTATTGGATATAGAGGCTCTGGGTGATAACTGGATCTTATTTTTATGGACATAGAGGCTCTGGATGGTAACTGGATCTTATTTTTATCGGATATAGAGGCTCTGGGTGATAACTGGACCTTATTTTTATGGACATAGAGGCTCTGTATGATAACTGGATCTTATTTTCATGGACTTGGATGTTTACTGGATCTTACATAAACGGAAATAGAGGCTCTGCATGATTACTGGATCTCATTTTTATTGAACATTTTGAACTATTAATACTTTTTGAGTGCAAATTTGGGCATAAAAAATATTGATCCACTGTGCATCAATATCAATTATTGGTTAAAATCATTACCATAAAATTTGTTAATTTTACTAATTATTTAGTTATTTTTTAACAAAAATTTTTTTTTTGAGTTAACCAGAAATGTTAATTTTAACCAAATATGTTGTAAACGCTATTTTATCGATTTTTTGGCTAAAATTTGCATACAAATAGTTAAAGTTTGGTAAAATTATTTCTATGAGTATAAGTTTGCAGTCGCGCAAACGAAACTTACGGCCTATAGATATAAGTAAGATATAAATATTTGAATTTTATACGGTATTAATACTTCTGTTTTAAAAAAATCTAATGATGCCAAAGTTGTGTATCACAAGTCTGCATTTTTCTGTTTATAAATTTTTTGGATTAAGTATCATCTAAGGGTTCAAAACTTCAAAAAACGAGTATTTTGTGGTCCAAAAATTTTTATTGATAATAATTAGTTTGGACGAAAACCGGATTAGGTTTATGGTATAATATTGGATATTGTTAAAACTAAAAGATCTTTTAGGGTAAATTCACGAAAGATTTTTTCCAGTAGATTTACTTTTTCATAAAATTCTTCAAAACTATTTGATATTTACATTCGTTTTGTTATTTGATGTATAAAATAAGTCTTCAGCTATCATTCTGTACTTAATTTAGTTAAAATGAAGCTTTAATTAAAGAATTATTGAAGTTTTAAAATATTTTAGAAATAATTTTCCAAAAACTGTGGTTTTTCAAATTCTTTTTTCTAACTAAATACAAATATCATATTTAATCTAAAACAAGACAGTGTGGATTGTAATATTTGTTTATACTCAAATCTAACATAAGAGAGCGTGGAAGTTTCTGGAGTGATCTGTACGTCGTAATTTTTCCTACTATTTTCACCATTTTCCAAAATTTTCTTCAATTTTCATGAATTTCCATTATTTTCCATCAATTTCTACCAATTTTCATCATTTTCTAACATTTTCCATCATTTCCCAATTTTTTTTCAAAATTTGTATTTTTACCAGTGGCGTAGCCTGGGTGGATGTGAGGATTTCTATCCCCCCCCCCCCCTTCGAAAAAATTGGCCCAAATAAAAAATTGTTTAAATTTGTTAGAGTTTTTAAACTGAAAAAAATATTTTTCACCGCTTCCAAAAATTCTGGCTACGCCTCTGCTTTTTTACGGTAACTTATCTTTTGAAAATGACTTAGAACAAATAAAAACTGAACAATTAACTTAATTAAAAAATATCACATTTAAATTGCAATGTCACGTTTTATTAATAAAAATTCAACAAACCACAGATAAGTAAACATATTAAATTATTTAGATCATTATTATTTAGCTTATCCAACCTGATTTGAAATCAAGCTTTTATCTAAAAAATATACATTGGTTATCAGCAACCGATAGAAACTTTTACAACTACAGAAAGAAATATTTTCACGATCTTCACAATGATAATAAAAACTCGATAATAACAAAATCCATTTTAGTCGGAAAGAAAACTTAAACGTGCAAAGAACGCTGCTAATTCACCTAAAGTCTGATTAGGAGAAAAATACATTTAATTTTTTAATTGTTATCTGAGTTTGTTTGACAGTTTTTATAATAGGGTGCACCACTTGAATATAAGATTTAACTTTAATTTCACTGCTACAATTTTTTTAAAAGTTTTTTTGCTAATATTTTTTTCTATTTTGTAATGATTCATGAGTTAAGCTGTGATAAAAGAATTGAATAACTAGTCATAAGATTGCTAGAAGTAGCTGAAATAGAAATATTAAAATAATATATTAAAGTAAGTAAGAAAACTTTTCCAAAAAATATTCTTATTCATTTGAGGCAATATCTGCATATTTTTAAATGTATACTTGAAACATAAAACAACTTTAGGAGGTGACTGAATTAAAAATCACAAGCAAACCGAGGAATTTTTTTAAAATTTCGAATTTCGAAATATTTGTAAAATTAACCTTTATAAAAGATTAAAATGAAGTTTTATGTAAAATTATTCAATTTTACCGCTGCTTCGGAATCATATAAATAAGCCCCGGATTTACACTAAAATTCTAATCACAAATTTATTTTGCAAACGCCAGAGATTTTATTGTTATTTTGTCACCTTTTGTATTATTTTCTAATCATGTCATAAATACCTAAAAAATGAATGACCATAAATAAAATTTCTAACAAAAATATTTTATAAAGGTGAAACCTAAATTTTATCAAAAACTTTTCAAATCACTTTATCAATATTTTTATATTGAATTGTCTAGTTTGAGCTTATCAAACAAGCTATATAACATTACAGGTGATATGCCTATTTCCGTTGATTCCTTTTAAAACACTTTAATATTTCTTTTATTGTAGTTCACGAATTTATCATCAGTTAAGCTGGGTAGTGTAGTCTACTGTTTTTCAATTATTAGTAATTAAATTTAATTGCGAAATTTATTATTTGCAGAATAGCTGCGGTAGTTTGGGATTTTTTGTGACAGTGATGGGAGAAAATTTGTTTGGTTTCCACTAAGCTAATCTAGTCTTGAATATATTATTAGTTGTAATTATATTTCTGATTTTGGTCGGAACTGCAATTTTTATTATTTCTCTTCCACAAGTGAGATAGACACTTGGTGTTCACACCCTCTCACTATTATAAACCGAGATCAGTAATAGTGCAACCTACAATAGGATAATCTATTTTAGCGAAATATTCTGCTAGATTTTATATCTCTAACCCCAGGAGCCAGTGGCGTAGCCAGATTTTTTTTGAGAGGGGGCCCAGGAGCGTATCCAAATCATGACACTTTTGCCTTTTTTTGGAAAAATGTAGTGGTTTGACCCCCCGCCTGTATACGCCCCTGTCTAACCCTTCTCACCATAACAAAATATTTACTTTAATATTTTCTAATTGTATTTTTTAGAAAGTAAAATGGAGCGAAGTTATTTGCAATAAGTGAAAACTGATTTAACATCCAACTTTTCAAAAAGAGTTTGATTCAACGGGGCTGGATAAAATCACCGAAAAAAATTAAGTCCACAACACAAATAGATAAAAAGTCCGAAAAAATGAGAAATCATTGGGAGATAATAAGTCCACTTACAAAATTTATAGTTTCTCAGGAGGCCTTATTATTTGCACGTGAAAATAATAAGCCCACTTGGAATAAGTTACTATTTCAGGTGAAATAATTATATTCACGTGTGTATAAAAATACCACTTACAATTGTATGTGGGTATTTTATCTTCACGTGTAGTTAATAAATCCGACTATATTTTTAAATCCGAACTTAATAACTCACAGTGAGATAATAAGACCACTTAGAATCATTAGTGGATTTATTATCTCACAGGAAGATATTTATTCCACCTTCATTTCTTAGTGGACTTATTATCTTTTTGTAAAAACTATAAATTGACATTAATTAACATCAAAAAATTTACATTCTTTACAAAAAAAGTTTAATCAGGTTAAGAAAAAATTTAAAACTTCGGGGCCGTTAACTTATTAGTGTGCTTTCCCGATGTCTCGGTCTCGACAAATTTTCGAGATCAAGACATAAATTAAAACTCAAATATCTTTAAGTTTGGTCTCGATGTCTCGATATCTCGAATTTGTCGAGATCGAGAAAGCATACTTATTACGTAACGCAAAAAATCGACTTTTTAGACCCCCCTCCCCCCTTTCACAAACTGTCACAAATTTTTAACCCCTGCCTTCCCCCTTTTAAAAGTAACACAATAAAATATTATTGAGAAAACTAACGGGGGACAACGCAAAATATAACGATCAAATTTTTCGAAACATGTTAACTGAGATGAAAATTTTCAAGTACTCCAAAAAATTTTACAAAAAAATTGTCGAAAATTGGAATTTTCAACTCAGTTAACATGTTTCGAAAATTTTATCATTACATTTTGCATTGTCCCTCCACTGGAGGAAGCAATAAAAAAGTTAAAAATTCGAACGAATTTTTTTTAAACCCTCAAGCTTTCAAGTCTTCAAAATTTGAAAGAAAATAAGTTTTTTAAAATGTATTTTTAACAAAAAATACGAATTTATTATTATGGACTCATATTTTGACGGATTTTGCCTATATTTTATCGAAAATTTCAAAACATAATTCATTAATTGAGAACGTAACAAATTCTCGAACCCCTCCCTGTAATAATGTGTCACATTTTCTCAAACCCCCCTCCCCCCTGAAAGCGTTACGTAATAAGTGAACGACCCCTTCTCATTTTTCCATAAAAATTGCAAATTTTTTAAGACAGATATTTTTTTAAAAAAAATAGTAAAAATATTTAATCCGTTCTAAATTGGAATATCCTAGATATAACAAGAATAGTGTATCTCTATATTTTTCAAACCCGTAAATTTTGACAAAATTAAACAAATTTTTCAAAAAATAAATAAATTTTTAAGAAATAATCTTTTGAAAACTCTAAGAAGTACTCTAATAGACAACTTTACCAAAAAAATTATTTAACTTTCAAAACCCATTAAAATTTTACCACAAAGTACTCATATTTAATTAATTTTTCAAAAAAAATCGTATTTTTTCAAAAGTTGGTTCTATTTCCTGAATTTTCTTAACCTGATTAAACTTTTTTTTTTATAAAAAATGTAAATTTTTTGATGTTAATTAATGTCAATTAATAGTTTTTACAAAAAGATAATAAGTCCACTAAGAAATGTAGGTGGAATAAATATCTTCCTGTGGGATAATAAATCCACTAAGGATTCTAAGTGGTCTTATTATCTCACTGTGAGTTATTAAGTTCGGATTTAAAAATATAGTCGGATTTATTAACTACACGTGAAGATAAAATACCCACATACAATTGTAAGCGGTATTTTTATACACACGTGAATATAATTATTTCACCTGAAATAGTAACTTATTCCAAGTGGGCTTATTATTTTCACGTGCAAATAATAAGGCCACCTGAGAAACTATAAATTTTTTATTATCTCCCTATGATTTCTCATTTTTTCGGACTTTTTATCTATTTGTGTTGTAGACTTAATTTTTTTCGGTGTTTTTATCCATCATCGATTCAACATTTCAAACCTCAAAAAATTTCTAGTCTTCAAATATCTGCAATCATGCAATCAATCAATTTCGCTAATTCAAAGCCATTTATCCTCGCATTTGCAATTGGTATCTCAATCTACCTCATCTACATCTACACAACCTTAATAAGCCCAGCTCAAACACATCTCGAGCACTATGACCTTACTGGTTTGATGGACTTCCGAGAAAATAGAATTATAGCCCAAAAAAATGAGCTTTTGAAGATCATAACGAATAAACAATGCGGACGGTTTCCAATGCTGACAGACATGAATGTAAGTGACATAAATTGGCAGGTGACAAGTACAACAAATGGTACCTTTTATTTTCTAAATGCTTATTTTGATGATCGTGAAGCATTGAAAAACAATTCCGTAGTTAGAATCCTTGCATTAATCAACAAAATTGACGTTTCTCTCAAAGCTTATTGTCAGTTTTGGTTCGATGGAATGGACAAGCCGATTCCAGTTCAAATACAACAATATTTAATGATTTGGCCGAAATATTGGGGAACAAATGACAAAGGTGCGGGTCCGTATTTGATTACATGCCCAAATCCACTCTCAAATGTCAGCTTAGTTCCACAATTTGTCTCATTTGTTGAACATGAATGTGCAAATGCCAACAATATTCTCGAGATACGAAACAAAAGACCCAAAAATGGACATAAAGAAAAATTTTTAGTCAGTGTGAAATGTTTGGACTTTCAAAATGACATTTCATTACTTTTAGTCGAATGGTGCGAAATTCTCAAAATTTTAGGTGTTAACAAAGTCGAAATCTACATCGTCAATGCACATCCGAATGTCATTCGAGTACTGAAAATGTATCAGGCTGAAAAATTTGTAACATTAAAATTTCTGAAATTTCCTCACGAACTTCCAAACAAATTGTCACAAAGTTGGATCCAATGGACACAGAATGACTTGGTTCCATATCATGATTCATTTTATGAGAATTTATATCTATATGAGTACATGATACCCATGGATGTTGATGAATTTATAATTCCTAGACATGCTGAGGATCGAACATGGGCCGATCTCATAACTCGAACAATTGAGAAGTCAAAAATTAAAAATGATAATTTTGATGCATTTCCGACTATGAACATGTATTTTGTTCTAAAGTCCATCCACGAAAATGAAACGATTCCTGGAATCCCGAAGAATTTAAGATTTTTGTCAAATATTTATCGAGCCGCAAATTTTACTCCGAATGGTGGAAATGCCAAAACTTTTATGAGAACGGACAGAATTGTGACTGTTCACAACCATTTTCCATTTTCATGCTTCGACACTGGATATTGCAAGTTATTTGATGTTCAGCCAGCAGATGGACACTTGGCTCACTACAGAACTGATTGTGATAATCCAGAATGTAAACTTGCAAAGCCAAATCCAACAAAGGACACAACACTGTGGAAGTATAAATATGAAGTTTTAGAAAATGTAAAAGCGGCATTGAAAAGACTAAAAGAATTTAAAACTGATATTGATAGTGAACCACTGGATATAAAACTTAAATAAGTCTTAAGGTGATTTTGGGTCATTTATAAATGATCTCCCAAATGTTTTTAAGATGCCCGGCCAAATTAATTTTTGTTATGCATTTAATTTGATTTTAAGCAAGACGTTATTCAATAAAATAAATTAGAAATTTAACTAAGGTTAATATGTAATAGAATTTTGTTTTTTGATTTAATTAAACTTTCAGAATGAAATACTATATTTTAATGGGCATGATATATTTCTTGAATGAACTATATAGGCAATAAATGATAAGAAAAGAGGAAAATTTTATTTTAAATAAAATTTCATATTTAATTTCAATTTTAAGATGTCTTCTAAAAATATCCCGAAGCACATCCGCAACGTCGAGCTGTGAGTTCTTACTGATATGTCCCGAAGCACTGATCTTCCCAAAAATTGTAATATCCCTTATTAGGAAGCTTCACACAACCATTTGGATTCAAAAATTAAGCATATAGTCTGTAAAACATCTGTAAAACAATTTGATTCAGGCTATCCTTGAAAAAGTTGTCAAAAATTCTGCTTTCTTATAAAAGGTGCCAATTTAAAATAATTTTTTTTCTTTTTTTTTCACTGATATTGCATGCATATCACATAATATACTGATATATAGTTATAGTTTGAACAACTGCCTTGGAGAGCTATTTGAAATATTTATTTGCTTCAGACAACTGTTTTTGAATCTTCGATCATATTCGTATTTTTTTTACATTCTTATAAGACTGTTAGTTTCAAACAGAAGGTTTTTTTTTGGAAAATTTATTCTTTTTTCTTTAAAAAAATGCAGTTGACATTTTTAAAAGCAAAAGGTTATATGATTTTTTCTGTCATAGCAATTACAGTGTATTTATTCATCCTCATGGCCTCACAGATTCCAAAACATATTGAGATAAAATATTATGAAATTGTTGACATCCCAAAAAGTAGCATCTATGAGCAAATTAGCAAGCTTATACGAGTTCAGACAAATACACAATGCGGACGGTTTCCAATGCTGGCGGACTTGAATGTTAGTGATACAAATTGGCAAGTGAAAAACACAATAAATGGAACTTTTTACCTCTTTAATGCTTATTTTGATGACCGAGAGGCACTGAAAAATAATTCCGTAATTAGAATCCTTGCATTGGTTAACAAAGTTGAAGTTTCTCTCAAAGCTTATTGTCAGTTTTGGTTCGATGGAATGAACGAGCCAATTCCAGTTCAAGTCCAAGATTATTTACTGACATGGAATAAACTATGGTGCAATAATACTAAAGGAGTTAATCCTTATCTAATTAATTGTCCAAATCCACTCTCAAATCTCAGTTTAGTTCCACAATTTGTCTCATTTGTTGAGCATGAATGTGCAAATGCCAACAATATTCTCGAGATACGAAACAAAAGACCCAAAAATGGACATAAAGAAAAATTTTTAGTCAGTGTGAAATGTTTGGACTTCCAAAATGACATTTCATTACTTTTAGTCGAATGGTGCGAAATTCTCAAAATTTTTGGTGTCAACAAAGTCGAAATCTTTATCGTCAATGCACATCCGAATGTCATTCGAGTACTGAAAATGTATCAGGCTGAAAATTTTGTCACAATTAAATACTTTAAATATCCACACGAATTTCCGCACAATCAAAACGAAAATTTTAATCAATTTTTACAAAATGACTTGGTTCCATATCATGATTCATTTTATGAGAATTTATATCTATATGAGTACATGATACCCATGGATGTTGATGAATTTATAATTCCTAGACATGCTGAGGATCGAAAATGGTCGGATCTTTTGACAAGATTAATGGAGAAAATTAAACCCAAAAATGAAATTATTGATGCATTTCCAGCAATGAATATGTACTTTCTACTTAAGTCTGTACATGAAAATGTAACAATTTCTGGAATTTCAAAGAATTTAAGATTTTTGTCAAATATTTATCGAGCTGCAAATTTTACTCCATACTATGGCGGAGCAAAATCTTTTATGAGGATGGATCGAGTTGAAGTTCTCCATAATCATTTTCCACAGAAATGCCTTGATACAAACCAATGTAAATGGCATGTTATCCCTCCTGATATTGGACAAAATGTACACTACAGAACCGATTGTCCAAATTTAGAATGTCAAGAGTCCTTGCAAAATCCAATTACAGACACGACATTGTGGAAATACAAGGATGACATTTTGAGAAATGTAAATTCAACTATTCAAAAACTGAAAGAGTTTCAAAGTGATTTAGATAACAATCCTTTAGATCTAATTGTGAACTAAAATTTGATGTTAAAACCTTTTAAAAATATAGCTAAATCGAAGATAATAAAGTTAAACTTTTTACAAAAATTATTTGTTTGCAAAAGTTTCAATATTCTAATCTTAAAAACTAATAAAATAATTTTTTTTAGAAAAAATCAGTTTTTTATAACAAAGATTCTTTTAATAAAGAAATAAATTTATTACAATACAAAAGGTATCAAGAAATATATAATTTTGAAATTATACTGAAGGCGACCAGGGGTACCATACTCCACCCTACCCCGTGTAGCCCTAGAAACCGGCCCCTAGTTGAAAATTTCAATTTATAGTTTTGCATAAATTTCATTATCTTCTTCAACAAAAAAGTCTGGGTAAAGGAAGTCAGCATTTTCTGGCTTGCACGCATATTGCGCAAAGTCAGTTACTCCAACTTGCTTCAAAAGTTTCTCATCAATGAAAAAGTTTCCAGTGCATTGTGGTCCTCTAGTCAGAATGTCTGTGAACAAAATGGATCAACAAGTAATTGAAAAAATTCAAGAGTTCTTTTTTATTGTCCCTAAAATGCTCAAAGTTTAACTTACAATAAGCAGCATCAGCCATAATATCAGTATTTCTAGCAAACTCAGAGCTTTCCTTTCCTTGGAGCATATCCATGGCAGCAGTCGAAATTGCAACTTTAGGCCACAATGCGTTCACAGCTATATCAAAGCTTTTAAATTCTTCAGCCATTCCAAGAACGCACATTGACATTCCGTACTTAGACATTGTGTATGCAACATGACTTGAGAACCAATGGGGTTTCATGTACAGTGGAGGTGATAAGTTCAAAATGTGAGCATTTTCGGACTTTTTCAAATATGGTAAGCATTCCTTAGACACCAAAAACGTTCCACGTACATTCACTTGATGCATCAAGTCGTATCTTTTCATCTCAGTTTTATCTGTTGGAGTTAGGCTGATTGCTGATGCATTATTGACGACAATGTCAATACCGCCAAATGTTTCGACAGCTTTTTGAACTGCTTGTCGAACTTGAAGCTCATCACGGACATCAACAACGCATGGAAGTGCTTTGCCTCCAGCAGCTTCGATTTCTTTTGCTGCTGTGTAAATTGTTCCTGGAAGTTTTGGCTAGATAGATGATAAGAGGCTTATTTAGTAATTTTTATGGTTGGAATGAAAAACATGTAACTAACATGAGGTTCTGCAGTTTTTGCTGCAATGACAATGTTAGCACCATCGGCGGCTGCTTTGAGTGCAATTGCCTTTCCAATTCCACGTGAGGCACCAGTTATGAAAAGAGTTTTGCCATTTAGCTTCCTGGATTGTTAGAAATGTTTTTTAAAATTTTTATTTTGAAATCTTTTTAGTTAGTTTGGTTTGAGTACGTCTTATTTAAAATATATGCAATTCTAACCAAAAAACAAAATCAAAAATATGAAAATTTTTAAACCTAAACTATTATAAATAAGAGAAGTTTAGCATGGAATGAAGGCTAAAATAAGATAAGATAAGTTTTGATAAAATGTAGCAAATCAAATACAAAAAAATTGCAATTACAATCCAAAAATATCTTATCGTTAAATATTGCTTATGCAGCAAAGTCTTATCAATAATAAGTTAATCTGAATGACTCATTAAAAATTAAATAAACTTCAAATTTCATTGTAAACTAGATCATTTTTGCAGACATTCAAAAGTTAGTAAGCATTTCCAATCAGGATATTTTTCTATGGAATCTTAGGTCTTATCTTATTATTCTTTAATATTATAATCAAAACAATTTGATATTTTATAATTTACTTGACCTTTAAACAAAACACAAAACAAAAAGACAAATTGAATATAAAATGTTATCTCAAATTAAGTTTAGTTTTCTATTCAATTCTACATTTTGTCTTGTTATATCATACAATTTTGAAAAATTATAAATTTTTGCCTTCAAAGTTGACTCAGTTTTATGTTTTTGTATTAGAAATTGATGTTCATACGAGAAATATGCTACCTTCAAAATTTTTAAACTTACCCGGTATTTTCAACTTCGCTGTTTTTTATCATTTTTAAAATGTAAATAAATTTCAATTTAGTAAAACTTTTTAGCTTCGAAATATTCTATTTTCAATTTTATAAAGAACTTTTTGATATAACTTTATATATTTTTAATATCAACATATAGTTACTGTTGGTTTTATTAAATTTAAATTCTAAGAATTTATAACTTTGAACCTTTTTAAACTAAAAACAGCAATTTTTCTTAAAAAGCCAATAAATGGTTCCAAAGGTTGATCCTTAAGCACCGAAATATTATCAAAATAAAAATTTTCAATTTTATGCTCTTTAAAATAATTTGTGATCAAAAATCAGCTGAGAAGAGTTTTGTTTGAGAAATGAGAGAGAAAAATTGTCAGTCAGAGAAATATTTTCAATTTTTATTGTCGAAATTTTTTTGTTTTTAATTATAAAAGTAGAGATTTTAATGAATTTAAGAAATTTTTTAAATTAAAAATAATTTTTGAGGAATAAAATGTTTTAAAATCACTTAAAAATGTTTAGTTTCATTCAACAAAAAATGTTTCCAAACAAAATCATTAACAGTTCTTTAAAATTTAAATTATTCACTACCCAAATAGAGAAATTTTTCCATCCAGTGAAAAAACGAATAAAGTCACAAAAGTACGAAAACTAAAAGCAAAACAAAGCAACCAAGAAAGAAAAAAATTTAAAATTCAAAATTTCATAATTTTTAGTCAAAAATTCAATAAAAAAATTCCACTAAATTATTTAATAGCTCAATTAAAATGCTTACAAGCACAATAAAACTCAAAATTCTCGTCATTGGAGAGAGCGGAGTCGGAAAATCAAGGTAAAAAATAAAATCTTTTGTGTTTTCTCAGGATTTGGCAAAATTATTCAAAATTTGTCATTCATTTTTAGTTTAATGCTTCGATTTACTGATGATAAATTTGATCCAAATGAACAGCCAACAATTGGTGTAGACTTTAAGGTGAAAAATTTAGATATTGATGGCCAAAGGATTTATTTACAAATTTGGGACACGGCTGGACAGGAGAGATTCAGGACGTTGATACCAAGTTACTACAGGTGAGAATACTGACTGAATATTTATGAATTTCAAAGAGTTTGGCTGGTAATTTTTCGTGATTGTTTTAAAATTGGGATTAAAAATTTAGTGAGTCATGATTTTGGATTTTATTTTTTTCAATTGAGCGCAAATTTTTATCAATATTTAAAATTTCTCATTAGTATTCAATCAAGTTTACTTTCTAAACCATCTAAAAATATACGAGAAAAATAAAATATAAAGTTTCATGTTCTTCGGACATGATTTGGTTTATCATTTTAAGTCGCAAAATAATACGATTTGAGGAGAAGTCATCGTATGACGTCAAAAAACGATCGAAGGTCAAGTAAGCTTAGTTGAATACAAAATCTGTATCACGCAAGACAGAACAACTTAATCAATTAAAAATGCTTACTTATGGGGGTAAAAAGTGATCTCATAAATAATTACAGATACTGCTGATTTTTTCCTGTGCATAGGCATAATTTGATCCTTGGATACATTTGCAAGATTCCTTAATGCAGATTCCTGATAAAGTCCTCTGATTAGAAGCAAAAGATAAAGGAAAGGGTTTAAAGTTATTGATACTTTAAGTTAAGTTTATTCAAGCCAATCTTATAAGATTTAAGTAAAATCGTTAAGCTTCTTCTTGGATTTCCATAAAATATGGCCACTTAAGTTTTGATCTAGTTAAATTTATAAAAACAAAGAACAGTTTTATATAATAAAACGTTATTCCTTCAAGTTTTTGATAAAAAATTTAAAGAAAGTCCTCGTGTTATAGATCGAGGGACTTCAGCGCATTTTTGTGTTAGCGATCAGTATTTTATTAGCAAAGTACTGCGTATTAAATAAGTCAATCATGAATATTTTGTGACTTAAATAAATTCGACGGCTCGATAACGGTTTTTTGGCATTCAAATTTTCTAACGGTCGAAATATATTTGAAAATTTCCCGCGTAAATACACTTGAAAATCATTAATTATAGTATAATTAAGAATTTGCACGGTGAATTTTCATATTTTAAAATGGTTTGTCATTATACGGTTTTTTGAAATTCAAATTTTCTAACGATTGAAATATATTTGAAATTATCCCACTTGAAGTTGGCTCTATTGTATTGAAAACAAAAAATCATTAATTATAGTATTTAGCATTGGTTTTGAGATTTTTAAATGTCCGGGGGGCCAATAACTCGATGGCACGGAGCTATTGCAAAAAACCAGAACTCTCTACGATGTTTAGTTAAAAAGTTTTTCATGTGTTACGACCGAACAGCCGAACAGACAAAGTGTATTATTAAGCTACCTTTTTAAAACAAGTTTCAAAAATGCGCTAAAAATGTGAAAATGATCAAACTGTTTCTAATTGTATCATTTCAGAGACGCTACAGGTGCCATTCTAGTTTACGATGTCTCAAAAATGAATAGGTGAGCAAAAATAACTTAGTAGAGCAAAATAATTTCATTATAAATTCATTTTAATACTTTATTATCATAATGTCCTTTAATTTTAGTTTCCAAAAGCTCGAGACATGGCTAGAAGAACTAGAAATCAACACAAACAGAAATATAACAAAAATGATTGTCGGTAATAAAATTGATCTTCAGAATATGCGAAAAGTTGACCGTGAAATGGGTAAAAAGTTTGCAAAACAGCAACGAGCACTTTTTGTGGAGACATCAGCAGCTAACAATATTAACGTTCAGATGGCATTTGAAGAATTGGTGAAGAAAATTTTGGAGGATAACATTTTTGATGACCAAAATGGAGTTGCCAAAAGTGACATAAGGCTCACGGGAATGACTGATTCACAGAATCAACAGCCAGCTGGGGGATCATGTACGGGTGGATATTGTGGAAGATGAGTTGATGGATCTGAATTTTGTGGACTATTTTTGGTGCGGATTTTCTTGATATTTTGAGAAATTTTTCTGCTGGAATTTTTTGAGCCAGCTTTTTTTGTAAATTAATAAATTCAGCACATTTTTCCTCAATTTGCAATTTTTCATTGACAAATAGTTTTCGAAAATAAATTAAACGATTATCGCATCATTTATTTTTCTAATAATCGTATTGTGAACATTAAAGCCGAAAATATAACTATATAGAACTTGTAAAATGTAAATTTTATCAAAAAATAATAATAAATATAAATTAATTGAAAATTTTGTGAACATAATAAAATTATGGAAATTGTTAATGCAATTTCGTGAGCATTGTGAGAATCCTTGTCATGTTGACATCACTCTATATAATGATTAAGAGATATAATGATTGGGAGATCAGCTTCTAATGGGAATCAAACCAACATCCTCAGACACTCCGTTGTCTAACCACTCGGCCAGAATCGCAGAATCACCTAGTTAAAGTGGTATAAACTCCCTGTCAAAATTTATTTCCAACCGAAATTTCGGTTCTCCAAAATATTTCCTTTGCCTTCTTTCTTTTTGTTCAACATAAAAATACAAAATTGAACAGATGATGCACATGAATGGGTACGTAAGTTGTACAATGCTTCTAAAAATGTACTTATCTCCCTGGTTCACTTTTGTTAACTGAATTAACCCAACAATTGTTGATAAAACAGCTAATATAATTGCTAGTACCACATATGATTTAAATATGAATTTGTCCTTCTAAGTATAAACGATAGATATTAAAAAAAGGAACTATTAACTTCAGCATTCATATATTTTTACAATCAAAATTCACTTACTCTGGAACATCCGAACATAGCCGATACGAAAAATACCAAGCTACCTAAGCTGATTAACGTTGCTGGGATAGCAATTATGACTAAAACGAATTTTCTTTTTAATTTTCCGTAATTTTTTTACCTTTTAGAAAAATTTTACCTCCTTCATCAGCTGTAGCTGCATTTATCAAGAAAGATGCTCCAGTAAAGATGACAAATGGAACTGACACAACAGCGAATAAAATTTCTGAATTTGTACACGAATTTCCCATAACTTGTTTTGTTCGATTGACTTTTCTGACTATTTTCTACACCGACAGTAAAAATGTAAACACAGATAAGATGCACGCATACAATCATGGAAATTGTAAGTAAAAAAAGGTTTATAAAAGTGAATATTTATAAGTGCAGTTTTTAAAACATAACAATTTTATTAGTTTATTAAAATAACAAATCAACACAGCATGGATTTGAAATTAAAATTCTCAATAAAAGTTATTAATTTATTTTTGCTTCATTTTGTAAAAATAATCTTTCAAATTAAGGTATCTCAGTATATTCGTTCTTAACGGCAATTTCTACAGAGAATTTTGGGACTCCTCCGAATTCTCTTTCTTTTTGTTCATATTCGTCAATATTAAACATCAAACACATTGATATTAGACATAAAACTGAATGAAAAAGCAATGTAAGCATCCTAATCGTGTACATTGCTTCGACATGGTTGAATAATGCATAATAAAGCAGTACACAGCCTCCAATGAGCGAGATAATTGTTGATAGAAATGTAAGCAGGATAAAAACTGATCCGAGGTACTTCTCTGCCTGAAAATATATTGGTAGAAATTTTCAATTACAGTAAAGTTTTTGATCCCCTCTACATTTTTACACCACAAAAATCAGGTGCGTAACCAGGAATTCTTCAAAGGGGGATCTAGAATATTATCCCAAATAAATTTTAATTTGGAGGGGGGTTTGGACTAGGATATTACACTGCCAAAAATAATCCTTACCTTAATACAGACCCGAAATATTGTCAAAGGAAACACTATAATACTAATAAAATTAACTATTTGTCCAACAGTGATAATTAATCCTGAAATGTAAATAAAATTTAAGAATTAATGGTTAAAAGTTAGTCAAAAAATCTAACCTAGCTCAACAGAAGCTCGGTAAATGAAGGTTGTAATCACTGTTAAAACAATCAACGGAAATATTAATAAATTGAATAAAAACTGAGATTCAGTTTGATGATTCATTATATTTAAGAAAATATTTTCTTGTAGTTGCAAGATTGTAGAACATAAAATATTTTTTATTCTGTAGTCTGGCGCCAAAAGTTCTTGGCTCTTATTTTATTAATTTTTCAAAAAACTTTTCGTGCATTTTTTAAATTGAACTTGATGAAAATTCTCTTTCAAATCTAATAATTTAACTGAACAACTTTAAGAAGTTCTTTTTTGAGTTTACAAAAGTTACTAAAACAAAGTCTTTTTATTCTCAGATAAGGAAGGAAAGACATGCGTAAATGTTTGCCAAAAAAACTATTAACGTAGAAACTATAAAAACAAGTAAAATCACATTTCAATATTAACAGCAGCTGACGCACTTTAGTTTTATTTTTGTGGATTAAAAAAGAAATTAAATTCCTAAAAAATGGTAATTTTTTACACAATTAATATTTATTTAGATTTTGTATATTTTAACATTATGATTAACATTGTTTTTAGCGCATTTTTGAAACTTGTTTTAAAAAGGTAGCTTAATAATGCACTTTGTTCGGTCGGCTGGTCGGCTGGTCGGCTGGTCGGCTGGCTGCTTGCAAAAACTTTTGATCTAGACATCGTAGAGAGTTCTAGTTTTTTGCGTTAGCTCGGTGCCATCGAGTTATTGCGGCGACGAATAGTTAAAAATCTCAAAACCAACGCTAAATACTATAATTAATGATTTTTTGTTTTCAATACAATAGAGCCAACTTCAAGTGGGATAATTTCAAATATATTTTGACCGTTAGAAAATTTGAATTTCAAAAAACCGTTAAATGACAAACCATTTTATTATATGAAAATTCACCGTGCAAATTGTTAATTATACTATAATTAATGATTTTCAAGTGCATTTACGCGGGAAATTTTCAAATATATTTTGACCGTTAGAAAATTTGAATTTCAAAAAACCGTTAAATGACAAACCATTTTATTATATGAAAATTCACCGCAAAATTGTTAATTATACTATAATTAATGATTTTCAAGTGCATTTTATATTTTGACCGTTAGAAAATTTGAATTTCAAAAAACCGTTAAATGACAAACCATTTTATTATATGAAAATTCACCGCAAAATTGTTAATTATACTATAATTAATGATTTTCAAGTGCATTTACGCGGGAAATTTTCAAATATATTTTGACCGTTAGAAAATTTGAATGCCAAAAAACCGTTATCCACCTGTCGAATTTATTTAAGTCACAAAATATTCATGATTGGCTTATTTAATACGCAGTACTTTGCTAATCAAATACTGATCGCTAACACAAAAATGCGCTGAAGTCCCTCGATCTATAACACGAGGACTTTCTTTAAATTTTTTTTGTAAAAATGGTTCCAATAAGAATTCATATCAAATTTTTTAACTAACGTTACAAAATTTAAATATATAAATATGTATTTAGTTTCTAAATTCGTACACTTTGCATCTAATTCAAAAGATTCTAAGAAGACAAAGCAACAGCAATATCAAAAGTGATTCTTTCCTCCTTTTTGGCAACATAGACGATGCGAATCGATATTATATTAACGATTGAGTAAATTCCTTGTAAAATTGTGACAAATGGTTGAATTTTCCACATATAATATGCATCGAAGATTGATATAAGAACAGCTAAGGTTGAAATCCCGATAAATGAGGTGTAAAATCTCGTTTTTGGGTCCTGTATTGAAAAAAATTATTCAAAATAAAATAATAATTTAGAAACCAAAAATTTCAAATTTTTAAAAATTAGAAATGTTAAGAAATTTGAACACAAACCCTTCGAAAGCTTTCTGAGCACAGGAAGATATTATGAATGAAAACTGTAACATAAAGCATCACTTGGATGTATCGGTAATCTGAAAAAGCATTTTTTATTTTTTTTTAAACATAAAAAAACAAGAGTGAATTTCTTACGGTTCGAGTGATCTGACGCAAATACCAGACACACAAAACTAACAAAAAAACTGACAACACAAACAATAATTGCATTAATTTTCAAAAAATGAGGAATCTTAAAAAATAGTTCTGGTTCACTTTTATCCATCACAATATCTGCTACATTTAAATTACTACACCGACTATTTTACGTAAAGAATCAACAGGCGTCAACCTGGCTACATAAATATTTTTTTTGATAAATTCGTTCAAAATATGTTTTTCTTATTTCTTTAATCAAACTTTAAGTTTTAGAGAAAGTAATGAATTCTTGTGATTAAAAACTGATCAAAAATTTCACTTAAAACTTTTATTTTACTAGATGTATTTAATAATTTTGTTATTAACTAAGTTCCTGTAATAGCAATAACTACTGAAAATGATAAAACAAACACATATAAATGATAAAACTCGAAGATAATCCTTCGTAAAAAACGAAGTAAGAATCAGATTTAAAATATGGTAGTTGATGGTTTTTCTATCGTTTTATTGTAAATTATGTTTTCATAACAATTATGATTTGTATAAAAAAATGTTTTTATTCACACCACTTGAAGTAAATAGTAATATTTTATTTATATTTATTTATATTTGAGAGCAGTTTTCATTGACCTAATTCCTGTTAATCTTCTCTTACGGTAGATTTATTTAGTTGGCATACTAGTACCGACAATCGACTGAAGGCCATTGTATAATAGAAATGTATAATAGAGCGGTTCATGTCCCACCATCAGAGCCTGTAGGCTGACGATGGTCACCGACTTTACTATACCGGATCATTTAGCTGTCCTCATTTCCATTCTCTCAGCTTGAGCAGGCACTGGAAATCGGGATGCTTCATCTAAATTTATTGGACAAATTGATACAGTTTCAACTTCAGCTTGCCTTGTTCTTGCCTTTAGTCCAGAGACTTCTTCTTTAGATTTACGAGTAAGAATCAGAAAATAAATTCCAATTGCTGCATAAGCAAAGAAAATTATTGATGTAGAAAGACTAATTGTAAGCTTTAAAAATCCATCAATTAAGGCAAAAATAATTGCAAGGAAAGCTAGTATATTGTAAGTATCGAGATCCTTTCCTGGATTCTAAAACTAAGATGTAAATTAAGATAATGGAATACATTGTGTTAATCTAAATACTTTACATCATCACATTCAGTACAACAAAGACAGCAGCTTTTTATTGAATGTCCAATGTAAACAGTCACAGCAAGATAAAAAAAATATGCGGACGCTAAAACATTTAAAATGTAATTTTTATTTTATTTGGATTGCTAAAGAAATTTTTTACCAGTTGTTCCAGGAATAGCTCCTGATAAGTAATAAACATAATAAACTAGATCAATAATACTTAAAATCAAGCTAAAGATCGACATTGTAAATCCAGTAACGTAAAATCATTTAAGTGGATCAACTCCTAAGAAGCAATCACACCAGCAGTTCCATCGGCTCATTTTTTGTTAGGTTTAGATGCAGAAAAGTACGGAGATTCTTTTAGTTAAGGTGTAGGTTTTGTTTTATTTTAAAAAATATTATGAATTACATTTTTTTAATCTTAAAAACTACTCTTGTTTTGTAAACAAAAGTTTTGTACAACAAAAAGTTTATTTTTTACATATATGTGTAATTGTGAGCTACAAAAAATACAGTCTTATTTCTCATTATACACAGCTTTATACGTAGAAAATGTAAGAAACTAAAATAGAAAATATAAAAAGTAAATTTTTTAATATTTTGGTTAAGTCAGCTGTTTAGTTAATCGCTAGAACCGGTGAATGTCTGTGGACTTATTGAGTTTATTTAAAGTGACCGTTTGTATAATTTTTTTTCTAAAAGAAGGTTTTACCTTGTTTCATTGTTCATAGAAGAGAAATCATAAAATAATAAAGTCTGTATGTTCTTGAACTTAAAAAGATAACGACAGGAATAAAATGTACTTAATTTCAGAATGTAATTGAAAGAGATAATAGATGAAAATTTTAACAAATAAGTTAGTTTTGAGGAGTAATTCACGCAATTCTATACTCTTTGCTCTGATAAAGTTCTTATTTTTTGAAAAACTTTTATTATGAAATTTATTTATATTCTCATAACTTTAACGATATTTGTGAACAAAATAAGCTCATATGCTCAAAATGATGATCATTTTTCATCATCACAAGTCAATCATGATCCAATAATTGGAATTATGGCAATTGACATGTCTTACTATATTCAATCGAAGTATACAGAACAGTATTACAGTTTTATAGCAGCTTCTTATGTGAAATTCGTCGAAGGTGGTGGAGCTCGTGTTGTGCCTGTTTGGTAAGAAATATTTTAACATTGTCTTGCAAAATAAATTAAAAATTCTACTAAAATTAGGATTGGAAAGGAGCGGAAGTACTACGAAAATATTATGGGAAAAATAAATGGAATCCTATTTACTGGTGGCGCTGTGTGGTTTTATGATAGTGCCTATGCTGATACCGGAGAAATAATTTACGAAATTGCTTCAAAACTCAATGATGATGGAGATTTCTTTCCACTTTGGGGCATGTGCTTGGGATTCGAGCTTCTTACTTACTTATCGGCTAATCGTTCTGAACATCGTGCTGATTGTTCCTCAACAAATCAGGCATTGAATTTAGAATTTAAAGATGACTTTAATACAAGTAGAATGTTTAATGATGTATCTAATGAAGTTGTTGAAATTCTGCAAAACGAGGAAGTTACTTCCAATTTTCATCAGTTTTGCGTTACTGAAAAGGTAGGTTAAGTATGGAGTAATAATATTTTAGCGTTTTTCTTTATAATATTTTTAAGTTTAACGCAAAATCTTTAAAACACTAGAAAATTAATCTAATTTTTCCAGAACTTAACAACTTTTAACATTGATGAAGACTGGCGTGTGATTTCTACTAACAAAGACTGGAACAATTTTGAATTCATCTCATCGATTGAACACAAAAAGTATCCATTTTATGGTATCCAATTTCATCCAGAAAAAAACCTCTATGAATGGGTTCGGAACAAAAATATTTCACACACTCCAAATGCAGTCATTGCTTCTCAATTTTTTGCACAATTTTTTGTCAATGAAGCTAGAAAAAATAACCATAAATTTAAAGACACAAAAACTGAAGATCAACATTTAATTTACAATTTTCCATTGACATTTACGGGTCTTGTTGGATCTTCGTATGAACAATGCTATTTATTTAAAGACAATGTTGATTATAATTTTGAAACTGGCAAAGCTAATCTAAACATGTTTAGATACTTAATTGTTCTATTTTTATTTACATTAATAATGATAATTCAATAAATTGGTATTTTAATTTATGTTTAGACAAATATTTTAGTGTTTTTTTGAATCTTTCATCTTTACTGTCTTGATTTTAATCACTCAGGTTTCAATGATCCTCCATCTGAATCCTCTCAACATTGAGTGCCATTGGATACCTCGGAATTCCATCAAATCCATCTGTTACGATAGCCGGGCCTTGATGATTGTTAAACTTCTGTAATTCGTCCAGTCTATTCAAAAACAGCTCCCGTTTTGCAAGATATGCAATCAAAACAGTAACAAAAGTCACAAATGCATAAACAAAAAGCACAATCGCGTTAATTGTTGCATCCAATAAAATTTTCCAAATTCCTCCAGCAATCGCAAATGCAGCAGCAATTGTTGAAAATACGATCAGTACATTAAAATATTTGTTGATGTCCTAAAAACATTTTTCATCATATGACTAGGTGATTTTAAATTAAAAATAATTTTTATAGGATATTCTTACTCGACTATAGTCACGTCTGCAGCATAACATGGACTGAAAGATTCCTGCTAGGCAGTATACTAACATCGCAAAAATCATAAAGGCAAAAAAATCTAATAAAAAATTTTGGGTAATTAATTTGATAGTATATATGAAATAATAAGTTTTTCTTACATGGATCGAGTTTCGTTGAGTTTAGAATCAATAATAATGAGAGCACAAAATCTCCAACAAATATTGAGAAACTGAAAATTCCCATGATTATTCCCATGCAAAGCAATGTAGTTGGAATCTCCATACAAAAGCATTTTTGGTATATTCCCATTTTTCGCTGTCTTGAAATAGTAGAATTGTTAAAGTTTAAATTAGAATTTATAAACCAAATTGATTTTTGTTGACACTTTTCAGGATATGGTGAAATTTTTAATTTTTTTTGTAGGATTCGTCTAACTGATGTTATATTTTTTTAAACTGATGTTATAATAATGTTTATTTTTCAATTTCAAAAACTTGTGTAATGTTGTTAATAGATTATTTGAATGTATTTTGCATATGTTTTTGAAACAATGTTAAAAATAAACAGAAAAATACAACTACTTAATGAGAAAATTCAAATAACAAAAAATTTCTGACAAATTTTTGACAATTGTAACTATGACTTGGTATAATATAAACGGTATTTGTTATCCTAGGTAAGCCTCTTTTAATGAATCTTAAGTAATTTTATTTCAATAAAGTATATCTTTTTTAACTGTTCTATCCCACAAAATAATTATTTAGCACTTGATTTCTTCTGATAGGAAATGAAAAAAAAATAAATAAAATGGTAAGTACATGTGCAGTGTAAACATTAACTGACAAAGAGTGTACTATTTTATTGATCGTGCTCATAGCAAACTTTGTTAGTATAATTGACAACGCTTAAAATAGTGAGTATGCTCTTTACATGTAAGGGGCATATACAAGGATGCTATTTGCGTATATAAATGCAACAGAAGGAAAAATAAAACAGCTGAGTAGAAACTATTTAGTTATATAGGAGGCAAAATTCTAAGTAAATATGGACAAAATGCAATTTTAAACATAGCAATTTCTCCCATTTTTTATGTTTGTAAAATTGTTTTTAAAAGTCGACATGAATTATCTCATAAATAGATAAGGAAATAGTTTCGTCATATGAGCTTACACCTTAAAATGAGTCACTTATTCAATGATTTGCGATTCAATAATATTCAATAATAAGTTGTTAACTTTAAATCAACTAAATAACCTTTTAGCTCAGCAATATTTTAGAAGCTATAGTTTTTTTTTAAATTAAAACGTTCACTTTACTTTAAATTATTTACTTTTCCACTATAAATTTAAACAACTTTAAAATTTGCTTTAAATAAAATATAATTCACTAAATTAGTTTAATTTTCGTTGATTTTTAATTTGCAAGAGAATGTTCAAAACAAGTAAATTCACCGCGCTGTTATCGTACTATAAAAGCAAATACTATCTATGTATTACCTTTTTTTAATGTAATACAATTTGTTATGTATAGCAAGTATTCTTCATTGAAAGTGTAACAATACAATCAAATCAAGTATGTTCCTAGGGCGCAAAGATTTTTTTTGACATCTTTTCAAAATTCTGGGAATTAGTATTTTTTTATTTAAATACATGTGTGGCCAACTAAACCTAACCACTTTTATATTTATAGTTATATTTTCTAATAAAATATGAAAGAATAAAAAAAATTCTGCTGCTCAGGTTTTGAACCCTTATATTCAAAAGAAAAAGCTTTTGTAATTTTTCGTAATATAAAAAAATTAACTCCGAGAACGTAGTTAAGTTTAATTTTTATAAAATCAGAGAAATTTAAACGGAGAAAACATTCAGATTTAATAAAAACAGTATTTGGTGCACAGTTCGACGTCAAAACAGTCTAAGTGGACGTTCTCAATAATTCTGCTCCATATTATAAAATCTGGATAAAATCCTGCTGCTAGATGTCTTTAAAAATACTAAAAACCAACATTAAGAAAATTGATACCAAATAACTTTTTGTATAATACTGAAAACCAACATGGAATAGTTCACGTTTTGCAAAATATGCAATGAAAGCTGTACAATCACAAAAGCATAAACCAATAAAACGACTGAGTTCACAGTTTCATTTAACAAAAGCTTCCAAATTCCATCAGCAATTGCAAATGCAGCAGCAATTATTGACAAGACGATAAGTGCATTAAAATATTCGTTGATGTCCTATAAAAAGTATTTTGTTAAAGATATATCAAGAAACAATTGAATGGGTTTTTGTGGGAGCAGATCAATTATCAAAATGAAACTCTTTCATCTTAATTATCAATTTAGTCGGTCTATCCATAACTTTATGTTTGTCTGAATCCTCTAGTCGTAAAATTAATTTTGGTAATTTTATGAAACACTATTTTGACTTTCAGGATTTCAACTTTGTCTACGAATTTCTATTGATACTGAATTCAGATTATGGTTGAAATTCTAATTTTTATTTGCAATAAAATTAAAATTAATTTTAAAAAATTTGCTTTTTAATTTGCATACAAATAAATCTTAGACTAACAAGTTATTAAAATATACACATAAAGAAATTAAAAGTGGTGGTGAAATTCAAAATAATATAGAAATTCAAAATAATGATATATTCAAATGTAATAAGACAATTTACTTAAACTATAACTTATTAAATAATATAACTTAACTATAATTTGATATCACTAAATTTATTCGCTTTTAGTTAGCTAAATTAGTTAATTTCCTTTTATTGATCAAAAGTTCTGAATGCACTTAAAAAATAAAATCTATTCTGTTTTTGCAATAGTAGTAAACGAAAACAACGATGAAAAGGAATAACTATAAAGAGTAAGTGCAATATACATACAAGAATGTAATTTACATGAAAATGCACATGCCAAATGAATTTCAGTTTTCTACATGCGTTAAAGTTCTAAGTTCCCTAGCCGAAGCTTTTACAAAATTTCTGTTAATTACGAACTTTCATAATACAATTTGTGATTTTTTTTATTTGGATACATTCGAAATGTTTTTGAAACTATTGCTTCAGAGCAACTTATGTCGCAACTCTGCACAATTGTATGATGCAAAGAATATAAGCACCCAGCAACAATTTTTATGGCTAGAACAGTGAAGAGGCATCTAAATCCGTCTAGTAGGATAATTCCTTGTGATCGAACAGATAAAATCTTCGTACCAAAATAAAGCTTAATAAACTAAATTATTATGTAATTATATTACAATTATCAACACAATTTTCGTCTCTAATTCTAATTAAAAACAAAATTAACAAACACAATGTAAATATTCACACGTGGTAACGGAATGAATGTGAAAAAAATTGTTTTAGTATTTCTGATCTAAACTTTTTCTGCATGAAGAGCCATTGGATACTTTGGAACTCCATCAAATCCACTTGCTTCTGCTGTTGGACTTTGCGAATTATTAAAATTTTGTACAACATTCAATCTCTCAGTGAATAGCTCATGTTTTGCTGCGATACCAATAACTATTACAATTATAGTTACAAATGTGTACAAACAAAGCAAATTAGATATTAAGATTCGATAATTCAATTTCACAATCCCGTCAATTATTGCAAATACTACGGAAATTGACAGAATTATTGTATATGCTTTAAACGATTTGTTGATATCCTGAAAAATTAATGATATTTTAACTTATTTGATATTAGCTTTTCAAAAATATTCTTACTCGATTGAAATTCTTCTGGCAACAAAACAGTGAACAGTTTGAAATTCCAGCCAAAAGATAGGAACAGCATGCAAAAAATGTGAAAAACATAAGAACTGAAATAAATTTAATATTTAAAAATGATTAATCAGCTATTTTATTCCGATTTTCAGTTTTTGATATTTTTCAAAAAAAAATGAAATTTTTTTAAAAAATATTAAAAAGGTTTAGTTTTTAAGAAATAAAATTAAATTAATTTTAGCACAAATAGTTTGAAGTTAGATTTTAATAGTCAATGAAAAGTCCTAATATTTTAAAAATAACTGGTTTTGAGAAACCCTAGCCTATCCTGAATTTGAAAATCTAGGTTGCATTTTTCAATTTAATACTTATTTTTTATACTTAAAATACTTACTTGGTAATTCACCTCTGAAATTAATAACAATCATAAAAGTCAGCAAAAAGTCAGTCGCAGCCGTTGTAAAGCTTAAAATAATCATTATAACTCCAACACAGATCAACATGCTTAAAACATCCATACAAAAATATTTCTGGTATTTTCCCATTTCTACGCTGAATTTATGTGACGTAAAATTTTAAGTAAAGTGACTAATTTGCTTGAAAATCTAGATTTACAAAAATGTGACCTTGGATCATAAATTATCTTATTTAAATTAAAATTCGCTATGATTACGAATTTTAAATTAATTTTTGAACTTTAAAAACTATTTCATGGAATGTTCAAAATTCAAAATTTCAGAACATCTCTTAATTTCAAACTGCTAATTTTTTCTATCAGTAAAGTTTTTAGACAACTGAGACTTATTCGCTCTTTAGTTGCAATATGTATATATATATGTATATATGTATATAAAATTCTTAAATTCTATTAAGAGGCTCAACTTCAGCCACATTTTGAGATTCAACTTTCTCAACATTAACTGTCATAGCAAATTTTGGAAAATCTCCATGACCGCTTGAAGTATTTGTATTTTCATGTCCAGTATTAAACAAATCCAAAGTTCGTTGCAGTTTCTGCAACAACTCGTGCCTCGCGATGATTGCAATAATTATACACAAAATGTTCAAAATAGAAAAAAGAAAGTAAAATAATGAAACTAAGACAAAAAATTGAAGTTTGAAGACACCGTCGATTAAGGCACACACAGCGATGATGGACACAAAAACAATATAGACTATGAAGAATCTTTTTATGTTCTAAAAGAAAAATAAATTGAAATTTTTTTAAAAATTTTTCAGTTAATAAATTTAAGAGAATTTAAAACTGTTTTAAAAACACTCAAATTTTAAAAATCAAAAATCATTTTCAAGTTTGTAATAAATTTTTAGAACCCCATTTTGATACTTACCTTGTAACTGGATTTACAACACAATGAGCAGTGGAAAAGTGCGCTTACAAAATAAAAGAAAATGAATGGTATTGATACAAATCCACCAATATAACCTGAAAAAAGCAAAAATGGTAATTTTTTTATTTTACTAAATTGAAGTTTCTTACTTTGCATTGATTTAAGCATAAAAATGAAGCAGGTGACATCAAAAACAACTGCAAGCATATTGAGTAAAGCCATGGCAGTTCCAAGACAGATAAGGATGTCAGGGACACTCATGCAGAAATACTTCCCATACGTTCCCATTTTAAAAGTAAATTTTAACAATTTTACAAATTTTCTTTTTGAAAATAGTGTCATAAATTTAATGGAAGTTCATTTCAATTTTTAAATTTATTTGTCTATTAAATCTTGTTGAAGGACACCAATGATTCGTAATTACGACAACCTAAAAATTAAAATAAAATTATATTTCAAGTTTAGACATTTGAAATTTTAAAACAAATGTTTAGAGACTTTTAAATTTTTTACATTTCGGTACTTAAATTTTTATTATTACGAATACAACTTACTTATTAAATGCAAGGATAATAATGAAATTTCTTAAAAGTTTGTTAAAAATTGTGAAAACTTTTATTTAAAAATGATTTTGTTTGTAAACATTAAAACAAATACAATATAATCAGAAAACATATGTTGCTCAAATACAAACAAAAAGTGAAGAAAAATGTATGTAGAATATCTTTTTACCTGTAAAATATATATTTGGTAAAATCATACTGCGGAAATCAGTGTCGTTAATCATTAATCAGTGTCATTAATCAGTGTCGAAGGATTTGAAAAGTGTCGCAGGAAAGTCGAAATTTTGAATTTATTTTGGCCGTTGCAAAAATGTAAACAAAATAAAATGAAAAATTGTCAATATTCACTTAATTACACTAGTTAGCAATGTCAAAACAACGTATTAATTAAGCTTTAATCATTTAGAAAAAGGAATTTAAGTCAAAAAATTTAATTTTGTAATTTGCCAAATTTTCTGTTTTGATTGTTATTGTTGGTTTCAAAGCAAAATGAAAAACTTAATTTCGGAAGTTTAGAGTACCAAGAATGAAAATCCATTTTCCATGCGTAATTTTAAGATCAGAAGCAATTATGTGACACCATTATTTTCAATTAAATCAACATTTTCTGAATTATTGTAACGGCTATAAAAAATTCAAATTTGTTACTATTTTTGGAACTATTTTTAAGGGTTCATTATTTTTCTTCATATAATTTTTTAAATTTTTCTGTATTTAAATTATTTTAAAGTAAATACTAACTTTAAATTGAAAAGAGTTCTCAAAATTTTGCAGAAATTACTCAGAATAAATTAAAAGTTTTAAACCTTCGTTGTTTTCTATTTTTCTATATCCATTTTTATCATTTCAGGAAATGTATAAAAAGAAAACTGTTTTATTTATATTGCCATTTTTTGCAAATGAAATCAATTATATATTTCTTATTTCACATTTATTTTAAATTTTTAATTAGGTACAAATAAAAAATATTGTTAATATTTTCGAGTTAATTAAATATGAGTGATTGTGAATGCTTTTTGCGCATTTGCATTTTGCACATATATTTGTTGATTTCTCGTTGGTTTCATATGGAATATTCAGGTATTGTATGTCTTTTTAAAGGTCTTAGTTAGTACTATAAGAACATGCCATAAACGATTTTTGAAAGTTTACGGAACTGCCAATATTTTGGTTCCAATACTGACTAAAAAGTGCAAATTTAGTTTCTAGAAGATTTCTCGAGCTACGCTTATTTCTTTTCAGCACTTCTATTACTATTTGAAAGTACTTTAAAAACCTAACAATCTATGCCTTACAACAGAATTTTTGGAAGTGCTGTTCACTAGTTATGGACGAAGAAAGATCAGAAATTTTCAAAATTAAAATGCAAATTTCTCAGCATCTAAGCAACCATGTTTTATGAAATCTTCACTAAAATTCTTATTTCAAAGCCTACTTTTATGAACATAATCAAAACTGGGCTTTTTCATTAGTTTTGTCACAACTTTTTTTTCGAAGGAAAGAATTTCATACATTGAAAGCATAGAAAAAGTACAAGATTTCAAATTTGTGACAAAACTAACGAATAAGCCCTGTTTTGATTATGTTCATAAAAGTAGGCTTTGAAATAAGCATTTAGGTGAAGATTTCATCAAAATTGGTTGCTTAGATGCTGAGAAATTTGCATTTTAATTTTGAAAATTTCTGATCTTTCTTCGTCCATAACTAGTGAACAGCACTTCCAAAAATTCTGTTGTAAGGCATAGATTGTTAGGTTTTTAAAGTACTTTCAAATAGTAATAGAAGTGCTGAAAAGAAATAAGCGTAGCTCGAGAAATCTTCTAGAAACTAAATTTGCACTTTTTAGTCAGTATTGGAATCAAAATATTGGCAGTTCCGCAAACTTTCAAAAATCGTTTATGGCATGTTCTTATAGTACTAACTAAGACCTTTAAAAAGACATACAATACCTGAATATTCCATGTGAAACCAACGAGAAATCAACAAATATATGTGCAAAATGCAAATGCGCAAAAAGCATTCACAATTACTCATATATACAACATGTCAGGTGTGTAACTAGGCGGGATTGGCTTCCAAAGGCTCTTCGATCGAAATTTTACCATACAAAATATTTGAAAATTCAGCTCTCAAGATGCTTAAATGAATTTTTGTTTAAATGCGGCCAGCAACTTTTAGCATATGTTCAAAGGCTCTGATTCAGGAATTCTTCCAAAAGCATATCTACCAGAACTAGCACCCTCAACTTTTTCTACTTGCACAGACATTGCATATTTTGGAAATAGTTCATTATTTCCAGTAGAAATTGAATCACCATGTCCAGAATTAAATTGATGCAGAGTTTTAATTTGCACTTCCATAAGTTCTTGTCTAGCCATAATAGCAATTAGAGGGCACAACATTATTAAGATGCAAAATAATGCTTGAAATAATGGAAATACTTGAAATGCTAGAAATTGCACAATTCCATCAATTAAGGCACATACAGCGACAATGGCCATGCAAATGATGTAAAATTTGAAAAATCTTGTAGGGTTCTAAAAAGTAAAATTTAAAATTAAAAAATAATGTGATTATCCGTTATAAATTTTTGATATTTTCTACATCCATAAAATTTAACTAAAAATTTAAATTCAGCTAGAAATAAAATTTTTTAACCTTTTTTGAATTTGAATTTTTTCTTTTTTCATGGAAATAATTAAGCCTAAAGTTCTTACGGTATAGCAAGTACGGCAGCATAAAGAGCACTGTAGAAAAGCATGGATCAAGTAAAAGACCAGATAAAAGGGCGTTGAATATGCAACACCTGAGAATTAAAATTTAAAAATATGATACTGAATTTAAAAATCGTTACGTAGCTTAAATTTTTATATCTTACCATAAATCATATTATTATCAATAGAAGTATTTTCCATTAAATAAAATAAAATTTTCATATGTATGTAAATAGCATAAGCACTAAAAAGTGTCATAACAATTGCTGTACATGTCAGTGTGGCTGGAACGCTCATGAAAAAGTATTTTTCAAATCGTCCCATTTTTGAGGTATATTTAACTGTAGCATGTAGAAAATATAAATAAGACGTAAGAAAATCTTCAATAAAATCAAAATATTGAAAATAGTTGTATAAAATTCAAAATTTATTTTTATTGTATTAATATTAAAGTAATAAATATTTTAGATTAAAAGCTAGGAAACATTTATCAATAATTTACAAAAAGGATTCTCTAGAATGAAATTATGTTATGCGGACATAGAATTAAACTCTTTTTAAAAAATTAACAATATTTATAATTTTGTCAAATATTCTCACATTTTTTCAATTAATTTGTTAAAACATTAAATATTGACTTTGCAACTCACTTCATTTATTCAAAATATTTAAAGTTATTAATAAAAATCCCTGATTAAAAGTTTTATATAAATAAGTAAGGTTTTTTCTGAATTTACGCAAAAAAGTTACTTTATTTACTAACATAGTAAAAATTGCGCATTTTGTAGAATGAAACATCTGGTGCCAACACGAATACGCATGTATTGGAGTAAAAAACCGAAGTGTATGTTTTTGAATAAGTTTTTTAATTTTTAAAAGTTTAACAAGAACAAAAAAATTTAGACATTTTTCCAATATGCCATCCTTTTGGGATAAACAGTGGAATCAATTTTCACCAAAATTTGGTATTGTAAATTTAAATTTCAACGTTTTTGCGACAACTTTTTTAACTCAAAAATTGAAATGAGTTTTTTGAATTTTCTAATATTAAAACTTTCACTTTTAAATTCATTTATTAATTATGGCTTTAAGTAATCATTTTCAATCTTAACAGACTGTAAATTCATTGAGAACTTGGGGAGGTCATCATGTCCACTATAACCTAATATTGGTTGCTCTGTAAAATTGGATGTTGTTGGTGATGAAATTTGATCAGCGTTAAATTGATCCAAAATTCTTTGTTTCTCTTTTTTTATTTCCTGTTCCGCAGTGCAAGTGACAAACATACTCAAAGCACCAAGTCCGAAGTAGATGAAAAACATCAAAGACACTATCGGATTTAGGGAAAATTTCATATAGCCATCAAAAAAGGCACAAATCACTGAAACTAGTGCAAAAAAGGTGAATGAATCAAAAACTTTTGAGGAATTTTGACCATCAATGCAAAGAAGACAAGAACTGTAAATGGCAGTTAAGAAATACATCACAATAGCAGCATATGTGAAAAACTGATGACCTAAAAACAATTTTAAAAATATCTTAAAGTATAACTTGTCTAATTTTATCATTTAATTCTCACCTAAAGACAATGATATTCGGTTCTTTGCAAAATAGATGTAATAATACAAATCGGAAACAGTTGCGGCTATGCCTAGGATTAAAAATATAATTCCGATGATAATAATCATGTTTGATGTGCTCATGCAGTATTTTTGTTCTCTTTTTGTCATTTTTACAAATATTTTGGATACTTAAGTTTAAAATTACTTTTGAGATTGTGTTTTTTACTTAATTTTAATTCGTTTCTAGAGTACAAAATTTAAATAATCTGTTTAAAACATGAGAAATTTATTATTTTTTAAATTGAAATATAATTTTAACAAATTTTTACTCAATAATGTAAACATCAAAATTGTATTTTACATAGTAAGTAAGAAAGTGGTACATTCGCCGAGCCATGTGTTGAACACATTGAAATGATTTTTCATCACACAAAACTACTTTATTTACAAACAAAACTTTTATGTTTTGGATTACTGAAAAGGCTCTTATCAAAAAATTTTATTTTAGTAAGCTGTCCAAGCAATAAAAAAAAACATATTTTTTCATTAGAAAGTAACGTTCTGTTCAGTCTTCATCCAGCCTTCAACGTGAACAGACGTGTTTTCAAAACGCTCCGCAAATTAATTCAAAAATCAAGAATCAAAACAGAGATCGTACCTGTTGAACAAAAAGTTTCTACAAAGTACAGGTATGAAATCTCAAAACAAAACAACTCCAAAAAATCTCAACGAGGAAAGTCAAAATCTTTCTGAAAATCAACCTGTACAAAACTGTTCTCAAAAACAAAATGCAGTTACAGTGACAAATCTCAATAATAATGAGGAAAGTACCTGCAAAAATGTTCCTGAACAACAAAACGTAGAGAGGAAAATTCTCAAATTAAAGACAAGACAAACAACAATGACTCAATTTGCAAACTCAGCAAATAAAAAACAAGATCAAAATGAAGGAACGACAAACAAGCGCAAGAACGAATCGTTCGAACTACTTAGTGCACCGAGCAAAAAACGATCAAGCTCAAGTAGAAAGAAGCAATTTGATTTCTCGACAGCCAAGAAATTGTTTGATGATGAACCATCAAACGATATGGATGTCGTAGAAATCACTTCACAACCGTTTGTATTCGGAGAAGAGAATAACAAAACAAAGCAACTGCATCCAAAACAAAAGTCAACACTGACTGTAGGAGAAAGCAGCAAAACAACTCAGCAATACCCAAAACACAAACCACCACCGATCGTCATCAGCCGTGGCTCGGCGGCCGAAATAAGAAGATATGCAAATGAAGTAAACAACCAACCCAGAAGCTTCCTAATTAACATCAAAAAAGACAAGCAAGGGACTAAAATAGTAACAACAGAAAGCTGGAATGACTATCAAAAGTTCGTCGACAAACTCAAACTCAAACAACTTTGCTTCCATACTTACTCCACAGAAGAGCCGCAGATGAAGTTCGTTTTGTACGGACTTCCGGCAATGGAGTTAGAAGAACTGGAGAAAGCGTTGAAAGCAGAAAAAGTCTCACCAGTCAAAATTGTCAAAATGACAATGAAACAAAGAAGACACAGCGACTACCAAAATTACCTGCTGTACTTCAAAGGAAACAATCAAGAAGGAGAACAAGCAAATCAAATGAAAATTCTCAATAACATTAAAAGCGTCGACAACTTCAAAGTGAAATGGAACAAATACAAAAACAAGCGCAGTGGACCATCCCAATGCTCGAACTGTCTGCAGTTTGGGCATGGGCAGCGTGGGTGCAACAGATTACCCACCTGCTTCAGATGTTCCGAACAGCATGACTCAAAAACATGCCCGCACATATCGAAAGATAACAACAAAGTCCCACTCGACAAACTCAAATGTCACTTCTGCAGTGAAAAGCATACAGCTATTTCTCAAGTTTGCAAGACAAGATTGCAAATAATAGAGAAATGGAAAGCAAAATCAATGAATGGAAACAATCGAAATCAAAACAAGCCTGCAAGTCGCCACTCACAAGATCAAACTGAACAACGGAGAAATATTCCTTCGACACCAAGAACGTCTGAACGATCAAACAAATCTGTTCATTTCGTACCGCAGAAACATCAGAACAGAAATAACGTACCAACAACATCCCGAGCACCAACTTCAGTTAATCAAAATACTGCATCAGTCAAACCGAAACAGCAAAACACCAACACCTTTTCAACAAACAAACCCGTAGTTCAACGACAACAAAATCCAATGAACAATCAACGAAAGAAGAGGAGAAATAATAAAAACAAGAAAAACAAACTAAACAACAAAAACCAAAACCAAGTTGTCCAAGAAATGGAAACAGAAATCATCAGTTCACCAACTCTGAATGAAATCATCACTGAACCATCAACCAGTAGCAGCACAGAGCAAAATACATCAATAAAAATCGATGCACCAGCTCAAAGTACAAGCAATCAAAGTGAATCAGAATCATCTACAACAAGATGTATGCACCTCTTAAAAGAGTTATTAAAAATAATTTCTCAAAATCCTGAGTGCCTGAACTTTGTTCAACAAGCAATCGGCTCAATCGCCAAAGAAAACCATCAGCAATCATGAATCGTAATCAACAAAGAATCAACGTGCTCTACTGGAATGCTAACGGACTAACAGATAAGATGTTAGCATTCCT
This sequence comes from Chironomus tentans, assembly GCA_963573255.1. Classification (NCBI taxonomy): domain Eukaryota; kingdom Metazoa; phylum Arthropoda; class Insecta; order Diptera; family Chironomidae; genus Chironomus; species Chironomus tentans. The sequence continues at coordinate 21,633,089 of OY754305.1, read as the reverse complement.
CGACTACCTAAGCACACAAAATATTGACGTCGCATGCATCTCAGAAACTTTCCTGAAACCAAATTCAAAAGTCGACTCGCATCCTGACTACGTAATTCATCGATATGATCGCATCGACAGACCGAAAGGTGGTGTTGCGATCATTGTCAAAAGAAACTTAAAGCACGAGCTTCAACCAAGCTACAATACAAAATTATTAGAATGCATCGGAATCAAAGTTTTCATCGACGAAACGTCCAGCTTTCACATCCTCTCCGTCTACCTCCCAGGAGGAAGCAAAGGAAGTGAAATAGATCAACACTTAAGAGACGACATCAACAAAATAACAAACATAAGAGGAAACTACTACATCTGTGGAGACTTCAATGCAAAACATCGAGAATGGAACTGCAACGTGGCAAACAAAGCAGGAACAATACTGCAAGACATGTCAGGGGAGTTCATGATCTACTCCCCGGACTCGCCAACGTATTATCCTGAAGATCCAAAAAAGTCAGAATCAACAATCGACCTCATGCTCTCAAATTCCAACCTCGAAACGACAGAACTAAGATGCACAGAAGCAATGAGTGACCACTAGTAGAAGTAGGGACACTTTAAAGGGTCACTTCCGGTTTTACCAAGATTTCTACCTGCATGCAAATTAGTTTTATGACCTGCAGGTGTTAATTAATGATTTATGACCTTTTTGACAGGTGGCACTTCCGGTATTAGTTTTTCTACCTGCATGCAAATTAGTTTTATGACCTGCAGGTGTTAATTAATAATTTATGACATTTTTGATATTTGACACGTGTGGGTCATTAAATTTAATGATTTATTGCTTTTATTTTATTGCTTTTATGCTTTTTTAATTGATTTTTATGATTTTTATAGGGCCAATAAAAAGGTTTCTAAAGGTATGCAAATTAGGTTTAATGAACTACGTAGGTTGTCTGCAGATGTACATGGGTGTGTGTGGGTGTGTGTTGGTGGGTATAGGTAATCAACTCCTTTTTTGTCAATTTTGGTAATTTCGCGGTTTTTTCGCGGTTTCCGCGGTTTTTCGCGTTTTTTGCCAATTTCGCGATTTTTTTTGCAAATTCCACGAAATTTTTTCGCTGTTTATGCAAATTAGCTTTTTTTTTGCGGTTTTTTTTTGCAAATTCCACGAAATTTTTTCGCAATTTATGCAAATTAGCTGATTTTTTCGCGTTTTATGCAAATTAGAGGTTTTTTCGCGATTTTTTTTTGCGTTTTTCTCGGATTTTTTTGTCAATGCGCGGTTTTTTTTTTGCGTTTTGCATATTTTTCGCGTGATTTATGACCTTTGAATGTGACAGGTGGGGATGTTCAGACCTGCCATTGAATTTCACAATATTTTGAAATATTTCTCAACTACGTAATATGTATGGACATGGAATATGGAGTCTGTAGACTAGACAAGCCTGCTCAAACATGTTAGGACTTGTATAGAATAGCAAACTTCAAAACATTAGGTGTGTGTCTTTAGAATGAATGACTGACCGGTGTGCATTGCTGGGGCAGAATGGAAAAAGATCACAGCAGTAGACTAGTTTGTTTTGATCACTAGTGAACATGAAATAGCAAGGACGTTGTGGTAACTTGTGAATGTGTCTGTGATCAAAAAGTTTTTAGTTCGATGAATATGTGAAAAAATGTAATGTAAGACGTTTGTAAGGATGATCAGTGAAAAATACCTGCGTGTATGTATGGGTGTGTGCGTATGTACGCAAAGGAAGGATAGAAAGAATGGAAAAAGGAGAATATTGAAAATCGGGTATATGTTGGCAGGAAAGAGATGAAGAATAGGTGAAACAGAAAAAATGTGAAAGAAGGTTTAAAAGTGATCATTTACTAATGTTATGACTGTGTTTTAATTGTGAGAATGGAGAAGAATTTTGGTACATCATACAAGTAAATGAAAGTGTATAAATAGAACGTAAACATAGGTATGTAAGACACTAGAAATAAAGGTAAGAAAAAGGCCTCATATTGCTACATAATTCTCAAACAGTACAGTTTTATGTGGCATGTTAGATCAAATGAGAAAAGCAAAGGACAAGAAATAGGCAAAAAATGTAAAGGAATGGGAACCAAAAAGTGAGAAAAGAATGATGTGTGTGTGTGTGTATGTGTGTGTGTGTGTGATGGTACTATTTCTTATGCATTAGATAGAAAATAAACAAACTCAAAGAGCTTCTTAGCCGTAGAGCCAGGATATTTTAATTAGTAAATTTTTTACTAATACTTATTTGATTCAAGTTTAACCATGTGATTGTCGATGATTTTGCAAAAAAAAAACTTATAAACAAATTTTAAAATGATCAATAAGCCATACATGTAATAATGATATTCACGTCACCACGCAGCGATTTTACAGAACCGTTAAAATGATTACTGTAGTACTAAATATGACACCTAATGCTAATTCTTTTTTATCAAAAAAATTTAAATTAACAGAAAATGTTTTTACATAGGAGCATGAGATGTGCAGATTGTTTTTATAGATGATCAATGAGTAGAAAAGATCAAGTTTTACCTTATGTATAATAAGAGAGCAAAAATTTATTACCAAATGACTAGATTTCGTAACGAAATTTGTAAATTGAAAAGGGCTTTTGAAAATTTTATTTTTAAATATCATTGATAAAGTTCGGCAAAGATGTGGTTTGATAATGATAAAAATAGTACTTGAGAAACAATTAGGACGAACCAACTTTAAGAACTCATCCAAGTATTATTTCAATAAAGAGCACACGGGGGATACATAGGATGTGACCCAGGGGTCACAATTATGCTCATTGCAAATGTAAAAATTTAAATTATTTAAGCAAATTTTCGGCTAGTGGTAGCTTTTTCAACAAATAATATTGCATGGAAAAATCCAAAAATTAGTGTTATATGAATCATTATTGCATCTAAAGTACATAAAATTTCGAATAACATAATATAGAAATTATAGTATCTTACAATTTAAAAAAAAAATTTAAAACCTACATGAAAAAATACTTAATATTTTACACAAAAATCATGCATGTCCATCAAAAATTATCTTAATCCATCTTAATAGCTATGTACTTGGTAAAATGAATTAAACAAAATCAGCTCAAAACAAAAAATATTCAAAACTTTATTAAGGAGTTTTAATTTTTAACTGGGTAAGTCCACGAGTGATAAATTTTTTTTCTGGATTTGTTTTTTTGCAATTTTCTTCTTTTTAACGATTAAAACTATAATTGCTCGTTTAAAACTTATAACACAACAAAATTTCAATTTATTATGAAGCTTATTTTAGCAAAAAGGTACTTCTTTGTTAATTTTTGAGTTTTTTTTGTTGTCAATCGGTTAAATTTTTGGTCAAATTTATGAACATTTTTTTCATTTTTGTAAAAAATCTCACAAATAACAAAATTTTATACACAGAAAGAACATTAAATGTGTAGATGTTTGAAATGGAACTTGTTTATGATGTTTTGAAAGGTTCTTGTCTAACTAATATACGGTAATTAACGAGAAATTTGCAAAAAATATCAATCGGTTAAATTTGTTGACAAAAACAAAAATAATTTTTTGCCAAAATTAACTAATTTTTGATCCTTTTAACATTACTTAGTGAGGATATTACATTGAGAACTGAAAAATGAAGCAAGTTAAGTCTTTATAATGTACCTAATACACATGTATAATCAGATTTTAAAATTTTCATCACAATTTTTTCAGGTCCGTTTATTCATGGAATTGCTCAGCGGTATTAGATATTAAATCAAAAATTTTAAGAATTTGAGAGCAACAAGTGCAAAATTTAACAAAGTAAAGTTTTCGTACCCAAAAGGGTTGAAAAGATCCTGGCAAAAGAATAATTTTTATTGCAAATTTGTTCTCTTCTGAAATTTATGAAAAATTATATTTCTATTTTATATCAGTGCATGCTTTTATAAAATTTAAAGACTTGAAACAATCTCAAGTAATAAAAAATTTAAAAATCTCAGTAATAAAAACTACGAATTGGAACGATTTTACCTGTACTGCTGTTACTGCTTAAAGTTGTGAACTTCTTCATCATCAGACTGTCTCCATATCCATTGATTGTCCGGTTAATTTAATTAATTCACGATAAAAATTTTCACTCTTTTGTTGATTTTTGGAATTATTGTAAACAAAAACTGAACGTATCCCTCACAATTTTTTCACCACATGTAAATTTTAAATATCTTTTAACCGTTTAAACTCAACTCATATTTTCCTTCTCAAAGTGAGATCTTTAATGTCATTTTGACGCTGAATCTCACATCTATTCAGAATATCGTACAAAATAATTATCTGATGTAATCTACATCTAAGCATTATCAAATAAAAATAATAATAATAATAATCACAAATAAGTATGCATCAAGTAGAATCAGTCTTAATCATGATTTATGACTTTGCGTTTATTTTCAATTTTGAAACTTCTGACATTTTCATAGTTCTTAACAGAAAATCATACTATAAATAAGGTAACAGTATATACTTTTTAATTTTAATTTAGTGCTCCTTATTATTTGCCTTTGAAAGACAAGAAATGTACTCGTGATTCACTAAATAATAATAAAACAGGATAAAAAAGCCAAAATGTTTCATTTTAAAATTTTTGGTTTAATCTACATACTATAAATTTTATCTCGAAGTAACAAAAGTTGGTAAAGGACAAATAACTTGTTTTGGAAATCCTGTTTTAGAAAAGTTATAATTGAAAATAATTATTATTATTTAAATTAGGTAAAAAAATTTTTAAAAAAGTTACTAAGTTTTAAATCACAATTTAAAATAAATTACTAATTTGAATAAGTTAAAAAAATTATTTTAGAAAGTAACAGTTTGTCAATAAAATTATTATTTTAATAAGATAAAAAAAAATTTAAAAAAAGTTTTTAAGTTTCTAATAATATAAAAAATTGTTTTCTAAAAAATTACATTTTTAAAAAAAAATTATTTTTAGTAAGATTGTTTTTAAAAAATTACAATTTAAAATAAATTACTAATTTTAATAAGTTAAAAAATTATTTTAGAAAATTACAGTTTGACAAAAAAAAGTTTCTAATAATATAAAAAAATTGTTTTCTTAAAAATTACATTTTTAAAAAAATTATTTTTAATAAGATAACAAAATTTGTTTTTAAAAAATTACAACTTAAAATAAATTACTAATTTGAATAAGTTAAAAAAATTATTTTAGAAAGTAACAGTTTGTCAATAAAATTATTATTTTAATAAGATAAAAAAAATTTAAAAAAAGTTTTTAAGTTTCTAATAATATAAAAAATTGTTTTCTAAAAAATTACATTTTAAAAAAGAATTATTTTTAGTAAGATTGTTTTTAAAAAATTACAATTTAAAATAAATTACTAATTTTAATAAGTTAAAAAATTATTTTAGAAAATTACAGTTTGACAAAAAAAAGTTTCTAATAATATAAAAAATTGTTTTCTTAAAAATTACATTTTTAAAAAAATTATTTTTAATAAGACAACAAAATTTGTTTTTAAAAAATTACAATTTAAAATAAATTACTAATTTGAATAAGTTAAAAAAATATTTTAGAAAGTTACAGTTTGTCAATAAAATTATTATTTTAATAAGATAAAAAAAATTTAAAAAATGTTACTATGTTTTTAATAATACAAAAATTTATTTCTTAAAAAATTACATTTTTTAAAAAAATATTTTTAATAAGATTAAAAAAATTGTTTTTAAAAAATTACAATTTAAAATTAATTACTAATTTGAATAAGTTAAAAAAATTATTTTAGAAAGTAACAGTTTGTCAATAAAATTATTATTTTAATAAGATAAAAAAAAATTTAAAAAAAGTTTTTAAGTTTCTAATAATATAAAAAATTGTTTTCAAAAAAATTACATTTTTAAAAAAAATTATTTTTAGTAAGATTGTTTTTAAAAAATTACAATTTAAAATAAATTACTAATTTTAATAAGTTAAAAAATTATTTTAGAAAATTACAGTTTGACAAAAAAAAGTTTCTAATAATATAAAAAAATTGTTTTCTTAAAAATTACATTTTTAAAAAAATTATTTTTAATAAGATAACAAAATTTATTTTTTAAAAAATTTTAAAAAATTTAAAATAAATTACTAATTTGAATAAGTTAAAAAAAATTATTTTAGAAAGTTACAGTTTGTCAATAAAATTATTATTTTAATAAGATAAAAAAATTTAAAAAAAGTTTTTAAGTTTCTAATAATATAAAAAATTGTTTTCTAAAAAATTACATTTTTAAAAAAAATTATTTTTAGTAAGATAAAAACTTGTTTTTAAAAATTACAGCTTAAAATAAATTACTAATTTGAATAAGTTAAAAAAATATTTTAGAAAATTACAGTTTGACAAAAAATTATTATTTTACTAAGATAAAAAAAGTTTTTTAAAAAAGTTTTTAAGTTTCTAATAATATAAAAAAATTGTTTTCTAAAAAATTACATTTTTAAAAAAATTATTTTTAATAAGCTTGTTTTTAAAAAATTACACTTTAAAATAAATTACTTATTTTAATAAGATAAAAAAGGATTTTAGAAAATTTATTATCTTCAAAAGAGAAATTTGTTTTTGAAAATTTTATCTTTTGGAAAATATTATTTTACGTAACTTAAGAGATTTATTTTGAACAAGATAAAAAAATTTGTTTTCAGAAAAGTTATATTTTGAAAACATATTATTTTACGTTAGCTAAAATTATTATTAAAATTATTTTTGTATAAGTTAAAAATATTTGGTTTTTTAATAAAAATATAATTTGAAAAGAATATTATTATGCGTAAGTAAAAATTATTGAGAGGGTAAAAGATTGTTGAAATGTTGGAAAAATGTACACGCATATGAAAGTTAAAACTGGTAAATTATTTCCACATTAGTACTATTTAAACAAACATTGGGTGACAACAAAACATTGCTAAAACGGTTATATAAATAGATTTTCATCATTTTGGGGGCGGAGTCATAAAGCTTTAAAAAATTTCAAAATACAGATTCCATTACAAATTTTTTTCTATTTTTAAGTTTTACGCATCAGAATAAGTGTAAGCTTTTTATGTTCGCATCATTTTTCCCCTCTTATTAATATTTTGGCGTAATTTAAAATTACGTACGTAAAAAGCTTACATAAATGAAACTTACATACGTAAAAGCTTATGAAAGCTCTACTTTGAATGTTGCCCCTTCCAAAATTTTTTATTAGGCCTAATAAAAAATTTTGGAAGGGGCAACATTCAAAGTAGAGCTTTCATAAGCTTTTACGTATGTAAGTTTCATTTATGTAAGCTTTTTACGTACGTAATTTTAAATTACGCCAAAATATTAATAAGAGGGGAAAAATGATGCGAACATAAAAAGCTTACACTTATTCTGATGCGTAAAACTTAAAAATAGAAAAAAATTTGTAATGGAATCTGTATTTTGAAATTTTTTAAAGCTTTATGACTCCGCCCCCAAAATGATGAAAATCTATTTATATAACCGTTTTAGCAATGTTTTGTTGTCACCCAATGTTTGTTTAAATAGTACTAATGTGGAAATAATTTACCAGTTTTAACTTTCATATGCGTGTACATTTTTCCAACATTTCAACAATCTTTTACCCTCTCAATAATTTTTACTTACGCATAATAATATTCTTTTCAAATTATATTTTTATTAAAAAACCAAATATTTTTAACTTATACAAAAATAATTTTAATAATAATTTTAGCTAACGTAAAATAATATGTTTTCAAAATATAACTTTTCTGAAAACAAATTTTTTTATCTTGTTCAAAATAAATCTCTTAAGTTACGTAAAATAATATTTTCCAAAAGATAAAATTTTCAAAAACAAATTTCTCTTTTGAAGATAATAAATTTTCTAAAATCCTTTTTTATCTTATTAAAATAAGTAATTTATTTTAAAGTGTAATTTTTTAAAAACAAGCTTATTAAAAATAATTTTTTTAAAAATGTAATTTTTTAGAAAACAATTTTTTTATATTATTAGAAACTTAAAAACTTTTTTAAAAAACTTTTTTTATCTTAGTAAAATAATAATTTTTTGTCAAACTGTAATTTTCTAAAATATTTTTTTAACTTATTCAAATTAGTAATTTATTTTAAGCTGTAATTTTTAAAAACAAGTTTTTATCTTACTAAAAATAATTTTTTTTAAAAATGTAATTTTTTAGAAAACAATTTTTTATATTATTAGAAACTTAAAAACTTTTTTTAAATTTTTTTATCTTATTAAAATAATAATTTTATTGACAAACTGTAACTTTCTAAAATAATTTTTTTTAACTTATTCAAATTAGTAATTTATTTTAAATTTTTTAAAATTTTTTAAAAAATAAATTTTGTTATCTTATTAAAAATAATTTTTTTAAAAATGTAATTTTTAAGAAAACAATTTTTTTATATTATTAGAAACTTTTTTTTGTCAAACTGTAATTTTCTAAAATAATTTTTTAACTTATTAAAATTAGTAATTTATTTTAAATTGTAATTTTTTAAAAACAATCTTACTAAAAATAATTTTTTTTAAAAATGTAATTTTTTTGAAAACAATTTTTTATATTATTAGAAACTTAAAAACTTTTTTTAAATTTTTTTTTATCTTATTAAAATAATAATTTTATTGACAAACTGTTACTTTCTAAAATAATTTTTTTAACTTATTCAAATTAGTAATTAATTTTAAATTGTAATTTTTTAAAAACAATTTTTTTAATCTTATTAAAAATATTTTTTTAAAAAATGTAATTTTTTAAGAAATAAATTTTTGTATTATTAAAAACATAGTAACATTTTTTAAATTTTTTTTATCTTATTAAAATAATAATTTTATTGACAAACTGTAACTTTCTAAAATATTTTTTTAACTTATTCAAATTAGTAATTTATTTTAAATTGTAATTTTTTAAAAACAAATTTTGTTGTCTTATTAAAAATAATTTTTTTAAAAATGTAATTTTTAAGAAAACAATTTTTTATATTATTAGAAACTTTTTTTTGTCAAACTGTAATTTTCTAAAATAATTTTTTAACTTATTAAAATTAGTAATTTATTTTAAATTGTAATTTTTTAAAAACAATCTTACTAAAAATAATTCTTTTTTAAAATGTAATTTTTTAGAAAACAATTTTTTATATTATTAGAAACTTAAAAACTTTTTTTAAATTTTTTTTATCTTATTAAAATAATAATTTTATTGACAAACTGTTACTTTCTAAAATAATTTTTTTAACTTATTCAAATTAGTAATTTATTTTAAGTTGTAATTTTTTAAAAACAAATTTTGTTATCTTATTAAAAATAATTTTTTTAAAAATGTAATTTTTAAGAAAACAATTTTTTTATATTATTAGAAACTTTTTTTTGTCAAACTGTAATTTTCTAAAATAATTTTTTAACTTATTAAAATTAGTAATTTATTTTAAATTGTAATTTTTTAAAAACAATCTTACTAAAAATAATTTTTTTTTAAAAATGTAATTTTTTAGAAAACAATTTTTTATATTATTAGAAACTTAAAAACTTTTTTTAAATTTTTTTTTATCTTATTAAAATAATAATTTTATTGACAAACTGTTACTTTCTAAAATAATTTTTTTAACTTATTCAAATTAGTAATTTATTTTAAATTGTGATTTAAAACTTAGTAACTTTTTTAAAAATTTTTTTACCTAATTTAAATAATAATAATTATTTTCAATTATAACTTTTCTAAAACAGGATTTCCAAAACAAGTTATTTGTCCTTTACCAACTTTTGTTACTTCGAGATAAAATTTATAGTATGTAGATTAAACCAAAAATTTTAAAATGAAACATTTTGGCTTTTTTATCCTGTTTTATTATTATTTAGTGAATCACGAGTACATTTCTTGTCTTTCAAAGGCAAATAATAAGGAGCACTAAATTAAAATTAAAAAGTATATACTGTTACCTTATTTATAGTATGATTTTCTGTTAAGAACTATGAAAATGTCAGAAGTTTCAAAATTGAAAATAAACGCAAAGTCATAAATCATGATTAAGACTGATTCTACTTGATGCATACTTATTTGTGATTATTATTATTATTATTTTTATTTGATAATGCTTAGATGTAGATTACATCAGATAATTATTTTGTACGATATTCTGAATAGATGTGAGATTCAGCGTCAAAATGACATTAAAGATCTCACTTTGAGAAGGAAAATATGAGTTGAGTTTAAACGGTTAAAAGATATTTAAAATTTACATGTGGTGAAAAAATTGTGAGGGATACGTTCAGTTTTTGTTTACAATAATTCCAAAAATCAACAAAAGAGTGAAAATTTTTATCGTGAATTAATTAAATTAACCGGACAATCAATGGATATGGAGACAGTCTGATGATGAAGAAGTTCACAACTTTAAGCAGTAACAGCAGTACAGGTAAAATCGTTCCAATTCGTAGTTTTTATTACTGAGATTTTTAAATTTTTTATTACTTGAGATTGTTTCAAGTCTTTAAATTTTATAAAAGCATGCACTGATATAAAATAGAAATATAATTTTTCATAAATTTCAGAAGAGAACAAATTTGCAATAAAAATTATTCTTTTGCCAGGATCTTTTCAACCCTTTTGGGTACGAAAACTTTACTTTGTTAAATTTTGCACTTGTTGCTCTCAAATTCTTAAAATTTTTGATTTAATATCTAATACCGCTGAGCAATTCCATGAATAAACGGACCTGAAAAAATTGTGATGAAAATTTTAAAATCTGATTATACATGTGTATTAGGTACATTATAAAGACTTAACTTGCTTCATTTTTCAGTTCTCAATGTAATATCCTCACTAAGTAATGTTAAAAGGATCAAAAATTAGTTAATTTTGGCAAAAAATTATTTTTGTTTTTGTCAACAAATTTAACCGATTGATATTTTTTGCAAATTTCTCGTTAATTACCGTATATTAGTTAGACAAGAACCTTTCAAAACATCATAAACAAGTTCCATTTCAAACATCTACACATTTAATGTTCTTTCTGTGTATAAAATTTTGTTATTTGTGAGATTTTTTACAAAAATGAAAAAAATGTTCATAAATTTGACCAAAAATTTAACCGATTGACAACAAAAAAAACTCAAAAATTAACAAAGAAGTACCTTTTTGCTAAAATAAGCTTCATAATAAATTGAAATTTTGTTGTGTTATAAGTTTTAAACGAGCAATTATAGTTTTAATCGTTAAAAAGAAGAAAATTGCAAAAAAACAAATCCAGAAAAAAAATTTATCACTCGTGGACTTACCCAGTTAAAAATTAAAACTCCTTAATAAAGTTTTGAATATTTTTTGTTTTGAGCTGATTTTGTTTAATTCATTTTACCAAGTACATAGCTATTAAGATGGATTAAGATAATTTTTGATGGACATGCATGATTTTTGTGTAAAATATTAAGTATTTTTTCATGTAGGTTTTAAATTTTTTTTTTAAATTGTAAGATACTATAATTTCTATATTATGTTATTCGAAATTTTATGTACTTTAGATGCAATAATGATTCATATAACACTAATTTTTGGATTTTTCCATGCAATATTATTTGTTGAAAAAGCTACCACTAGCCGAAAATTTGCTTAAATAATTTAAATTTTTACATTTGAAATGAGCATAATTGTGACCCCTGGGTCACATCCTATGTATCCCCCGTGTGCTCTTTATTGAAATAATACTTGGATGAGTTCTTAAAGTTGGTTCGTCCTAATTGTTTCTCAAGTACTATTTTTATCATTATCAAACCACATCTTTGCCGAACTTTATCAATGATATTTAAAAATAAAATTTTCAAAAGCCCTTTTCAATTTACAAATTTCGTTACGAAATCTAGTCATTTGGTAATAAATTTTTGCTCTCTTATTATACATAAGGTAAAACTTGATCTTTTCTACTCATTGATCATCTATAAAAACAATCTGCACATCTCATGCTCCTATGTAAAAACATTTTCTGTTAATTTAAATTTTTTTGATAAAAAAGAATTAGCATTAGGTGTCATATTTAGTACTACAGTAATCATTTTAACGGTTCTGTAAAATCGCTGCGTGGTGACGTGAATATCATTATTACATGTATGGCTTATTGATCATTTTAAAATTTGTTTATAAGTTTTTTTTTTGCAAAATCATCGACAATCACATGGTTAAACTTGAATCAAATAAGTATTAGTAAAAAATTTACTAATTAAAATATCCTGGCTCTACGGCTAAGAAGCTCTTTGAGTTTGTTTATTTTCTATCTAATGCATAAGAAATAGTACCATCACACACACACACACATACACACACACACACATCATTCTTTTCTCACTTTTTGGTTCCCATTCCTTTACATTTTTTGCCTATTTCTTGTCCTTTGCTTTTCTCATTTGATCTAACATGCCACATAAAACTGTACTGTTTGAGAATTATGTAGCAATATGAGGCCTTTTTCTTACCTTTATTTCTAGTGTCTTACATACCTATGTTTACGTTCTATTTATACACTTTCATTTACTTGTATGATGTACCAAAATTCTTCTCCATTCTCACAATTAAAACACAGTCATAACATTAGTAAATGATCACTTTTAAACCTTCTTTCACATTTTTTCTGTTTCACCTATTCTTCATCTCTTTCCTGCCAACATATACCCGATTTTCAATATTCTCCTTTTTCCATTCTTTCTATCCTTCCTTTGCGTACATACGCACACACCCATACATACACGCAGGTATTTTTCACTGATCATCCTTACAAACGTCTTACATTACATTTTTTCACATATTCATCGAACTAAAAACTTTTTGATCACAGACACATTCACAAGTTACCACAACGTCCTTGCTATTTCATGTTCACTAGTGATCAAAACAAACTAGTCTACTGCTGTGATCTTTTTCCATTCTGCCCCAGCAATGCACACCGGTCAGTCATTCATTCTAAAGACACACACCTAATGTTTTGAAGTTTGCTATTCTATACAAGTCCTAACATGTTTGAGCAGGCTTGTCTAGTCTACAGACTCCATATTCCATGTCCATACATATTACGTAGTTGAGAAATATTTCAAAATATTGTGAAATTCAATGGCAGGTCTGAACATCCCCACCTGTCACATTCAAAGGTCATAAATCACGCGAAAAATATGCAAAACGCAAAAAAAAAACCGCGCATTGACAAAAAAATCCGAGAAAAACGCAAAAAAAAATCGCGAAAAAACCTCTAATTTGCATAAAACGCGAAAAAATCAGCTAATTTGCATAAATTGCGAAAAAATTTCGTGGAATTTGCAAAAAAAAACCGCAAAAAAAAAGCTAATTTGCATAAACAGCGAAAAAATTTCGTGGAATTTGCAAAAAAAATCGCGAAATTGGCAAAAAACGCGAAAAACCGCGGAAACCGCGAAAAAACCGCGAAATTACCAAAATTGACAAAAAAGGAGTTGATTACCTATACCCACCAACACACACCCACACACACCCATGTACATCTGCAGACAACCTACGTAGTTCATTAAACCTAATTTGCATACCTTTAGAAACCTTTTTATTGGCCCTATAAAAATCATAAAAATCAATTAAAAAAGCATAAAAGCAATAAAATAAAAGCAATAAATCATTAAATTTAATGACCCACACGTGTCAAATATCAAAAATGTCATAAATTATTAATTAACACCTGCAGGTCATAAAACTAATTTGCATGCAGGTAGAAAAACTAATACCGGAAGTGCCACCTGTCAAAAAGGTCATAAATCATTAATTAACACCTGCAGGTCATAAAACTAATTTGCATGCAGGTAGAAATCTTGGTAAAACCGGAAGTGACCCTTTAAAGTGTCCCTACTTCTACTACCACTGTGCTGTCTACTTCCAAATCAAAACCTCAAAAATCGACAGAACTGAAAATACAGTTTACAGATATGACTACAGAAACGCAAATTGGAAAAAATTCAAATCATACATCGCTCGTCGCATCGATGACAACATCTGTGAAAACTACTGCAGCACAGCAGAAGAGATTGAGAATCACATAAGCATTCTCTCTAATCTCATTATGCAGGCAAGAAATTTAAGTGTGAAAAAGAAAAAGATCAACTTTAAATCGACGAGACTTACACCAGAAATCAAAGATTTAATCAAAACAAAAAGAAGTCTTCGACGTAGATGGCAACGAAGCAGAGATAATCAAATTAAAGCTGAATTGAATATCCTGCAGAAGATCATCAATGAAAATATAAAAGAACTCAAAAACAAAAACTGGAACAAACGCCTATCAGAAATCAAACCATCGAACCAAACTGTCTGGCGCATCGCAAAACACTGCAAAAAAGGAACAAAATCAATGCCACCATTGACAAACTCAGAAAAAACGTTCATCACAAACAAGGAAAAAGCCAGCGTCCTCAGCGAGTATTGTGATTGAGTGTAGTTTAGTAAATTTTATTTAACTCGTATCGTTTCAGTGTATGTAAATGTTTAATTTATTTAACTTATAATGTATGTTTTATTTAATTTATCGAGAAAGCGAGTTGTTAAGAAATTTGTAACGTGCTACACTCGTTCACGACTTAAAGTAAAAGAAAGAAACTATGTTACTGCGCCTTAATGTTCAGGCGAATGTAGATGAGTGTAACGAGATATTTGAATCGAGTGTGACCGTTACAAATGATATATAACTAACAAATTGTACATAATATAATTAATCATTAGGTTTAAGATGCTTTTATCAATTGACAATTATTGTAAATATTAGATTTAATGTAGAAATTAAGCAAATATTGATAGAAAGCATGAATTAGTTAAGTTACTTTAAAAGCAAATCATTTTAATAAAAACCTGTCGTTTCTGTCAACGACATTCTCGGGAGCCGCAGAGAAGTAAATCGATGTATCACATGCCAATAAATTTGATGCTGTAGGATGTCACTGTAATCTTGACTTTACGATCACTCTCCTAGGTCCAGTTATGTTCAGTTGATGTCAATTAATTGTCTGATGTAATAACTCTTATGTTATTAAATGCGTTATATGCAAACGACTTGACTTATGATAAGCTTGTGTACTTTATGCAAGTGACACAATAATAAGTTGATAAGATTTGAGTGCTTTATGCAAGCATCTCATTCAACTTGCTTAAATTAATTGCGTCTTATTTGAGACGACTTAAATACATAGTAACTTGCGCCGTAACTTGCTTCCGACGAATTTAATTGTGGTCCAGTTGATTCCAATTCAAACGACATGATGACTCGAACTGAATTGCGATATACGAATGACTTAATATGATCCAGTAGTGCCTTATGATAAATAGAAGAAAATAATTAGTTTCATGTATCTTGCATGTCAAGACAACTTGATGAAGAGAGATGCGTCTTATTTGTCAAGACGACTTGATGTAAATGCGAAATGCGCCCGTTGATTAGACGACTTGATGAATGCGCCTTTAGATGAGACGACTTGATGAATGCGCCTTTAGATGAGACGACTTGAATGCGCCTTTAGATGAGACGACTTGATGAATGCGCCTTTAGATGAGACGACTTGAATGCGCCTTTAGATGAGACGACTTGATGCTTCTTTGATTCGAAGACTTTGATGCTTCTTTGATTCGAAGACTTTGATGCGTCTTTGATTCGACGACTTTGATGCTTCTTTGATTCGAAGACTTTGATGCGTCTTTGATTCGACGACTTTGATGCTTTGTTACTTGACTAACAAAGACTTTATATTGGTTACTGGATGTTGGAGCATCTAATATCCAATGAATTGAGAATTGATGTGTCGTTGTAACTTGTTCTGCACAAGATTACAACGCTGATGAGTAATTAAATGTGTGCTAATGATTAAGCACAACTACTGGAAAGAGATGAAAAGAACAGAACGTTATGAGAATTTCAATTACCGATGAATTCCCACTGGATCTGCTCAATAGCAATGTAATCAGCTTGTCTGATTATGTTGATGCACTGGCTTGAAAGTGCTGGCACTGTATTGTCAATTAAACGTGATTAAAAGTCCATCTGCTGATCAGCTGGATCTTCATAACCTTGACTGTATCTTCGTTGAGTGAGCTGGATCTTCTCAAAGCTGGATCTTCATTAATTCGACTGGAACCACTTTAAGTGACTTTAATTGTTACTTTTATTCACTTTGACACTATTTAAATGTTATTTATTAATTTATTCACTGTGCATTGTCCTTTTACACTGTAAATGTCCATGTGTTTTTCAATTTTCACAATTATTCTTTGCTTTGTCACTAAATATCATTTTCGTTAATTTATTTCACTGTATTTACGTCTTATACAATGTTAGTAAGTGTTTTTGATAACTTAATTATAGTATTTATCACTTTTTCACGTCTTTTGTATTTTATTTGTGACTTTAACCTTTTTCGTGGTTACACTGACGAAAAATGTTTAAATTTCTTAAAAATATGTGATTGAGTGTAGTTTAGTAAATTTTATTTAACTCGTATCGTTTCAGTGTATGTAAATGTTTAATTTATTTAACTTATAATGTATGTTTTATTTAATTTATCGAGAAAGCGAGTTGTTAAGAAATTTGTAACGTGCTACACTCGTTCACGACTTAAAGTAAAAGAAAGAAACTATGTTACTGCGCCTTAATGTTCAGGCGAATGTAGATGAGTGTAACGAGATATTTGAATCGAGTGTGACCGTTACAAATGATATATAACTAACAAATTGTACATAATATAATTAATCATTAGGTTTAAGATGCTTTTATCAATTGACAATTATTGTAAATATTAGATTTAATGTAGAAATTAAGCAAATATTGATAGAAAGCATGAATTAGTTAAGTTACTTTAAAAGCAAATCATTTTAATAAAAACCTGTCGTTTCTGTCAACGACAGAGTATTTTCGTTCAACACACGAAAATCCACTTGAACAAAACGACCCAGAGCATACCCAAGAAGTAAACAACACAGTCAACGAAGCATTAGAACAGAACAATGAAGACAGTCCAGAATTATCAGACGTTAACGAAATCCTGAGCATCGTGAGAAATCTGAAAAATCCAAAAGCTCCTGGTCTAGATGACGTCAACAACATACTCATCAAAAACCTTCCATCTAAAGGTTTCGAATACCTGAAGTTCATCATCAACTCCTGTCTCAAGCTCAATCATTTCCCAAAAATTTGGAAGCACGCAAAAGTAATTCCAATCCCAAAACCGGGAAAACCAGCAAACGAAGTAAGCAGCTACAGACCAATAAGTCTGCTTAGCTCGATAAGCAAAATATTGGAGAGAGTGTTGCTGAACAGAATCAATGAACATATAGAAGACAACAACATCATCCCTAATCAGCAATGTGGCTTCCGCACAGGAAGATCAACATCTCACCAACTCATCAAAGTCATCAAAACAGCAAAAGAAAACATCAAAATGAAGAAATCAACAGGAATGATATTCCTAGATGTAGAAAAAGCATTTGACAGAGTCTGGCACAACGGACTGTTGTATAAAATGCTCAAGCTCAGGTTTCCGCTGCCTCTCATAAAAACTGTTAGTTCTTTCCTCAGTGAAAGATCTTTCTCAGTTTTTATAAAAGGTCAGTTGTCAGAAACCAAGAAAATCAAATTCGGTGTGCCTCAAGGAGCAGTGCTCTCACCAACTCTCTACAACATCTTCACACAAGATATTGTAAGAGAGACAACAGAAAACATCGCGCTCTTCGCAGATGATACAGCGTTGTATCATTCTTCAGAAAATTCAGCAGATGTAGTGACACACCTTCAACACACAGGAAGAAGAGTCCAACAATACATGGACAAATGGAAGATAAATCTAAACAAACAGAAGACTCAAGCCTTATTTATCACAAACAGATACTCCAGGCAACTTCCAAGAAACAACATCAAATTTCTCAACGAAAACATCAAGTGGGAAAATGAAGCAAAATATTTGGGAATGGTCATCGACAAGAGAGTGACTCTAAAGCAGCATGTGGAGTACGTGTGTAACAGATCTCACACTGCACTCAGATTGCTGTATCCGCTAATCAGCAGAAATTCACAACTCGACGTTCGTAACAAACTTCTCATCTACAAGCTAGCCATCAGACCGATCTTCACGTACGGTTGTCCAGCTTTTGAAAGCATGGCAAAAACTCATCTTCAAAAACTTCAAGTTTTACAAAACAAATTCCTGAGAATCGTTCTCAACAAATCAAGATATGAAAAGATCAAAGATCTACACACAGAAGCAAAAGTACCCACCATCGAGGAGTACGTCAGAAAATTGCAAGAGAATTTCAACATTCGTCTTGCAGCTCAAAATTCTGAATAAAGCAAAAACAGTTCAAATCTAAAACCAAAACTAAGTGACGAAAAGACTTCAAGTCTGGTTCCTTAAAAACCAACCTCAAGAACATGTATTTTAAATTTTTTTGTACATACTTAATATACAGAAATAAAATATTATTATTTAAAAAAATAAAAAAAAAAAAAAAAATAAAAAAAAAAAAAAAAAAAGTAACGTTCTGTTACTTATTTTTTAAAACTTAAATGCATTGACCAAAGTTGGTCAAAAAATGAAAGTCAGAAAAACTAAGTTTTAATTTTTTAAAAATTTATTTACTTTTTTTAAGAAATTCTAATTCAATTTCAATTGAATAATCTGAAAAAATATTTGTTTGATTTATTTTTATATTTTGTCACCGATTTATTTGATATTTTTAAGATTAAAAGAACATTATAACTTTTATAAAATCTGATAATTAATAAATTAGTTTTTATTGAAAATATCTTTTAGAAATTTCAATCTCAAAATTTGTACAATTTTTTTTAAAAAATATTACTCAAAAGAATTTTTAAAAGTGTGTGACTTTTCCCGAATAAACTTCTTTTTCATCTTTAGTCGCGATTGCTTCCTCCTTCGATATATTTTTTGATATAACTGGCAACTCCGTTGGAACTTTTTGATAAATTTGTTTATTATTTGTAACTTTTTTTGCATTTTTACTGTGCATGGGATCTTGAACAGTGCTTGATACTGTTGTCAATTGATCATCGTCATCAGGATCACCTTCCCTTTCCCGCCTTAAATCTTCATTAGCTGTACATGTTATACACAAGGTTAAGGAACCAAATATGAAATATATGAAGAATGCAAATGAAATGTAAAAATTAAACATGAAAATTTTCAGGCATCCATCAATGAAGGCACTGGTTAGGGCTAAAAATGCGAAAATATTGTAAATTACGTAGAACTGCTTTTTGTCCTAAAATGTAAATAGAAAAACTTTTAAGTTAATTTTATGTTGATGGTGACCATGGAGTTCAATTAATACAGGGATCATTCAGATATTACGTAACGCTTAGGGAAAGGGAGGATTCTCTGGTTTTTGTTACGCGTCATATTAAAATTTTCAAATTTTCTAACACAGTTTGTTAAGGTTAGGGAGAGGAGTCAAAAATGACAATTTTTAGCGTTACGTAATATCCGAACGACCCCATATTCAGGCGTATCCAGGTATTTTTTGGGGGGAAGGTTCAAAATTTTTGCTATATTTTAGAACCATGTTCTATTTTGCATAACTGTTTATTTTGACTAGTATTGGTTATCAAGAAATAAAGGGGGGTTTGACCCACAATACCCCCCTAGATACGTCCATGTTCATATTAATATACTAGTAGTGTCGTAGCAATGGCGAATTTGATCAAAAAATAAATTTTATTAAAGTCCTAAAACAGGTTATTTAATTTAACTTTAAATCAGATAGAGGATTACTTAAGTTTTACTTAGGAAATAAAGTAAAACTGTAACATATCAAAACCCCAAATCAAATCTAAAATGTCTTAAAGACTTGTTAGGTCACTGGTAGGATGCGCATGTGGCTAATTTTGATTTACATTTGGAAATTCAACAGAATCCGGCTTAGAATTCAAAGGAAAAATAACTAAAAATTATAAGTATATTTTCAAATTATCCGCCACATGCATGCTGTGAAGTTCTGTAAGACTCTACAAAATTCCTGATCAGTCTAATGAACAACTACCATTAATAACTATAGAGTTGAGCGTAGGTCACCAAAATAATTATATTATCCTCAAACCTTTGACTTATCAATTCTGATGAGACGAATATTTAAAAGCACTGAATAAAAATAGATTCCAACAGCAAATATAGGAAATATTGCGGCAACTAAAAATAAAATTGTTCATTAATATCGGAAAATCATTTTTATAAGCTTTTTGTCCTCACAAACTGTTATTTTAACATTGCTAGCTGCACAATAAATACAAATTATGACATCCAGTAAACAAGCTGCACTGCCGACAATTGATAACAAAAATCCAACAAAAATGAGCATTTTTACTATGCTAACACAGTACTCTTGATGGCTGTTTTCCATTTTTGATTGCTTTTGTTGATTTATAGAAACGTTTAGTGAATGAAATTGAAGACCTGAGGTTTGTTTTTTGGTACTAAAGTAAAAAATTTCATAAAAATTGGTGAGAAATTATGGCTTAGAGTTTAATATTTTTGACTGAGCTGAGTAAAATCTTTTGTTCTTCGGTCCCACACGCTAATTCAAATTTAATTATTTGTTCATTCAATTAAGACATCGGATGTTCTCTGTTAGTTGATTAAAATATTTTCTGAAAAAAATATAAACTAACATTTTTATCGATAATTTTTATTTACTTGATAAAAAAATTCTTTAGTTTAAAAATACTTACCCTTATGCGTCAATACTTAGAGCAATTTCCCCGAAAATCAGTCTACAAACTAGCAAGTTCTAATTTTAAATTCTTTACCCACCCAAAAAGTTTTTCTCCTTGACAATTGCAGACGACTTTTCCTTCTTTATTGTGCGTAAATATGATATTTAATAAACAATATGATTACCAACACTAGAATAGAATTATTATCACTGCTTGTATTACAGAATGTGGAGAAAAAATAAACATTATTTTAATTGATTTTACATGTATGTGTTTCAATTTAAAAATGAGATAAACGTCCATGGTTCTGCTGGAAAAAATAAGAAGAACTGTAAGAAACATGGAAAATTGAGTACGTTACTTTGATGCTAAGTTTATTTTTAGAAAAATAGTAGAAAATGTCTCAATATAATTTTTTTTGGAATTTTTAAAATCTTTGATTTTATTTGTTAATTTATATAATTAAGTTTATTTAAAAATAATTAAAGGGTACTGTTAAACTAACTTATCGAATCATTTTTAATTACATTATTTTTTCAAGATAAAATATTCGTGCTAACATTTATTAATTTTTTTAAAAAAAACTTAATTAAATTTTTTAAAAACATTTTTTATTCTCAACATTTAATTAACATTGGCTTAGATTTCTTATTTTAAAAATACTTTTTAAGTTCTATATACCAATCGTCTTTAACCTGCAATAAAAGATTAATAAAACTACTATTAAAGGTTTTACAATTTAAGTTTCGTTTCATTTCTACTCTAAATACCGGCCTCATAATTTTCTGCTCATAACAAAACAAAAACAAGTCAATGAACTCTATGAAAATAAACATATATGCAAATATGATAAAATTGGCGCACATTTTAAATTGTACATTGATTTGTTTTGAATGAAAGAAAATAAAATGAAATGTGAATTTGAATTTGAATCAAGGATATCTATGTCTAAATATTCATAATTGTGTCAGTCTCGGCATCAAGGTAGATTGTTTTTTGATTTAAGTTTTTTGAAGATATTTAAAAAGTTTTAACTAAAATATTTATTTTTAATTTTTTAAGATTCAATTTAGTAAAATTATTTTAAAAATCATAAATTCATAAAATTCTATCCTAAAAAAATAATTTTTAAATCCGAATCATGGATTAAGATTATAAAAAAATTTACGTGTTTAATTAATCTGCGATTAGTTAATTCTAAAAAATGTCAAACCTTGTTTTACTCATACAAAAGGATTTTATTTGTAAAGTAAACTGATGCGAAAGTATGAGAAATGTAGAAAATGTAAAAAAGATGATCAGAAGTATTGTGTAGTGTTACATAGGTCTGAAAAATGTGCAAAAAATTCCATATTTCTCTTCGATTTCAAAAATAATGTTTTTGAAGTTTTTTTTTAAATTTAGAAAATAAAAAAACAAAATTTCTATTTTTTAAAAAAATTAGTTTAAAATTAATTTTTTGATCCTTTTGACAAATTAGTTTTTTAAAATTTATTTATCTTCCTTATTCATTTGTTTATTCAATTGTAATAAAATAATGATTTCTTAGCTTTTATGAAATAAATTATTATATTTTTGTTCATCAAGTTTACATAAAATATAACTTATTCTATTCATGTTTAGGGTAATATTCTCCGTAATTCAATTAACTAAACGCATAGATTTTAAAACTAATTGATTCAAATTGCTGAAACATCACAGAAAAATTTTCTTTTTCATATTTTAAATTCAACCTTGTCGGTATTTGACTGTAAATAAAGATTAAATAACATCTCAAATGTTTTTGTATTGTCAATTTATTTTTATGTAAATGAATGTTTATAAAAAAGAAGAAAAAAGTGTCTGAGACTGAAAATCTTGTTCTGTGTATCAAATACTATATAATAAGCTTTCGATGTGTTGGAAGATCTTTTTTATTTACTGTCGACACTCACACGATTTTAGTTCTGTGTTTTCTATTTTAATATCGAACCAAAAAAAGAATTGATTTTTTATTTCAGAAAGATTTTATTTTTTAATGAAAATTTGAATGTTGTTTAGGATCTATTGTAAAATACTTTTTATCTTTTGCAATCTTTTAACATTGAAAAGACACGAGTACGTAACCAAAACCTAATCTACTCTTCAATGTCCTTTCACACAATTCTAATATAAAAGATGTTGCAATGAAGTCATCCAGACACTATCATATCCTTAAACAATTAGAAAAGCAGACTTAGTCTGAGTCAAAGACTTTAATACTACATCAATCGTAAAATAAAACTAAATCCAATGGAAACGGATTTGCTTTTCATGTCTAGTTGAGTAAAATGAACAATCAGATAAACTGAGATAGAAAAGAAGATCAGTTGACTCTAACTCATTATTTATTTGTTTCATGTTTACATAATATTGCTCATCTATAAAGCAAGAGACCATATTTATAAAGCTACTCTCAATCTATTTTCTTAACATAGGTGCATTTTTATAGCTTTTGATATACAAACCCAAATATTAAGAAGAACACAAATTATTTTTATAATTAGAATCATCCTCGAAAAAAAACATCAATTTTTCCCACCAAAAACTAATTTAGCAACATTCGGTGTCTTACAGTCAAATACGAAGAAAAAATTCGACACTATAATAATTTTTAGAGATGAAAATAAAATTATTTTGATTCAAAAATAGTAAACATGTCGATGATTTTTTAAAGTATGATGAGAAATAGTTGCAATATTTCATAAATTTATAGAATTATCAAATAAATTCCAGATATAAATAATTTTAACACTTAATTTTGGTGCTTTTAATCACAAAATTATATTAGACCCAAAAATTAAAATCTATCGACACAAATACAATCAAACATTAAAACAACACACCCAAATTCCCATCCAAACCCACACAAAAACGACAAGAAAACATCAAAATATTTGGCTTACATATAAAAATACATTTTTTAAAGATGGCGCCATATCCAAATGACCAATATCCCCAGCGTCTCACGCTCAATTGGAAAAATATTTTTGTATAGTGCAATTAGAAAGAAAAAGATTTTTTTCTTGTACGGGCCTCAAAAGATTGAAAATTAACATAAAATAATAAATTGAGCGTCAGAAAAATAAATTTAAAGTAAATAATTTGCTTTTAAGCATCACATAAGTTAAGTGTGTAGTGGATTAACACTGATTTAAGAAGAAATAAGAACAAAAACGAGATAAAATTGCGAAAAACTTGTCAACTGCAATTTTTTTATAATCTTAAAAAAGAATTTTAGCTTCCGATTGCAGTGAAGAATTTGAAGTAATTGAAGGAATTTACAACTTTGTTGCTGAATTTTGACATAAAAAGCAGAAATTTGAGGTAAATTTGTTGATAAACTTTTCCCTTTAAGCCACCAAAACGTTTACAAAAACTGACTGAATTTGACTCAAAAGTCGCACGATTCTCCATCTAGCTAAAGTAAAACCACAAAATCTTCAAAATTGTTAAAAAATTTACAAAAATTCATTTGAATTTCTCATTAAATTTTCAATATTTTTCATAATCGATAGATTTCTATCAAAAAAATTCTCCATGTTTGATTTTTTTCCTCCTCTCTTCGTTTCTTTTCTGATTCCAATTGCCCAAACATTTTTTGATGTCTACGTGATTCAATCGCATCTGATTGGATTCCAATAAAAGCATTCTGTTTCACCTACTTTCGCCGCATGTCAAGTGACTTTTATGGATAAATTTTCGAAAAACATTGAAAAGTATTCGGGGAAATAAAATCTTCTTAAAGGAAATTTTTGCAAAGAAAAAATTCTTTTTTTCTTTATTGCGATTGAAAATAAATCAGAGCCCTCTATCGCTGTAAGTTGGCTATATGGACAAAGAGTCGGTCCACTTGGATAGTTGATGTGGCAGTTTTGACAGATTGAGGAAGCAAAAAGATTAGATTAGACGCTGTGGCAAATAAAATTGCGGGAAATTTAAAAATTGTTTAAAAATTTTGTTGATTATTGTTTAGTTTTTTTTCAATTGAAATGGAGATTTTTAAATTCACAGAAAATGTAGAAAAAAATCCGCTTTTACAAAAATGAAAAAAAAAATGTATAGCGTTTCATCCCGCGACTTCAAAACGTCAAATTCAAACTGTCATTCACATCCAAAAAAATTTTTCAACTCCAAACAAGACAAAAAAATACAAAAAATCCTACTAGATTCCCATCACATTCCAAACCGATTCCACCTATGACATTCCAACAAGAACTAACAGATTTCCTATTTTTAGAGGTTAACGCGACGGCAAACAGAACAAAAGCTTCAACGATTTGCATGCAACTGTGGAAATTGCGTCTAAAAAGAAGAAAATTTATCAAAACCTATAGGAGAATGGATAAGCAAGATAAAAATCCACATCATCATAACGCTACATGTCGATTTTCAATTAAAAATTCTGCAGTTGAGTGAATGAGAAGAAAAAAATACGAAAGATTTAATTTCCTCAGTGAATCTAAGGCATAACAAGCAAGAAAAAGAAGAGAAAAAAGTTTTATTTTTTTCCTTCAAGAAAGATTTTTAATTTTTAAAAATATTTTTAAAAAATAAATTTTTTAGCCCCTGAAATAAAAACATTTAAAAAGTGAAAGAAAATGTTCAAATCCCAGTTAGAACCATCATCGGAGAACTTTGTTGAGACGCAAATTTTTGTCGAAAATATTTTTGACACGGTGAAAAAGGCACGGGAAGCCAAAGCAGCACGTTCACTGGCTGAATCGAAGCTTGCTCATTATGACTACTCCTTCGACCTTTCCCCATCAAAGCGCAAAAAGACTCGAAAGAATACAAAAAGTAAAACTCCTAAAAATGGCAAAACCAAAACAACGCCAAAAAAGAAGCCTCGAAAGCCTCGAACACCGAAGGATAGCGCTGAAAAGAAAAAGAAGATACCGACAACACCAAAGACACCACGAAAATATACAAAGCGTGTAAAGGTCAAGCCACAAAATGACATCGACGACGAGGAAGCAGCATTTATTCTCAGTTCAATCTCACAGCGTTCATTTGATTCATTCTATAACCGATTTAATGGAACCACTCATGTCGTGAACAAAATTCAAATTCCACTCGAGACATCGACAGTTGTTCAACCTCTGATTCAGCCGCAGCCACCAACAACACCCAAGAAATCTGAACCTAATCATCTCACAGCATATCATCATGTGCTTTTGGATCATAATTATTGGATTGTTGAACCACCAACACCGGTACCACCAACACCAACATCGACTGTTGTCGTGACAGATGAACCGGAGGAAAAATCAATCGACAAATCACAAAGAAGCATGAATCTCTTACTGACCGTTGCATCACACGAATTATCGTCACAATGTACTCAAAACAGTACAAATAGCATTAAAGTTGAGGTGAGTTAATAAATTTTGTTTATTTTAGAAGACTAATTAAGAAATTCAATTTTATTGTTATTAGGTAAACAACAACAAGCTGCCATTGTTGGATGTCAATTGTGATACACCAAAGCTTTCGGCAATGTCTGATGACAATGCAGTAAAGAAGCGATGGCTGCGACAAGCCACACATGAAAGTTCAACACCATCACCAACAGTTACACCACCGGAAACATCACCGAATGATATGAAGGCACCCTTGAAAAAGCGTCGCATTGCGAGGGAAATTGATGATAATAATGAGATTAAAATGGGAATATGCAGTGAGACTGAATCGAGCAAAATTGATCAAACAGTGTGTTTTGAATCGAATAATTTTAAGAATAATGTTGAAGCAATTAAATTTAATAATAATTTTGTAAATAATTCAGCACTACTCAAGTGTGAACCGGTGGAGTCTGTAAATATAAATTTAAGGGAAATTCATGAGAAAATGGAGATGGAGTTTGGAAGACAGCTGAAAAATGAACAAAATGTGGTGGTGGTTAAAGAGGAGCCAAGAAGTGTAATACAAAGTCCAATTGGACATCATGTACATGGAGTTAAAAATAATCTAACGTTTGGAATACAGATGAACAGTCCAGTGGATGTTAATGCAATTTATGGAAGAAGTCAGCCTGAAAATTTGATTAAAATTGAACAGCAGAGAAATATGGTTGGGAATGAGGTAAGAATTACAAATTGTAGATTTTCATATTATTCTATATTATCAAATATTCTGGAACATACGCATATGTCGTCTATTCTTTTTAAATAACTCAAACTGGTCCCAATTGAATACTCCCCCTTTTGGTTTTTGAGATTTTATTACCAAAGTTTATTTCAAATTAAAGGATATTTTCTTTCGATGGGCAGTTTACCGCCTAATTTCTAACCCTTAGGAAATGATCTCTTTATGATCTCCCTAATAACTAATTCGAATATTCCAAGAATTCCCTAAATAAATCACATAATGATTCACATTTTTATAATTAAATCTCGTCATTACAAAAAATTCCACATTTTTGTGTTATTATTCATTTCTTAAAATGAATTTCATTAATAAAACGACGCGAACGTTAGTAAATTTCCCTCCTATTTTTTATCAAATGTATGCACGATTTGATAGTGCATGCATTACTAAATGTGGTTAAGCTAATTGTTGTTAATTTCCGTGCGAATAAAAATTAATTTTGCAACTTCAATAATAAATTTTTGGAAACTTTAAGAAACAATTAAGGGTTAAAAAAATTAAATGAACCCGAATCTTGTATCTACTCATACCCTATAAAATTAAAATGCAACTGACAATGATCTTTAAATTAATACGAATTAAAATTCGAGCATTCAAAAGTCAATATTTTAACAAAATCTTTCAACTTCTTTTTTAGGGAAAACTCCCACAAACCCAAATCTACGATGAGAAATTGATAAAATTAGAGCCTCATGAGAGACCGCATGATTATAGAATCAATAACGTAAACATTGTTGAAATAAAATTAAACGACAAAATTCCTCAAGCTCATGGAATAAAAACCGAAGCTTATGGTAATGTTCAACATGTTATAAAGCCGAAAATCTACGATCACAAACAAATCAAAGTCGAATCGTCAATTCCCGAAAAGGTCATCACAGTTGATGGAAAATTGCAGCAAATTTTGGATGGAAAAATTCAGAAAATTTATCGAGATAATTCTCAGTATATTATAGATCAGTATGTGGATGAAAAAGTTCAAAATTATGGTCATTTTTACAATAAAGTTGCTGATCCGCCACATCAGATGTCAGTGATCCAAAATCTTGAGGAGATTTCATATAGAAATCAAATGGAGAATATTCAAAAACAAAATCACATAATTATTCACACTGGAAGTTTAAATGATAAGAAAATGCCAGAAAATGTCAATGATCAAAACGTTTGCAGCATTTATGGTGAAAACCATTTGGATGGATTTCCGAAAATTCACCAATTAAGCCCATCAAAAGCTCAGTTAAGTCCAACAAAGCTCAGTCAACTCAAAGGCCTTTCAAGTCCGACAAAAATTCAAATCAGCCCAACGAGGACTTATGAAATTTATACAAGAAATCCTAACGAAAATATCGCAGAAAGTTTGCTTAAATTACAACAAGAAAGTCCGGTAAAATTGCTTCAAATGAGTCCAACAAAGGTCATACAAAATTCAAATTATCAAGTTGCACAAGCGTTGACTTTTGAAACATCAACTGATCATGGATATCAGAAAAAATCAGAAGAAAGTTCAGCAAAGAAGCTCAAAAAGACACAAAAAGCTGCAAAAATTAAAACAAAAACACCTAAAATTAAAAAGACACCAGTAAAAGCAAAAAAGGCACAACAAAAGCCAAAAAAAGTAAAAACACCAAAAAGTCCATCAAAAATTGGCAAAAACAAGAAAAGTTCGGTAAAAATTGATAAAAATTTGATCAAGAATTTCGAAAATCTTGAGGATGTGCCATTGAAAATCAGACAGAATTTGGCATTTGAGGAGAAAATTATGATGAAAATGAAAGAAAATGAAGGAAGAACTCAACGAGTAAGTGTAAGTGATGGAAAATTGAGTGAAAGTGAGGCTAAAATGGCTAAAATTCATCCAATTGAAGGATTGGTTCCATCTATGGAAAGTAAGTTCCAGCAAATAGGGGGAAAAATTATACAAGTTGATGGCAAAGTTGGACAAAGTGACATCGAATTGAATTTCAATAAAAGTAATATCCACCAAAATGATTCAAGTTCAATCATAAAACCAACACAAAATGATGTTGAACTCCAGAGATATCATGAAAATGACACTAAACTTTTAGAAACTCTCAGCAAAATTCATGGATCTGATGAAAAAATTAGTGAAACTGAGACAAAATTACACCAAAACGATGACAAATTAATTAAAGTTGATGACGTACTCAAGAAAAATAATGAAAGTGACGTAAATATTAATGCAAATCATATTAAAAATGAAAATTCCAACTCAAATTTCTATGAAGTTCAAGCAGTTTCAAAAGTAGAAAATTCTCATAATCCACAACATTTCGCACAAGACGAAAAGAACAGCAAACACTTTAACAACAACTTAACAAAATTTTCAAAACGCACCATTAGTGAGTCATCCAGTGGATCATCCAAAACTTCAACGTGCTCTTCAAGGAACTCTAAATCCAGTAATAACTCTACAGAATTCATCAAAAATTCACCAGAAGCTTACAAAAAACTGAAATTTGATGACCCTGAATGTGGAAAAGAAAGTCAAAAATCATCAATTTCTGATGAATGTGAGGTAAAATTAAGAAACCTAATGAAGGATTCTAAAGAAATTTTATCAAATGATCAACATGTATTAAGTCGTGCTAGAGATTTTATCACATCTTCCATTAACAACCAAAATTCAGCAACTTTCTCAAATTTCCAAGTAATTAAAGATAGTTTTGCTGCAAAAGGAAGCAAAAGAACAATTAGTGAGTCATCAAGTTTGTCGTCCAGAACTTTGAGCTGTAATTCACCAGAGAATACACCGAATTTGTCATCTATACACTCAGATGGTTTTAGTCCCATTAAATTAGTGACTACATCATATATTCCAGCTCCAATATTGTCAATTTCAAAGGCACAAGATGTAAAATTAGCAAGTCCATCAAAAGAATCTCAGCAAGAAACAAAACCATATGAAATAAAAGAGTTTATCACATCTTCAAGCCCTTGTGCTCAACTTGCTTCAAGTTCACCAAAAAATGCTCAAATATCTTCAAAATCTACAATTGATAAAGTGGTATCTGTAAAATTAGATACCGTTGACGGTTCCTGTAACAAAAAAATCAACACATGTGAGGAAATTTCATGTAAAGATGCAAAAAATCTCACAGAAGCTACAACAAAATTGAGCTCAGAAATACCCAAAACTGTTGCTACATCCAGTGATCCAACAAGTTCATCAGATGAGCCTCCAGTGACATCGAAAGTATTAACAAAGACATTAAATTTCAACAGTCAACCTTTACACTCAACAACAGAAGATTTAAAACCAGACGAACCTATTGATGATGTAACATCTGACAAACCTGATGAGATTCCATCCCAAAATGCATCAACTGTTAATAATGATAATAAAAATTCGTCTAATATCCAACACATCTATTCCTCTTCACCTAAACTTGACGACGATAGCATCAAAACTATCATTCAACCACCAAGCATCTTAAAATCCCTCTCCGATGGTATTGCTCCTATTAAACCAACTATCGATTCATTAATTCCATTTAAGACTACAATTGAGACACTAGAATTAATTATCGATACCTCAAAGTCAATTTCAGATTCACTGAGTGATTTAAAGCCTGAAAAGGTTGTTGAGCAGCAAGTTGCTTCTATTTTGGAAAAAGTTATTCCGAAAACTTTAAAAATAGATTTTTCGAAGGAAATTGAAGTAGAAGTTTCCAAAATTGAGCCAGAAACGGAGCCAATTGAATCGGATAATGACATGGATGATGAGGATGATACGCCGTATCGTGAATGTGTTGAGGAGTTCCACAAGGACACACTGGAGAAGCTTATTGAAGCAAATAAGAGATTTTGTAGAGAAAATTATGTACATAATCCATTTAAGCATTCATTGAGTTATGATGGAAGGGATAGTGGACGACATTCGAAAACCGACGATTATCATTCAAGAGGAAATCGTTGCTATGACTATGACGATCATCGTAAGCCATTAAAAATGAGTTTAAGCTTTGATTCGCATCAACAATATTCACATCATAATTATCCACCCCATTACCAAAGGTCAATTAGTGAAGTTTTTAATGATCCAAGGAAGGAACGATGGTGTGGAAATGGAATGTACGAAAATAGGACCTATGGATCTTTCCATTATGATAAAATTCATCATCGTGAGCCAATAACTACAACATATAGCATGTATCGAGCACAAAAAGCATCACAAATGGACAGTCGATGGGGCGGTCGACAGAATTACGATTATCCACAAGAACCGCAACATAAGGTCAATAATTTCGCCACTGAGAAACCACCGATGGCACCACAACCACAATCACAACCAACTACACCGACAGTTATTAATAGTTATAAACCCATACAACCCGAGCCAATTAGAAGTGAGCCACTGTTAGTTGCAGTCAGTCCACAAGCTGAAGCACTAAAGATTGCCATCAGTGATCCGTTTGGAGGATTTTTGAAGGACACAAAATTGAATGTTATAAGTCCTGTGGCAGTATTGCCGAAAACTAAAACTGCTAGTCATGATCCAAGGCTAAATCCATCACTGGTGCAAGATATAAAGAAGGAAGAATCTGCAACGCCTAAGAAAAAGGTTAGTAGAGACTTTTTTCAATTTGATTTAAAATTTGAATTCTACTTGACTTTAGTCTCAAATCTTACTTAAAAATAACACAAAAATTGATAAATAACTTAAAATTTTCCATTTCTAGCTCTCACTCGATCAATATAGGAAGAGAAAATCGTTAACAAATGTAACGCAAATATCACCAACGGATGAGATTGGACCGTCAATTTCTGTATCAATAACAGAATCACCGTCACCAACACTACCGCCTGCTTTCGATCCTTCAATTGTTGCCGCTGCTGCAACAGGTTGAACATGAAAAATTCTATAAAAAGCTTTTAGCTTAAAAATGGTTGTGAAAATATTTTGTAAATTTGATTGTGGAAAATTGAATTTTTTGTTACGATCAAGTCAATGTAAGGAGGCTATTTATGGTTAATATGTGAGATGTTATGGTAATTTATGAATATGAAAAGGTTTAACCACAAAGAGCAACATTAAATTGACTCGAGAAAAGAAAAGAGATGAAAAATACAGGAAAATGTTACTCTGCACATAGAAGAAATTTTAAATAATGAAAATTTTGAGTTCATAGAAAATATTCATTAAAAATTGTACAGACATGAACAAGAAATAGCTTGGGGAAGGACTAAGTACTAAGGAGCTTTTTTTGTAGTCATTCTCCTTGAAAAGTTCATCCTTTTCTCCAATAATCATAACAGAAACAAAATAAAACACAAGATATAAATTAAAATAATCTCCCGTTATCCACGGCTTCAAACAACAAAAGAAATATTCAAATTAATTTTTTTATCAACAAAATTAGTTCATAGCGCAAAAACACTAGCTTTTCATAACCTCATTTTTTCAATTTATTACATTATAATAGTAACTTTATCAGTATCATAGCGTTTATAGTGCAGAATTATACAAACTTGTGTGGCTGCAGTGCTTGATGATCGCCTTTTAAATTGATATTATTTTCTTGAATTTAAAAAAGTTAATTTATTTCTAAAAAATCAGTTTATTTTAAAGTTTGTTAATATTAATTTTCTAAAAGAAAAAAAATATTAAAAACTTTGAAGTAAAAAAATTTAAAGAAAGTCCTCGTGTTATATATCGAGGGACTTCAGCGCATTTTTGTGTTAGCGATCAGTAATTGATTAGCAAAGTACTGTGTATCAAATAAGTCAATCATGAATATTTTGTGACTTAAATAAATTCGACAGCTCGATAACGGTTTTCTGGCATTCAAATTTTCTAACGGTCAAAATATATTTGAAAATTTCCCGCGCAAATACACTTGAAAATTATTAATTATAGTACAATTAACAATTTGCACGGTGAATTTTCATATAATAAAATGGTTTGTCATTTAACGGTTTTTTGAAATTCAAATTTTCTAACGGTCAAAATATATTTGAAATTATCCCACTTGAAGTTGGCTCTATTGTATTGAAAACAAAAAATCATTAATTATAGTATTTAGCGATGGTTTTGAGATTTTTAAATGACAATCGTCCACATAACTCGATGGCACGGAGTTAATGCAAAAAACTAGAGCTCTCTACGATGTCTGGTTAAAGAGATCTCAAACAGCCGAACAGCCGAACAGCCGAACAGCCAGCCGAACAAAGTGCATTATTAAGCTACCTTTTTAAAACAAGTTTCAAAAATGCGCTAAAAAAACAAATTTTAGAATTTTTTTAGTTTTCTAAAAAAATTTTTTTAGTTTGATAAAATAATTTAAAACTTTAAAGTTGCATCCTCAGGCACGCATTGATGAATTTAAAAAAAAACAATTACTAAAAAATTAATTTTTTGTCCTCGCAATGCAAACAAAATTTAAGTTTTGAAACAAACCCATTGATTTAAAAGCATTTAACAAATTTTTCCTTAATTGTATAATTTTTAGTTAAGAATTTTTTATATGTGAAAGAAATGCAATGGTTAATTAAGAGTTTGTTGATGAGCTAAAATTAGAGTCGTTTTAAGAAATATAAAAATAATGTAATGTCTTAGCTCATGAATGATCATTCTTAATTTATCATATCCTTAAAAACATACTGCAAAAAATTTTGTATTAAAAATTTCACTAAAATAATGAAAATATTTGTACATAATTTTTAAAAAAGTTTGAAAACTTTAAAACAGAAAATTTTAAAGAAAAAAGTTCTTTGTCCTCTACATTTCGAGCAGAAATTGAAGTAATTTTGTTTTAACATTGAAAGTAAAAATTCTTAATTTTGTCACAAAATTCTTCAATTTTTATTTTGTTCGAGCAACTTTGTGTAGTCAAAACGGTCTGAATTTATATAAATTTACATAATTTTGATTATACAACAACATCTTCACTACTTATAAATAAAGAAACAAAAAAAAATAATAAAAATAAATTTTAACTATTAATTCTGTGCATTAAGCATAGAAATTCTAGAAATTTTCTGTTTTTTACACGCTTTTTCAAAATCTGTTCTCATTTCCTAAAAGAAAAAAAATCTGTAAATATTTATATTAAATTATTATAAAAACGAAATATAATTAGAATAAGTGAAAAAATCTCTTTTTAAATAGAAAACTAAATTAATTATAAGAAATAATTAAATTTACTTCTGTGCTTTCTGTAAGGAAGTAAATTGAGTGATATATGACTGAAGAGGATATTAAAATTAAATGATGAATCTGGAGATGAAAATTGAACCAGGATTAGCTAATAATTCTATAGCTCTTCAGTAAATTAGATTGCTCAGTAAACAACTATTTCAAGGTGATCATTTAAAGCACTTTGATACAACAAACTGTTTATCTCCTGCTTAATAATTTAAAAATAATAAAACATGAAAAAAAGGTGAGAAAATGTTATTTTAAAAATTAAACAAGGTTTTTTAATTTTTTTATTCACAGGTTATAATTTTTTAAACGTCAATTTTGTAACTTCTTATTTTTAGTTTTTCATAAATTTTATGACGGAAAGAATAGGTTATTTTAATTTCCTGTTAATTGTAGCAGTTTTTGATTTTTTTATTTAAATATTAATTAATAAAATTTTCTTGTTAACTCTGAATTTATTAAAACTACTAAAAATTTACCCTAAAATTTAAAGCTCTTTGCAGGTTCCACATACAAATATTTTGGAGTGGTCGTTGATATAAATGGCGTTGTTGATCTGGTTTGATATGTAGGATAAACATAGCTTACAGGTTTTCCTGTCGTGTATTGCCGTTGAATAAAAATTGGTTTGTAGGTTCCAGTGTTAATTACAGGGCTATAACTAACTGGTACATACTTAATCGTTGTTCTTGATGGTTTTGAAACTGGCAAATATGTTTTACCCTTGAATGTGGATAATGGAGTGTAAGGACGTGTTGGTTGAGTTCCTGTCACAGTTTGTCTGTAATTGTTTTAAAAGAAAGTAAAATATTTAATCCAAGTAGTTGTTTAAATCATATTTTTAAGAAGAAGCATAAGGACCAAATCAGAGGCATCCGGATGCATTGCTGAGACTAGTTTTTTAGAACAATAATTATCCCCATAAAGCACTAGAATACCCGACATGCTCTTAAGTTACAGTATGCGGACAAAAAATTAGGGACTTTTCAAAAAATTAGTATTATTGATCTGGAGCTTAAGGCTTAACAGATATCGGAAAATGGTAAAAGGGTGAAATGTTCTACATATCATTAGCTATCCAACAGTATATAATAGTGGACCACACTCTTATAGGGTTTCACTCATTTTTCATATTTTGATCAAAAATTTATATTGAAAATTTGTCATTTTTCAACAATATTGCCTGTAACTTTTGTTCCTTTAAATGAATCTTCCTGAAACTTTTACATAATGTTTCTGTTACTTATGGCTTTACCATGCCTAAGTTTCAGATTTTTTGAAGGCTCCCTTCATGGACTTCCACACCAATGAATTAGGCTACATTATAAAACATTTTGTAGGACATTTTTCCTACAAATTTTTGCATAAATCATTGATAACTTTTATAAATTACTCTACATCTATGGATATTTATACATATTTATAAAGCTCTAACCTTCTTTTACAAGTTTCTAGTACATTAAAAAATTCTAAGATGGACGGAAGTAGAAATTATCAGCGCTTGAAAAGTTGTATATTTTCAAATTCATAATTTTTGTATGGAGGAAAAATAAATTTAAAATTTTTCTTAAACTAAGCAATTCCTTTGGTTACAATTGAATTATTATTAGTTCTTAGTAACAGAAATGTCATTTTGTCCAGTTTTCTGTTGATCTACAAATCCTTACCTAATAAGTTATAAACCAAAAGAAAGCTTAACTAAAATGCTATGAAATTCAATAAAAGTTTGAATTGTGAAATAGTTAGTTAAAGTAAATTTTTAAAATTAAAATTTTATAATGTAGCCTAATTCATTGGTGTGGAAGTCCATGAAGAGAGCCTTCAAAAAATCTGAAACTTAGGCATGGTAAAGCCATAAGTAACAGAAACATTATGTAAAAGTTTCAGGAAGATTCATTTAAAGGAACAAAAGTTACAGGCAATATTGTTCAAAAGTGGAAGTTATGTCCATTATTATATACTGTTGGATAGCTAATGATATGTAGAACATTTCACCCTTTTACCATTTTCCGATATCTGTTAAGCCTTTAGCTCCAGATCAATAATACTAATTTTTTTGAAAAGTCCCTAATTTTTTGTCCGCATACTGTAATATTCACGTGGTTCAATTAAAATATAGTGTCCGATTTCAAACCAACTTGGTTAACCTCGGAATAGTCTCAATGATATATTGGCTAAAAAAGGAACCTATACTCACAGAGATACAGTTGGTTTATTTTCTGGCGGCAAATATGTGTTTGATGGAGTTGAAATAGTCGTTTTTGGAGTAGTGATCGTTGCTTTTGTTGTTGATGGTGCTGTTGTGATTTTTGTGGTAATAATAGTACTTGTTAAAGTTGGTTTTGTGGGCGTAGATGTTTTAATTGTTGTTGTACTTCTGATGCTCGTCGTATCTGGAGGCAGATAAGTAGAAGGTATCCTAGGAGTTGTAACCTTTGTTGTTGTTTTGGGTATTGTGGTGGCTACTGAAGTTTGTGGCGTTGTGGTTATTTTAGTAGTTTTAGTGATCTTTGGAGAAGTTGAAGTGATCTTTGCAGTAGTTGTAATGATCTTGCTAGTGATTATTGATGTCGAAATTATCGGTGTTGTATAAATATACCCTGTTGTTCTAGGAGTGCTTGTTATTGAAGTAGAAGGTGTAGTTTTTCGAGTTGTAATGGTTGTTGTCTTTGGAGTGGCTAGTGTCGTAGTAGAAGTTCTTAGGGTAGTTGATCGAGTAGGTTGAGTAAATGGTATTGATGGCGTTGAATAAACATATCCTGAGAAACTGGTGGTAGGAACTGTGGTTTTAAATGTCTGAGTAGTCTTGAAAGTTGAAGGTGTTGTTACAACCTGAGTTGTGGATACTGAAGTTGTCTTTGTTGAAGTTAAAGGAGTTGTACTTATTTTTGTGGCTGTAGAGGTTGACTTGGTTGTATCTGAAGTAGTTTTCGTAGAAGTTGGTGTTGATTTAGATGGAATAGTGAATGGAATAGATGGAGTTGGATACACATATCCAGTTGTACTTGTTATTTTATTGGTTGTTATAATTGGACTAGTTAATTTAGATGTTGTTGTTTGTAGGATACTAGAAATAATAGATTTCGTGGTGGTAGGAGTAGAGATTATTCTTTGAGTGGTAATAGGTGTGGTTTCATCATTAAATGGTGGAATTCCCGGTGGATAAACATATCCTGGAGATTGAGGATCTAATTTAAAAAGAAACAATTTTATTGATAATTTAAAAATTAACATTTTCAGTTTTAGGAAAGATAGAAAGAAGTCTAAAATAATAGAAACTTGAATTTTTACTTTAAATAAAATAGAACCTTTAAAATTAGCAACAAAAATTTTCAAATATTAAAAAAGTTTAAGAAAAGATTTAAAAAAAGGTTTTTTAACCTAAATTTAAAAAATATTTTTGATTGATTTATTTAGAAAGAAATACATGAAAAGTATGCTCACATGCTGACGAAATTATCCTAGTATTATTTAAAACAGCAGCAATCCATAGAAATACAAAGCTTTTAGTCATAAGCTTAAGCATAATTTTTCATTTATTTCCTTATCTTTAATTTTTCTTAATTATAAAATTTTGAAAGATTTCACAAAAATCTTCACAGTTTTTCAATAATAATGTCAATTTTTCACTAAAAGCACCAAATTTATCGCGTATTACTTCCTCAAATCACAAAATATGACTAAAATATATGTAGTGTGGCTTTGGGATTATAAACTAAAATTAGTTGCAACATTGATCACAAAAATTAATTTAATTATCTAGTTTGAACAAATTTTTTCAATTAGCGCTACTCGCGTATACGAAATAATGTCCAAAAATTTATCTTACTCATTTTTTGTAGGCAGATTATTAGTAATAATTTTTTGTGGGATTTTAGGAACTTGAATTTGACAAAGTTTTTAAAACTATTCAAATCGTCATCAAATTTGGCTTTATATTGATTTTTTGCTCATTTTAATTTCTCGTTATTTTTATTATACAATCAACAAATTAACACTTATAAAGTGCGTCTAATTTTCACATTTTTAAAGAACTTCTGTTTCGCAAACTTCTGTTTTAAAATTTGATGACTATGTCATTGTCTGAAGACGATAATTGAATTTATTTAGCATAATCACGTTTTATGCGTGTGTAAAATATGTTTCAAGGTTGATAATATAAAGATAAATTTTTACAATATTTCCTCAGGCATTTTGTATTAAATAAAGTACTTCCATCTTCAGGAAATTCTTTGGGAAGTCAATACTTCCGAAATATATTATACATTAACATTACCATATCGAGGAAAATCAACAATCCAATCAACCGTGGAAAAATAAAAATTTAAGACAGCAAAAGGTGCGTTTTAAAACAGAAACTTAACACAAAAAGTGATAATTTACTTTCGGGAAGATTTAAATAGATTTCAATTTTTAATATAAATTAAAATGTGATTTTACACTTTTTAAATGAAAACTGAAATATTCCAAGATAAAGTGTCAAAAAACTTGCTTCTCAAATAGCTAAAGCAGTTAAGTGCCTCTGTGGAGTAATCGGCAAGGAGCTTGGCTCAAATTTGATATGGTCTCGAAGGTCGTCGGTTCGAATCCGGCCATTTCCAAATTTGTTCTTTTTCGGAAGTTTAGATACTTCGACTGCTTAATGTACGAGATCAAGACGAAATTGGAGCTCTGGGCAACGTTGGATTAAGGAATGGGTCAGGAACTTGAAATGTAGCATGATTAATTGGAACGAGAGCTACAAGATTACCTTGTGAATGGAATATTGATAGAACGGACCTGAATAGTATCACGTTACGCCGATAGAAAATTGAAACGAGAGCCTAAATTTATTCGAAACCTAGATATTGAAAATTTGTTTTCTTGATCCTACATCATGTTGAGTTCTTTAAGGTTCTTTGAACATTGTAACTCTTGAGATTATTCATTGTAGATCATCACAATACTCTGTATATGTTAAAACTGATTGAATTATGAATAAAAATAATAATAATAATAATAATAAAATCTAATCTAAGTACGCTCAAATGAGCTGAAAAAAATTTTAAATTTAAATTTGAAAATTAACGGAAATCTAATGTTTGAAATACAGTATGTGAGCAAAATAATGTGGCCTTTTTAAAAACTTAGTTTTTTGGACTTAGTGGCTAAAGCTTAATAGATATCCAAAAACTATAAAGGCAAGAAATGCTCCACTTTTGATTTCCTATCCAATGATATATAATGTTGGACATAACTTCTACGCGTACAATAGTTATGCTCATTTTTCGACTTTATGTCTATCCTAATATATGAAAAAATTCTCATTTTTAACGTTTTTAATCGTATTTCAGTAATGCTTCATCAGATCAATGTGAAACTTTCACAGACTATTCTTCTTATATGTTGCATGAAACAACAGGCATTTGAATTTTTTTTGGATGTACTGCTATCAAACTTCAGCACCAATAAGTTGTGCTTCACATAAAAAAGTTTATCACCAAAAATTTAGTTAATTCCAAAGATTGTTATTAATTCTTATTGTTTTTCTGAAATCACTTTAATTAAGCTTTCTTTTGATATATAATTCATTACTTGAACATCAAAAAGTCAAGAGAAATCAATCATAAAATCCAAGATGACGGAAAATTTCTCATTGAAATTTTATAAAATCATTGATATTTCCGAACAATTACTCAGGAACTGTTGATGTTTTTGCTTTTTCGTAATCTACAGGTGTTTTGCAAGAAACCATACATACATTTTATAGTTCTACTGTAAATGTAAACTCAACTTTTTCGTGTGTGAATATCCTAAAATTTCAAAATCAAAAAATTTTGTAGGAGCAAAAATTAATTTTTTTATTTAGAACTGCTTAAGGCTTACAGATACTTTTAAATTATATTCTGTTAATACTTATTGCAAAATAAACTTATTTTGCATAGTATTCTAATGCATTTATTGCAAAAACTTTAATTTTATTTTTGCTGCTACAAAAATTTTCGATTTTGAAATTTTAGGATATTCACACACGAAAAAGTTGAGTTTACATTTACAGTAGAACTATAAAATGTATGTATAGTTTCTTGCAAAAAACCTGTAGATTACGAAAAAGCAAAAACATCAACAGTTCCTGAGTAATTGTTTGGAAATATCAATGATTTTATAAAATTTCAATGAGAAATTTTTCGCCATCTTGGATTTTATGATTGATTTCTCTTGACTCATTGATGTTCAAGTATTGAATTATATATTAAAAGAAATCATATTTAAAATGATTTCAGAAAAACTATAAGAATAATTAACAATCTTTGGAATTAACTAAATTTTTGGTAATAAACTTTTTTATATAAAGCACAACTTATTGGTGCTGAAGTTTGATAGCAGTGCATCCAAAAAAAATTCAAATGCCTGTTGTTTCATGCACCTTATAAGAAGAATAGTCTGTGAAAGTTTCACACTGATCTGATGAAGCATTACTGAAATACGATTAAAAACGTTAAAAAATGTGAATTTTTTCATATATTGTTAAAGACATAAAGTCGAAAAATGAGCATAACTATTGTACGCGTAGAAGTTATGTCCAACATTATATTTCTTGCCTTTATAGTTTTTGGATATCTATTAAACTTTAGCCACTAAGTCCAAAAAACTGAGTTTTTAAAAGGCCACATTATTTTGCTCACACACTGTAAGTAAAAAAAAATCAGATCATCTCAGAAATAAGCTAGAATAGAAGCAAAAATTTCTAAAATAATTAAAATACTTATCGCTGCTAGATGCATTACTTTTTGGCTTGTTACATATAATATAAATAAGCTATATTCTATACTCGAATTCATCTATACAAGAGCTAAATAAATCAAAATAATATCTAGAACTAATAAAATATGGTGAGTTTCAACTTTGTTGCTAAATTAAAGGATTTAAATGGCACAAATCTATACAAATATCCATCAAAATTCAACATAAAGCCAATAAGAGATCAAAATTATTTCTTCATAAAACTTTTTAAATTTTTCTTAATCGTTCATACAATGAATAAAAATATGTTTCAATAAACATTTTTCAGACTTATTAGTGGAGTTTAAAATGCACTTTAAATTTACAGTTCTTCTATTTTGTTTGTACAAATGTTTTAATAATCATTTTTTTCTTAAGTAGTGCTTCTATTTAGTTCATTATTATTATAATTTAATAAATTTTAAAAATAATTAAAATAAAGCAAAGAATTAAATAAAAATCTAGTTTTTTTAAGCATTTTTTTATTTATAACATTAGTGTGTGTGAAGTTGGGGCGAGACATATCTTCTTTCGAGAATCTAATGTGTTCTGATTTATGACCTATTTATGACATTAATGACAAAATTTTTTCAAATTTGACACCCTCAAAATTTCCGAGATCCAGCTATGCTGTTTTTGGTCGATTTTCTCGCCCCAACTTCATACTTACTCTTTTTAACTTTTCTCAAGAAGGGAGTATCCAAATGAGCTGAAACTTTCTCTGTTTTATGACATCTTGGGTACTTTCAGAAAAACTATGAAAATTTTTTTTTCGTTACTTCCTCGATTTTTTATTCAAAAAATAGACTGTTTTTGACAAACTGGAAATTGACTACCAAAATTCAATTTCGTTTTATTTTATGACATCAAACTCTATCAAAAAACTAATTGCATCTGATTTATGACCTATGTAGAAAGTTTTAAAAACATTATTCAAAAAAAATTTTTTTACTAAATTTCGTCTCAAAAAATGAGATTTTACTAGAAAAGTGTAAGTTTTTGGAGGTAAATTGTCATATCTCATGAACCGTCTGCTGCAAAAAATTTTTGTGACATTTGTTATAAAGCTTTTATAAGGTTCTTTCAAAATCTTGGTAAAATCTTGGTTCACCCATATCAATTTAACGGCATAATGATTTCAAGGCATTTTGATAACACGGACATTTTTTTATCAAAAATTTAATGTTTTTCATCAACATTTTTCTTATTCTTCTTATTGAATTTGGCACAGTTATTGCATCTCTGTTCAGAATTGCAGTCATCCATTTTGTGATTGTTACCACAACATTTCATACATTTCTTCTCATCTTTTTTTGGACAGTCACTAGCTTTATGAAAAAATCCAAAACATTTGAAACACCGTGTAACATGAGCTCCATCAACTACTTTACACACTCCGCGGAAGTTGGCGGCTTTTCGCTGATTTTGATTTTCGCTGATTTTTTTTGTTAAAAAATTCGCTGATTTTTCTGAACAAAATTCGCTGATTTTTCTGAACAAAATTCGCTGATTTTTCTGAACAAAATTCGCTGATTTTTCTGAACAAAATTCGCTGATTTTTTTTAGCAAAAAAGTCACTGCTTTTTTATAATAAAAAGTTTGCAGATTTTTGGGGTAAAAAAATTAGCTGATTTTTTTTGAATTTTTTTTTATTTCCCATTAATTTCCTACCATTTTGGAAATTAATGGGAAATTTCCTACTATGGGTAAAAATCGAAATTTAAGATTTTACAACGTTTTTACATTTCCACATTTTTCTTAACTTGCTATCTAGTCTGCTTTTCTGTTGGATTGTCACGTTAGCATTTTTGAGTCACAATAATGTTTTTATTAATTATAGTATTTTGCAAGTATTTGGTATGTATATATTAATTTTATTAATTAAAGTACAAAAATTCGATTTTCTAGACTCCCTCCCCTCTTTGTCACAAACTGTCACAAATCTTCAACTCCTCCTTCCTTTGTTACGTAACACATTTAAATATTATTAAGAAAACAATGCAAATAGTTAAAAATTCAAAAAAAAAAATTTAAACCACCACCGCTTATATGGCTTCAAAATTTGAAAGAAAATATATTTTAAATGTATTTTAGCCCAAAAAATACGAATTTTTTATTGCCCAATCATGTTTTGACTATATTTTATCGAAAATTTCAAAAAATAATTCATTAATTGAGAACGTAACAAATTCTCGAACCCCTCCCCCTTTGAAAAATAATGGTCAAAATAAATTGGAAAATAACGGTCAAAAAGTATTTGTAAAATAAATCCTCTTGTTTTACCCCCCTTTTCCCTCTCCTGTCCCT
Source organism: Chironomus tentans (assembly GCA_963573255.1). Taxonomy (NCBI): domain Eukaryota; kingdom Metazoa; phylum Arthropoda; class Insecta; order Diptera; family Chironomidae; genus Chironomus; species Chironomus tentans. Next base: position 21,589,952 of record OY754305.1, on the reverse strand, counting down.
CACAATTTTTCCTTCCTTTCAGATCAAACTGACCCATTGTTTAACTCTACCTCGTACCCCTTACGATCAAAAGATTTTACCCCTTCATTACCCCTCACCTTCGAAGAGCCTCCTCGTACCCCCTTGTTTAATGCCCCCTTCAATTTACACCGAGCAAAGCGTACGTAACGTGAAGTTTTAAAAAACTATTAAATTTTTATAATGTTAGGAAAAACGTAGAGTTTAAAACAAGGGGAAAGAACTTGCGGTGAAATACGGTAAAATACGGTAAAATACGGTGAAATACGGTGAAATACGGTGAAATACGGTAAAATACGGTGAAATACGGTGAAATACGGTAAAATGCATAATGATACATATTATTACCAAATATTCACTTAAATGTATTTTTTTCTTGTAGAGGACATAAAAGTAGACTTGTATGCCAAATTTCAGGTCATTTGGTGCTGATTCGCCGATTTTAGAGCTGTTTGAAGTTGAAAAAGAGGTCAAAAATCAGATTTTTTTTCATAACATATTCAAGCTGTAAAATCTCTACGATGATAAAAGATATCAAAAATGGTTTTCAGTTCCAAATATTGCTATGTAAGAGCTTTATTTTGACATAAAACAAAGTTTATAATTTTATAGTTTTGGTACCGGTGTGCTAGGAAATGCCTGAAAATAGTGGGAAAAATATCTTCAAACGTGCCGTAACTATCTTAGATGACCAATCAAGTAATCTATGTTGTTTTAAGACAAACTGTGAAGAAACTTTTTCAAAAAGTTCAAAATATATCGAGATATACGGTACATGTGTTCTCTGACGACTTGACCCTTTTTCACCTCACTCAAACTGCTGTAACTTTTACAAGATGAAATATTTTTAAATTTTGTTTTCTGTTTATCATAGCTTAAATTAGTACCGTTCTAACGATATATAATACTTAATAGTTTAGTATGGTCTTGTTTATGAATACGGCCCTTGTTTGTGACCGACCCCAAACTAGTGAAAATCTCAAAAATATCATTTTTTAATATACTATTTAAAATCATATTTAGACGTTGTATTTGGGTTTTTTATATTTATTTATCATAACTATGACTCCAAAAACTTAAATTTTTGATCTTTGAAATTTTCTGCTACTTGTGGATAGTCTCTTGATAGCCTCCAAAGATGTACCCTAGTAGCCTCTATTTGGTTAACAAATCTTGCAACTGAAGTTTTTTTACTGACTCTTATCGATTGATATATGATATCCAAGCATATTTAGGGCAAAATACACATGTTTCTGGTATGTATCCTATTTTTATGCTGGTTACCGACTAGATGCTTTGTGAGACCATTTAAACCACTATATCTTTTTACAGAAGCAATATTTTTTGTCTCTGTTTTTTGGTTTTGCTAGTTGATGTAAATACCTTTTTAAAAATATATAATACTTGAATATATCGTAGTCTTTGCTGCCATGGTAGTGCGTTGAATCTGACCATCGCAAGCCAATCTCGAACAAAATTACTAAAAATCCCAATTTCTCAATGTATTGTACCAGTAACAGACGTATTTTGCCCTAAATATGCATAGGCATCATATATCAATCAATAAAAGTCAGTAAAAAAACTTCAGTTGCAAGATTTGTTGACCAAATAGACCCTACTAGGTAGGGTTACTAAGAGAATAACAAGAGACTGGCCACATGAAGCAAAAAGTTTCTTAAAAACAAATTTTGAGTATAAATGGTCATAATTATCAAAAGTAAGTATAAAAAACTCAAATACAATGTCTAAATATGCTTTTAAATAGTATATTAAGAAATGATGTTTTTGAGATTTTAACTAGTTTAGGGTCGGTCACAAACAAGAGCCGTATTGATGAACAAGATCATACTAAGCTATCAACTATTATATATTGTTAGAAAGGTACTAATTTAAACTATAAAAACCAAAAAACAAAATTTAAAAATATTTCATCTTGTAAAAGTTACAGCAGTTTGAGTGAGGTGAAAAAGGGTCAAGTCGTCAGAGAACACATGTACCCTATATCTCGGTATATTTTGAACTTTTCAAAAAAGTTTCTTCACAGTTTGTCTTAAAACAACATAAATTACTTGATTGGTTTTATAAGATAGTTGCGGCACGTTTGAAGATATTTTTCCTACAATTTTCAAGCATTTCCTAGCATATGTCAAAATAAAGCTCATATATAGCACTACTAGAAATTGAAAACTGTTTTTCAATATCTTTTATTATTATTAAAAATTATTATTATTATTAATTTTTTATTAAGAATTATATCAGTACATTCATTTATATATTAATTATATGATTTAGATTATCGTGTAGATTATCATTGTAGACAATTCACAGTTTGAATATGGTGTGAAAAAATTGGATTTTTGACCCTTTTCAACTTCAAACAGCATCGGAATCAGCATCAAATGACCTGAAATTTGGCATACAAGTCTACTTTTATGTTCTCTACAAGAAAAAATACACATATATTAAATTTTTCACAATGAAATAACAAATCCAGCATTTTTTTATCATACTGAGCAAAGATAAGTTATTTTTTACTTTTTTTTCTCTTTTTCACAAAAAAATGTGAGCAATATTCAGGTGTACTTTGTAAAAGCACTTTCTAAAACATTTGTAACCATTATAAAGTCATTTATTTTTATCAATATTGTTTATGCAAGTTAATAAATGGATTAATTTTTGTAAAATTATCTGGGAGGTGAAATACGGTAAAATACGGTGAAATACGGTGAAATACGGTAAAATACGGTAAAATTTTCGAGTTCTTTCCCCTTGGTTTAAAACACAAATAAAAAATTTTTACAAAAAAATTTACGAATAAACGGCGAATTTTTATCCAAAAAATCAGCGAATTTTTTACCCGAAAAATCAGCGAATTTCATTTCTAAAAATCAGCGAATTTCACTAAAAAATCAGCGAATTTTGTTCGAAAAATCAGTGAATTTTGTTCAAAAAAAAATAGCGAATTTTTTAACCAAGGAAAATCAGCGAAAAGCAAAATAAGCGAAAAGCCGCTAAAATATATTGAGTAAAAAATTTTTGTCCAAAAAATCAGCGAATTTTTGTCCAAAAAATCAGCGAATTTTAACTCAAAAAATCAGCGAATTTTTGTCCAAAAAATCAGCGAATTTTCACTCCAAAATCGATGAAATTTTTAAATCCAAAAATCAGCGAATTTTTACCTCAAAAATCAGCGATTTTTTGTCCAAAAAAATCAGCGAATTTTTTTTTTCCGAAAAAATCAGCGAAAATTAAAATCAGCGAAAAGCCGCTAAAATATATTGAGTACTTTACACTGCTGATATCCAATTTTAATTCTCTTCAATTCCATTACTTTTTTATATGTTGCTGAATCAACAGAAAAAATAATGTTGTATTTATTAGCAATAATTTTTCCCTTATACTTTATTGGAATCGTAGCCACATGATCAAATTTTTGATATATGCTTATTACCTCCAATTTATTTCTCCTCATTATTTGGTCAATCATAAGATTAGTTTCCTTCTCAGCATCCTCCAGTTCCACATTTAAAACTTTAATCCTCGGTGACTTATTAATTGGATCACCCACCCTACATTGGTTCATATTCTCCAAAACAGCTATATGTAGTTTTTTCTTTTCATCTTCATTTTCACAAACAACAATCAACCCATTCTTATTTCTTGTTGGCATCGTGTTTATTATTTCAATTTCCTCATTTTTTAACTTATTTTCATTTCTTTTTTCAAATCTTCATATTTGACATTATTTGCTGAGTCAATAATTAATACATTCTTAGATGTTTTCTCTTTACATTGCTTTGTCATCGACGACCAGCTCGCACCATTAGACTTTAATTGGTTTATTTCACATTTAATCTCTTCAACTTGTTGACAAATATTTCTCACATTATTAAATAATGACTCATTATCAGCATCTCTACACCCTTTACATACGTACACAAGGCCTGGATATTTCATCATGGTTTTTCCAATGTTAACAGATCCCATCAATTCACCCTCAAAATCCAGACATTCGGCGTGGAAATTTTTCTTACATTGGAAACATTGTAATGTTTTGGTAATGTTTTGCTACTACAGGGCTACAAATTAGCATAAAAACTTTTAGTAAATTTTGACTTGACTTTTTCGTCAATTTTTGAGCTTTTTGGAAATTAGGAAGGCAAAACTATCAATTTTTAAATCGATGGTACGAAGAGGTAGTTCAGTGAAATTTAAAAATTCTTTCGGATTATGAAATAACCTTATAAAGGCTTTATAACAAATGTCACAAAAATTTTTTGCAGCAGACGGTTCATGAGATATGACAATTTACCTCCAAAAACTTACACTTTTCTTGTAAAAACTCATTTTTTGAGACGAAATTTAGTAAAAAAAATTTTTTTGAATAATGTTTTTAAAACTTCCTACATAGGTCATAAATCAGATGCAATTAGTTTTTTGATAGAGTTTGATGTCATAAAATAAAACGAAATTGAATTTTGGTAGTCAATTTCCGTAGTTTGTCAAAAACAGTCTATTTTTTGAATAAAAAATCGAGGAAGTAACGAAAAAAAATTTTTCATAGTTTTTCTGAAAGTACCCAAGATGTCATAAAACAGAGAAAGTTTCAGCTCATTTGGATATTCCCTTCTTGAGAAAAGTTAAAAAGAGTAAGTGTGAAGTTGGGGCGAGAAAATCGACCAAAAACAGCATAGCTGGATCTCGGAAATTTCGAGGGTGTCAAATTTGAAAAATTTTTGTCATTAATGTCATAAATAGGTCATAAATCAGAACACATTAGATTCTCGAAAGAAGATATGTCTCGCCCCAACTTCACACACACATAACATTATTACATGTTTGTTTTCAAATTTTTTACATTAAATGCTTTTGACAAATTTTAAGCTCAAATTTTATTTACTTAATTCCCAATAAAAATTTAAAATAGTCAATCATGCTGATAAAAGAATTGTATGTGGTTTGCGAAAAGTTATAAAAACCAGTTGCCATAAATGTAGCAATTGGCACAAATTCATCTGTGTTCTTTAAGTATGATGGAGCATCCGCTAGAAGATATGGGCTTAGATCAGCTGGTGGTGCCGCATAACAAACTAAATAAATAAAAACACGATGTATAGATCACACCACAAACTTCCACGTGGCGAGCTACGCTCGCCAACGGCAATAACCTATCCAAAGGCTTTTCTCGCTCCGCTCGTTCGACTGTTTATAGATCACAGGGGTTGTCGAATCTCGCTCCGCTCGTTCGACTGTTTATAGATCACAGGGGTTGTCGAATCTCGCTCCGCTCGTTCGACTGTTTATAGATCACAGGGGTTGTCGAATCTCGCTCCGCTCGTTCGACTGTTTATAGATCACAGGGGTTGTCGAATCTCGCTCCGCTCGTTCGACTGTTTATATATCACAGGGGTTGTCGAATCTCGCTCCGCTCGTTCGACTGTTTATAGATCACAGGGGTTGTCGAATCTCGCATAATTTTCATATACCAGGAGGGGGGGATTTTCCAATTTTTTGAATTTTTTTCAGTCGAAATTTTCAAAAATCATAGCAACCTTTGAATTTCACATTTTGTATGGAAAAGAAGGTTTTTTGCTTTTTCAGAAGCAACGACTATTCCTACCATGCCCAAAATCTAATCAGTTCTTCTGTAGGGCGGCACGGATCGATTGCAAAAAAACTAGAAGTTTCAACGATGTCTCGTTTTGGCTATTTCTTGCTGATTAACTTGTTTGCTTGTTTGCTTGCTTACAGAAAGTGTATTTTGCGATTTTCTCGACAATGCCTCAACTAATTTCAATTCCGTTTTTTGAACATGATGTAGAATTTCAGGCACAAAATTATTAATTATTAATTTACGTGGGAGCTTATAAAAAAGATCTTATTATGATAGATTTTATGTCAAAAACTTAATTTAACTTGATTAAATCCTTATATGGAAATTTAATTTTGAAATTAGCTCAAAAATGACATTTTTTTCGAATTTTCAACTTTGGGACCCCCATAGACCCCCTTCAAGTCAACTAAAAAATTCCAGCCAATTCCAGATTTTCCAAATCTCAAAGTGTAATGTCGCATTTTTTCTCATTTTTAATCATAGTAGCATACAGTGTATACGGCTTGGGAAAATTTTCGACTACGTCCGAACTATTTCTTACTTACATGGATCACAGTAGAGTCGAGCTTGAGCTACGCTCGCTCGACTAGTTTAGAATTACAGTTTTTAAATAGATCACAGTAGAGTCGAGCTTGAGCTACGCTCGCTCGACTTGTTAAGAATTACAGTTTTTATACGGATCACAGTAGAGTCGAGATTGAGATAGGCTCGCTCGACTTGTTTAGAATCACAGTTTTACATGGATCACAGTAGAGTCGAGCTTGAGCTACGCTCGCTCGACTTGTTAAGATTTACAGTTTTTACATTGATCACAGTAGAGTCGAGCTTGAGCTACGCTCGCTCGACTTGTTAAGAATTACAGTTTTCACATGGATCAGAGTAGAGTCGAGCTTGAGCTACGCTCGCTCGACTTGATAAGAATTACAGTTTTTACATGGATCACAGTAGAGTCGAGCTTGAGCTACGCTCGCTCGACTTGTTAAGAATTACAGTTTTTACATGGATCACAGTAGAGTCAAGCTTGAGCTACGCTCGCTCGACTTGTTAAGAATTACAGTTTTTACATGGATCACAGTAGAGTCGAGCTTGAGCTACGCTCGCTCGACTTGTTTAGAATTACAGTTTTTACATGGATCACAGTAGAGTCGAGCGTGAGCTACGCTCGCTCGACTTGTTAAGAATTACAGTTTTTACACGGATCACAGTAGAGTCGAGCTTGAGCTACGCTCGCTCGACTTGTTAAGAATTACAGTTTTTATACGGATCACAGTAGAGTCGAGATTGAGCTAGGCTCGCTCGACTTGTTTAGAATCACAGTTTTACATGGATCACAGTAGAGTCGAGCTTGAGCTACGCTCGCTCGACTTGTTAAGAATTACAGTTTTTACATGGATCACAGTAGAGTCGAGCTTGAGCTACGCTCGCTCGACTTGCTAAGAATTACAGTTTTTACATGGATCACAGTAGAGTCGAGCTTGAGCTACGCTCGCTCGACTTGTTAAGAATTACAGTTTTTACATGGATCACAGTAGAGTCGAGCTTGAGCTACGCTCGCTCGACTTGTTAAGATACAGTTTTTACATGGATCACAGTAGAGTCGAGCTTGAGCTACGCTCGCTCGACTTGCTAAGAATTACAGTTTTTACATGGATCACAGTAGAGTCGAGCTTGAGCTACGCTCGCTCGACTTGCTAAGAATTACAGTTTTTACATGGATCACAGTAGAGTCGAGCTTGAGCTACGCTCGCTCGACTTGTTAAGGATTACAGTTTTTATACGGATCACAGTAGAGTCGAGCTTGAGCTACGCTCGCTCGACTTGTTTAGAATCACAGTTTTACATGGATCACAGTAGAGTCGAGCTTGAGCTACGCTCGCTCGACTTGTTAAGAATTACAGTTTTTACATGGATCACAGTAGAGTCGAGCTTGAGCTACGCTCGCTCGACTTGCTAAGAATTACAGTTTTTACATGGATCACAGTAGAGTCGAGCTTGAGCTACGCTCGCTCGACTTGTTTAGAATCACAGTTTTACATGGATCAGAGTAGAGTCGAGCTTGAGCTACGCTCGCTCGACTTGTTAAGAATTACAGTTTTTACATGGATCACAGTAGAGTCGAGCTTGAGCTACGCTCGCTTTTAAAATTCAAATTTTCTTACGGTCAAAATATATTTGAAAATTTTCCGTGTTTTTAATGCACTTGAAAATCATTAGTTATAGAATTATTAACAACTAGTGTAGTACCCCGTCAAGCATGACGGGCATTTTTTTCTTCTTTTAAAACAGTAAAATTTATATTCATAAACGATGTGAAAATTTTATCATTTTTAAGAAGCTTTCCTTGATGTACACCTTGAGCAATGAATATTTTAGTGTGATTGCGATTTCTTGAACTTGATATAGCAACATAAAGCTGATTGATTTATTGGTTTAGTACAGGGCCCCGTCACAAAGAAATTATACGTGAGTGACGCTTTGTTTTTCTCTTTACCCTTAAAAGTGACAGCAATACAAGTTATTTTTTCTTATACAGAAAAAAATTCCCCATCTTTTGATAGATAACTTGTTTTCTCAACCTTAACAGTTACTTCAAAAAATCACTTTAAGTAAGCGTCACTCACGTATAATTTTTGTCAATTATGTTAAGTATTTTTTTCATGGATTTTCAAAAATGGCGGGAAAATTAAGTGGGAAATATAAACATCCAGTAAGTAATATGAACATCCAGTATCAAAATATTAAGATACAGTAACATCCAGTAGGAAATAATAGAAAATATGAACATCCAGTACCAAAATATTAAGATTCAGTAACATACAGTAGGAAATATGTACATCCAGCACAGTCAAACTCAAAACAGTAAATAAGAATCTCAGTTAATGAAGAAAAAAATCTCAGGTAGGAAAAAGAACATAAAGTTTATGTCATAAACTGTTTTGAAATTCTCAATAACAAAAAATTTTGGAAAAAAAATGGGCGTGGCTTAGAGCGGAATGACAGAAAGAAAGACAGAAAAATGAAGGCTTTTATATTTATAATTTTTGCGGTGAATTTTCATACATTAAAATGGTTTGTCATTTAACGGTTTTTAAAAATTCAAAATTTCTAACGGTCAAAATATATTTGAACATTTCCCGCATTTTTAATGAACTTAATGAATGTACTTAATGAACTATTATTATTATTATAATTAACAATTTTTGAGGTAAATTTTCATATAATAAAATGGTTTGCCATTTAACGATTTTTCAAAATTCAAATTTTTTAACGGTCAAAATATTTGAAAATTTTCCCACCAAAATATGTTTCAATCATCTACAGCCTCTAAGTCCAATAAAAACGAGATTCAGTAATAATCTATAGCCTCTATGTCCAGAAAAACAAGATCCAGTAAACATCTACAGCCTTTATATCTAATTAAACAAGATCCAGTAAACATTTACAGCCTCTATGACCAATAAAATATGATCCAGTAAACATCTACAGCCTCTATGTCCAGTAAAAATATGATCCAGTAAACATCTAAAGCCTCTATGTCCAGTAAAAATATGATCCAGTAAACATCTACAGCCTCTAAGTCCAATAAAAATATGATCCAGTAAACATCTTGTAGTAAATCAAAATCTTTCACAAACTCAACGATTCTGTTTGTTGACTATTTGTGTGGTTCCTTGCCCCGATGTTTGATATGAGACCCTAATGATAAATAAATCTCTCGAAACACGTCTTAAACTTCAATTTGTCTTTATTACTTCAGATCCAGATTCAAACTTTGCCGGAAAAACCTCAATTTATGCTAAAATTGATATAATTGCTTAATTACATGATATTTTGCTTAAATATAAACGTTAACTTACATGAAATTTCTTAGTTTCATAGGTAATTGAGGCTTAATCTGTGATTTTGGTTTCTTTTAAAACCTACAATAATATTTAACATTACTGGATGTTCACATTTGTTAGGTTAATTTACTCACAAAATTGTCTTCAAGTTTTCTATGTTCCCTTGAAGATTTCGACTTCTCAATTTGTAGCTTTAGGCTCGATCTATATATGAAAATGTATTTTACATTTGTTCTAATGATCTTTACAGTATTTTTACTCACAACGATCGTTTTATGAAACTTCTTTATCGTTATTTCCCACGCCAAATTTCTTTTGTCGAAAAAACTGTAAATTATCATATATTTAAGTCCACATTCAATTAGAATAGTTAAAGTATTGCTCAATTACCTTAAATCTATTAAATTCTTTGCAATTAATGCTTCAAGAACGCTTAAATTAATTAATTCACACAATCTCGTGTTTCAGATTTACCGATTTATAGATCACTGAGTTCTTTTCCCCTCAAAAATTTGAATTTTAACTGACCGTTAAAATAAGATCTATTTTCTTATTTACTACAAATGCCCTCTTTTCCTAACAAAAAAAATTTAACTAAAATTTTTTTTTTTAAGAACCATTTCAAAATTCAGAATTGTTTTGATATATATCAATTTAAGGCTTATATACTATTGACTTTCGCTTTCGTTGTCTGTATCCACTTCTTGCAGTCTATCATTTATCTCTGGAATCACGTTGTTAATACTACGAACGTCTAAAATGTGATGTGCTCTATGTCCGTCTTCAACTTCGTATGTATTATGACCGATTTTCCTTACTATTTTTACAGGTTGATACTTAGCTGCAAGTTTACTTGCCCAATTATGTGCGCTGCTAGATAATGTACGGTATTTTGCCATTACCCATGATCCAATCTCAAATTCTCTGTTAGATGCATGCTTGTCGTATTCAGATTTCCTGGCTTCATGACTCTTTTTGCTGTTGTCATATGCTAATTGAATAATGCGTTTGTGATTATCATCATTCATGGGTTCTTGTGGTTCTTCTGTCATGTCTCTTCCAAAAACTACTAGGTATGGCTTCAATTTTGTGGCGTTATGCATTCGATTGTTGATCTTTTTAACTATTATTTCCACATATCTATGCCACGTATCATGTCTCTCTGGATTCTGTAGCATGCATAGGGATAAAGCATCTCCAATCACACGATTAGCCCGTTCTACTGGATTTTGATGCGGTGCGTAAGCTGCTGTCGGAATCGATTCTATTTCCTTTTCTCTTAAAAATGCTTGGAACGCGCCAGACAAAAATTGAGATCCTCTATCGTGTTTAATTCGCTTTACATTTGGAAATATTGGTAACACTTTTTCTGTCATGAACTTGATTGTATTTTCAACATTTGATTTTACTAAGCAATCAGCGATCAGGAATCTTGATAGAGCCTCTTGAGCTACTATTATAAACCGATATCGATATTGTAAAGTCGTTGGAAATGGTCCCTTGAAGTCTATTTGTATCTCTACACCAACTTTGTCAGGAATTTTGAACGCTGGCATGGTACCTCTATGATTATAATTTGGGACTTTTGTTTGTGCACATTTCATACAACTTCTTACTTTGCTTATTACTTCGTGTTTCATGTGTTTCCAATGATAAATCTCTTGAATTTTGTTCATGGTCTTGTCTATTCCTCCATGTAGGGTTTCATCATGCGCCCATTGTATAATTTTCTCAGTTTGTGTTGGGTGTGGAACAATTTTCCAGTCATCGTTTAAATTTCTCGTACCTCTTTTGATAAATACTTGATTGTTCTCTAAACGATAATTCTGATTAGCCTGCGGGAGATCTCTTATTTTTCTTCTCAGCATTTCATAATGTTGTACCTTTCCAGAAGCTTGATTCAATTGTTCATCTAGCATAAAAGGAAAAGTTTGTACCTCCAGAGGTTCAATAATGTTGATTTGATAATGTCTAAATTGATCTTCATCAATTTGTTGTGATTCCACTGTAGCTCTCGAAAGTAAATCAGCAACAACCATTTGTGTTCCAGCACGATGTATGATTTGGTGGGCATGTGGTTGAAGCATTAATGACCACCGCAATAGTCTTCCAGATTTTCCTTTGTAATTTAATGTCTGGGTTAGTGAGTGATGATCAGTCATTATCACTAGTCGCTGTAAATATACGTAAGGTTTAAAGTGGTCTAATGACTTTAATACTGCTAAACATTCTCGTTCATAAGCGTGATATTTCTGCTCGTCTTTACTCAATTTGTGACTGTAAAAGGATATAACGTATTCCTTTCCTTCGTCATCAACTTGTGCAAGAACTCCTCCAATTCCTCGTTGACTTGCGTCACATTGTATTATGAAAGCCTTACTATAACACGGGGGTCTTAACACCGGCTCTGAAGTAAGCACTTTTTTTATTTGTTGAAATGCCTGTTCCGCTTCATCTGTCCATTGCACCTTCTGTGCTTTCTTTTTTATCAGCGATGTTATTGGAGCCATGATTGATGAAAAATTCTTAATAAAGTGTGCATACCACGTCACCATTCCTACTAATGATCGCACTTCTCTAACCGTTCTAGGTGTTTTCAAACTATTGATTGCTTCTACTTTAGCGGCTTCTGGATGTTGTCCTTCACAGTCAAAAACTCTTCCCACGAACTTTATTCTGGTCGCTGGCCCTTCCAGTTTCTCAGGATTAACAGACAAATTATTATCTTTTAATCTTTTAGCCACTATGTTAATTAAATTAATCATTTGCTGAAAGTCGACTGCAGCAATAACTACGTCGTCCAAATAATGAAACACGTGTGGTTCCAAGTCTTCACCAAGTATTGTGTTCATCACTCTGCTTTGCGTAGCTGCAGAATTAACTAAACCCATGGCCATTCGACAGAATTGATAAGTTCCTTTCCCTGGTATTCCGAATGCCGTTTTCTCTTTTGATTCTTCACTAAGTTCTGTCTGCATAAATGCATCGGTCAAATCTACACTGAAGAATAAATTTGCTTTTGGAAATCGTCGGAAAATATTGTTCAAGTCTGGTGACACATACGTGTCTTTCTTTGTGATTGAATTTAATTGTCTAGCATCTAAACATAGCCTGACCCTGCCATTTTTCTTTAATACTGGTACAATAGGATGTCTCCATGCAGTATTGGCTTGCTGTATGTAACCAAGTTTCTCCCATCTGTCTACTTCTAGTTTCATTTTCTCTTCTATTTCAGGACTGTAATTATATAGCCTCTGACATATCGGTTTGCTATCACCAGTGTCGATGTGATGTTTAATTTTCTTCTGACATCCAACAAACTCCTCAGAAGAAAATAAGAAGTTTCCTATTGCTTCGTCTAGCAATTCCTGTTGTTCCTTTGATAATTCCAATCCATTCGTGTATGATGGGCTCTCATTTAAACTATTGATGTAATCATGATTCATTTCAGTGATGTTCATGCCATATTCATGATAAAAATTAATTCCTAAAATAATCTTTTCCGTGACTTCCGGAATAATTAACATGTCAATTTCCTTTTCAGACTTGTTGTATTTCATTTTGATATTTATTTTTCCTTTACATCTCATTGGTTCGCCATTCGCCGTTATAACACTGTCGTTCTTATATTGACAATCATATTTGTTGTGCCAAATGTCTTCAGAATTCTTTCCCAGAACAGATGTGGTAGCTCCAGTATCCAATAATCCTCTATATAATTTATTGTCAATTATAACGTCCAGATATATCCTTTTGTCTTTACTTTGCCTGGTCATCATTATGTTTTCGACGGGTGGAGCTAAATTATTAATCTTCAATGCTGTGCTCCGGTTTGCGTTGAAGAACTCCCGTTTCCCGCACAATTAACACACTCTTTTGCGTTATTCGCGTTCTTATTGCCACATTTTGGACAGTGTGGCTTCCAGGTCTTGTCACATTGACCTTGCAGATGGCCTTTCACATCACAGTTGAAGCATAACTGATTTGCCAACCATTCCTTTCGTTGTTCTCTTGTCCATCTTTGATTCATTGCTGTCTTTCTTTTGTCTAAATTCTCTTCTATAACAAAAGTCCGGTCTTCCTCTTCGGTCACATCATTCCAATTTACTTCATTGTTCCAAAAGTCAATAGACTTTTCATCTACCTCCATAGCTGATTGATCGTCGATGGTGTTAACTTTATTGCTTCGATATTGACGGTTTCGTGACACGTTGACTTTCTCCATGCCCTCAAAATCTTGACACAATTTCTTTAACTCAGCTATTGTTGGAGCATTTAAGCATGCCGTTCGCAATTCAGGTTTAAGCGATGATTTCAAACTGTATAACATATCTGATGGACTCTTTTCTGGCTTGATATGTTTCATCAATTGAGTGAAACGAAGAAAAAGTTGTTGGAAACTTTCGTTGTCGCCTTGTGTCAAATTCGCTAAAGCTTGCTCAGCTTTGATTGCTCTGTTGTTATCTCCAAAGTCTTCAATAAATTGTGATCGGAACGCTAGCCAATTATTTAATCTACCACGATTCAATTGCCACCAACTCTGCATCTCCTTTGACAATAAAACTTCCATATAACTAAGGAAATAATCAATCGGAACTTGTAACATTCTCGCCTGACTCTCCCATGTCTCAATTTGATCAATTGCGTCCATAGATGTTTCATAAACATTTTTGCTTATGAGATTTAATATCGTTGAGCTGACACGGTGAGGACCAACTAAAACTGAATCTTGTCGTCCACTCAGGATAGAATTTTGGCTCAAATTTCCATTTGGAACATTGCGTTGCGGATAATTAGATCTTCCAGCTTGTTGTTCGTGACTACAGTTTGGATTCACATTTGTCAATGGCACATTGTTGTGCATGTTTGATGTCGAAGCTTGTGGTATTTCCTGCTGTTGACTCACATTAAATGTTTGACCATTACTTCTTAGCTGTGATCGATTGAAATTTGTTCGATTAATTGGTGTGAAAAATTGCGTATGAGATCCTTCTGTTTGTCGAGTCTCATTACTGAGATTCATTTGTGATGGTCGTTGTAATACTACTAATTCTGCATATTTTTCATTAAGGCACTCAATTGCTTCTTGTAGAGTCTCTACATTATTTAATCCGGTCCAGTTTGTGCGTTTCAACACATTGATGCCAAATTCAATTTGTGCGCCAATTGCAGCAATATCGGCTCCAGATTCTTCTAGCCTTTGAATTTCAGAGACGACTTCGTTAATAATTACTGAAGATTCGCTTGGAGTAGCACGAAAATCCATCACTATGGGTGTTAAATCAACTCCTGTACTAGTCCATCTTTGATAATCAGTGAGTAATTGCTCGTCAATTATTCGGCGCTGATTTCTAGTAATCACTTCTTTTACACGTCCAGCAACTAATCCACGTAAATAGGCTTCTGCAAAAATTTGACTTTCCATCAAATATTTGGTTTGTATCACAAAATTGTAAAGGTTGCGTTGGATCCTTAATTCAGGTTCCTGGATTAACTCAATTGCTTTTCGCATCGTCGAATTCATCACCATTTCTGTACTTGATTTGATTAATTTCGTTCGACGCCACTCTCCGGGTCTCGGTGGTAATGTTCTGTAGTAAATCAAAATCTTTCACAAACTCAACGATTCTGTTTGTTGACTATTTGTGTGGTTCCTTGCCCCGATGTTTGATATGAGACCCTAATGATAAATAAATCTCTCGAAACACGTCTTAAACTTCAATTTGTCTTTATTACTTCAGATCCAGATTCAAACTTTGCCGGAAAAACCTCAATTTATGCTAAAATTGATATAATTGCTTAATTACATGATATTTTGCTTAAATATAAACGTTAACTTACATGAAATTTCTTAGTTTCATAGGTAATTGAGGCTTAATCTGTGATTTTGGTTTCTTTTAAAACCTACAATAATATTTAACATTACTGGATGTTCACATTTGTTAGGTTAATTTACTCACAAAATTGTCTTCAAGTTTTCTATGTTCCCTTGAAGATTTCGACTTCTCAATTTGTAGCTTTAGGCTCGATCTATATATGAAAATGTATTTTACATTTGTTCTAATGATCTTTACAGTATTTTTACTCACAACGATCGTTTTATGAAACTTCTTTATCGTTATTTCCCACGCCAAATTTCTTTTGTCGAAAAAACTGTAAATTATCATATATTTAAGTCCACATTCAATTAGAATAGTTAAAGTATTGCTCAATTACCTTAAATCTATTAAATTCTTTGCAATTAATGCTTCAAGAACGCTTAAATTAATTAATTCACACAATCTCGTGTTTCAGATTTACCGATTTATAGATCACTGAGTTCTTTTCCCCTCAAAAATTTGAATTTTAACTGACCGTTAAAATAAGATCTATTTTCTTATTTACTACAATCTACAGCCTTTATTTCTAATAAAAATAAGATCCAATAATGATCTACAGCCTCTATGTCCAGTAAAACGAGATCCAGTAAACATCTACAGCCTCTATGTCCAATAAAATATGATCCAGTAAACATCTACAGTCTTTATGTCCAATAAAAATAAGATCCAGTGATGATCTACAGCCTCTATGTCCAGTAAAACGAGATCCAGTAAACATCTACAGCCTTTATGTCTAATTAAACAAGATCCAGTAAACATCTACAGTCTTTATGTCCAATAAAAATAAGATCCAGTGATGATCTACAGCCTATATGTCCAGTAAAACGAGATCCAGTAAACATCTACAGCCTCTATGTCCAGTAAAAATATGATCCAGTAAACATCTACAGCCTCAATGTCCAGTAAAAATATGATCCAGTAAACATCTACAGCCTCTATGTTCAATAAAATAAGATCCAGTAATGATCTACAGCCTCTATGTCCAATAAAAATAAGATCCAGTAATGATCTACAGCCTCTATGTCCAATTAAACAAGATCCAGTAAACATCTACAGCCTATATGTCCAGTAAAACGAGATCCAGTAAACATCTACAGCCTCTATGTCCAAAAAAAGATAAGATCCAGTAATGATCTACAGCCTCTATCTCCAATTAAACAAGATCCAGTAAACATCTACAGCCTATATGTCCAGTAAAACGAGATCCAGTAAACATTTACAGCCTCTATGACCAATAAAATATGATCCAGTAAACATCTACAGCCTCTATGTCCAGTAAAAATATGATCCAGTAAACATCTACAGCCTCAATGTCCAGTAAAAATATGATCCAGTAAACATCTACGACCTCTATGTTCAATAAAATAAGATCCATTCATGATCTACAGCCTCTATGTCCAATAAAAATAAGATCCAGTAATGATCTACAGCCTCTATGTCCAATTAAACAAGATCCAGTAAACATCTACAGCCTCTATATTCATTCAAATATTTTTAAGTGAAATTCACGTTACGTAATTTTACGTAACGTAAGGATTTTACGTAACGTAAACAAAAGTGTTATAATTTTTATAACAATCTTTTTCATGCTGTAACTTTTTACAGGAACCTCTAAAGTACCAACATAGCGGATATTAAATGTAGATCCTGAGTTGATCTTTCATTTTATACCTATTTCAAGGCTTGAAATGTTAATTCCAGTGCGGAATCAAAAATGGCGCAACTGTCATAAAAAATCATGTTTTTTGCATTTTTCGGTCACTAAATGGACATAAAGTTCAGATGTTAAGTAGCGCTTTTTGGTTTTAAGGTACGGCCTATCGTATCAGATACAAGAAATTGTATGAAAGTCACCGCATAAAAAATTTTCCATACAAATTTTTGGTTTTTAACGGTTTTTTGCGTCTAGTTCCAACGCAACGGAACTGACTGGAACCAAACATACCTCAGGTAATAGATATTTTCAATACCTGTCATATGAGACCAAAAACGTAAAGATTCATGCTTCCGTTGACTCAAAAAATCAAAATTAGTGAAAATCTCAAAAAAAGTGAATACAATAACTTGCACGCAATGCGTGGAAGTTAAGAAGATATTTTAAATGCATTTTAAATTCTATTTCTCTTATTCATGATAAAATAAAAACCATTAAATTATTTTTCAGTTACCTGCGACAAAAACAGCAACAATTGAAGAAATAATCGTAGCTCTCATTTTAATGTGTTTTCTGCCTCAGATCTCACTAAGCTTTAAATGATCCTATAAAAATTATGGTGAAACGATATAAAAATTCGTAAATTTTAAAAGGTTTTTTATAATTTACGTAACTTAGTTTTTTTTTAATTTTTGTAATTTTTTTAACTTTAAAATTTTAAGAGATTTATGATCGACAGGATAAAAATAGGAATCTTATATAGCATCGCAACTGGTATATTCTCAATTGATGCAACATCATTGGTTAATCATCCCTAAAGCTTTCAGTATTTGAATTGTAATAAAAATATTTTTTTATTATCTAAATTTTAGATTCTTAATGCAGCGTTGGCAGGATATTGGGCGTCTGAATATTGCCTGTGAACGATGCATCACAGTTGACACGGACAACTCAACCATTAGAAACGTTCTGTGTCGGACTTTAAAATTTTACTAATCAATAAACAGAATAAGTGGATACTAAGCAAAGAAATCAAACATTCCTGAAAGGAAAACTGATTTAAAAATTCCTATATAAATTTATTACATCATTCAATAATTCTATACACAATGAAATACATTATCATGTCTTTCCATACAATTTAGCTTTAATTGCACAGATGTTTTATAGCTTTGAACAATTTGAATAGAAAATTTGAGTTGAAGAAAAATTTAAAGAAACTTCTCAATTTTGAGTTGTTTTACATTTTTTATAAACTTTTATTTTTCAATCTTTTTTTAAATTAAATTCAAAAAATAGAAATGATCATTTTTTTAATTTACCACCAAATGTTTCTTTCAAATAATTGTTAAATTGAACAAATGCTTCATCAAACTTCTTCAAAACTGTCTCTAAACCATTGATTGTGGCTTTAGGTGTATCTGGGGCTTCTATTGTTGTAGTTGGAGCAGCCGCTGTTGGTGTATCTGACTGAGCCTGAGTTGATGCTTTAAAAAATTAGAAACATAATTGATTTTGTTAGCAAAAAATAGTTAAAGTATTTTAGGAAAAATCTTACCAGCAAAAGCTACGATCAAGATAAGAAAAATGTTTAAAAATTTCATTTTGAGATGTTTTCGATCTGAATGTGAATAAAACTATAACCTGGGAATAAAATTGTGATACTAATTTATATTAAATTTTTGAAAACTTTCAATAAACTTATAAGCTTTTTTGAAAATTATTTAAAAATGATATAACGCCTAAAACATATACGTCCTGTCCGTTTTGTTCAAAAAAAGTCATTTTCAGTTAATTATCTGAGATACATAAGATGAAACTTATTATATCTAAAGTGAATACAATTGAGCAGATAGGAGATGTATTTGCGAGCAATGAACGAAGCGAAAAGAAAGAAGTATAAAATTTTGTCATTGGAGTCGATTGTATTGCACCTGGTAACATCTTTCATGATGATTTTTAATATTTTTTAAAAAAAAATTCATTTTCTTGATATTGGTTTTTAAGGAACCATACACTTTCGTCACTTGGTCTTTTCGTTAGTTAGTTTTGAACTAATTTTGATTTATTACAAATTTTGAGATGTATGACGATTATTGTATTTTTATTAAATTTAGTAAAAAATCATAATCAGAAAAAATTAACTTACTACAACACAAAAAAACATCGATATCAAGGAAATAAATCAATTTTATTATATGTTAAAAAAATGATTAAAAAATTCCTTGAATTGAAGTATATCTCGTAAAATTGGATAAAACCTTCGTATGAAAATTTCATCTGTATTTATTCAGTTTTATCATATGAACCTAAAACTACGTCTATATTATTATATATTTTCAATTTTATTCACTTACAATACTTGAAATAACAAAACTATTATAAGTTGTATAAAAAATAAAGACAATGAATTTTTTTTAAGTTTTAGATTTTATTTATTCAACCTGAATTATAAAATTGAAGAAAATTACGATTTTTGTTGAATTTACTTCTTATTTGATTTTACAGCTTCAGCAAGGTCAGTGTACAACTGTGTAATTCCATCCATGAAAGATTTACTAAAATCAACAAGACCTTTTAAAGCTTTTCCTGCTGGATCTTCGGTTGGTGCCTTGTTGGATTCCTGAGCATAAATTGCTGTAATTTTTTTTGTAAGATTAAATTTATTCATTAGTTTTAAAAATTCCAAAATATTTTGTATTTTTTAATTAAAAATCAAATAATAAAATGTGAAAGTTTAAAAAAATCTTAGGTTTAAATTAATTTATTTTACCTGCAATGGCAACAAAAATAACTAAAATAAAAATTAAAGTTTTCATTTTCACTTGTTATCTGGACAAATATTCAGAATAATTTAAATTAAAAATTCAAAAAACAATTACTTTAATAATGCTTTATTGGAAGTTTTATTAGAGTTCAAACTGGAAGGAAGCTTTCATCTAAAATTCCAGGCAATACCGCCTAAATATCACTTATAGATATGCGCCTAGGTATCTTACTAGTAGGACCTTCTAAATTAAAAAAATGTCTTAAAATTTTTTCTCTCTAATTTTATAGAAATTTTGAGTAAAAAATTGAATTTAGAAAACAATTGTGCAAATTTTTTCTATTTTTAAAATCTTGAGGTTCATAAAATACAATTTATTTATAAGAGTAAAAAAAGTATTATTTATTGAAATTAGATTGACAAAAATTCCGATTTTAAAACTTTAGCCAAAAAGTTCTCATTAATCAAAAACCTTTAAAATATTAGCATTCGCAGTGTTTTAACTTGAGTCTCTATAAAGCCATTCTAATCGTTTCTCACTATGGGCAACTTCTATTTTTACAAGTTTCATGACCAAATCTATTGGACTTTGCTCACTTGATGTTTCAAAATTCGGAACTTTATAATTTGAAAAACTTGGTGCAGCAGTAGCCAAAGCTATAGAATTTTTATTTTTTAAAAATAAATAAATTGCAGGGGGAAAACCACTTGGTGGAAAAAAAATTCCACCAGGCCTGGTGAAAACATCTATACTCAAACTTTTGGTCCTATCTTGAGCAGAACCATAATATAAGATATTCTGACACCGTTTCCACCAACCAATATTTAAGGACTCAAAATTATTGTACAAAATGTGGTTGGTGGAAAAAAAATTTTTGGTGGAAAATGACTTTTCCCCCTGATAAATTGTTCTTTCGTAACTATTTAAAATTTTCATTCCCAAGCAAAATTGAAATAACTAAAATAATCCTCATCTTAAGATGCTTTTACTTCAATATTTTTCGCAAGTATGAGCCTTCGAGTGCGGTGATAAAAAAAAATAAAATTTCTTTCTTAATAGTTGAGAGTGGATTAAAAACGTATACTGGAAAAATAATTTCTCCAAAATATTTAAACGAAGATAGAAATTAACCCCTTGTGTTTTGTGCAATCAAACTTTAACTTCTTTTTATTTAATTTTATTCATATTAAAAATATCAAACATCTAAGTTTCTTAAACAATTCGATTTACAGAAGACTTATCTTCTCCCAAATAATAATGTAGATCAAGGACCTCCTTTATATAATAAAATTTTACTTTCCAAATCTCTTAGTCGTTCTGCTTGTTTTTGGAGATGCATTCACTTTTGGTGTTTTTCTTAAATTTTCAGCTTTTGCCATATCTTTAATTGTAGTTTGTATCCATAAATTATATTTTTGGACATTCACGTACACTCCAGGAATGTTTGATCCACAGCCAATGCCTTAAATGTAATATGTAAATATTACTTAATATGTAAATTATTACATAATTCAGATTCATCCATCTCCCCAGTAACCAAAATTTTTGATAGCTTGCTATAAACTAGCTAAAAGCTAGCTGGATATTTTTCAGCTAGCTAAAAGCAACCAAAATTTTTGATAGCTTGCTATAAACTAGCTAAAAGCTAGCTGGATATTTTTCAGCTAGCTAAAAGCAAGCTTATAGCAAGCTATCAAAAATTTTGGTTACTGGGGTCTAATAATCATGGTACTTAACGGCATAGTAAGTAGTTACTGCTAATAGTTTTTATGTTTTTAAATTAAACTTACCCCAAGCAACTAATCCAGCAAGATAAAATCGACCATTCTTAAATTAAAAAATTTAATAATATTTTTTTTACCATGTTTGAAAATTGATTTACTGCTTGTAAAATTGATTAATAAAATTACCACAGAACAGGCCAAAGCACCACCACCGTCACCTAGTAAAAAGTTGTATAATTAATCGAATTTCTAAATTATAAACATTTTCTTACCAATGCAGGCATCTAAAAATACATTAAAGTATAAAAAAGTTTACATAAAAAGTAATTTTTTGATTGATAATTCTCACCATTTCCAGGTTCCCCTCCGGCACAAATAAAACTCGAATCTAAATTATAATTTTTACCCAATTTCGTTGTTCTTAATTGATTTTGACAATCTGCATTATTAACTAATGGTAAATTCACTTCTCTCATTGTTATTTGGTAGGTCTCTGTTGAATTAAAAGTTTCTTTTCCCCATCCTTAATTTAAATCAAAACATTTGAATTACAACGTTAAATTTTATATAAAAAATAAATTTATTACCCGAAACCCAACAACGTTGATTAGCTAATTGTTGATCTTAAATAAAATATTTAGTAATAAGTAAAGATTTTTATATATTTAATAAATAGAAAGTTTTACTTGGCAAGCAGATCGTTGAGATTGTTGGATAAAGACCGAGTTCAACTCCAGGTGGAAGTAATCTTAGAATTGCAATGTCGTTAACAAGTGTTTTGAAACTTGTAAAACCTTTGTGAATAGCAATATTTGCTTGCGGAACAATAAATTCTTGTACAGGAAACACTTGTGAATCATTACTTCGGTTCCAAACTCCGACTCGACATTTTACTGAAACACTGAAATTAAAGTAATAAATTAATTTACTTACCATTAAAATTTCTAACAACTTACGCATAGTAAACTTTATGAGCAACAGTTAGAATATGTCGATGATGAATTAGAGCTCCAGCACCAAGAAATTCATTGTTGGTTTGTCGAAGATCAACTGTCCATGGATGAGCACCATAAAAGCTATAATATATAAAATTTTTATTTTATTTAGAATGTTAAGTTTATATTCGGATAAATAAAAAAATAGGTTTAAATGACCATTTATACCTTGTATAAATCATAAAAAACCTTGCAAAATCAATTGTTATATTCACCTTTGTCCTATACCATTAACTTTAGGAGCTGCAGCTACTGGAGGATATCGTATCCCACATCCAAATCCAGTTCTTGGACAGCAAACATCTAAACCTGTAGAACATTTTGATTGATTTGCAACAAATAAATTAACTCCAACTGTAACAGGTGAAATATTTTGATTATTGGCATTTCCTGTATCTGGTGCTACTAGTGGGCCTGACTGTTAAATGACAAAATAAGTTATAAAATGTATCAAAAGATTTTTTTTAGTAAACTTACTACACCGATCCTCAAATTAATAGAACCATCATTCTCCTCAATAGCTAAAGTTATGAGATTAATAAAATTTGTATAAACTTAGAGTCTGCGAACATTTTAGAAGTGCCCAAAAATATTCAATGGAATTAAAACTTAGGATTATATAACGACAAAAAATTAGAATAGATATTTTAAAAATTTCTGGTCACCCAAACTTTTTCCCCTAATTTTTGAGTAAATAATTAATCTTCAAAATCATTCTTGGATTTTTGAAACTGACTGTTGTTTTACATATATATAATTCCAGGAGTGAAAAAACGCTTCTAAAATTTAATTTTTCTTAATATAACTCAATTAGCTTATTCAAAATTAAAATAACTATCTTCCTAGATATCACCTATCTGATTTACATATGTCTGATTCAAGATATTTTAATTAATGTATTAGTCACTTAGTTAACACTACAAAAAAATGCTCATTATATATGTTTAAAAGTATAAATTACTTTATTTTTAGTAGTTTATTACTCCTTTTATAGTGTAATTAAGTGTAAAATCGCAAAAAATGTGTCACTTAGTTAACAAATAGAAAATTATTACATAGCACAAATCTTAAAGAAATGCACAATGGTCTAGAATTGGAAAAAATATATGTTGTAGCCACAAGTAAGTAGTTTATGGAAATGCATAAGTTTTGGTCCAGAAGCTCTTAGTTCCGGAGATATAGGCCAAAATGTGTGAAATTTGGGTTCGGACAAGTCATTTTCAAAGCTCTGGTACTCGTCACTGCTACGTCCAATTTTTTCAAACTTTTTTTTATTGGATAGGTATAAGTAAGATATAAGTATAATATAAATATGCATTTGCTATACTTTTGGTGCTTCCTGCGCTTGGTAGACTCGAAAAGGTCCAAAATTGATGATTTTTCATGAAATTTTCAACCCTGTGACTACGCTATGCAATAGTTTTTATTGAAACTTTCTGTAAT
Organism: Chironomus tentans; assembly: GCA_963573255.1. Classification (NCBI taxonomy): domain Eukaryota; kingdom Metazoa; phylum Arthropoda; class Insecta; order Diptera; family Chironomidae; genus Chironomus; species Chironomus tentans. Next base: position 21,566,015 of record OY754305.1, on the reverse strand, counting down.
AGTTAAAGCTTATTAATATACATAATCCATACGAAGAAAGTGTTTTGATAAGTTTAACCATTGTGGAGAAAAATGAGTTTAAAGTTGAATTTTTTTGATTTTTTGACTTAGGGGACCCCAGGTACCCCAATGATGATCGGTTGCGCGACATTTTATTTCGGAATATTAAAGCCCCTATTTATACCTTTAATTTAAGACCAAAACGAAGAAAATTGGCATGGACCTTTTTCCGCTAGAGCCATTTGAAGTTTGCTACCTGGGGTACCCCAATAAGGGAACTTTAATTTTTCACATCAAAAATTTGTTCAATCTTGATGAAACTTTCAGATTTTATGTAAATATTGATTATCTTAAAATTTCTGTCAAAAAAATTTGACACAAGGCGAAATTTTGTCGAAAATTGGCAAGAAATGATTTTTTGGGGTTTTGAAACCATATCATGGTACCTAAGCCTACTGTAACTAAATTTTACAATTTTTTCTCTCCTTTTATTGCATAGCGCATTAAAATAACTTTCCAACGAGGTATAAAACATTACAAATGAATGAGATTTGTATGATTTATGGCGAAAAAACTGAAAAAATGTTCAAATTTGAGCGAGTTTGTAGGTTCATACTTTATATTTTTGCTTATAGTTCTCCCTAATCTTAAGTAAAAGTAATAAATTTGGTATCGTTGGAAAGCTTAAATTAGTGGCTATGCAATAAAATAAACATTTGAGTTCATAAATTGCACAGTGCATGGCTAGGCTATGTCAAAAATGTCAAATTTTGACTGCCCTCACGTTGGACAGAAAATATCAAAATTTTTATTTTTGACCTGTTTTCTACAGAATCATGTCTAAACTAACATAAAATAGTCAAAAAAGTAATTTTTCATCAAAAATTGCAGTAAACGAGCTCATAGAAAAAGCATCAATTTTTTAGAATTTTCGAATTTTTTTAATTTTTTATAAAAATATGATGTTTTTTTCTATGAGCTCGTTTACTGCAATTTGTGAAGGAAAAATACTTGTGTGGTCATTTTATGTTAGTTTAAACTTGATTCTGTAGAAAAAAGGTCAAAAAATTTTTTTTGGATATTTGCTGTCCAACGTGAGGGTAGTCAAAATTTGACATTTTTGACATAGCCTAACCATGCACTGTACAATTTATGAACTCAAATGTTTATATTACTGAATAGCCACTACCATAAGCTTTCTAACGATACCAAATTTATTACATTTACTTAAGATTGGGGAGAAATATAAGCAAAAATGTAAAGTATGGACCTACTAACTCGCTCAAATTTGAACATTTTTTCAGTTTTTTCGCCATAAATCATACAAATCTCATTCATTTGTAATGTTTTATACCTCGTTGGAAAGGTATTTTAATGCGCTATGCAATAAAAGGAGAGAAAAAATTGTAAAATTTAGTTACAGTAGGCTTAGGTACCATGATATGGTTTCAAAACCCCAAAAAATCATTTCTTGCCAATTTTCGACAAAATTTCGCCTTGTGTCAAATTTTTTTGACAGAAATTTTAAGATAATCAATATTTACATAAAATCTGAAAGTTTCATCAAGATTGGACAAAGTTTTGATGTGAAAAATTAAAGTTCCCTTATTGGGGTACCTCAGGTAGCAAACTTCAAATGGCTCTAGCGGAAAAAGGTCCATGCCAATTTTATTTTTTTTTGATCTTAAATTAAAGGTATAAATAGGGGCTTTAATATTCCGAAATAAAATGTCACGCAACCGATCATCATTGGGGTACCTGGGGTCCCCTAAGGCAAAAAATCAAAAAAATTCAACTTTAAACTCATTTTTCTCCACAATGGTTAAACTTATCAAAACACTTTCTTCGTATGGATTATGTATATTGATAAGCTTTAACTATTACAGAAAGTTTCAATAAAAACTATTGCATAGCGTAGTCACAGGGTTGAAAATTCCATGAAAAATCATCAATTTTGGACCTTTTCGAGTCTACCAAGCGCAGGAAGCACCAAAAGTATAGCAAATGCATATTTATATTATACTTATATCTTACTTATACCTATCCAATAAAAAAAAGTTTGAAAAAATTGGACGTAGCAGTGACGAGTACCAGAGCTTTGAAAATGACTTGTCCGAACCCAAATTTCACACATTTTGTCCTATATCTCCGGAACTAAGAGCTTCTGGACCAAAACTTATACATTTCCATAAACTACTTACTTGTGGCTACAACATATATTTTTTCCAATTCTAGACCATTGTGAAATGATTCGACACATTAATATTATCAAGGCTCATAAAGATGTTAAATTAGTTTTAAAATATTGAAAGCTTAAAACTTCATTGCTTTATGTTGCTGTTACTTTACTAATTGTCAAAACAAATTATTAAATCATTAACTGAAGAAGAAATTTAACGGTTTTCAGAAATTTGAATTTAACCAAGTAAAAAAATATTACAATTCGATTTTTATCACGATTTTTACCACGATTATTCACTCGTGGAATTACTTAAAATTAAAAATTGGTCAAATGATAAAAAGTACTAAGTGGTCAAACGGAATAGGAATTTATTTGATGCATTCTATCCACAACCTTGAAGCAAACCTTTAAAACTGAATAGATTTATCTGAAAGATCTTCTTTCAGATCATTTTTCTCACTTGGTCTATTATTCCTTTCCGTTGTTCTTTGTTCCCCTTCCGGAGTTGATTCATCATCAGGAAAAATAATTGATGTTGACGTAATTTCGTCTTCTGGTGACGTCTCTTCTGCTACACTTTCTCCATCTGTTGGTACTGTTGGTGGTGCTGGCATTGTAATATTTCCATAATTATATCCACAACTTTTCGATGTGACACAAAAGCAAACATTTGGAACGAATCCTTTATCTTGTGCCTGAGTTGCAACATATGTAAAAGTTCCGATTAAAATCAGTAGAAATTTCATTATTACTGTTAACTAATCCGATTAAAAAATAATACTGAACGGTACAGTTCGAGTTTATCAAAAATTTACATAAAACTAAATGTAGCAAAAAAATATTACATGGAATAATTACCAAAAGACATTCAAATAAACCTCGAAAATTTCCTCTAAAAAGTTTTTCGGTGATTCATTTTGTCATATTTTTATACAACAAAATATTCAGTATTTAATATAATATCAAATAATTAGTTGTTTAAACATTTTCAATATAGGTTGCATATAAATTGTATTACATAGTGCTGTATATAAGAGAATTAAAATTTATTATTGATTTGAGATAAAATCTACTTGAACCTATTCTACTTACATTGCCTAATCCCTGCTTAAATATCAAATAAATCAACATCAATGAATATGATAAGAAGTTAAGTCAATTAAAACACAAAAAATTGCGATGCGATTGTTATAAATTTAGGAAAGGAATTAATGTGAGATAAAAGCGAGTCAAGATAATTGAAACGATGTAACTGGATATACATATCCAGTTTGTTGTCAAAACAAACCTTGAACGAATTTCAATCACCAACGAAGTTATAAATCTCATTTATGACCTTCATTCTTTTCTAATTCCTTACTTTTCTTCTTATCGAAATTTTTCTCAAATCCTACCGAAAAGTCTAGCTTGAAATTCAATTCTGATAAGATAAATCAATCCTTTTCTACTATAAATTTCCACCCATAATTCTCAACCACTTCACAGTCTGTTTGGAATTTCTTCGATTAAAAATGTACAAATTTGTTGCTTTTGCCGTTCTTGCTGTCATTTTGATACCAACAGTCAGTGCCACTTTCTGGCGCAATTGCTTGGGTGTCCGTGGACCAGATCACATTGAGACACCACTTTGTAATGATGAAAGATGCTTTGCAGTTCGTGGAGAACCTTTCATTGCAAATGTCACATTGTCATCGCCTGATGTTCATCACGAATTATTGGTAGAGAATATTGCTTTCATTTTTGGAATTCCAGTTCAACTTCCTGTTGAGCCACCACATGATAAGTGAGAATTTTAAATGTTAAAACTTTTTGAATGAATTTGTCAAACTTTTAATGTTTACAGTGGCTGCAACCAATTATACGTTAACGGAGTCTTCCATGGATGTCCAACTTTACCAAATGTTCCACATATTTGGATGATTAATCAAGATATTCCTGCATTCCTGCCAGCATTCCAAAATACGGTTGTCAGATGTGAGTATAAAATTTTTCACAAACTAAATTTTTAAGGATGTCATGGGTTTCGTTATTGAATCTTAAGGGCTAGTTTAAACTTTCATGGGAATTTTCAAATTTTTAGTTAGAATCAAGTTTAGTTTTTGTGCTTTTGAACTGACATTGTCATGAACTTTCTACAAAATCAGAACATCTTATGCCTAGGATAGGGACTTTTTTTTTTAAAAAAATATTATTTTTTAAAAATTATTTTCAGAATTGCAATTTAAGCAATATTTTTTTCCAATTTAATATTCATCAGATACACTTAGTGACAGAGGAACATTGGTTGGATGCGTTGAACTTACAGCAACACTTGTTTAATAAGAAGCACAAAATCACAACTAAAATAGACACTGACATTGGATTCACATTTATTTAGTAAAAATATTTTACAATTGAATAAAAATGCTCAAATTTTTTTTATTTCTTTTTTGAAATTTAAATTTTTTTATTTATACTTGAAATTATTTTTATTTTCACTTTTATATTAATTCTTTGCAATGTTTGTTATTAATTCTAAAATGACTAAACTTTTAAAATGAATAAAACTTTGCCTATTAAGTTTAATAAAAGTAAACCTAAAGATTTCATTTTTTATCAAATTAATTATCGCATTATTTCTGTTTTTAAACAAAATTAACCTTGAAAATTACTTAACATTAATTAATACGTCTTATTTGATAAAAGTCAATTACGGTGTGCTCAATAAAAGCAATGAACTAAACTTTTGAAGGCACAACTCGTTTTAAAAATAAAATTAATAATCTTATCAAAAAACTGGAATTATAAACTTATCACTAACAAAAAACTCAGTGGGGTGTGAAAAATTGAGATAATATTTGATAAGAATTATTAATTAAAACGGATTTTGTTGCAACTTTGATGTAGTTAAGAGGTTTTTATTGGATTATGATCTTAGTACTATCAAGATAAATTTTTTAGTTTTGGGTTTTCGCACAAGATTTTTAATTTTCAGAGGGGTTTTAATTTTTTTACGGGTGTACCAAGTTTTGAAGTACTATCATTCACATTACATTCAAGGCTCTTCACGAGAGGTTTTTATGAAAAAATAAAAAATGCTTTTAATAAAAAATCAATTTTTTAAAATTATTTATTAAAGGATCAGTTATTAGTCCCCAAAACTAACTTATGGTCTAACATCGATATATTTATAAATTATCGGATAATTATTTTCAAAATATTCTTTAACTTCCTTATTGTAAATTTCAAATAAAATTATCAACCCAAAAATTATTACTGATACTGCAATAGCGACATAAAAGCGTCTTTTTAAATAATAAATTCTTTTATCTTTCTCCTCGATCTTTTGCTCAGACTTTTCTCTAAGCTTAGGTAGTGCATTTTCTAGTTCTGGTATAACAATTTTCTCATAATATTCAAAAAGTTCTGTAAAGTTTTCCTGTGCTCTCTTAATTTTTTCAGGATGATTGTGGTACAGAGCAACCAAATGAGGAACACGAACAATCAGCTCAGCATGATAAACGTCTGATGAGTATCGAGTATAAACTAGATCGATGTAAGGTTCCTTTGCGGAATTGTTCTCACAAGTATTACAAATATCCATAAATTTTAAGAATCTTTCTTTATGCTTTTTCAAATAAGGTCTAGCCTTGTTTTCGTATACGACATTTAATGCATAATGACAAAGCTCATGTGCCAATGTCCCAAAAGCCTCATCTTCTGTTGAACAATCAAGCAGTTCCTTCGCTCCAATAAAAATTTTACCGGACGTACTGTAAAGTCCCTTTGTATTCTGCTCAGCTGTTGGATTTAAGACATTAACGGAATCGCGGTTGAATTCAAAAATAATTTGAAAATTTCTTGATGACGCGACAACTTCCAAGAGTATCTTTGTCATTGGATTACGATTAAGGATTTGAAATGCACGAAACATGACGTCTCGAGCTACAGTTTCATCTGTGATGTCAGATCCGATAAGAGAATGTGCCATGAGGATGTTCAGGTGGCTTTCAGACATCGTTTTAAGGTATTTGTAATTATATTCTCGTAATGTTCGTCTTTCACGTTGTCCCAATGGTTTCAAAAGCTCATCGATATCTTCATGAGGACCGAAAAATATTTTACGGGTGACTAAGAGTTTATAATTGTCGAGAGATTTGCTAGCTAGTGCAATTGTCAATGCAGATTCGTTTGATAAATTATAAAAGTACCGCGAATTTGGATGTTTTGTTAATATTTCATTTATCTTTGTGGAATTATTAATTTTTATCATCTTATGAAGTTCACAACTTATTTCATAATACATTCTGACTTCATCTGAGCATGAATTGATGTCAATGCATGATGGGTATGGGAAATTTTCCTTTAGTAATTCCAAAAGAACATCAAAATTCTGATTATTGTAAGCAATAGATTGAATGCTGATATCTGTGTCTGGTATGGAAGTTTTTAAGCCTGTTTTGAGTAAAGCTTTGAGTACATCAATTTTTCCAATTTCTGCAGTCAGAAATAATAAGTTGTAGTCACGAGAGTCTGCTAGGTAATTGAACTGGATTTCAGTTGTGTTAGGTTTAACTTCAAAACTACTTTTGAGACCTAAAAAATGGGAGATTTTAATAGACCAGATATATGATTAAGTTTTTGAATATACAAGAGTGATGAACATACCTAAATTTCCTTGGAATATCGACTCTACCAAAAATTCTGCTATAAATTCACATAGATTTTTATCTTCCTTTCCAAAATTCTCCTTATAAGAAATTAGCTTCAATAAATGTGAAATTTCCGTTGATTTCCAATAAATCACAAAGTCATCTTCATTTTTTGATGACAATAAAATCACCACTGATGTTTGTTTGCATTTTTCGTTTAATTCCTTCATTTCATGCATACTAGGTTTATAAGTATTTCCATTTATTTTGAACTTCAAAAATAAAATTGATCGAAATTTTCGAAGTTCTTCTTTTATTGCTGGCGAATTGAACATTTCTAAAGCACTCCGAAAACTTCTGCAGCTATTTATACAATATTTTTTAATTCGATCCTTGTTCAAGAAATTTAAATTTTCTGCTGAATTACTGAAAGGAAGAATGCATGGATCTCTAAATGTTGATCGTAGTTTAAAGCTCTCTTGACTTGTTACAACAGATGAAAGCTGAGTGTCATCTAAAATGGAATATGTGGTGAAATATTAAAAAAAAATTGGATTTGTTGATATAAATTATTACAAATGAGTTGTGTAAGCAAAAATATTTAATATGTGTTAAAAGGTTTGATGATCTTCTAATATATGACTGAAAGTACCATTAATATTAACCTATATTAATTAATTATGAATTTTTCTTACTTGAATTTAAAGATATTAAATCTAACATATGCTGAAAGTTATTCCTACCTTAGCATATACCCTAGGCCATAGGATATACCTTAGCATATACCCTCGGATGTAACCTCGGGTATACCCGAGTAACCGACCCCAGGAGAATTTTATGATATTATATGGAATATTTTACAAAAGTGAGAGCATTCAGGAAAAAACTGCTTGCATATGCATTTTGTTAACATTTTATACCGTAAGTTAAATGAACCTGAGTGAAGAAAATTATTATTTTTGTTTTCCAAAAACACAAACCAAGAATCTCCAATGACGTGATTTTTTACTAATTTAAATTAATTTTATGTAAATTTTAAAACTACACGTTTTAGATCAATAAAACTGGATGCTAATAGAAAAAAAACTATGATTGTCTTAGTGTCTCAGAAGTCACAAGTTTTAGAGAGATTTAATAAAAAGCATTTAATTTCAAACTTTTGATCGAGAAATTTTAAACAGTCGAACTTTAAAAGTTGTCATTTTAGAGTTTATTTTGCTGAGTTACATATTTTGATGTATTTAGGCTAAAAGCTATTAAAGCTTACCATTCTTTTTTGCAGAAGTCTCATCGTTTGTTTTGTGCTTTAGAATTTTCCTAAAACTTGATGTTACTATATTTTTTGTGATTTCCATCATATTTTTCACTATATTGAACAAATTTTTAACAACTTGTCTCAATTTTTTACTAAATCCGTGAAAATTTAGGGAAAGTTATTTCCAATTCATCTCAACACCTGAAATGATACGATGCTAATAAAAAACTGAGCAAGAAATATAAAATATACTGAATGTCACCAAAAACATCACAAATACTAGAAGAACTTCGCTCAACACAGAAGATATCTGAAATGTGAAGAAGACGCCCAACTGGTTTAACAAAAAATATACCAAATGATTGTTTATGTTTACTATTTGGTGTTTTAATGCTCAATCAATAGTTTAGTGTCCAAAATTTGTGGTAGAAATGTTTTACTCAAGGTTGGTGGGCGTCATCCTATTGTTTCAAAATTAATATTATTAAAAAATAATTTTTTTTTGATCAATAGTCAACGAAATAAAAATTCTCTACAAAATTAAAGAAATAATTTCAATTTAAAAAATAAATTTTAATTTTTTCCAGAATATTTATTGTTTTTATACAAAATGATTTTTTATTAACAGTATATTATAATTTTTAATCTCTCGTGAATCATTGACATATCTATGGGTCAGAATATTAGATTTTTACACAACTGTTGCTGTGACTTCGAGGCATCCTTCAAGGGAACCGCGATCCCAAAGTTGGACTGAAATAAAAAAAATTGTTGTTTTAAATTTTAAAATAATTTACATTTAAATTCGTTATAAATTTTACAACAAGCACAATTGATTTTAATTACTCAAAGCGTCAAAAGATTAAAAGAATTTAGCTTTTAAATTCTTCTTGATGACTGAAATTTTATCAGCTGCCAAAAATATTTGAGATTTATTATCGTAGAGGAAGCACTCAATTACGGTTTTACCACACTTATAATTGATCGATAATTAAAATTTTTGTGTTATCAAATTTAAATGTGTAAAAAACATTTATGTCGATTTGATTGCTGATAAGATTATTCTAAAAATATCCTCATGCAGGTGTGCATTTTGCAAAATCTGATGTTATTTTTAGCCCTAGTATTTAATCTTAATACTTACATTGTACAACTGAATTTTGGAATGTTGGTGTAATTTGGGGCACTTCTTGTTCAACTCTCCATTCGTATTCAACATCTGGGGTTGTTGGGCATTGTTGTTGAACTCCACCGACGAACAAACTGTTGCATCCACTGAGAAATTGTATTTTGATTAGTAAAAAATATTACTTTTTAATTTTTAACAATTTTTAAGGTAATAATTCATGTTAATAATCTAAAAATTTCAGCAACCCGAATAATCCCCATCAGTGGACTCACTTGTCATGTGGTGGAACTGCTGGTAATCTCACACGAATTCCAAAAATCCACACAAAACTTTCAACCATCAACTCGTGATGCGAATCTTCTGATGAGATGAAGACACTTGCTCTCATGATTCCACCACGCTGCACTAAACAAGTGTTAGTTACTGTCGAGCAGTCTGGTGACTCAACTCGACTTGGTGCTCTCAATGTTGAATTGCATGGACGCCAAAATGCGACAGATGGTGTCGGTAATGCAATTAAGATTACGAAGAAAATCGCAAAGCTTGCGATTGCGGCTGTTTTGTTCATTTTGTCGGTGTTGATTGCTTCAATTTGGTACACTGAATGAGAATGAATTGAAATGTTGGGAGTTTTATAAAGAAGTTTATCTGAATTGAGGATTATGTTTAATTCTGAAAGAAAAGCTGCTGATAAAGAATTTTTTTGTGACGTTTTCGGTAATATAAGTTCGGATTATTCACTTATCTTATCAATGTTAAGTGGTTTATTTTTGGGGGTAATTGTTGATAATTTTCATGACTTCTCAGCAGAGTTGGCAAAATAGTTAATAGTTTCAGAAATATCTCGAAATTATTAAAAATAAAAAATTGATCTATTTATATTTAGCACAATATCCATAAAATTTATTAGTTTTTGGTTCAGTTACATATTAAAGTCATAGGTACATAGTCATTAGGTAAAATAAAAATTTTAAGACATAAATTGGTCAAAATTAATTCAGTTAAATCGATAAAAATATTTTCAAATTAGTTAAGGAACTACACAATTATTATCAGGTTTATACAAGCACTGATCGACATTCTCATGATAGAAAAGATTTCCAGGACAATTCATCGTGTATCTAAATCCATTTGAACAAGTGTAGAAAGTCCTGCAATTAAGCACATTCTGATAATTTCCATCAGCCCGACCTCTACATGAAAATTCAGGATTTGGAGTGGTATAATCGGGTTGTGGTTCCGTTGCCGTATCAGTTTCATTGAAGATTTCACGTCGAGCTATATTTATCAAAGGAAAATTGCCATATCCGCAGTTATCGGCTAAATGAAAACAAAAACAGGAAATTATTTATTAGTCAATTGAAATTTATTGCTGTAATTTACCAAAATCATCCATATCGAGGTCATAAAAAGCAATACCACCTAAATTTTTGTCATTAATAGCGTAATTGACTTTTTCGAGAACTGATTGAAGATCATCAAAGCTAATCCATTGATTCACGTCGTAAACAGCGTAAGGTGATCCAGATTCAGCATGATAAAGTCTTCTCCAGTTAGAATTATGCTCCAAATTATAACAAATCTCATTAAATGGAAGAATTGAGGTCTTTCGAATATTTTCAGCTCCATATTCTCCTCGATTTCCGTTGCTCTTGACTGCTGCTCCAACTCCATAACTGTATGCATTTTTCAGTGAATATGATCGGCCGTAAGTTGGAATTCCAGGGATAATTTTATCGAGTGGAAAAGTAGTGGATATCCAGTTGGTAATTATTGATTCCATGCTCAGGTTTTGTTTGTATGGCAAGGAACGGATTGGGGCGTGTGGAACTGAAATTTGATTTTAGGTTAGGAATTAAATTTTTTTTATTATTTTAACACTTGAAAACATTTCAATAATTTAAACTAAAGAGCATACCTGCATAGTTGTACATCCCATCAATATCATACAATCTTGCAATATCTAAATTAACAAAGTCAACAAACTTCTCAACAGCACTCAACTCGTACATATTCAATGGATTCTGTCCATTTGGTGTGGCAGAGATTGTCAAACTTTTATTATTTGCTTTCAAGAGTTTGCTTATTTCAGACAAGAGCTTCACAAAGTTTGTCTTATCAGTTCCCTTTGGAAATGGCCAATACAAATCGACTCCATCAAAGTTGAAATCTTTGAGAAACTGGAAAATTTTGTCAGCAAATGCAACTCGATTGCTGTCGTCGCATGAAATCTTTTCCAAGACATCTGTTGGAAAATCAGGACCTCCTATTGATGCTATTATTTGTAGACTTGGATTTATTTTTCGGAGATATACAAAATTGTAGATGAAATATTCATCGACATTTCCGAATTGTGGTTGAAAAATTGTTCCGTCAAAGTCAGCACTGAAGAATCCGTAGACAAGATGGGTGCAGAGATGTGGGTCGATATTTCGGACTGTGAAAATTCCTCTGCCGTTTCTGTTAGATGCCTAAATTGAAGATTGAATTGTTTTATTCAAATTAATAATTCTTTTTATGTTTAACAAAACTTGAGAGTTTTAGTTATTTTTTTCTGCCGTAATTTTCATATTTTTAAAAAGCTGACTTTACAAATTTTTAAATTTTATTTTTTAATTTTTATTTTGATTTTATTACTTTAAATTTTCAGAATTTACTTTTTCAAATTTTCAGATTTTGTTTTTAAAATTTTTAGAAATTATTTTTTAAAAAAATTTGATGAAGTATTTTAAAATTTTAGATTTTATTTTTTAAATTTTTTAGATTTTTTCTTCAGTTTTAAGATTTTAATTTTAAAGTTTTATTTTTTTAAGTTTTTTACTTCTAACGAAGGTTTCAAAAGTTTTAAATTTACAATTATTTTTATTTTTCAATGCTCAAACTTTAGTTTTCGTCAACAAAATAGAAAATTTTAAGAATCACACTTACCATCGGGTTCCAAAAGCAGACAAGTTTTTCTGAAATATCAAAGAAGTTTCGCTTTATTTGAAGTTTAACAAACATATTTGACACATAATTGGCATGTAACAATAAATGCCGAAGTTTTTAAAACTGAAAATCGTAATAATTGTCACTTACTCTCTGCACTGGCGGTTTTTATTGTTGAGAGCATAACAACCGCAAAAATAATAAAATACTTTAGGGTCTTCATGATTACTTTTCACTTATTTAATTTATCCCAAGGTATTTGTGTTGTTGCTGTTTTATATTAAAATTTAATTAATTTTTAACACACTTTTGTTTTAAATTAATAATAGTTTATAAAAATCGATTTCTTTCACTCAAAACTAGCAAAATTTTAAATTGTTTTTAAATTTCCTTTTTTAAAATAATTAGTGTTTAATATTTTTTTCCCCTCTGAAAATTCGCAAACACGTTCAACCTTATCGAAATCTTTTAACAGAATGAAATAAGGCAAAACAATTTTTGCTTATATAGATAAAAAATCTACAACTGAACACATGAATCAGTACAATTAAATGTTTACGACATGCATTGTCTCATTTATAGCGTTGCTTATTTCATTAAAAGAAAGAAGAAGAACTGAAGAAAACACTGCAATAATTTCTTGATTTTGACCGATTTGTTGTGTCTGATAAGATATAAAAATCACCAGAAATTCCAATGTTCATATGTGCGTCATGTGCATTTTCATGGTTTTCTATAAGAAATTTTTACTAATTTGAAATTTTATTTATATTTTTGTTGAGAAATGTTTTAATTTCAATTACGTTTAAAAACTACGTAATTTTTATTTTCATGATGTTTTATTACTTTACAGTTTGTTATTGTTGACAAAAGTTCTCGTTCCTTCTTTTTCCAGTTCGAGGAGACACGCAACAGACAACAATAAAAATAGAAAATTGTTCTTCGATTTTCTTTTATTTCCGTCCACAAAAAAAGAGTAAATTAATTACGGAAAATTCTTTCATTTTTGTTGCACAATTGATTGTTCATTGATAAAACTAATTAAATTTACATTGGAATTAAGGAAAATTTTCGAAGGTTTTTCATTCGCTGTTTGACATTTGAAGATTTCGGATGTATTTTGGAATTCTGGGAAATAAATTTGCATTGTTAATGAAGAAAATATCTAAAAAATAATTGATTGAAGAATAAGTCAAAAAGTGAAGTAAAATAATTAATTTATTAATTTAACTAAATATTTTTTAAAATGTAAAAAATTCAAGATTTTCAATTTCTTATTTAAAACAATAAATTTCAAGGATTAGAAAATAATAATTTAAAAGTTTTTAAAATTAATTATTATTATATTGTGAAAAAAAATTAAAAAAACTCAATAAATTTGATAAAAATAACTAACTAATTCGCATTCAAAAAATGGGTAATGTTGTCACAAATGTTCAGCAAATAATATCTGGTGATAAGGAGCCATTAACTCCACCACTCAAACCTTTAACGGAACGACAAATAGAAATTATTAAAAGGACATGGGCAATTCCTTACGCTAAGGTAAATTTAATTCTTAAATAAAATTACAAAAAAATTCAATTCGAATTACAAAAAGATGCTAGAAAAAATATATTAATTCTTCTGATTTTTTAAAAATGATTTGTTGAAAAAGTTGGAAGCTGAAATTTTATAATGTTTTTAATTCAGCCAGGAGATTCTGGAGAGATAATTTTGTACACATATCTGGAAAAATATCCAAATAATCAAGTTAAATTTCAAGCATTTCGAAACACACCTCTAGTCATGTTAAAAGGAACACCTGGATTTAGAAGTCATGCCAGTAAAATCATGTTAGTATTAAAATTGTAAAAAAAAATTAATATAAACCTGTGATTTTAAAAAATTATTTACGATTACGAAAATTAAATATTTTTGGATTCTTTTACATATTTCTAATTATTTTTACAAAAATATATAAATAGTTTAAAAAAATTCATAAAATTTTGGCTTAATTTTTTTTTCAAATTGAAAAAGCTTTTTAATTTTATTTTTTAAATTACCCAATTTATATCTATTAGGTAGTTAGTATCAAAATTTTAATTTAAATTTTTAATTTTAAAAAACTAATTTTTCTACATCTTTTAAACATTTCAACACTAATTTATAAATTAGGGACGTATTTGCAACAGCAATCAATGCCCTAGGAACAGAAAATGGCCTACCAGCTATTGTCAGTTTAGTCACAGAAACCGGAAAATATCACAGACGTCGAGGAATTTCAAAGAGAAATTTTGTTGAGCTTCGTGGTGTGATTATTGAGATATTGTCAACTGTGTGTAGATTAGATGATGAAGGAAAGCAAGCTTGGAGTGATTTAATGGATGTTTTGTATCACATTATTTTCACTGTCCTCGATGAAGCTAAGAAAGTACCTCCGAAAAAGTAAAAATAATATTTGTATTTGATAATTTCTCACTTTGGAGAATTTTTTTGAATTTTTTATAAAAAACCAGATGAGTTTTGGATAAAATTGTATTTTTGGATTAAGAAAACATAAATTTTTTGAACTTTGTTTGAATATAAAATTGTAAGTACTTTTGAAAAGTATTTTTTTAAAAGTAAAGTTGCATTTTAAATCTAAATAAATGAAAGCGTTGAAAAAATCATGATTTTAGGTCATAAATCATTGTAATTACTTATCATGTTTAAAATAAATATTTCAAATTTTAAGAAAAGTCTTTTTGTTGGTTGTCATTTGCTCAATACAAAGCTTTTGCGATCTTCTTGTTAAATTCATTATCTTAATTTGATCCCTATTATTAAACTAACATTTCAGTTATTTGTATTTTAACTATTAAAATTTCTTTAAAATGCTAGATTTTCATAAAACTAAGAAAAAGTTCACTATTTTAAAAATATAAGAAAAAATGAGTAAACTTAAAAACTAACGGAAATATTTCGTGAAAATTTGTTACTGTTATAAAAAAGAACATATAAGAAAACTAACCTAGTTCCGAAAACATGTTTTGAATAAGGGAGCTTAATAATGCACTTAGTCCTCGACTTAGTGTTTCTGGCAAATAAAAAAATATTTTCAAGCATCGTAGAGTTCAAATTTTAAAACCCTAAGTAGATAGTCAAAATATAGATTCGAAAATATATTTTTAAAAATTCAGGTAAATATTTTTGAATCTTTAATTAATAACGGTAGGCAAAATTCTGTTTTCTTTGAGAACTAAACGTTTTAAATACGGAAATTTGTTAGTTAAATATTGATTACTACCACAAAAATGAGCTTAAGTCACTCGATCAAACACAAGCACTTTTATAATTTTTTGAATCATTCTTGTTCATTAATTTGATAAATTGAGTTCATCTAGATTATGCAAAACAAATATTTACTCAAAGAGTCATGAAGCCAAAAACGTAAATGAATGAATGAACGTCATAAATAACAATTAAAGAATTCCATTGAATTAATGCTTCTTTGAATTACAGCGGACAATAAATCAATCGAGTATTGATGGATGGGATATTTTATGTCAAAAAAATGTAATTTTTCCCATTTAAGAAAATAAATAAATTTTTATAAGAATTTTCCCGAACGGTATATGGTGTAAGATGGATAAATTTTGCTCGTCTACCTTAAAAAAAATTCTAGATATTCGAATGCTAATAATTATTATTTAACACAGAAATAGGCAGGGTTCGTCAAATGGTCGACGTATTGATCGGGTCGATTGGTCGACGATCAGGTCGAAAATGATCGCGACCAAATCAAAAAATAATCGACCAATTTTTTTTCGTTCATCAAGTTGCTCGTGGTCGTTTTCGATCAATGATCGTAGCGACCAAAAAATTTTACGATCAAGTTCAAAAATTTGATCGAATGATCGACGATCAAACGACCAATATTCTCAGAACATGATCTAATGATCGTCGATCATTCGACCAAATTTTTGAACTTGATCGTAAAATTTTTTGGTCGCTACGATCAATGATCGAAAACGACCACGACCAGCACGATCATTTACAAAATATTTTGATCGACTGGTCGACGATCATTCGATCACTTTCATTAAAATTTGATCTACTGAAAATTGATCGAACGATCACTGATCGACAAGTAATTTTTGATCGATGATCGAAAATCAATTTTATCTTATAAAAAGTTTAT
Source organism: Chironomus tentans (assembly GCA_963573255.1). Taxonomy (NCBI): domain Eukaryota; kingdom Metazoa; phylum Arthropoda; class Insecta; order Diptera; family Chironomidae; genus Chironomus; species Chironomus tentans. The sequence goes on along the minus strand of OY754305.1, from coordinate 21,549,728 downwards.
TAAAAAATTCTGTTTGTCCTATAGGGTTTTTAAAAACAGGTATTTTTCGTGTTAAAGATCGAGGAACTTCAGCGTATTTTTGCATTAGCGATCAGTATTTGATTAGCAATGTACTTCGAATGAAAGAAGTCAATCATGAAAACTTTGAAGCTTAATAAAGTTCGAAAAAGAAATTTTCATTTTGCGCATTATTAATGCATTACACACAAATTCACGTACGCTTATGCATTTGGAAATCATTAATTATAGTGCATTAATCAATTTAAGCCATGAATTTTTGTTTATTATAATGATTTGTCATTTAACGGTTTTATGAAATTCAAATATTCTAACTGTTAAAATATATTTGAATATTTTCCGCACTTGAAAACCATTTATTAAAGTATAATTAACAATTTTGCATATATTAAAACGATTTTTTATTTAACGGTTTTTTGGAATTCAAATTTTTTAACGGTCAAAATAAATTTGAAATTATAGAGGTAATGTTGAAATTATAGAGGTGAAATAAAATTTTGGCAAATAATATTCTAAAGAAAATTTGAACAAAAAACTTCTTTGTTCATCGAATATTATGTTTTACCTGGGATGGGCTGAAAATGGATAAAGTTTAAAAAAAATTTTCAGCATTTTTATAGAAAACGATCAAACGATCAAAATTGATCGAAAAATTAAGATCGATTCGATCAATGATCTTAACGACCAAAATAATTTCGACCACTTACACAAAATTTGATCGATTGGTCGCCGACCAATTCGATCTATTTTTCAAAATATGATCGGATGATCGATGATCGATTTCGACCATGATCGTATTCGACCATTTAATTTTTTGATCGTTTTCGATCATGGTCGAAAACGACCATCGATCACGCGACCAATTTTTCATTTTTTGATCGATTGATCGTCGATTAACAACGATCATTTTTTGTAACTTGATCGCCTGATCGACGATCATTCGATCAAGTTTATTGATTTTGGTCGTTTTTTTCTCGATCATGATCGAAAAGATCACGACCATGATCGTTGACGAACCCTGGAAATAGGTCACCAATAATTAAGACTTTCGAGACCAAAACGTTTTCAGTCGGCCAAAAAGAACTTTTTCATTTCTTAAAGATACTAGTAAGGTCTTTTGACAAACATGATAGAAAAAAATATTTAAAAATATTAATTGTGCTTTATAGCTTGAAGTCTCAGATTTATAATGAAAAAGTCTAATTAACTTCATACAAAATTCAAGATACTAACAAAAAGCTTAGCTCCAGATTAGCTAAAGTTTTTCCAGGGGAGTTTTTAATTCACTTCTACACAAACAAAAACAAAATAAGGACTTTATCTCAAAAAGTCGAATTAAATTAAGTAAAATTTTTAGTCTTCATGGATTTTGACTCCCCAAAATATTCCGATCTACTCCCCTTGTGTATACAGACAAACCAAAAAATTAACTTAAGCTATTATAGTATTAATTCCTCATCCATTATCGTCTGTTATCTAATAAGAACCATCAAGTAATTATGTCCATGAAAGAAACTAACATTGTAATGCACAATTAGTCTTACTTTTATTTACACAAATATAATCGTTACTCATTTTGGCGGTTAAGACAAATAAAGTTTGTTCATTAATCGTTCATTGCTCTGTTTATTTTCTTAATTTAGCTTTCTTAATTTTTCGTAGACATTTTCGTGAAAAAATCCTTAAAAGAAACGTGTTTGGATGTGGAAATGCTCATTAGTCATCAGAATTTGGTTACATTAAGTTCGTTTGAAAATTTTAGAGAATATTTTACAAAGGTCCATATTTGTGATATTTTAAATTGCAAATTCCCGAATAAGCTGTAAAATTAATATTTTTAAGCATCTATTTAATTTTGGATAGACCGAAAAGCCAAAAATGAGCGTTCAAACTCCTCCACTGAAAACTTTGACTAATCGTCAAATTGAGCTCATTAAGTGTAACTGGAAAGGATTAAGTGAAAATGTGAGTAAAATCTACTGTTCATAAATAAAAAGATATCGTGATAACCGGAGAAGTGGCTGTTCCGTTCAATAATTAAATTAATTAGCATTCGAAAATTTTCAGAACAAATTGTATAGTACCCCGAGCGGCATTTTAGTTGAAGGCAGCGTGACGTCAGTCTGGTGTTGCCTCCAGATGTCGATTTATCCGCACACATGGCTGCCTTCTCATTGCCATTACCGTATCGTCACCGTCAAGGCACCTTGGAGGCAATGGCAGTGAGAAGGCAGCCATGTGAGCGGATAAATTGACATCTGGAGGCAACACCAGACTGACGTCACGCTGCCTTCAACTAAAATGCCGCTCGGGTACGAAATCACTGATATTTTCTGACATTGGTTTTGTCAAAGTTTTCTATACAATATTTATTTTAAAATTTTATTAAAGCCGGAAGAATCAGGACAAGCAATATTTTACACGTTCTTGCTTCGTTATCCAGAACATAAGCAACGATATGCATCATTTAGGAACATTTCTCTCGAGAATCTCAAGGACACTGCCCAAATTAAGCGGCATTGTATGAAGATAATGTAAGAATTTTTTAACAGAATTAAAAATGGAATCATTATCTATTAATTAAAACCTAGGAATGTGTTTGGAATTGTGATTGATGCTCTCGGCACTGAAAACTGTAAAAGCATCATCTTTGATACCGTCGCTGACAATGCTGATTTTCATGGCAAAAAGGGAATCACAAAGGAGCATTTTAACCAAATTCGTGAAATTTTAATCGAAGTCGTCACCGGAGCCTGTACTTTGGATGAAGAAGGGCAAGAAGCTTGGAATGACTTGATGGATGCGATGTATCACATTACGTTTAATGTTTTGGATGAATTAAGAAAATAGAATGTGTTTGGTTTCCTTAAAATTGTGAAAAATAGCGAAAATTTAAAAATAAAGTGAAAATTGTGTTTTAACAAGAAACATTATTGATTGAACAGTAATCGTAGGTTGTGCTATCGAGAATATTTTGGTATATTAATATTTTTTCTTTTGATTGACTTGACAGCATTCTATCGCTCAAAAATTGAAATGCACTATTGTCACCCCAGATACAGTAACAATTATGAATCGCATGGACATTTCATTGACTGAATATTCCTTCCAGAATTTTATTGTGTTTCTCATCCTCTTAATTCCTGTTTCATTTATTTGTATTCAATTAATATATTCTATCTTCTTAATTTGATTATTGTTATAATTGCTTTGACTGTAATTAAATTTAGCACGAAAAGCGACATTTTAATGTCAGTCATTAAAAGTTGATATTTTTATGAAATATTTCAGTCTCATTTGACATTGGAACGTTAGAGAAAGCTGACCAGTTACAGAAATAATAATTTAAAAAGATAATATAATTAACAAATTAAATAAAGAAATTTCATTACATTAAAAAATCAATTTTTAATCATCAAAAAATACAAAATTTAAAAAATGTTTCCAAGATACCCAAGATATTTGTGGATAAACACTCAAAACAGAGTCAATGTAATACGAACCCCACCACTAAGGGTGTTGACGGATGGTCAAATTAAAATAATTAAGGACACTTGGAAGATTCTGAATGAACATGTAAGTTGGTACACACGAATACTTTAAGCTGAATGTATCTCATTTTTTTAAAAAAAATTCGTGAACCCAACGATACAAAAAGTTTTAATACCTTTACATTTCTACCTTAGTCATAGAAAGTTTCAAGCAAGCAACTAAAATTATTATTATTAAAATTTTTTACTTTTAGCCAATTGAGTCAGGCCAAGCGATATTTTACACTTTTCTGAAGCGATATCCAGAGCACAAAAAGAGATATCCAGCATTTAGAAATATGACACTGGAAGCTCTCAAAGATACACCACAAATTCGTCATCATTGCGGTCGAATTATGTTAGTAAAAACAAATTGAGACAAAAAAAATTCCACTAAATATTACAACAAATTATTCTGTTTACTTGCCTCTTTTCTAGGGAATTTTTCGCAACAGCAATCGACTCTCTTGGCACAGAACATCAGCGAGAAATTCTCGTAACTGCTGTATCAGACAATGCAGATTATCATGGCAAAAAAGGAATAGCAAAGGAACATTTCATTCAAATGCGTGACGTCATGTTAGAAATCATTTCTGGAGCGTGTGAATTAAATGATGAAGGAAAGAATGCTTGGAGTGATTTTATGGATATTTTGTATCACATTACATTTAATGTTTTGGATGCATTGAACAAATGAATAAATTAAATTTGAAATTTAAATATTAATTTTAAAAGTTTTAAGATGTTTTATTTTTATAAGATCATGAAAAATCGAATTTGGCTCAAAATAATAAAGTTCATATCATTTGATTTTATTTGCCATGCCAGGAACATACAATATTTATTTTATTCACAATTTTATTTTTTTAGCAACACATTAAACCTCTGACGTTAATTCTCTTCTCAAATTTCAATTTTTGGGACGCCACAGTAACAAACAAATACTGAAATTATTTATCTTAATGATCGCATTGTACAGCACTGAATGAATCTGACACCATAAAAAGAGAGTTAGATCAAAAATGAGTAATCGATTGTTGATATTTGCGGATGTTTTAAATGAAAAAATTGGATGTTTTTAAGTCTCAAGATTTGAGTGCTCTAAAAATTATTTGGTTTGGTAATTGTAATAATATGTTGTGATCGATTAAATAGTTCAAGGATGTTCAAGGTGTTTTAGGATTTTTTTAAATTTTCTTCTACATCCAGGATTTATATTCAAGAAAACTCCCGTTAATTTTTGAAATTTTCCTTCATGTCTCAGATTTTTAAAAATTTGATTTTTTTATTTGATTCTGTTAATTTTTATAAAAAATTTGGAATTTCAAAATTACAAAATTGTTTTAGAAAATCATGAAATGTTCCTTAATATTAGAGATTTTTTTAGAAATATTTAATATTTTACGATGTAATGTGAACACCTGAAACGTGGAAGACTCACTTCTAAATATAAATATATTGTTATTTTGTACACAAAAGTGAATTGTTTTTGGTCTGATAAGATTACAGAACTAGCGTTTGGAATATAAGCACATGTAAATGCATTTGAGAGCATACTCGATCCCTTCATTTGTGGTTGCTGACGTCATTACAATTTGATGCTAAAAAATCATAATAATTTTATATTTTATCATATTTTTTTTTAAAAAAGATTCCAATCGCTTTCTTACTTCCCAATCATCTCTCTGATTAAGTCCTAATTTCTCTACAATCTCATTTTTATCCATCACATCTACTTCGTCAATTTTATTGCCAACAACAATCAACGGTATTGACTGCATGTCATCCATAACCTGCCGCAACAACCATCGAGCATTTCCTATCCTTTCTTTATCGCTTGCATCGACGACAAATACGAGAGCATCTTTCTCTTTGAGGTAGGAGTTGAAAAATTGTTGAACTGGAGCTGAACTGCCGACATCCCAAAATGTCATGGGGAGGTTATTGAAGAAAATTGTCTCGCAGTTGCAGCTGAATGTTGGAATTGTCTGGATGAATTCGGAATATTTGAATTGGTAAAGAAGAGTAGTTTTGCCGGAGTTTTCGGGTCCAACTAAAAATAGTGGTTGATTTAAAAATTTAATAGTTTTTTTATCTTGAAAGTTTAAATCGTTTTTGATTTGAAATCTTATTTTAAATTTAAAAACTAAAATTATTTTTTGTTCACAAATTTCCATTATACTTACATATTAATACCTTAGGTGTTTTAGACATTTTTTCTATTTCTTCGTCAGTCTTTTTAAAATTTTCTTTCAATTTTTTTTTATAAATATTTTATAAAATAGAAGTCAATGTTCAGTAGTATGTAACATACGACCTCCAAATTTCTTATCTAACCGGTAAGTGAGCAAATGTTGTTGACAATTTTCTTTAATTTTTTAAATTTTATTTCCAACTTATCACGTTTTTTCCTGTTTTCACAACTTTGTAATGTTTTACACCCTTATTGAAAATATGTCAAGATTAAATCACTAATTTCTAATATATTTAGCACATCTTGTCAAATTTAATTGTCAAAATAATATAATTGGATATTTCAAATAATCTAAAACACAAAAAATCCAAAAAAAAGTTTTAAAATTATTTTAAGTCGCTCCCGATCAAATAAACGCACTTTCTCTATCAAGCGACAACTCAAGAATACTAATTTAGCCTCCGATATTTTCATTTCATATACAACTGTGTGCAATCAGCGACAGCAATTGTGCCGAGATTAAATATTTTATCTTAATCGCTTCGCGATAAAATAAACAAAAACATGTGAGCGAGAAGAACCACGAAAAATTTGACAAGCATAAAGTGGCATCTTTCGAGAGCTTTTTAAACTTCAAAAGCTTTCTGCTTAGATTTTTATTACAGAACATAAATTTCCTCATAGGATTAGTTTGCGATCGGATTCCGTGTGACTGAAAATTTTATCGAATTTATCACATGAAAAGATAATAAATATTTTATCTCGATTTTGAAACTAAATATCGGAAGCAAAACTAGTTGAAGTTAGGTTTTTATTTGAAGAGTAAGGAAAAAAATAAAAATTTATAAAAGTGAAAAAAATTAGATAAAAGTGTTAATAAGTGCAATCAGTTCCAAAAGTGAATAAAAATTTATGTTTAATTGTTTTTTTTATCAAATACAGAAAATTGATAAGATAAAATTTGTGAGAAAAAATCTTAAAAATATGGCACAATTATATATTTTTTGCGAATTTAATAAATGGGTTTTAAATTATTGTTTCTTTAATTAATATTTATTAATTATTTTTTAATTTGTTTTTTTAATTAATTTTCTTTTCTATGAAGTTTTGATTTGAAAAATTAAATTTCATTTATTAAACGAGTTTTAAAAAAACTAAAGTAGAAAAAATATTTTAAGTTTAGTTAATAGTCATAGCTATTAATCTAAAATGAATTTAAAGCACTATAATTTTTTTGGATTATATATTCAAATGATTTAAATTATAGAATTATGAAAATTTAAAATTGCGAATTCTAAACATAATGTTTAGAAATTAATAACAAAAAAACCTTATTTTCTGACACTGAATTTGTAGAATGAAAATTCTGACACAATCATTTGGACTTTGACACCCCTTTTGTGCTCAACACTTCCATCTGGTCTGTAGAATGTTACCAAGACATCAACATTAATTTCTTGTGGTCCATCAATGGGTTTAGTTGTTGCCAAAAAGAATCCAGATGAAACACTGTGAATTCTAAAGAAATATTTCTTTCAAAATTTATTTTAAGAGTTAAAAGCTTTCAAATACTCACAAGAAATCATCAGTTCCAGCAATTATGACATTGTCTTTCGTACTATCAGCTTGAACATTTTCAATAACTACATCATATCTGAGCTGAGTATTAATACTTAAATGGAATATGTTACTGGCTGAACAATTTGCAACTCTTGATGTAAAAGAGTACGAATACATCCATGGTTTATTACAATTATCGTCATAATCATCATCACCACATGGAGTTCTTAGATGACAATATCTGTTTCAAAAAATCAGATTTTTGAGCTATTTACATAAAATTTTGTTAAAATTTTAATTTTTTTACTTTTCACCATTTCGTCGAACAAGTTTATAATCTTCTTTGCATCTGATATCCATGCACCTATATGATCCAGGAGTATTTAGGCAGCGACTTATCCTTTTGTCACAATAGCTTGGATTTTCTTCACATTCATCAATATCTATTGAAAAATAATAAGATTTTAATTCAGTTTAAGAATATGTTCAATTTCAGCTCATGTTTTTTTTGAGTACAAGTTTAGTTTAGTATTAAATCAGCTAAAGGATAATTTAAGTTCAAGGAAAAGTTAACTTTTCGGTTAAGTTCAGTTAAATGTAAAATTCAGTTTCAAAATGAGTTTAGTTTGAAGATAGGTTCAGTTAGCGGATAATTTAAGTCTTTACTTTTACTTAGTAATACAATTAAGTATGTTGATAAGTTTAGTTAATTAGAAACTATATAAAACCTAATCAACATTCCATACCTGTGCAATAAGACTCTTCCTTTCTGAATCCAACTGGGCATTTGCATTCATATCCTCCTAAAGTGTTTTCACATTCTCCCTGACACAAAAGGTCTCTATTCTCACTGCATTCATCGATATCATCGCAAGTCTTCTTATTTGCATTCAATCTATATCCATTTTCACAATAACATTGATATCCGCCAAAAGTATTGCGACATTGATGACTGCAATCGTGAATATTTTCTGTGCATTCATTGATGTCTCGGCAGTAATTTTTTTCATCCATTCTAAACCCTGGATTACAATTGCACGTGTAAGATCCATCTGTATTAATGCAGTCTGCATTTCGACATAAATTTTTATAAATGTGACATTCATTAATGTCCTCACATCCTCCGAATCTATCAAGCCTGTATCCACGAGGGCAAAATTTCATTTTACAAACATATGAACCATGAGTATTCATGCAGTTATGAGTCACAGGACATGGATTATTATCACATTCATTTATATCAACACAAGCTCTTCCTTCAGGTTTAAAGCCTGGATTACAATGAGATACATCGCACGTATAACCGCCATTACGATTAATACAAAGTAGACCTTGATCGCATGGATTAAATTGACATTCATCGATATCTTGAAATAAATTAGAGATTTTTTTAGAGTTATTCTATGGATGCTGTTAAATAATCCTTACCAACACATATTCCTCGATTATTCCTTTCAAATCCTTGAGGACATGGACGTTGAGTAGTTGTTGTGCTTCTTGTTGTAGCAGCACGTGTTGTAGGGAGTGTAGTGAAAACCGATTCTTCACAACGTGCCTTAAATTCACTGTAAGAATCCTCACAATTATAGCTTCCAACTGTATTGTTGCATTGTCCATTGTTGCAGATATTAAGATTTTCAACGCACTCGTTGATGTCTAACATTAAATATGTTAAAAAAGTTTGAATTTTAAATTTTTTAACTTTCTTACCTTCACATGTCTTTGAGATCTCATTATATCTGTATCCAGTTCTGCAAATGTCCATTGGAATACATTCATAACTTCCAATTTTGTTTCTACAATATGCTTTGTCTCCACATCCATTATTTTGAATCTTACACTCATCAATATCTTGACATTCACCAAGATCGTTCAAGAAGTGTCCATGCTGACAACGTTTTTTAATCCTTATTTCTTCAGGTGGGAATCGTGAACCATCAGTTCTTAAGCAAGTTTTCCCATCGCGTTGAAGTTTATATCCTTTATTACATGAGCACTTTTGAATACCATTCGTAACTATACAGTTATGGTCACAGTAACGAATATTACCGCAAGGCTCAGGGTTATTGCCACTATTACGACTACTTGCCCGGAACTTTGTTGGATCATGGAAAATATTTGATATATAATAATGAGGTTTTGGATATTTCGGATAATAATTGTAGATTGTTTGAGGATTTGAGCTCTTGATTTCTGAATATTGTGGTCGTTCATAGGCATATGTCCTCATATTGTCACTTGATGGTCTAGTTGTAGATATTGTATCACTTGCTGATAAAAACAGTTTGTTTGTAGTTGTTGGATGTCTAAATATTGGAGGAGACCTTCGAATAGTTGTAGTAGTGTCAACTTCATTCGTTTCTAAGCTATCTGAATAAACAGCTGTTAAACTTTCAATCTTGATTGTTGTCTCTTCTGGTGAAATTGTTGTAGTTGTTGCTGGATATCGGGTTGTTGTGGGAAATTTCGTTGTTGCTTCATCATAATCGGTAGATTTGCTCGTTGTTGTAGTTTCAGTTGTTGTGGCCTCAGTTGTTGTCGTATGCTGTGTTGTTTCTGATTGGGTTGTTGATCGTGCTGTTGTAGTTGTTTCTTCTAAAATTGAAAATTATAATTTAGATATTAAAAATTTAAAGAAAGTCCTCGTGTTATAGATCGAGGGACTTCAGCGCATTTTTGTGTTAGCGATCAGTATTTGACTTAAATAAATTCGACGGCTCGATAACGGTTTTTTGACATTCAAATTTTCTAACGATCAAAATATATTTGAATTTTTCCAGCGGTTTAATGCGCTTGAAAATCATTAATTATAGTATATTTAACAAATTTTGGGGGGATTTTTACATATTAAAATGGTTTGTCATTTAACGGTTTTTTGAAATTCAAATTTTCTAACGGTCAAAATATATTTGAAAATTTCCCGCGTAAATGCACTTGAAAATTATTAATTATAGTATAATTAACAATTTGCACGGTGAATTTTCATATTTTAAAATGGTTTGTCATTTAACGGTTTTTTGAAATTCAAATTTTCTAACGGTCAAAATATATTTGAAAATTTCCCGCGTAAATGCACTTGAAAATCATTAATTATAGTATAATTAACAATTTGCACGGCGAATTTTCATATATTATAATGGTTTGTCATTTAACGGTTTTTTGATATTCAAATTTTCTAACGGTCAAAATATATTTGAAAATTTCCCACGTAAATGCACTTGAAAATCATTAATTATAGTATAATTAACAATTTGCACGGTGAATTTTCATATATTATAATGGTTTGTCATTTAACGGTTTTTTGATATTCAAATTTTCTAACGGCCAAAAAATATTTGAAATTATAGAGGTAATGTTGAAATTACAGAGGTAAAATAAAATTTTGACAGGTTACACTGTACTAAAATGAAAAAAATCATTAATTATACTAGTTAACGATGGTTTTGAGATTTTTAACTGCCCGGGGGGCCAATAACTCAATGGCACGGAGCTAATGCAAAAAACTAGAGCTCTCTACGATGTCTAGTTAAAAAGTTTTTCATGTGTTCCGACCGAACAGCCGAACAGACAAAGTGTATTATTAAGCTACCTTTTTAAAACAAGTTTCAAAAATGCGCTAAAAATTGATTTAATTTTAATTACCTTCTGAACTAGGACTGGATGTGTCGAAAAACGTATCATGTTCATCGTCGCCGTAGTCATCATCTTCATTAGTTGCTTCATCAGTCTCTTCATCTTCTGGTAGTAAAACTTCTTTTGTTTTTTGTTCACAGCACGTTTTTCTTGCATTTATTTCGAACGACTCTTCGTCTGTGACCGCTTTGGTACAATTTTCACCCTTCTCGGCCATTTTTATGCCTAATGAGCATGCTTTGTAACAAATCTAAGAGAAAACAATTGAAAAGTTTAACAAAAAAATTAAAAAAATTCAAAAAATTACTATCAGAGTATTTACCGTATATTTATTGGACAAACTTGGACACAAAGATCCATTTTGTGCTGCCAAAATTCCCTCATTACAATCATCCGTTTCCCGTTGTCTTCTGCAGCAATATTTTATTTTACTTTTACATTCAATTTGTAAACTTTTGGGCACCAAGTTAAGGTAGAATGAAAATCCATCGCAAGAATTTTTTGACCTGTTCCTTCCAAAACTACAACAGTCGTTAAGAACTGTTGATTTAGAAGCTAGAAATGTTTTAAAATAATTTATAAAAAAACATATTTTGAGTAAATAAAGTAAGTCTAATTTAATGCACAAATACTAAAATCAGTCGACTCATTTCAACAGAAAATTTACTTAATGAAAAAATTTGCTTGTCAATCTAAAATTTCGAGTTTGTGTCATTAAGCGTTCTCCGATTTCATTAAGTTTTTCACTTGAATTTATTAGAATTTTTGTGCTGACGAGATCTGATTTTGTTTGAATTTACTACTCGAAGGTTGTTTCGCCGGCTTTTTGTAGTTTGGAAAAGTTGAGACTTGTGGATAATTTAAAGGAATTATTTTTTAAATTTTTGATTCATTCTGAGAAAAAGAACTCTTTTTTAAAAATTAATAAAAATTAATTGAACTAACGGCAATATTTAAAGTTTTGTAGCATTAAGGACTAAACTTGTGAGAAACACAATGTTTTTTTGTTCCATAAAAGAAGGATTTTTCGCGATCTATACCTTCAGGTGCGTATTCAAGGGGTTTCGGGGTCAAAACCCCTTATTTTGTTGACAAACCAATACTATTTTAAAAACAAAAGTCATGATTGCTACCCAAAAAGATATAATTATTATTAAATCCGGAAAAACTATTAACTTTTTAACCTCTTCATAAGTTTCAAAAATTGAAAAACTCAAAAATGTTTTTTTTTTCATAGAATTGATAAATTTTTCTTTTAAATCACAATTTGATCCACCAAATTTTACAATTTAACTCACTAAATGCTTCACATTGATGTATCCAAACTGCAAATGTTAGCAGTAAGAGAAACTTGAACCGCACCGGATGGGTCATTTTTCAATTCGTTTTTTGAATATATTCTATTCTTAAACAAAACTTGACTTATCCAACTGAAGGCTCAATAAAGAGTGAAAATTTGTAGACAATAAATGTGCAATTATGTACAGTACAGTATTATGGACTTTATGAAGGTGGTGGGGAAATTAATGTTGATTTTTTTGTAATTTTCTCCTGATTGTCAATTTTAACGAATTGAATAATTTTGAGAGACAAAAGAAAATTTTCGCGAAGAGAAAAATGAGAAAGAGTTAACAGAAAATAAAAATGAGAACTCAATACAGAGATCAAGTCGTGAATTCAATAAGATCAAAAATAATTTTCTCCTCATTTATCTCAGTGAAGTAAGAAGTGTCGGTTCTTTTATTAAAAGTTATTTTTTAACAAAAATTTAAATTTTCATAAATTTTTGCAAAAAATCTAACACTGTTCGTATGATTCTTAAAAAAAAGTTCAATAAGAATAAAATTAACTATTTTAAAATCAGATTGTGGGGAAAAAATAATTTTTTAAATGTTAAATTTTTTATTTTGATTTAGATTTAAAAATTTTAATATAAATTAATTTTAATTTTTCAACTTATTCTTTCAAAATTTATTATTATTTTTTTTTAAAAAAAAAACTCTCAAAAATTTATTAATAAGTGTATAAAAGCAATAATTTGTGTCATGCAATTTTTATCTCATCTCGAATAAAAATAGAATAAACTCAAAGTAAACAGAAGCGTCACTCGGATGTGCCAAATGTGAAAATTTTTTAAAATTGCAAAAAGAAGAATATTTAATCAAAAAAATGTCAAAAGTTAAAAAACTATTGTTTGTGGTTGGTTTAGTGATTTGTGCAATTGGAATTTCATGCGGACAGCAAGCTGATTACAGTGAGTAAGCCATTAGCTATTGATTATTATTTTTTAGTTAGCTTAAGTTAGTGATATTTTCAATTGAGAGTCAAGTTAGTCTTCTCCATTATGTGGAGCCAAAACTATTTTCCAAACCATTTCATAAATAAATCTCAATTAAAAAAATTTATTTCAGTTTACGATGAATACAGTGAAAATGCCGAAACAACACAATCATATGGAATTAAACCTGTGGAAGAAGAGGAAGTGGTGACTAAAATTTACTATACAGTCGGGCAGACCTCAACAATATCAATATTGGAACCGATTTCATGTCACTTCCAAGATAAATGGTACCGAGAAGGTGAAAGCTTCCGTATGGGACTGAATAAATGTTCATTTTGCATGTGTGTTGATACAGACATCAGATGTAATGATGATGATTGTTTGGAACAAACGCCAGAAGCTGTGGAATTAGAAAAAGTGGAAAATTTCACAAATTTGGTAATAAAACAAATAAATTACAATAATTTATTTTCTAAATATTTTTCCATTTCAGGCTACGAAGGAACAACTCAAACTTCCAGAAATTAACACAACGATCGCAAGTCTCATGCCAGAAAATAATTCAGAATCCATCGAATCAAAAGGTGAGTTCATTCACATTTAAAAGTATAAATAAAATATTTTTCACATCTTTAAAATAAACGTAAACATTTAAATTTATATAATCAGCGTGAAATTCACATGTTCTTCACAAAGTTTATGAGAATCTTTATCTAAATATATTTTGAACTTGTTATTCCAAAAAACTGAAAATCTTGTACAAATAAATTGCGCAATAAATCCCACACAGATTTTTTTTGCACTGATCAATAACACTTTTTTGATCACAATTCTTCATTCAAGAGGGCGACACGCAAAAAAGCTTCAGAATTCAATCAAAAAATTCTCGAACATAAATTTCAATCTCGTCATTCTATTCGGTCTAGTCAAGCGTTTCGGTTGGAAAAATTAAACTTAAATTTTGATTGTTGTGTCTTTTGAAGTTTGTAAGCAAAATTTATTGCAGATTTATAGAAAAATCCGGAATGGCACAAATCGGATAATCGTGACTCTGGCAAAGGGCTGGATGTAAATCAAATTCAATAAAATCTGGATTGAAATCAAATCCAGCCCTATGCCATAGTCACGCCAGCCAAGAGACGGATTTCCTCTCGATTATCCGATTTTTGCCATTCGGGTAATATTTTAAAAAACTTTTAAAATTATCACGATTAAAATTTTGTTGTATTTCTTAAATTTAATTTTTAAATTGATGTGCATATAGTCTTTACGAAAGGGAATCTTGATGAAATTAAACCTTTAAATCACAAATAGGCTGTCCATCGATTTTTAATAAAAAAGCAGGGCATGTTCCGATTTCAATCCCAAAAAACAGAACAATTCCACCAAAAAAAGGGCATAAAGTTTTCGGAAAATTGGGACATTTGGGTCCAAAGCGGGACTGTCTCACTAAAAAGTGAGCAGATGGACAGCCTAATCACAATCCCTTAACTTGTGGAGTTTAATTTCAAAATTCTCGACATTATATGTTGAATGAATTCCTTAGAATTTTAAAATAAATAAATTTATAATTTTTTAGTTCCAAGATCAAATATTTTCTAACAAAAATATTTGACTAATTTCAATCAAAAAACCATTTTGAATCAATTAAATATCAATAGTAATAGATGTCAATATTTGGTACGCGAAATCAAAAAAGCCTAGAAGAAATGCGTAGTGACAATTAAAATTTATCTAGAAATGTTTCATGTCTCATAAGTACATTCACATATTTCTGATTTTATGTTTTATAATTTGAATCAATTTTTTAATGACCATTTATTGTGACTGAACTCGCTTTGTGGTATATTTTAATGGGAATATTTTGTGCACTTAAGAACACTTACTTACATCAAGGTTTTGTTTTAAGGTTATCTGGTAAAGTTAGTTAAATTTATAACGATTCGTTCATGTTCTATCGATTTCTGAAATAGTTGTGGCAATTGTGAGAATAAGGCATAGAATTTTATCTTACAAAAACCCTAGGAAATTGAAGAATTTTTTGGCGAGGGGGGGGGGGCATTTGGGGGACATGAATTTTGTAATTTGTAATAAATTTTTATTTGGGTTTTTGTTTAATTTACTAAAATTAAAATTTTTATGAACATTAAAAATCTAAAAATCTGGATTGAAACTGAGTTGATCTATAAATTAGATTTAGTTTTGCATTAAAATTTGACAGAAATTCATTCAACTATTTTAAAAAGTCCTAACATCAAAATAAAAATTAAACCCAAGATTACAAAAAAAACATCAAATACCTTTGAAGATCAAAATGACAAATCTCTCAGTGAAAGTGATCATAGCAATCTTTATTTTGAAAACATTTTGCAATGGTTTAATTTTTGGTGAGTGAAATATCAGTTTCTGGAGCTGGTTTCTTGGGTTGTTGGATTATACCCTAGCATATGCCCCTAGGATATACCCTAAGATATATACTAGAAGAGAAACCGGCCCCTGTAATTAAACCTTAAGACACTTATGCAACATCTTCCAAAAACAATTGTAGACAAGCAAATTGACTACGATCATGAAGTTAACATGGATTATGATGACAATGGAACTTACATTGATGTCGAAGTTCCAAAATTAAATACTTGCATATACGAAGGACAGTCATTTCGTGAAAATGAAAAATTTAAATCAGGACCCGATGGATGTCTACCTTGCATGTGTCAAAATAATCAAGTAAATTGCAAAAATGACAATTGTACATATCTAGTTGAAGCAATCGCGTTAGAGTTAAGAAAAGATGAGGAAAAAATCTTCTTAAATGCGACATCGATAACTTCATTGATCGAGTTGACTGAAAATAAAATCAAAAATATAATCGGAATTGAAAGTGTTGAAGAAATGTTGAATAACATAGGTAGCTGTGAGTATGATTAACTGCAAATTTAAAAATGAAATTAAGAAATAGTTTAAATAGTTCCTATTAATTTATCATTAATGCCTGCCCTGAGGGATCTTTAGAGAAGTTTTGTCTATATTTGATAAATATTTCATGCTTCAGCCAGTGCATATGATAATGTAGCATATGTTGATCGAAGCTTCCGCACCAGGTGCCTACTCAAGAACCCTTTGCAACGCCATTCCTCTAAACAAATGTTATTATCTTTAACATTTGAAACGAAAATTCAATTAGAGATTAAAAAATTTGCATTTGAATACAAAATTATGAGAGTGAGTTAAGCTCATCTTTTAAGAGAGCGACAGACATAGAAAAGCTCCGAAAAGCGTAAACTAAAAAATTCTCCAGCAAGTAATATTTTTTCCGTCTCATTCATCTCGTTGAAGTCAAACGTTTCGGTCGGTTAATTTGAATAGATTTATGAGTTAATCTTTGAGGTGTTTCTAACAAATTTGTGCTCGTTCGTATTATTTTTATAAAATAAATTAAATAAAGTTTTAAATTTTTTAATAATATTTAACAATTTGACAAAGTTAGTTATTTAAGTGCTTTTAAAAATTAATCAAAAAATCACTTCAAAATAACAAAAACATTGCCAAAAATCGATGATTAAGAATTCATATTTTTTAATTTAAAATATTTTAAATTATTTTTGTGATATAAAAGGCTCTAAAAATATAAAGTATCAAATAACGTATGTCCTAACATCTATAAACATTTCAAAGACTAAAAACTTTGTCACATAAAATTTATCCTCGATTTTAAAGCTAATCAATCATTTCGTGCGAAAAAACCAAAAAGATCAAACGAAATAAAAGTCTAGGAAAAAAATCTGACCTTGTTCTATGAGCAAAGAATTCAAGTGACTTGTGTTGCGTGCTTGACAACTTCTCAAGAATTTTACTAAGAAAGTAAACAATTATCGATGTCATAATTTTTTTATAGTTCTTTTATGTGGTTGGCTTTTATGTGCGATTCAAAATAGTTGAAATATCAGGAAGAAGTTTTAAAAAATTAGTAAAAATGAAGAAGATTGATAGTATTTTAATAATTGTGACATCAATTATTTGGATATCCAGTGGAAGTATTATAATGTGTGAGTATGAGATCAGTTTTGGATGATGCTAATTTTTTAAATATCCTGTTAATGGAAACTGCAATAGTTGCTTGAAAATTTAAATTTACAAAGAAGAATAAAACTCCGTAAAAAAATTTATTTGAATTTTAAATTTTTTGCAAAATTATAAAATCAAGATATTTTAAAATTCATTCATAATTACACAATCATTTTTCAAATCCCAAAATATCTTCAGCACTTCATTCATTCATTAACTATGATCTCATGTTCAAATATAAAAAAATTCATTCATTTTCTGGTGTTTAATCTGCAAGCATCATAAACAATATTGACATTAAAATATTGCCATTAATATTTAACGAACCAGAACCCGCTAAAATTCTTCAATAAATTTTAGAAACATATTTTGATTTATGAATTTCCTGTAGGCTCGTTTAATGACAGTTTTACAGTCGTTAATTCTAAAATTATGAATAAAAGTAATTTTTTGGGTGGCAGGCTTATGAAAACTGGATGAAGCAATTTCATTTTATAGGTTTGATTTCAGTTTAGAAAATATAGAAAAGTATTAAAACTTAACTATCATTCCGTTTGCTAAAACAAGTTAACTTTCTCAGTGAATAAGCATATTTAATTAGGAAGTAAATTTAAATTAATCTATGGAAAAATAAGTTAAGGTAGAAAATTAATTACTTTGTTTACAGCTTCACACTCAGTCTACAACAAGTGCAATAAAAATGAACTGATAAGATTATTAAATTAAGACAAATAAAAGCTCATTAAATCCATTAGTAGGCTGTCCATGTGATCACTTTTTGGCTAGACAGTCCCGCTTTTTAGACTAACTTTTAGACAATACAAATGCAATAAAGCATCAACAATAGCAAAATCCCGATGAATCCTTAAGATATTTGAGTGTGTCGTGGTATGGGTTTGGGGACAGTTTCACAAAAGAATAGATGTTTTAAATAATTCAGGGAAGCATAAATAAGTAATAATGAAACGTAAGAATTTAAACAATTAATACAACTTTTTTAATAGTTTTCTACATTTTTTGCATACAGAAGATAATTGATCCTGATTAGATCCCGTGAGCTTTGTCCTTCAACGTTTTCTCTAAAGCTTTTCAAAACAAGAGTAATGGAGCATTTATTTGGAATGTATTGTGATATGAACGATCTGAATTAATTAATATACGCTAGTCATAATATATTATATTTGTAACTCATTCGCAAGATTCTATACAAATAAATTAAACAATACAAAAAAATGTGTGATGTCGCTTTGACTTATGTGAACCTTAGTTTAAAACAAAAAAAACATTTAGTTCCTATTAATAGTTTTTATTGCCAAATTTGTGCAAAACCTCATTATTTTAAAAATTCACATCACATTTTCTTAAACTCTGCTCCCATAATTCTGAGCAACAAGTAGCAAGTCGTCAGTGTATAGACTAGCAAATTGAAACATTCTCTGTTATTTCAGGTGGCTTTTTTGAATACAAATATAAAATAAGTTTAATTGTAGTACAATATGCGTGCCTACCCGCAGATACATTGTGCGTAATGTAATTTGATATGGGCATAAAACATAAAAATGAAATGAGAGCTAAATTGACCGTTAAACTAGATAATTTGTTAGAAATGTTTATTGTAGAAATTATGTATGAACTAAAAGTGTTTCGTAACAGCGTTTAATCATCAGAATATTTAATGAATGAATACAGGGAATTTCTTTAAAATTAGTCACGATTATGTTAAGTTTTTCTCGATTTGTGATCACAATTTTATTATTTGCTGAATGATTAATGCAATATGTCGGTTATGTCATTGGATTTGATAATTCTGACAATTGAATTAAAAAATAGTATCCAATCTAAATCCTTCACGAAAATATATATTCAAATTTTTTTATTATAAATAAATGTACACGCGCTAATAATTAATAGCATTTCAAATTTAAAATTTCCATCTGATAATTTTTCAAAAGTCTTAAAAGTCACTGATTATTTATCTATGATAATAATTTTATTACAATCCATAAAAATAGTTTTATTAGTAATTAAAAAACTGTGAAACGGTAATGATTATAAATTATTTTGTGCATAATTATTTATGAAATTTTGACAGTTTTGTTGACATTTACGGCTAATTGGAAGTTAGGTTGGCGGGTTTATATGAAAGAATATAAAATGACGGAATTACAAGAAGAATACAAAAATTTTGTTTTAAACCAGTTTTATGAAATTAAATATTATTTCAAAGTATTTTGCTTTTTAAAAGATAATATTGGGTTGGTGACTTAATTCTTGGACACTTTTGAAACAATTTTTGAAAATTAAATATCTATACAGTGGCAGCAGTTATCAAAATGAAACAAACGGCTTTTTGTAGGTTGTTGCTTATATATATTTTCTAATTAGTTTTAGTTTTCCAAATGTTTATGAAAAACTTTCTGGAAAATTCGGAAAACAGAGTAAATTCAAAAAAGATAAGACGATTTGTTTCAAACTAAATTTTCTCTAAAGTTTTCCACTAAGGAAAATCCTTTCTTTATTTTAAAATTTAGTTCTTATATTGAACTTAAAAGGACCGTAACTTTTGAAATTTTTCCTTGTGAGATTTCTACGTGACGTCATTTTGAATTTTCCATGTTGAATATTTGAAAAAAATGGAAAATCTTAATTTTCTCTGAAACTACATAACTAATTGAAAATCTGAGTATGCAGTTATATGCACCATAACTAGAGGTAAATTTTGGCATCTAAAGATTTCCGTAATTTGAACTTACTCCTGGGGTCTGTACGGTGGGTCCGGAAAAAAGTATCATGCTTTTGAAAATTTAAAATGTTATTTTTTAGTGACAGTCCTTGTGCACATAACTGCATACTCAGATTTTCAATTAGTTATGTAGTTTCAGAGAAAATTAAGATTTTCCATTTTTTTCAAATATTCAACATGGAAAATTCAAAATGACGTCACGTAGAAATCTCACAAGGAAAAATTTCAAAAGTTACGGTCCTTTTAAGTTCAATATAAGAACTAAATTTTAAAATAAAGAAAGGATTTTCCTTAGTGGAAAACTTTAGAGAAAATTTAGTTTGAAACAAATCGTCTTATCTTTTTTGAATTTACTCTGTTTTCCGAATTTTTCAGAAAGTTTTCCATAAACATTTGGAAAACTAAAACTAATTAGAAAATATATATAAGCAACAACCTACAAAAAGCCTTTTGTTTCATTTTGATAACTGCTTCCACTGTATAGATATTTAATTTTCAAAAATTGTTTCAAAAGTGTCCAAGAATTAAGTCACCAACCCAATATATACTGTTTTCATTTTTTAAATTTGGGAAATTTTTTATTTTTGAAAAAGGAAAAACAAGATTTAAGTTTTAACTTTAATTTAATTTTAGTTTCTAATTTTTAAAAAACAATGAAGTTTAAATTTAGGATTGTAAAACTTTAAAAATTCATAAAAAACAAGAAAGTTATAAATTTTAAAAAAATTATAAATTAAAGAAATAAAACTTTAAAAAATATAAATTAAAGCAATTAGCATGATATTCAATTATTTAAAATATTAAGTATTTAAATTATAATTGTAATCATTTAGTTGCATACTTATTTATTTAAACTAAATTGATACTAGATCTTGTTCTAGAGTCTACACCAGGGGCGTAGCCAGGAGGGTCTGGGCACCCCCCCTAAAAATTTTGAGCCGTGTTCTCACTGCGTGTTCTCACTGCGGTTCAAAATTTTTAGGGGGTGCCCAGACCCTCCTGGCTACGCCCCTGGTCTACACTGATGTGAATAAAAATTACTTAAATTAATATAATTAAATACATTTCAATAAGAAATCATTCGAAATTTCCAAATTGTATTAAAAAAGTTCTCAGAATCCCTCATTTCAATAAACAAACAATCTTAAAAAAATCTCACTTCAACTTTTTCACCTCAATTAAAATCAAATGGAGTGAAGCAAAGATTCAGGTCAAAGTCTTATCACGTAAAGTGTCTTGAGAAACATATACGGGCCAATAATTTCTAAACATTGATTCAGTCACATCGCATCGTCGCTGAATAATAGCATGAGAGCGATAAGGTATCGCACTCAGTGAGAAAGTAAGAGAAATATTTGCACAATGAAGTAATAAAATAAATAAAAAATGAGGAGTAAAAAACAGAAGAGAGAATTTTTTAAGAGCAAAGGCGAAGATCAAACAGAAGCTGTTCAAATAGCAGAAAATAAGTTGAACGAACTATTTTTATGATTTTTTTTGTGGAGCTCTTTTTTATTGGAATTTTAAAATATTTTGCAAAAACTGATATTTCGCAAAAAGAGATATATTTTGGAAAATGAATTTTTGGTGTAGAAAATTCAAAACTGATTTTTGTTTATGGATGATTATTGAGCTTATTGGTTGTGATTGATGGCAAGGGATGGAAAATCTTATTTAGTTTGATTACTATTTTATATAATTCCTATTTATGAATATAAAAAAATTTAGATATTTGGAGATTTTGGAAGATGTCTTCTAGTTTTAGGCTCAAAATGATCAACATCACAGAATATGTTTATTTTTTTTATTATTTTCCCACAAAAGTTCTAAAGTTCAGTTAAAACTTCAAGACTTGTAAATTTTTATACCTTTTTCGGGATTTTCATTTGAAAATCATGCACAAAAATCGTGTTTAACCTAACATGCAAATTATAGAAAAAATTAATAAAATCGAACAAAACAAGCTTACTTTTAAAAAATTACTCAAAGGTTCGTCATAAATTAAGTTTCCATCGCTTGCTCACAACCTATTAACCATAAATTATTAAAATATTTTCATTGATTTTCAAGACATCATCCCATATTGGCAAACGTAGACAATAGATTTTGTACAAAACAGTAATAAATTGTTTTCGATTTTGTTTCCTGAAAATGGAATTTTTATCACTTCTAACGTCAAAAATCAAGCCCAAAAAAATAATAGTTTAAAGAATGCAAAAAAAATTTGATGAGATTATTGACATGTGGCATCGTCAGCATGTGCGATTGGGTGTGATTTGTAGCGAATAGATGAATATGTAAATTGAGTTAGTTTGGTGAAATAATTAACAATTGTGTATATAATTTAGAATTTAAATTATTTGTGGATAAAATTTGATACTTGATATCGCGTTGATTTCATAATCTTAATTTTCAATTTGTTAAAAATTGTCAAGAAAATAATTTTAATATTTTTTAAATCTAGAGTTTTTGTATATATTTAAATTTATTTAATTTCATTACTTTTAAAACTTAAAGGATTTTTGTTTATTTTTATTAATTTGTTTAGAAATTTTTATTTTAAATTTTCTCAAAAAAATTGTGGTCAGAAATATTTCATCAAAAAATTCATTACTTTTTTGATCTGCTAACCTCACGTCAAATAAAGTGATCAAGGCAATAAAAATTTCAGACAGCTGAGCGTCTTTTTCTTGTCAATTATTGATTAAATTAAAAACATCTTTTTCGATCTAAAATGCCAATAATTTTAAGTATTTTTGCCTCAACAAATTGCTTTTTAATTTAATGTCTTTTAAATGAATAAAAATTTAAATTCAATTGACAATCATTGAATTGTTTATTGAATAAAGTCGCACGAGTTAAATTTGCTGCATTTTTATTGCTGACTAAACATTATGAAAACATATCGTAAAGTTCAATTAGCATTGAGATGCAATTAGTTTGAAATTGATAGTGAAAATTATTAAATTGCATGACACTTCAAAAGGTTGAGGCTGCCGATTTGACGAATCAATGGAATTAATTTTCTTGATTTATTACACTGAATATTTTTTGTGTTGATTTACGAGTCAGGCAATGACCGCTAAAGTGTCAAAAAAGTGAGATTTTATAGCACAATTAAACACAGATTTCAGTTTGTTTTGATTAGAAATGTGAACAGAATGTGTGGGGAAATATTCTCAGTACGCATGATAATTTCTTTTTAATTAAAAACAAAACGTAAAATTGTTCTGTTTATCTGTATTTGTAGAGTGAATATTTAAAAGATTATTAGAATTTATTGCTACAACATGAAGACTATTTTCAAAGAAATATCATAAATTCTCAAGAGATTCTACTTAATCTGGCAGAAATTCATTAAAATCTTGCAAAAAATAAGTTAAAAAAATAATTTAAAATTATTTAATTTTTTTTAAATTTAACTTTATTTTTTTAAATTTAATTCTAATTCTTTTAAAATTTTACCTTAATTTTTTTAAATTTAGCTTTTATTTTCTCAACTTAACTTTAATTTTTTTTTAAAAAAAGTAATCTTTAATTTTTAAATAGCATATTTTCAACATAACATCTGAAACTCTTGTCAAAAAACAAACAAATAAAAAATTTATTCTCCATTGTGTGAGACCAGAAAATATGATAATTCGTCATTTAATGTCACTGACGAAGAACATTTTTAGCACCGCAATAATTGTGGAAATCGTATTTTTATTACTGAAAAGATTGATAATAAAAGTAAATAAATAAAATGCTTTGTGGTCGTTGAGATTATTTTTACTTTTATTATCATGATGAGTAAAATTCTGAGGCGTTTATTGGGGTAATAGAATTAATTGTTCGTGTTTCATTAAAATAACCGGTCTTTGGTCATTATTTGACAAAAAATTGTAGACCTGTAATTTAAAAAAAACATAAATTCAAATAAAACTTTATCTGAAGTTTTGCCAACTCTGCTCTTGAAAACAAAACTGCAAACAATTAACTCAATCTTCACCCAATTTAAAAAATTATTTCTGATCTCAAATTCTCTAAAACATTTTCAAGACGACCTTGATTTTCAAAAAACAAAAATTTTTTTTTTCATTGCCATTTGATGTGAAAATAAATTTTGGCGAGCGTCATGTTTCTTCTTTTATGCATTTTTTCGTTACCATATTCTCTGTATTTTCTGCTTTATATTCTAAATAAAAATTTTCTTCCGACAATTTTAGTCCTGAACTATGTGAAAAATAATTTTTTGTAAAATAATTTTTTAAAAATTCATTTGTAAATTCATTGGAATATTAGTATAGATTTGTATGTAATAAAATATTGTGCGAAAATTATTTAATTTTTTTTGGACAACTTGAACTTAATTGTGAAGAGGGGGAAGTGAAATGGAAAAGGTTACCCCAAACTAGTTGCTCGTTATTTTCCAGAATTGTATCGAATTTTTAAAGCTTTTTTTAAATTTTGTTTTATGTCCCGGATTTTTTCAACCAAATTTTCGTTAATTTTTAATTTTTCCTTCATGTCCCAACTTTTTACAAAATTATGGACTTTTTCCTTGATTTTCAACAAAAAAAACTGGTCACCCTACACCTAACCCAACCTTATGGCTTTCTTGAGACTCATCAAGTCTTTACACCAGTGGTGTCCAACCTTTTTTGCACCGCGGCACAATTATAGACCAAATATTTTTGGCGGCACACCCAATGTTTTTTTGTGTCGACGTTTTTTTTTGCTTCGGCGCTTGGGTCCAGCTTATCTAGTGTAAAAGGTTTAAAGTTTCAAAAAACTAGGTTTTTTGAGGTTTCTGGAATTTTTTCGCGGCACACTAAATTTTTTTCGCGGCACACAGGTTGGGCATCACTGCTTTATACCCTAGAATATTCGTGAAGTGTGACAGACAAACTTTAAAAATTATAATAACCAAAAATAATATTTGATATTTTAATATAGATACAACAAACATGCTGGCATACACGCGAAATATTATACATAGGACATGAAAACATCAACAATCGACGGATAGAATATAAATCTTTCAAATTACGTCAGTGCTACTTTCTTTCTGTTGATTTATTAAATCATCATTTGATTTATTTTTGGGATAAATTTACATATTCTTCTTCGTGCAAAAAAATCTGCTTTTGAAATATTTTCTCATAAGCTCTTGTTAAGTTATGAAATATTGATCATATGGTTGTTGTTGCTGCTGCTGTTGGGTTATTAATAAAGTTGTTATCTTACGCGTTGATGCAAAATTTACAACTTTCGAGAGATTGAAGAGTGGTTTGATTTAAAATGCTTTTAATTACTCATTAAATCACTTTGTTCCTCCCACATTACGCTTTTAATCTTGGGGATAATTAAGATCTTGATTTAGGATGAGAACGGAATACAATAACTAAAAGTAGTAAAATAAAATAAATGTACTAAGATGTCAGCAATACGAGGATGTCCTAAATAGTTTTCTAAATAATGATGAACTGCTTTTAGAATAAGGAGAGGGGTTAATCCAAATTTGTGCAGCATATACTAATTAGTAGAGATTATCCCTATAGCTTATGCTAGACTAGCTGGATTAAATGCTAGTTAATACCCCCACTTTTATCTTTCATACGACACAAATATACTAAATAAACCGGCCCCTGGCTTTGCGTCTGCCCAATGTTATATCCTTGGTGGAACAGATTCTAAAATGATATAATTAGATGTGCATGAAAAACCTAGCGCTGATTCCATAGAACACTAACAAAAAAATTGAGGAAAATGAGTTTTTTTTGTCTTGCTGCACATTTTAGGTTTTAAGTTGTTTTGTTTTGAATAATTGGAATATTTGGTTGTGGTCGCATAACAAGGTTTGAGAAACCTTAATTTTTTTCTTTTTTCTAAATATTTTATCTCTTTTTATTTAAATTAACATCTCAGGAACATTTTTCAGCCCATAAAAATTATCTCATGCTAAAATTCATCCTCGATTAGCGGTTAAATTTCACGCGCACGTGTTTTGCTCGTCAAACACAATAGAACAAAAAGAAGCTGTAATTTTTTTCACAAAAAAGAGATGTCTAAGAATTCCGGCAATAAATCAAGTTATTCAAAAACTGATTTCATTCAATTTGCGTAAATAAATTGCTGCGTTAATTTGTCATTGTACCACTACGCACTCATTTGTATATGAATTGTGGAGTCGACGATGTAAATGGTTGCAATTATCGCGTGGATGACTGAGAATGTCGAATTGTTTGCGTATCATTTCTGTTTATTTTAAAGAGTTCTTCTTTATTTCATAAATTTTTTTTATGAATCTTACATAAGACAATTTTTGAAGATATTTATTATTTAATCTGCAGATGCTAGAAAATATCTTGTGGATTTTTCTGCTTAATTTTTGAAGTTTTTGCATCAGACTTCACAGTTACGATGAAAATTATCATATATTATCTGCTTATCTTAATGAAAAATGCAAATATTTACTCGATGGAGCGTCAATAAAGAATCAAAGTATGATGAAGTGCTAGTCAAATATCTGTTGCCACCCAGTTGACACAAAAATGTTAAATATCTTCTTGGTATTGGATAAGGTTTGCTTTTTTAGAGCAGAAGTGCTCAAATTATGATATTTGGCACATAAACGACTTTTAGCTAGTCTGCAAAAAAATAATTAAATTTTCCAAAATCTATCTAATTCATGGTTAGCTTTATCTTTTGAAAAACACACAGCAACGTATGAAAAATCGGCTTCTTTGTACTGGGCCTACTCATACAAAAATTCATTAAAATTTCATAAATTTACTCTACTCATTCATTCAATTCAAAAATTATTAAAGATTTCTTCTATTCCGAAGCACTCATCACACAATTTGTTGCAGCCAAGCATTATTCATCAACAAAATATCACAATTCAAAAGTCTCGGATCACGACTCTGATGACATTTGCGAGTAAATTTGATATTTGCTCAAACTGTAAATGATATATGCCAATATTAAATAAATAACTGGATTAAGTTTTTATTCCTCTATAATACGAAAAATTTCCATTCTAATTTGACATTTATAGAACGTGTCTTCGCACCTGATTATGCAGTAACCCGTTATTCCTAATATTGTTCTCGAAAATTGACGAATTTAAATTTAATTAAATTTTTTTGTATTTACAACAAAAAATAATTCAATTTTATTTATATTCAGATCCATTGACATGCTAATAAACTCTTCTGAATGCATAAAGAAAATTGACAAAAAGAATAAAAATGTTCGGCAAGTCAAATAAAATGAAATTTATGTAAATGCAAACCAGAAAAAAAACATTCGCTGTTGAGACTCATAAAATTCTTATTTATTGATGCCCGCAAATTCAAATTTTTGCAAATTTAAATTTGCGAGCCTCAATTTGTAAAAATTAACAAATAGAAAATGAGAATTAAAAAAGCATTGAAAATGAAGAGATATAAAAGGGCAAGTTTGCAAAAAAATTGAGTTTGTGGTTTTAAAGCGCATTTTCGACGACAGTTTAAGATCGACCTTAAATTTCGAACTATTAATATCATTTTGCTAAATAATTTCAAAAATTAATAGATATTTATAGGTATTTAAAGTCAAACTGTTTAAATTTAAACTTATCCTCTCCAGAATCAGCTTCAATAACAAGTTCATATATCAATTAATTAAAATGTCAACGGTCTCATTTACTTCCAAAAAATGCTTTATTCAATGTCAAAAACAGTATACAACAACAACAATGAAAAAAATATATTCAAATCTCAATTCTTTTTCTATCTATTTTTAGCACACAGTAATAATGACACAACGGATCTCTTGATTAACTGTTGTAACATCGGCACATATATGCCAAATTGTAGCGATACCGGTATTGACAGTGTCATGATGAATCCTCCAGCAGGTCTATGTCGGTCAACAATCAAGCACTGCTGCATGCTGACCAATAAAGAGTTTTTCCAACCATTACAATTTATATGCGATCCACAAAAAGAAGAACACTTGACATGCTGTGCGGTCTGCAAAATCGGAAATAAGATCAAAAATATGCCACCTAATTTTAAATCACTTATGACACAGTGTTCGCTTTCAACACAGTGCGATGCACCACAACCGTTGATACAACATAAACGAGAAAAGCACTCCTGCAATGTAGGCTACAAGTGGAACAACACAACATTAGAATGTGAAGATATTGATGAATGCCGAATTAGGAACAATGGATGTTGTGAATCACAAGATTGTGAGAATTTCATTGGTGGATATCGTTGTATTCCTAGGCAAATTTGTAGAGTTGGGTATGAATTCGATGAAGATTATATGGAATGTCGTGATTATCGTTACACAGTCGTTAATGATAATGAGGAAGTTGAATCAGCTCCAATTGTATCTGTAACTGAGTCTGAACCTGAAGATACAACTTACAATGAACCAATCAAAGTGAACATACCAATAGAATGCTCATTAGGTTACAAATACGACCCGGAAAATGATAGCTGCGTGGATATTGATGAATGTCTTGAAAATCCATGCCAGCATTATTGCAAGAATCTTAGAGGAAATTTCCAATGCTTTTGCAGACGAGGCTATAAACCAAATGGAAATCAATGCGAAGATATTGATGAATGTCAAAAGAATCCATGTTCACATACTTGTGTGAATGTTATGGGATCCTTTAGATGCCACTGCCCATCTGGAATGGTGCTTGGATTTGACAGAAAAAAATGCATTGGTGAGTATAGACACAAAATCTTGCTTTTGCTCAGGTTTTCATGGAATTTTGATTTTTTCTTTATATTATAGAACGAATTTCAAACATTACATGTCCTGCACAATACAAAACCCATAAAACTGTTGATGATAAAGCATTTTTGTAAGTCAATATATTATTTTGATTTTATAATATTTGAATTTTTTGGATTTTTCTTGTCCAACTTTAGAAAATGCGTACGCACCCCATGCGAAAACGATATCTTTAAATGTAAAGCACTGCCGAAATACTTGACTTACAAGAGTTTGACTCTACCGAGAAACTTTAAAATTGCGCCACAAGGATATCAAATTTTCAACATTAAAACCAAATCTCTTAAGGTAAAAGTTGAACACAAGACGAAAATTAACGTTGAATTTAAAGGAAACAGAGTAAGACCAGCGAGTGTAAAGGACTTTAGGTGAGAAAAATTAAAAAATATATTTTAAAATACTCAAAACTAATAATAATTTTCTCATTATAGTATCAAGCAAGAGCCAAATCGAATTCTCGTATCTTTGATGAGACCACTAAATGGACCACAAATTTTTACCCTTAATGTTAATTTAATTAAAGATGAAACTAAGATTATGGAATCGATTGAGATTAAAATCACTGTTGAATAAAATTATATGAATTTCAAAAATGTTTTAAAATATTAGTAATTGTGGATTAATAAAGAAGTTGAAAATTTTTAATGGAAAAAATTTTATTGATATTTTTCTTGGTATAAAACAATTAAACTTAAATTTTCTTAAATCATGTTGATTTATTTTCAGAAAAAATACTTATATTTTTATTAAGAATTAAACTTATATTTAATATTCTTCAATTAATTTCAAATTCAAATTTTAAAATAGAAATGAGTATAAAAAAATTAGAATTTTAGAAAATTGTTTTTAATTGTTGAAAAAATAAAAAAATGAAACTTAATCATACTAAATTTTTTTTATAAAAATTCCTTTCAGAATGAACTGGCAGAAATTTAAAAAAAATGTATTACTTTCTTAACAATTTAAGTCAACTTCCCCATACAACTCCATAAATTTCTTCGGATTATCTACCGAGCGAATGAATTTATTATCAACACATGAGTTCCCGATGAGTCCAATAATATCCGCAGATTTCAAATTCTTAATGAATTTATTGGCAATTTTCTGCAATTTATTTTGATTCCCATAAAATTCCTTGATTGAATTTTCAGCTGGCAGCAATGTTTCACCGAATGAGGTAAGGAAGTTTGCATTTAAATTCAAAAAGCTCAAACCTTTCAGTTCAGAGAAGAAATCTTCAGGAATTTTTGTGATTCTGTTTCCCGACAAGTCAATATGTTGAAGCCCCAAAGCATCACTAAATGAAAAGTCTTCGATGTCTCCCAAATTGTTACCAACAATTTTAATCCATTCGAGGTTCTTAACAGCTGAAAGCTTTTGCAAGTTTGATGAGATAATTTCAAGTTTTGACAGCTTTGGGAAGAGATTCTGTAAACTTTGCGGAATGAACTGAAGATTCTGGCTGATGGATGAAAACTTTGTGACATCCTTTACGGATTTTTGAGCTGCATGTTGTCCTGTTATTCGGGAAATTTTTGTATTTTCACTATTGATGCTGAATTCTTGTGCAATGCAGATATAATCTAAAATAATTTTTGAAAAAATAAAAAAAAATTGGAGAATTACAAGAAATTGAAAAATCAAATAAAGTTTAAAAATGAAATAAAGTTTAAAAATTAGATAAAATTTAAAAATTAAATAAAATTTAAAAATTAAATAAAATTTAAAAATAAAATAAAATTTAAAAATTAAATAAAATTTAAAAATTAAATAAAATTTAAAAATTAAATAAAATTTAACAATTAAATAAAATTTAAAAATTAAATAAAATTTAAAAATTAAATAAAATTTAAAAATTAAATAAAATTTAAAAATTAAATAAAATTTAAAAATTAAATAAAATTTAAAAATTAAATAAAATTTAAAAATTAAATAAAATTTAACAATTAAATAAAATTTAAAAATTAAATAAAATTTAAAAATTAAATAAAATTTAAAAATTAAATAAAATTTAGAAATTTAATAATCGATGTTTCAAAATAATTTAACAAATTGAAAAAAGTTAACAAAATAAATTTTTTGATAAATTAGAATTTTAAAATTTAAGATAGTTTAAAAATTTAGAAAATTAAAATATAATTTTGAAAAATTAAAAAAAAATATTATAAAAAGGTAGAATTTAAAAAAGTTAAAGTACTTTTTTAAATTTGAAAGTGATAATAATGTTTTGAAATAAAAATAAAAATTTAAAATTGAACTCACCATCACCAACAACCTTAAACTCGCACTTGAGTTCAACCTCAATCGTACAATTGTTTGCAAAATTCTCCATCAATGTTTCGATTGTTTCGTCTGGATATTTTAAATCAACACAAATATTTTCAGTTAGGTCCAACAACTGCAGACTTCTCTTTTCCAAATTTGATCCAATTTGCTTCAATCTGTTAGCATGGATATTAAGATCCTCAAGATTTCCAAGATTCTCGAATGTTTTCCAATTTAAGACTGCAATTTGGTTCTGTTCGAGGTTGAGTTCCTTCAGATTGTGCATAGCTGATATGGCTTCTGGAATTTCGAAGATTTTATTGCTCGACAGGTCTAAGACTTCACAACTCTTTAAGTCATTAAATGCATTTTTGTGAATTATGCGGATCCTATTTTCTGGAAGTGACAAAGTATGTAAATTTCCAAGACTTTTCAATGAATTTTCGTTGATTTTTGTGATCCTTGTGGAGCTAATTGTCAAATTCTGGAGGTTTGTGAAAAACTTTCCCAACTTTTCTGGAATAAAATGGACATTTTTACCACGAATCTCAAGTTCTGATATTTCTGCTGGATCAATGCGAGTTCCATTAATAACTGTTACTGCTCTTGGTTCCATATTTTCATATTGTATGATAACGTCATTAGCAATACATGTCGATTCATAGAAATCATCACATTCTATGTCGAATTTCTTGACTATTTCTGCCAATTTATCAAATCTTGACTCACATCGATCGAAAGTGGTTGTTGTTGTTGATGTTGATGTAGTGAGTGGAACTTGAGTTGTGATTGGAATTTGAGTTGTCACGACTGCATTGAGGAAATTTATATTTTCAGCTTTACATTTCATCAATTCTTGTGATTTTTGGTCTAAAGTTAATGCCAGGTTATCGTAAGTGACTTCAAGATCATGAAGGGATTTCATGTCCGAAGTTGATGAACAATTTTTGTGGATCTTGGTCTTTAAAGTTTCAATTTCCGATGCACCTTTAGCTGTCACGTCGATACAGATATTTGTCTGAAAGTGGGCTTCCTTTAGTTCATCCAGTCCATCGAAAATGTCCTCAGCAATGTTCGTGATTTTATTGAAGAAAACGGAAATTGTTTGCAACTTTTTGTTGTTTTTCAACAGCTCAAATCCCAGAGTGACCAGATGGTTGCTATGAAGTGATAAGCTCTTTAATTCTGTAAACGGCTTCAAATCATTTTTTCTGATGACCTTAAGTTTTGACTTTTGAACTGCAATTCCTTCAAGTTTTGGGAAGAATTTGTCAATTCCGCTAGGAAAATATTCACAAGTTTGGTCAAGAATAAGGAATGCATTGACTCGGTCGTTTGTGTGTGGTTTGGAATGCTGACCTTCGACATTTGTAATCAGAACTTTTGACGTGAGGTTGATCGACTTAGCATGGCATATGTAAGCATTCTTTACAGCAAAATCCCAGCCATCAAACCCAAATTTACATTGTAGTGTCGCTGATTCAGATGGTGAAAAGTTGGCAAGGACAAATATCATGAAGCAAATTAGGTAATTTCTAAAGACAAAAAAATAAATAAATATCACAAATTAAAAAAGGAAAAAAAAATTTTTTTAATTTAAATTGTAATTTGTAACTTAAGAAATTTTAATTTTGTAATTTAAAAAAGATTATTTTTTTAATTTATAAAAGTTTATATTTTGTAGTTTGAAAAAATTTCAATTCCGTATTTTAAAAAAATTATAATTTGTAATTTAAAAAAGTTTAAATTTTGTAATTTAACAGAAATTAAAATTTTTTAGTTTCAAAAAAGTGTAAAAAAGTGTAAAAAATTAAAATTTTGTAATTTAAAATATTTAATTTTGTAGTTGAAAAAAAAAATAAATTTGAAACCCGAAAAAGTTTAACTTTGTAATTTATAAAAGTTTTGTTTTTGTAACATAAAAAATTTAATTTTCTAGTTGAAAAAAAAATTTAGAACCCGAAAAAATTTAACTTTGTAATTTATAAAAGTTTTGATTTAATAAACGGTTTAAAAATTCAAAAAATAAATTTTTTGAAATCGTTTTCAAAAGAAATAATTAAAATTGATTTTCACAGATTTTTGTCTCATTTTTAATTTCTTCAGAATTTTTCACTTAAATTTAAAAAAAAATACATGAAATAAAAACATACCGTTGCATTATCAATTCCATTTTTAGAATGTTCACAATATCAAATATAACTTCCTTAAATTCACTATTAATCTTTAAAAATCACAATTATTTACAACAAATTTAGAGCAAATCCAATTTACGAACTAATCAGAACAAATAGCCGGCAATGAATGAGATGAGAAAGCCGAGGGCATCGAAGAATTTATCATGAGAGAAAAGAGTCTGTCGTCGATCAGCAACAGAAAGAGAAAAGTCATGAATCATAGAAGTCAGCGAAGAAATGAGAATGAAATTTGAAACTAACTCAAACATTGCTGAGACTGAACAAAACTGAGGGGAGATAAGAAAAGAATTCATGGTCAATTAGATTTAACTATGTTTCGGGTATTTTGGTTAATTTGTTTGGTGATTGGAAGAATGTTTTGTTGATTTAATTAATTTTTTTCTTAAAATTTTGCTTTAGTTTTAAAAGTCTTAAAATTTTCAGCTCATTTTAGACAAATTAAATCTTGATAAAATATATATTTTCTTAAAATATATTCATTCAACTTGTAAATTTAAAATTCCTTGTTTTAAAAATTTAAAATCAGTTTTCAAATTTAAACGTTTACAGTAAATTATCCAAAGATAACCAAATTTGACTCACATAGACAGAACACTGTATCAGTTTAAACGATTTCTCAGAAAAACATACTCAACTGCCACCAAACTACAAAAATAAATAGAACTTGATTCCTCAAATCCTCCTTATGTTGATAAACATAAATTTGAAATTCATATGACTCAGAAGATATGCGACTTAAAGACTTGGTTAGAAGCCATGTATGTTCATGCAGGTCCAGAGTAGATAATCGGTAAATCATGCAAATATTTTCCCTTGAGTGAGAGTTTATTCAGGTAATTTAATAATTAGATAGATTAAATAAAATATGTAATTCAGAAGGTACTTTTGAAAGTTTTTACGTCACACCGAGAAGATATAGATTTACAAAACCTAATTTTTTTTTGACAATTTACCAGTTTCTTCCTCAATTTTTAAAGTTTTAAGGTAGCATCTTTAAATTTGTTTTAAAAATATAACAAATGAAATTTGTATATCCCCAATAAAAGCTGAATTTTAAGGAAAAAGAAGGGATTCATATACAATTCGAAAGGTTGTAAAAAAACTCATTTATGGAAACGTCATTTGTAAAGAACCAACATAACATTCCCAAAATTCTCATCAAATTTGAAGTTTCTGCAAAAATTTTGAATTTTTCCACTCAAGTCTCATCATACAGTTAACAAATTTAAAAACGATTCTCTAAACACGACGTCACCGTAAAAAATTCAAGCAGTACCAAACGATATTTTTCTTTCACTCACAACTGAACGTCATAAATTTTGTTTCTCTTCATAAACAACACAAATGAAACTTCACAAAAATTTTCATGTGCTTAATTTTTTTCCTATATTTTTTTTTGTCTTATTTGAAAGAAAAATACACAAAAGAAACATGAAAAGAATGTAAATTGTGAAAAAAGTTTTCTCTTTCCTTTTTCGCATTACGTTTTTTTTCTAATAGGAATGACATCACTTTTTAGACACGTTCCTTTAGTAATTGGGAATTATTTTTGTATTTTCAATAATTTTACACTTGTAAATGTGTTTGCAATGTACGTTGACTACTTATTCGATATTTTATTTTAAAAAACATCTTAGATGTTTATGAAACAAAATCAAGAATTCGTTGAAATGCTTTTTTAAATTTTTAGAAAATTATCAAAATATAGTTAGTAAAATTTCTAAAATTTAAAATTTTAATTTCTTAATTTTTTTGAAAATAAGATTCAAGTTTGCAAAATTATTAAACTTAATTCACCTTCTGGCATATCTTTTTTAAATAATTCAGTAATGCTGCACTTATTCTCCACGATACACAAATACACCGCCAAAAAATACCAGAAGCTCCAAAAAAATAAAATAGCAACAATGAATGATGATTTAATTTAAACTGATATTTGTGACCGAAACACATTTTTGTTTTTTTTAAATATTTCTTAAGCAATTATCATCTCTAATCCTAGCTGGATAAATTTTTGCAAAGCTTATTTGCACAAGTCGAATATTTTGCGATGAAATTCCAACTTTGTTCAGGAAAATTTCAATTTTTCTTTTCAAAATCCAGAAGAAAATTTCAATTATAAATTCTACGACATAAATTCTACGAATCCAAATAACAAATCCAAATGTCAATTTTTCCATTTTTAAAGATGACAATTTCTTTTCAGTTTTAGATTTTTTTCTAAAAAATCCACATTCGTCAAGAATTTTATCAATAATTCCAACCGAGTTGAGATTTTGTATGACTTTATTGACAATTTCGTGAAAAAAGTTATTGGGCAAAAATGTAAATCCAAGTTGGCTAACTTGAAGTAAATAATTGGGGAGCTTATGCCAGTTAATCTTGTTGTAAATCGATTGCACGTATCATAGTTCCATTTGATGGAGCTACTTTTGCTGATGAATTTTGTGACTGAGTTGTAATGTACTTGAAAATCTTTACATCATCAATAATCTTAATTTTTGAATTTGTACCATTTATGTTTTTCATTTTCAATAAGATTTTCAAGAATTTCAGCTGAAAATGTTGAATAGATTGTATAACCTCTATCCTTTAGATCCTCAACAGTTGATGGTGATGGACGTCTTGGTGAACTCGATAAAAACTCAAACAACTTACTTTGATAGCATGTTCGAAAAATCAAGCAAAAGAAGACAAACACAATAAGAATGAACCGTATAATGCTTCTCGTAGGAAGTTTACATTGTGCTATACCAAAAAATGTGCTAATAACATTCAATGTTGGTGTTGTAATATTTTCACCATAAAATCTATCTCTGATAAATTTAGGAAGTTGATTTATTATAAAAATTACAACAAAAGCTATTAAAAATGTGAAATTTAGTAACTTCCACGTCAAGTCATCAAATGGTAACAAAAGTTTCTCGTAAGGTGAATACAGATCACCAGGAGTGGTTATCACAGTAGTTGTAGCTTTCCCTTAAAGGATGATGTGCGGAAAATGTGAAAAAATACTTCAGGATGTTCAATTTTTTCATAAAGACCCATCAGAGTTGGCTTAAAATTGTATATTTTGGAAACAAACTTAAATAAGATTACGTGTCTTAATGCCACCTCTTCTTCTGTCAATGTTTGCAGCGCTAAAGTCAGACTACATCCATGAAAGTTCTGAAACTTTTCATAATTTTCCAATCTTTTGATTCACTTTTGCGTGCTTTTGTTGAACGAATTCAAAACTTTCAGCTGAGGTTCGTTGCATGCTGCTTCTGTAAACCATTCGATTGTCGCAAGATAAAGAAAATTCCCGTCATTAATAAGAAGAAATTCAAAAATTTCTAAATTCCCTGGTAAAAATGACAACTTTTTGGTTTTGAGAAATTGTTTCAAGTGAACTTGTAGCACAAGCAATTCACAATTTTCAATGTAAACAAAAATCTGAGTCTTTTTGGAAATCTATTTCTAAGCTTAGACATTTGATGTAATGCTACATATTCCCGACAGGATGATAATAGAAAAATTGCAGATGAGAATACACAAAAATTCTCATTTGAGTCTTTTTCCCAATAATTCAACCGATATGGATATTCTGGTTGTATTTCAGCCAGAAAGTCACCTTGGATATAATTAATTTCCAAATTTTCTTTTACAAGTTTTTCACAAAATACTCCAACAAATACGCTTTGTTTTAAAAATGACAAAGTTTCTTGAAGTTTCGGTCGTCGCCAACAAAGGGCATTGCATAATCTTCTTTGTCTGAAGTGTAATGAATAACGAAAATTTTTCTTTTTTGTGAATTTCATTGAAAAAAGCTTAGAAAAATGAAAATTTATGATTTTTTCTATTGCTGCACTTCGCAATAGATTGGAAATGGGAGCTTACTTTGATGTTCCTAATTTTAACATTTTTTAAATATGAATCGATATATGAACTGCTTTACTGATCTAAATAAGGAAAATGTTCTTAAGTCGCCCTAAGTCCGGACTGGCTGTGTGACTGAAGTCAGCCTGCATACTGTCACTAATCGATTTGAAACCTTCATCATAATTTTGTCATAATATCGTCTAATTTCGTCAAGCAACTCCCGAATTTTGTCAAGCAAGAAATTTTCAAATCGAAAGTAACAGACAGGAGCTATGGGTTGTCAAAGTTCCGTTCCATTGTCCACCATTTTGAAAAAAATACGTCTTTGTCAATTTACATGTCTAAACACATCTATTTTTAAAAAGGATATAGAATATGCAAGAAAAATTGGAATCGAACAACAAATGACTTATGTCCATTTTTAGGTTTGTGGATAGACACGTCTATATCGTGTTGTATGTCTAAAAATTTGTAAATTTTTCAAGAATTCAGAATATGTTAAAATATTTTTAAACGGACCTTTTTTTTAAAAAAAAAACGTTATATTTTATTTTTGCTTTTCAGTATTTCAATACAATTTTTTTTTAAGAGATCTAGCAGCAGCTATTACAACTTAATTATGGATTTTAAATGAAAAATTTATTGTTTATTTATGATGCGAAGAACATCCAGATGAGATTTATGTTTGTTTTTGCTTTTTGTCATTGAAGACGATTGATTTCCAACTCTGCACAATTGCATGATCCAGGGTATATCAATGCAATGTACCTAGCCACAATTTGTGTGCTGACATCACACAAACCGAGTTGATATGGCTAGAACAGTGAAAAAGCACCCAAATCCGACTAGACATTCCCTGGGATCGAACCTTTTAAACGGACCATTCACAAGTGACTTATATCCAATTTTGGTTGTAGAGCAATATGAGATTTGAAATTATAGTTGTTGTTTATTTGAGGTCGTCCAATTAGAAATGAGAAAACCGCATTTTCGAGATTTTCGATCATATTTCTAAGGCTTTAAAGATATATTTATAGTGTTTGATATCGTTAGAAAGGTCTTACTTGTGGCTATTCAAAACTTGAAGAAAATTTTCAAAAAAGTGGAACTGTGTCTTAGTGGTGTGCCAAAAACATACTTTTTTAAAACCATTACTCAGGGATAGCTACACAATCAATTTCAAATTTTATGATTGTTTCTTACAGATTAAGATACATACTAAATGCCATTGAAAACAGAATTTAATTTGGACTTCACAGTGAAAAGATATGGAATTTCAAAGTTTTGAAATTTTTGCGATTTTTTAATAAAATATTATTACTAACTTTTAAACTTTTTGTCATAACTTTTTACGATCATAACGAATTAATTTTTGGTTTTCGGATTTAAGCTCTAAATATTTCTGGCTTTCTTCTGGGACTAGTTAAAACCAGATTTAACTGGTTATAACTGGATATAACCAGTTTAAACCGATTTAAACCAGTTATAACTAGTTTGAACCAGTTTTAAATGTAAACTTAAAATTTGTGTTGACATATTCAATTATTTAAAACTGGTTCAATCTAGTTATAACCGGTTTAAACTGGATTAAACTGGTTATATCCAGTTATAACCAGTTAAATCTGGTTTTAACTAGTCCCAGAAGAAAGCCAGAAATATTTAGAGCTTAAATCCGAAAACCAAAAATTAATTCGTTATGATCGTAAAAAGTTATGACAAAAAGTTTAAAAGTTAGTAATAATATTTTATTAAAAAATCGCAAAAATTTCAAAACTTTGAAATTCCATATCTTTTCACTGTGAAGTCCAAATTAAATTCTGTTTTCAATGGCATTTAGTATGTATCTTAATCTGTAAGAAACAATCATAAAATTTGAAATGGATTGTGCAGCTATCCCTGAGTAATGGTTTTAAAAAAGTATGTTTTTGACCAACTTTAAGGCACAGTTCCACTTTTTTGAAAATTTTCTTCAAGTTTTGAATAGCCACAAGTAAGACCTTTCTAACGATATCAAACACTATAAATATATCTTTAAAGTCTTAGAAATATGATCGAAAATGTTGAAAATGCTGTTTTCTCATTTCTAATTGGACGACCTCATTTAGAATTCTTGAATTTTAGAATTCTTGAATTTTAAATTTCTTGAACTTTAGAATTCTTGAATTTTAGAATTTCTTGAACTTTAGAATTCTTGAATTTTAGAATTCTTGAATTTTAGAATTCCTGAATTTTAGAATTCTTGAATTTTAGAATTCTTGAACTTTAGAATTCTTGAACTTTAGAATTCTTGAATTTTAGAATTCTTGAATTTTAGAATTCTTGAATTTTAGAATTCTTGAATTTTAGAATTCTTGAAAAATGGAAACTGCTACCTAAAATGGAACCTTGACAAAATTCGGGAATTGCTTGACGAAATTAGACGATATTATGACAAAATTATGGTGAATGTTTCAAATTGATTAGTTTTTGTCTTTTAAGTTAAGATGAAGTTTCAGTAGCGATAGGAATATCAAATTTGCGATATTTCCAGAAATTTTAGTCAAACAAAAAATTTCTAAACTAAAACTCATAAAATTTATCAGGGGCCGATTTCTTGGGCTACCTGGGGTACGTTACCCTACCCTACTCCGAGGAAGTAGGTAATACCTTAGGGTAGGTAAGTGGTGTATATAGGGTGTCCACGGTTACCCTAGAAACCGACATCCTTTCTTATATTAAAAAAATTAAATTGTATTTAGAAAAATTCACAAACATTCATTTAT
This sequence comes from Chironomus tentans, assembly GCA_963573255.1. Classification (NCBI taxonomy): domain Eukaryota; kingdom Metazoa; phylum Arthropoda; class Insecta; order Diptera; family Chironomidae; genus Chironomus; species Chironomus tentans. The sequence continues at coordinate 21,509,834 of OY754305.1, read as the reverse complement.
TATATCTAACACTTATTGGGGTAGGGGGATCTAAAGCAGTGACTATGATCAAATCTGAAGCTGTATAATACTTTAAGCAAGGGACTTACGAAAGGGAATAATGCTCACAATTCCAAGGTCCCAATTATACCTAAAAAACTAATTTTGGAAAATTACTTCTTGAAATCATTTTCATTCATATTAATATCCTTTAATGATTTAGCTTCTGTTCGTGCAATTTGCTTGAAAAGTCCCAAAAATGATTCAATTGTTCCATATTTAACATATTTCACATCAAATTCTTTGCATGTTTTCTCTAAAATTCCTCTCAACTGCGGCAACAATGTTTGATCCAATGTCGGGAATAAGTGATGCAATACATGATCTCCAAAAAACAGAATACAATATGGAAGCGATGAATTTGCTTCAGTTCGATCAAAAGTTGTCAGCATTTGGTAAATTCCGAAATCCATACTTTTAATATCATCGCCTTCGTGAACGATTGATGGATTGTGATGACCGCCACTTACTGACATTGCGGCAAACAGGAAACTTGAGAAAGCAATAATTATATTCCATAAAGTTATGATGTTTAAGAAATTTGAGAATGTGAAACCAGAACTGCTAAATAGAAACATTGTTAACGGAGGCATGAAGACTAAGATGTCGTCCCATTGTAGTTTGGAATTTTTGTCGTAGTACAAGTCGATATATCTGTAATTTAAAATGAATTTTAAAATATTGTTTATTAATTTTCTAATTTTTTAAAATTTATTTTAAATATTTTTTTACCTACTGATTAAACCTCCATGAAATGGTATTGCATACATAATCGGTAGAAGCAAATAATTACATGTAATCTCAAGAATTGAGCGGCTATGAACTGCAAGTATAATCAAACAAAATCACAGATAAAAAATATTATATTATACTCTAAAAAAATCTCACCAGGAAGCATTTGAACATACGGCTCAAGAAACGTAATTTCCATATCAGTAAATGAATTTGCATACATATGATGGGACTAAAAATAAAAGTCAATGAAACAAATTTTGAACGATTTTCAATGTCAAATTTCATGATACAAACATTTAAATTTTTTGTTAAAAACATGTGTTTTAGTGACTCATAACCGGTTATACTTACAATAACATGTGTGGTTCTCCACGATCTCCATCCTATCATAACAAAATTTGCATTAAATCTTCGCCAATTATTTCGCTGATGGTTAAAATTGTGTGATGTTGGAATCAGCCATGCTCCAAACTGAGATGCGAGAATGATAAAAAATAATTTCAAATAAAACTCTTCAGTTCTTGCAGCCAATATTGATGTAATAAAAAATCCACAAAGTACAATATCAGAAATGAACTTTGACATCCAAATAGCACTCCTGTCTAAGGTAGAAAGGGCGAAGATAACTCTTTGTTTTAAGGTTTTATAAAATCCATTTTCATCGTAAGTTAAATTGTAATTTCTAGGTAAATCTGCATCTTTTATGTAATATTTTTCTAATAAATGTGACGCTGTCGGTGAAAGGTGGTGTGATTCGAACAATTCTGTGATATCTGTGCCCTTAAAAATCAGATTGAAGTAAATCCAAGGATTAAACACAGATTTACTAAATGATTCAATCCTAAATCCAAAATAAAATCCACAAGGGTTGACTTACCTTTGTCATTGAAATCCACTCTTCACCTCCGGGATGATTTACATCAAATCCTTCCAAATTGTACAACTTTTCATGAACTCTCCAATAACCTTCTGCATTATCATCCATCCGACGACCTTTAAGGTACAACCAATAACTTTTTATGAGGTTGTCACGGTACGTTGGATATTTGTTGAGAATTGACGAGTGGTCCATTTTATAAATTTCAGAATCTTAACTCGCTGAAGGATGAATCTTAACTGAGAGACCAAAGGTGTTCAAAATAAACAAAACTGAAAAAAGAAAGCTTAGATTGTAAAAGAAGCTATAAAGTTTCAAACAGGTTTCTTGAATAAATTTTGCACAGATGAGCACAAAAATTCTGTCGTCCTTGAGTATCCAAAAACGAAAAATGTCTTGTAAGCAGGTTTTTAGGCTAACGTTTAAAAACATCATTTTTATTGATTTTCTGTATTCATTACAAATCTTAAATTTTTATTAATACATTGAATAAATCAATAAAAATTAATTTGAAGACAAATTTTCAGAAGTATTCCTTTGAAAAATTGATGAATCATGTAAAAAAAATTAATATTCGATATTTAGCGGACGGAAGTGCATTTTCTTAAACTACTGCACACAGAAAACTAAACGCATAAAAAATTGACGCAAAAAATTAGTCAAAAATATTTAAATAATAAATACAAGTTTTTTTAAAAAAAACGGTAATTTCTTTTTTCAAAAAAATAACGGTAAAAAAATATTTGAAAAATAACGGTCACAAATATTTAAAAAATAACAGTCAAAAATTATTTAAAAAATAACGGTGAAAAAATATTTGAAAAATAACGGTCAAAAAATATTTGAGAAATAGCGGACATAAAAAATAGATAAGTAACGGTCAAGAAGTATTTAAAAAATAAAAGATAAAAAAAATTTATAATATTTTAAAATTACCACAAATTACATCATTGGCTTAAGAATTTAAGTATTGTAAAGAAGCAGCGGCGTAGCCAGGAATTTTTCGAGGGGAGGATTTTCAAACTTGTTGTATGGAAAAATTTTAGGGGGGGGGGGGTTATTTTCAGGGTTTTTTCTCAAAACCCCTAGCAAATTGAAGAATTTTTGGGTGAAAGGGGGGGGACAAATCCCCCAATCTCCCCCTCTGGCTACGCGCCTGTAAAGAACAAAGGCGGTTAAAAAATAAACCTTTATCCTTTAAATCTTTAACAGTCTGAAGCAGTGATTGTCTTTTTTAGTTGTCATGAACTCAAACATTTTACTTTAATACCAGATTAAAACCAGATAACAGATTAGAATAAAACGTGGAAGGCTTCTAACTGGCAGAATATGCTGAGGAATTTCAGAAGATGAGCATATTCCAAGCACACAGATATAAGAAATATTGTTGATAATGATATGGGCAGGTGTTTGTTTGGATGAAAATTCCAATTGCTAAGTCTAATTGCATTCTGCTCCTATACTTGAGCAATAATGTTGATTATGTATTATTATTAGAAATATTTCAGGGAGAAAATAGCTTGGTGGGAAATTTACCACCATTTCCCACCACTGGTGGGAAACTTACCACCAAGCTATTTTCCCCCTGAATTATTTATTACTGGATTCAAAATTCCTTCACAAAGTTCCACAAATATTAAATTCAAATAAATTTACCAATATTACTTATTTTCTTGCGCCTATAGCGATGAATGAAAAGTCGTTTTTCTGAATCCTTCTTGTTGCGTGTGTGCCTTATGTTTTTTGTGCTGATTAAGATTAGAATTAAATTGATATTCGAAAATTGTTTTGTCAAGTCAATTTCTATGTAAATAGTAAATATAAACCGGTAACCAATTGTAAGAAAAATAAAATTAGGGTCAATTAAAATTGATTTATTTGCTAAATTCATTTTTACAGGATATATTCAAAAAAAATTGATATATAAAATATTTTTAAGAAAGAAATTTGTTGTTTTTTTTATTATTGATTGGAAAATTATAAATTAACTCATATAGATCTGTAGTGTTCCAAACAAGTTTTGTTGCTAGGAGGAAAATTATTAAGGATTTGAAAATGACACTATTAATATACAATGAATATACAAATATAATTCTATACAAAATTTTCAAAGTCCATCGGCGTAATATCATAAGTTGGTTCATTTTCCTTCGAAACTACCTTCTTTCCCTTCAGCTGATCATAAAGTAACCCAACAATATACAGACTATAAATCTCAACTGCCGTATACAGCAGAATTAGAACCGCATCACTAATGGTAAACATTTGCACTGCAGTTTTTTGAAAATTTATAAACCAAATACCTCAAATAATAAATATTATATTTTATCATTTACAGGAATAAACACTAATTAGAGAAAGAGAATAAAAACACATTTTAAAAAATCTTGATCAAACAACGTTACATTATGTGTACACCTAATTACTTTAACTTTGCCCTTCGTTTTAAAAACCTTTTAATTGTTCGTCTTAAAATCAGATTTACTGTTGGCTGACCATCTACTTGGGTTTTTTGAGGAATGTCCTCTAATTCAAAAAATGTCCTATGTTTCTATTAAAATGTCCTCTATTTCTGAAAATTAACTGCTTTACACTAGATAAACTGAAATTAGGTGCCGAAACAAAAAAACTTGAACACAAAATACCTAGAAAAGTGAACATTTTGAAGGCAAATTTCTTATTATCTTTCTATTCAAAAAATATCTGGTCACCCTAAGTTTTTTCACCACTGACCTATATAAATTTGCGAGAAAAAAAAATAAATCATATGATCACACTCATATGAACAGTAAATTTTTAAACAAAAGATAGCCATAACATTTAAGATCTAATTACCAAAAAAAATAATCAGTGAATTTATCATCTCGACACACATACATATGATCAGAAGAAACATAACGTCTGAAGATCAAATGACAAAAAAAGAAATAATTCATGCTTCACCCTCTCAAGAATTAATATGCTCACACAGTCATTCTTCTGAATTTCTTCAAACTGGTATACTTTTATTTTTTTGATTAAATATTTGAATAATAACTAAAAGTTCTATTCAGTTCTATTCAAACTTACAACAAAAAATGGATCGTTTAATTTTTCATCAAAATCATTTACATCGTCCTGCAAGATGCCTTTTGGGAGAAAAATCTGGTAATTAATTAAAATAGACCCTAAAAAACAACCTGTTACAAAAAAAAATAGAAAATTGTGGAAAAATTAAAAAATGGTTTAAAATGTTGAAAATTTATGAAAAAACGTTAGAAAATTGTGGAAAATTGTAAAAATATAAATTATTTGTTAAAAAAGATAGAAAATGTGGAAAACAAGTGGAAAATTATAAAAAGTTATAAATTATTTGTTATTAAAATCTGCCATTTTCTGGTTGCTTATATTCAAAGGTTTTATATGCTTGGGAATTATTTGATTTTTTTGAATTTTTTTTTGTTTAAATGGATAAAATTTCAAATATTTTTGACAGTTACTTTAGTTCTTTCTTATTAATTTTTTGTTTTTTTTATTTATATATTTTAGAAATTTTGTTTCCAGAAGTAGTATCAAACATGAGATTAAAGGGTTCAAGATCAATACCTATGCCTATTCACGGTTATATGCTTCCAAAGATACCACGTGCTGAAGCAGACATGTTAAGTGATATTTGTAAGCAACTGCATATTAATCGGGAAAATGATTTGTGCTCAAAGCCGTACGAGCCTACGCAGACTATACTTGAACCTAATGAAAATCAAATGCAATCAGGCATGCTTCGTTTAAGACAACCAAAACAGCCGTACGAGCCTACGCAGACTATACTTGAACCTAATGAAAATCAAATGCAATCAGGCATGCTTCGTGCAAGAACATCAGAACAAACTGAAAAGCCTCCCAAAATTGCACAACAAATTAATACTTCTTGCATTTTTTTTGGATGAACAAGACATTAAACGAAAACAAATAGAAATCGAAATAGAAGATAAACAGCGAAAGGACCAAAATTACTATCAAAACCGTGATCAAAACTTTGCTAAACTCGAACGCTCAGCTAACAAAAATTTGGCAATTTATGATCAACATAAAAATAAAAATACAGAAGATAACGAACGAAGAGAACAAAAGATGTTTGCTCACCTCAAAGACTTTCACAACAAGCAGTTTACTGAAGACTTTAAGGAAAGTGAAACGGAAAAATGCCATGAAGAAATATTTTTCAAACGAATGAATTCAACATATTTAAAAAATAATAGAAAACGCATGGAAAAAAAGGAAAAAGCAAAAGAATCAACATATTTAAAAAATAATAGAAAACGCATGGAAAAAAGGAAAAAAAGGAAAAAGCAAAAGAATTTAAATTGAAGCGCAAACAATTATCATTCTGGGATTCATTGTATTCACAAGCTGACGCATTCCTTCGACTTTTCGGTATTAATTTCAAACCCAAGTCCAAACAACACCAAGTTGTCCCGTAAAGCGAATATGAGCATAAAGAACATAAATAAAAATTGAAGTTAGAAGACCTATCTGAAAATAACAATAAATTCAGGGGGAAAATAGCTTGGTGGGAAATTTTACCGCCATTTCTCACCAGTGGTAAATTTCCCACCACTGCACGTTGGGCGAAAAAGTGAAAAGTTTGGCAAAAATTCAGCTTATGGGCTTATGTTGTAGATACTAGGTCATAGACTATGGGAAAAATAAAATTTTACCCCAAAAGTGCACAGTGCGCGAGGTGGGGGGAAAAGTGTTTTTTCTCGTAGTTGACATTTTCAAAAAAATCTTGTGCTTCACCAGCTCAATCGATTTTTAGCGCATTTTTGAAACTTGTTTTAAAAAGGTACACTTATAAAAAAAAATTTAATAAACCGTTTTTAAAAAATTTTTAGAAGTCACTTTAAAAAATATTTTTAAAATTTAAAAAATATTTTTAAAGTTTAAAATTTTGTTTTTAAAATTTAAAAACCTGATTTTTAATTTTTTTCAATATATACTGACAAATTGTCATATAAATTAACATGCTTCGGTGGCCTAGCGGTTAGAGTACTGGGCTACCAACCAAGAGGTCACTGGTTCGATCCTCACTCTGAGCATTTTTTTTTCAAAATATTATTATTTTTTTAACGGCTCAAAATAATTTGAAAATTTAAAAAATATTTTTAAAAATTTAAAAAAAGTTATTAAGAGCCCAGTTTAAAAAATGTTTTTAAATCTCTTCATACAAATTTAATAAAGTTTTTTAAATCTTTTCTATGAGTGTAGCTTAATAATGCACTTTGTTCGGTCGGCTGTTCGGTCGGTCGGCTGTTCGGCTGCAAAGAAAAACTTTTTAACCAGACATCGTAGAGAGCTCTGGTTTTTGCATTAGCTCCGTGACATCGAGTTATTGGCCCCCCGGGCAGTTAAAAATCTCAAAACCATCGTTTAATACTATAATTAATGATTTTTTGTTTTCAATACAATAGAGCCAACTTCAAGTGGGATAATTTCACCGAAAAAATTGTTAATTATACTATAATTAATTATTTTCAAGTGCACTAAAAACGCGGCAAATTTTCAAATATATTTTAACCGTTAGAAAATTTGAATTTCAAAAAACCGTTAAATGACAAACCATTTTATTATATGAAAATTCACCATGCAAATTGTTAATTATACTATAATTAATGATTTTCAAGTGCATTTACGCGGGAAATTTTCAAATATATTTTGACCGTTAGAAAATTTGAATTCCAAAAAACCGTTAAATGACAAACCATTTTATTATATGAAAATTCACCATGCAAATTGTTAATTATACTATAATTAATGATTTTCAAGTGCATTTACGCAGGAAATTTTCAAATATATTTTGATCTTTAGAAAATTTGAATGTCAAAAAACCGTTATCGAGCCGTCGAATTTATTTAAGTCACAAAATATTCATGATTGACTTATTTAATACGCAGTACTTTGCTAATCAAATACTGATCGCTAACACAAAAATGCGCTGAAGTCCCTCGATCTATAACACGAGGACATTCTTTAAATTTTTTTCAAATCTTTTTTATTTGATAGATAATAGTAAGAGCTTTCATAAAAATATACACATGATATAATTTTGATGCACTATGGTTACGTTAAGTGAGAAAAAGTTTTGAAAAAAGTAGGTTTTTTGACATTATTTCATCCTCATGTCCATGTAATGCACTACGAATTTTTTTAAGCAACTGTTTATTATAGCTCTTACTTATACCTACAAATATCGTATACATTATGTACTAATATTATGTAGTTTAAGTAGTGAAAATTGACTTTGAAGTCAAAAATTTTCAATTTTTAGCGAATTTTTTCTCTTAAATGTTGAATTTGACCCACTATCCATGGACGGCCCCAACATTTCATTTTTTGTGTTTGTAAACTTTGGTATGAGCTATCGATTAATGCAAAAAAGAAAGAAAAAAATTCACCAAGAAAACATCGAAAAATGACCCTGAAGGTGGTCTAGTGGGGGTACCTCAAAATTCAAAAATTTGTAGCGCTTCCCAACCTTAATGAAAAAAGATGAAATTTTCAGGGAATATTTAAATACTAATGTACTTAACATTAACATCATTAAAATTTGATTCACGGTGCAACTTTATCAAAATATTCAAAAAATTGAAATTTTGGTGTTATGGAAAGGCTAATTGCTTACTAGTCATACTGTAACTAGCTTAAATCATCATTTTACACTAAATAATACATATTCTATCAAAAAACCTTTCCAACGATGTATAATAAGTTATACTTAGGTAAAATATCTCTTATATAGATCGAAAACTCAGAAAAATTATTCATAATTTTGAGATTCTAAAGATCTATACTTCACAAATTTGCTCATAACTATTGCAAATCTCAAGCAGGGTTGCAAATTGTCACAGATCTGTGAACAGGCAGGTTGCTGTTCACAGCCATTGCCTGTGTAAAGCCAGATTTTTTTTGCCTGTCACAGTCATTGCCTGTGCACAGATTTTGCCTGTCACAGCCATTGCCTGTGCACAGGCAGATTTTTTTGTTTAATTTTATTGTATTTTTTATAATTTATAATGCTGAAAATATGCTTTTAAAAAATTAAAAAATATTTATTACATGTAAATTAATTAAATTTAGGTAATATAAAAGTATTTAATTTAGTATTAATACAGAAATTATCAAAAACGCTATGACATTCGAGATTTGAACCTTTGCCTTTGACGAAAAAAATATTTTTTTAATTATTTTTGTATGAAATCTATATACTTCACAAGAGAAAACAGCTGACAGACAAAGGCTAACGATTTTCACATCCACAGGCAAAATCTGTCGACAGGCAAAAAAAATTTGCCTGTGCACAGGCAATGGCTGTGATAGGCAAAATCTGTGACAGATCTGTTTTCTCTGCCTGTCACAGGCACCTGTGGTCGCAACTCTGATCTAAAGTATATGTAACAAATTTAGTCTTGTTAGAAAGCTTAGAGTAGTACCAACTTACTAATATAAAAGTTTGAGTTCGAAAGTTCCTTAGTGTACAGTTACGCTAAGTCCAAAATGTCATTTTTTGACTGCCCCTATAAGAAGCAACAAACATTAAATTTCTATTTTTTGAAGTTTTTTCCATAGATCTATGCTAGAACTAAATGATAAAAGTCAGAAAAGTTCTTTTTCGTCATTTATTGCAGCAAATGAGTAGGTGACATGTTCCACAACTGGTGGGAAATGGCGGTAAAATTTCCCACCAAGCTATTTTCCCCCTGATAAAATTTCAAATATTTTTGACAGTTACTTTAGTTCTTTCTTATTAATTTTTTATTTTTTTTTATTTATATATTTTAGAAATTTTGTTTCCAGAAGTAGTATCAAACATGAGATTAAAGGGAGGAGCAATACCTATGCCTACTCACGGTTACATGCTTCCAAAGATACCACGTGCTGAAGCAGAAATGTTAAGTGATATTTGTAAGCAACTGCATATTAATCGGGAAAATGATTTGTGCTCAAAGCCGTACGAGCCTACGCAGACTATACTCGAACCTAATAAAAATCAAATTGAATCAGGCACGCTTCGTTTAAGACAACCAGAACAGCCGTACGAGCCTACGCAGACTATACTTGAACCTAATGAAAATCAAATGCAATCAGGCATGCTTTGTGCAAGACAGTCAGAACAAACATACGTACCTACGCAAACTATAATTAAACCTAATGAAAATCAAATGCAATCAGGCATGCTTCGTGCAAGAACATCAGAACAAACTGAAAAGCCTCCCAAAATTGCACAACAAATTAATACTTCTTGCATTTTTTTTTTGGATGAACAAGACATTAAACGAAAACAAATAGAAATCGAAATAGAAGATAAACAGCGAAAGGACCAAAATTACTATCAAAGCCGTGATCAAAACTTTGCTAAACTCGAACGCTCAGCTAACAAAAATTTGGCAATTTATGATCAACATAAAAATAAAAATACAGAAGATAACGAACGAAGAGAACAAAAGATGTTTGCTCACCTCAAAGACTTTCACAACAAGCAGTTTACTGAAGACTTTAAGGAAAGTGAAACGGAAAAATGCCATGAAGAAATATTTTTCAAACGAATGAATTCAACATATTTAAAAAATAATGGAAATTTCAATAAAATAAAGAAATAATAATCAATTTTCCACTACTGGTGGGAAATGGCGGTAAAATTTCCCACCAAGCTATTTCCCCCCTGAATTTATTGTTATTTTCAGATAGGTCTTCTAACTTCAATTTTTATTTATGTTCTTTATGCTCATATTCGCTTTACGGGACAACTTGGTGTTGTTTGGACTTGGGTTTGAAATTAATACCGAAAAGTCGAAGGAATGCGTCAGCTTGTGAATACAATGAATCCCAGAATGATAATTGTTTGCGCTTCAATTTAAATTCTTTTGCTTTTTCCTTTTTTTCCTTTTTTCCATGCGTTTTCTATTATTTTTTAAATATGTTGATTCTTTTGCTTTTTCCTTTTTTTCCATGCGTTTTCTATTATTTTTTAAATATGTTGAATTCATTCGTTTGAAAAATATTTCTTCATGGCATTTTTCCGTTTCACTTTCCTTAAAGTCTTCAGTAAACTGCTTGTTGTGAAAGTCTTTGAGGTGAGCAAACATCTTTTGTTCTCTTCGTTCGTTATCTTCTGTATTTTTATTTTTATGTTGATCATAAATTGCCAAATTTTTGTTAGCTGAGCGTTCGAGTTTAGCAAAGTTTTGATCACGGTTTTGATAGTAATTTTGGTCCTTTCGCTGTTTATCTTCTATTTCGATTTCTATTTGTTTTCGTTTAATGTCTTGTTCATCCAAAAAAAATGCAAGAAGTATTAATTTGTTGTGCAATTTTGGGAGGCTTTTCAGTTTGTTCTGATGTTCTTGCACGAAGCATGCCTGATTGCATTTGATTTTCATTAGGTTTAATTATAGTTTGCGTAGGTACGTATGTTTGTTCTGACTGTCTTGCACAAAGCATGCCTGATTGCATTTGATTTTCATTAGGTTCAAGTATAGTCTGCGTAGGCTCGTACGGCTGTTCTGGTTGTCTTAAACGAAGCGTGCCTGATTCAATTTGATTTTTATTAGGTTCGAGTATAGTCTGCGTAGGCTCGTACGGCTTTGAGCACAAATCATTTTCCCGATTAATATGCAGTTGCTTACAAATATCACTTAACATTTCTGCTTCAGCACGTGGTATCTTTGGAAGCATGTAACCGTGAGTAGGCATAGGTATTGCTCCTCCCTTTAATCTCATGTTTGATACTACTTCTGGAAACAAAATTTCTAAAATATATAAATAAAAAAAAATAAAAAATTAATAAGAAAGAACTAAAGTAACTGTCAAAAATATTTGAAATTTTATCAGGGGGAAAATAGCTTGGTGGGAAATTTTACCGCCATTTCCCACCAGTTGTGGAACATGTCACCTACTCATTTGCTGCAATAAATGACGAAAAAGAACTTTTCTGACTTTTATCATTTAGTTCTAGCATAGATCTATGGAAAAAACTTCAAAAAATAGAAATTTAATGTTTGTTGCTTCTTATAGGGGCAGTCAAAAAATGACATTTTGGACTTAGCGTAACTGTACACTAAGGAACTTTCGAACTCAAACTTTTATATTAGTAAGTTGGTACTACTCTAAGCTTTCTAACAAGACTAAATTTGTTACATATACTTGAGATTTGCAATAGTTATGAGCAAATTTGTGAAGTATAGATCTTCAGAATCTCAAAATTATGAATAATTTTTCTGAGTTTTCGATCTATATAAGAGATCCTTTACCTAAGTATAACTTATTATACATCGTTGGAAAGATTTTTTGATAGACTATGTATTATTTAGTGCAAAATGATGATTTAAGCTAGTTACAGTATGTCTAGTAAGCAATTAGCCTTTCCATAACACCAAAATTTCAATTTTTTGAATATTTTGATAAAGTTGCACCGTGAATCAAATTTTAATGATGTTAATGTTAAGTACATTAGTATTTAAATATTCCCTGAAAATTTCATCTTTTTTCATTAAGGTTGGGAAGCGCTACAAATTTTTGAATTTTGAGGTACCCCCACTAAACCACCTTCAGGGTCATTTTTCGATGTTTTCTTGGTGAATTTTTTTCTTTCTTTTTTGCATTAATCGATAGCTCATACCAAAGTTTACAAACACAAAAAATGAAATGTTGGGGCCGTCCATGGATAGTGGGTCAAATTCAACATTTAAGAGAAAAAATTTGCTAAAAATTGAAAATTTTTGACTTCAAAGTCAATTTTCACCACTTAAACTACATAATATTAGTACATAATGTATATGATATTTGTAGGTACAAATAAGAGCTATAATAAACAGTAGCTTACAAAAATTCGTAGTGCATTACAGGGGCGTAGCCAGGGGAGATCCACTGGGGGCCCGGGCCCCCAGTCCAAAAATCAAAAGCTCATACAAAAAGTTTTCATAAGAAATTTTTTTGAAAATTTTATGAAAATTTTCAACGGCCTTGCTTTGCTCGGCCGTGTAATTTACTAATATAAGAGTATTTTAAACGACTAATTGAATCAATCCATATGAAAATACAATAACTCCATAAGTTACTTTTAATTATTTTTCTCGGGAACTACGTGAAGAACTTTAACATATTTGGTATCATTGAAAGGGATCAAGGGCTAGCTACAAACACAAAAATTTTTGGATTTGGACTTAAGCGGTTCCTCCCAGGGCACCTCAAAGGTCGAAAAAATGAGGTATTTTCAAATAAAAATTTTTTATGCCCACTATGCACAAATTTTTAATTTTTCTGTTGTATTATGTAGTACTAAGTAAGAACTAAAACCCGCCACCTCAAACAATAAATTTGAATGAGATGCCGTCGAGATATGAATTTTTGAAAATTTCAATTTTTGCAAATTTTTTAATATTTTTTGATGAAAATTTACAGAAATAACTATAATTTCACTAAAACTAGATATTTTCCAATAATTTTAACAAATATGGAAAGATTTCCACAAGATCTATTAATTTTGTGTGACATTGTGGAGTTTCAGTACTTTTGTCAATTAAGGCTAAATTTCTTCTTTGACTTTTACTAAAAAACTGACTTTTTGAATATTTGCATAAAAATAGCATATGTCTGTACTGGAAATATTTCCAAAAGATGTGAAGTTGATAGTTGCTGTACTAATCATTAATTATCCGTTTAAATTTTCAGAAAATATCCAGATTTAGTAAAAATGTAAGTAAAAATTTTGCAAAAATAGGAAAATTCAAAAAATCATATCTCGACGGCATCTCATTCAAATTTATTGTTTGAGGTGGCGGGTTTTAGTTCTTACTTAGTACTACATAATACAACAGAGAAATTAAAAATTTGTGCATAGTGGGGATACAAAATTTTTATTTGAAAATACCTCATTTTTTCGACATTTTAGGTGCTCTGGGAGGAACCGCTTATATCCAAATCCAAAAATGTTTACGTTTGTAGCTAGCCCTTGATCTAAACTTTCAAACGATACCAAATGCGTTATAGTTCATAAAGAAGTTTCTGAGAAAAATAATTAAAAGTAACTTATGGAGTTATTGCATTTTCATATGGATTGATTCAATTGAAAAATGAGTTAGTAACAACAAAAAAAATTTTTGGGCCTCCCCTAATAAAAATTTCTGGCTACGCCACTGGTGCACGTTGGGACAGAATCGAAAATTTTTTGCAAAAATTATTTTAGTAGCTTATCTGAAAGGTCTTAGTCTAAGGTATAAGAAAGTATAAAAATTTTGGACCAGAAGTCAGCAGTGCTGGAGATACAGCACAAAATGTATCTTGATGACCATTGATGGTGGCCATTTTCAAATCATCATAACTTTTTACTGCTTCACCGATTTTTCTAAACTTTTTTTTATTTGACAGCTATGAATAAGAACTTTATTAAAAATATTATTTTTTATAATTTGGAGCTATGCACAGTGCATAAAAACCCGAAAAACCGAAAAAATACCTAGTTGGTCACACTAACTTTAGGTATGCGGATCACGAGTGTGATTAAAAATTTTTATTTTTGTGCTAATTTATAGATCTTAGCTTGATCTACAATAAAAACATAAGTTTTGATTTTAGTTTTTCTTATTTTTTGCCAAAAAAATGGAATTTTCTCGAAAAAAATCGATTTCTTTCGAATTTTTAGCTTCAAAGAGCCATAACTCTTGGTAGAATATGAGAGGGGAAACATGTCTTGGCATTTTCTTATAGCTTGTTATTGTAGCTTTAAAAATATGTAAAGATGTTGCAATTCGACTTGCTGTTTTTGCACTTTTAGGCTACTTGAAAGTCAAAAAATAGGGGTACCTCAACACAAATCTTTAACATTTTTCATAAAAACCATACTCAATCGTAATGAAACTTTCAGTATTTATTTAAATATTGATTATCTTACGATTTCTGTCAAAAAAAGTTGATACATGGTGAAATTTTGTCAAAAATTGGCAAGAAATGATTTTTTTGGTTTTTGAAACCATATAATGGTACCTAGGACTACTGAAACTAAATTTTATAATTTTTTCTCTTCTTTTATTTCATGGCACAATAAAATACCTTTCCAACGAGGTATAAAACATTATGAATGAGTGAGACTTGTCTGATTTATTGCGAAAAAACTGAAAAAATGTTCAAATTTGGGCGAGTTTGAAGGTCCATACTTTACATTTTTGCTTAGATTTCTCGCTTATCTTAAGTAAATGTAATAAATTTAGTATCGTTGGAAAGCTTATAGTAATGGCTATTCTCAAAAAAAAAACTCAAGTTTTTTGGAAAATTAAAAAAAATCCGAAAATTCCAAAAAAAATTATGCTTTTGCTATGAGCTCGTTTACTGCCAATTATGACTGAAAAATACTTTTTTGGTTATTATATGTTAGTTTAGACATGATTCTGTAGAAAACAGGCCAAAAATATTTTTTTTGATTTTTGCTGTCCAACGTGAGGGCAGTCAAAATTTGACATTTTTGACATAGCCTAGCCATGCACTGTACAACTTATGAACTCAAATGTTTATATTACTGAATAGCCACTACTATAAGCTTTCCAACGATACCAAATTTATTACATTTACTTAAGATAAGCGAGAAATATAAGCAAAAATGTAAAGTATGGACCTTCAAACTCGCCCAAATTTGAACATTTTTTCAGTTTTTTCGCAATAAATCAGACAAATCTCACTCATTCATAATGTTTTATACCTCGTTGGAAAGGTATTTCATTACGCTATGCAATAAAAGAAGGGAAAAAATTACAAAATTTAGTTACAGTAGACTTAGGTACCATTATATGGTTTCAAAAAGCAAAAAAATCATTTCTTGCCAATTTTTGACAAAATTTCACCATGTATCAACTTTTTTTGACAGAAATCGTAAGATAATCAATATTTAAATAAATACTGAAAGTTTCATTACGATTGAGTATGGTTTTTATGAAAAATGTTAAAGATTTGTGTTGAGGTACCCCTATTTTTTGACTTTCAAGTAGCCTAAAAGTGCAAAAACAGCAAGTCGAATTGCAACATCTTTACATATTTTTAAAGCTACAATAACAAGCTATAAGAAAATGCCAAGACATGTTTCCCCTCTCATATTCTACCAAGAGTTATGGCTCTTTGAAGCTAAAAATTCGAAAAAAATCGATTTTTTTCTAGAAAATTCCATTTTTTTGGCAGAAAAGTAGAAAAACTAAAATCAAAACTTATGTTTTTATTGTAGATCAAGCTAAGATCTATAAATTAGCACAAAAATAAAAATTTTTAATCACACTCGTGATCCGCATACCTAAAGTTAGTGTGACCAACTAGGTATTTTTTCGGTTTTTCGGGTTTTTATGCACTGTGCATAGCTCCAAATTATAAAAAATAATATTTTTAATAAAGTTCTTATTCATAGCTGTCAAATAAAAAAAAGTTTAGAAAAATCGGTGGAAGCAGTAAAAAGTTATGATGATTTGAAAATGGCCACCATCAGTGGTCATCAAGATACATTTTGTGCTGTATCTCCAGCACTGCTGACTTCTGGTCCAAAATTTTTATACTTTCTTATACCTTAGACTAAGACCTTTCAGATAAGAAACTAAAATAATTTTTGCAAAAAATTTTCGATTCTGTCCCAACGTGTGGTGCATTACATGGACATGAGGATGAAATAATGTGCATCAAAAGTGCATCAAAAGTGCATCAAAAGTATATCATGTGTATATTTTTATAAAAGCTCTTACTATTATCTATCAAATAAAAAAGATTTGAAAAAAATCGATTGAGCTGGTGAAGCATAAGATTTTTTTGAAAATGTCAACTACGAGAAAAACACTTTTCCCCCCACCTCGCGCACTGTGCACTTTTGGAGTAAAATTTTATTTTTCCCATAGACTATGACCTAGTGTCTACAACATAAGCCCATAAGCTGAATTTTTGCCAAACTTTTCACTTTTTCGCCCAACGTGCAGTGGTGGGAAATTTCCCACCAGTGGTAGGAAATGGTGGTAAATTTCCCACCAACCTATTTTCCCCCTGAATTATTTATTACTGGATTCAAAATTCCTTCACAAAGTTCCACAAATATTAAATTCAAATAAATTTACCAATATTACTTATTTTCTTGAGCCTATAGCGATGAATGAAAAGTCGTTTTTCTGAATCCTTCTTGTTGCGTGTGTGCCTTATGTTTTTTGTGCTGATTAAGATTAGAATTAAATTGATATTCGAAAATTGTTTTGTCAAGTCAATTTCTATGTAAATAGTAAATATAAACCGGTAACCAATTGTAAGAAAAATAAAATTAGGGTCAATTAAAATTGATTTATTTGCTAAATTCATTTTTACAGGATATATTCAAAAAAAATTGCTATATAAAATATTTTTAAGAAAGAAATTTGTTGCTTTTTTTATTATTGATTGGAAAATTATAAATTAACTCATATAGTTCTGTAGTTTTCCGAACAAATTTTGTTGCTAGGAGGAAAATTATTAATTATTAATTGTTCTGAATTTTTCTCTTTTATTTTATTTTATGATAAAATCCTTACACTAGAACATAAATCCAATTTTCTTATAATTCTATACAAAATTTTCAAAGTCCATCGGCGTAATATCATAAGTTGGTTCATTTTCCTTCGAAACTACCTTCTTTCCCTTCAGCTGATCATAAAGTGACCCAACAATATACAGACTATAAATCTCAACTGCCGTATACAGCAGAATTAGAACCGCATCACTAATGGTAAACATTTGCACTGCAGATCTCATTTTAATAATGACAGCTAAGGATACTATGAACAAGATGCATGTAGTAGTCCTGGCTGTATACCTGAAGCATTGTATTGATTCCACCTGACGCTGTTTTGGTAAAAATAAAAAATAAAAAAATATATATTTAGTGGAGGAAAATTAAACAAAGAAAAAGTGAAAATTGATGGAGTTAATGTGGTGTGAAATTATTCGTAAGAGGAAAATTTATTTCAATTGAAATGTTTAGATTTGGAACTTATAGACGTCTATAGACGGGTTTATGAGGAAACTTCTATTATTTATTTATTTTTAATTATTTTCCATGTGAATGTGAGCCTTACATTTGTGTGTGTTTATTTGAGATTGAAGAATTCCCCAACGACTAAATGTCTTCCTTTTCACGAAGGTCAGGGTTTATCTCAGCTGGTAGTCTCAACTTCAAACGATTTTAATTAAATTATTTTTATAAAGCAGATTTTACTGAATTAAGTGTGATTTTTACAAAGCTATTGGGTTATTCACTTGTTACGTTCTCTTTCTAGGGAAAAGAAAAGTATGAGATTGTGTACCCGATGGGCATATTTTTGAATATGTTCTTCATATCACCGTGATCACGGAAAGCTTAGAATCAGGTAGCACATAGACGTATACAAGGGATTTTGGGTGTCAACCCCCACTATTTTTTGAAAATCAACACAGTCATAATTGGACAAGATATCAAGAAAAGAAGTCATGATGAAAAAATCGGAATACCCCCAAAAAAATCCTGGATACGCCCCTAATCAAGTGGCAGTTACTTGACGATTTTGAGTACTTTCGATTTTAGTAAAATTTAAAAGAGTGTTGGCTCCAGTGAAGTGAAGTTTAATCTTTACTGGAAATTTGCGACAAAAGAGGAAATTTTATATAATTAATTAGAATGAGTTTTCATGGCAAAAATCTTAAACTTAAACGAAAGAACCCGAATTATCTCAATTTGTTCCTTTCAATTTCTAATTTCTATAGACAAGGTGAAAAAACTTTTTAAAGATTCCACAAACACGTCCTGCGATTCTTCAATTTTCACCTAAATAAATTGCAATTTCAATTCAAAATCCAAAAAGTTTCATTAACACAATCATCAATTTTCCTCATTTATCGTAAACATAAATTCAATTTTCGAATGAAAAGAGTTTTCATTTCTCACCTTTAAAACGCCAGACACAAGCAACGCCGAACTTAATCCATAGGCCATAAGTATATAAATTCCAAAATAAATTGATCGAATTGCGTCTGCTTTATTTTGATCTGAAATGTAAATTAAAATTTAGTTTTTGTGCGAAGATCGTTAAAGAGTGTGAAATTAACGTAAATGCGTGATTATTTTATGCGATTAAGTCTACATGGAGTGATGCTCGGGGAGAAATTTTAAAATTGAAGAATTTAAATTTAATGAGATCAAAGTGGAAATCAAGAGGGTGCTGATGGTTATATTTTTTGAGATTTATGAGGGAATCTTTAAGTAAATTTGGTGTTGATTTTTGTTTTGTTGATTGTTTTAAATTAAAAAATGATTTATAATAAAAAATTGATGAAAATTGAATTAAAGTTTTGTCCATTTTGTACTAAATTGATTAAATATTGATAAATTATTCACCGAATTGAAAACTTACTATTATCAAATTTCACAAAATAAAGAATATTTTTTCGACTTACATTCATTAAATAAAAGTGTAAATCCACCGGTAATCTTTGCTAATCCATCAATACACGCCCAAATAAGTCGAACAATTCCGATCATAAATGCACCAAATTCTAAACTGAAACAGCAACAAAACTTTCTGATGCTCATTTTTGACGTCTCGGAGTTCATTTTATAGCTTTGATTGAAATTTTTTCATTTTTTTATTACAAGAATTTAATTTTTTAAGTGTATATATTAAATTTTATGCGGCTGACTAACGAAACTATGTAAAATATCTACAAATTTCTGCGATTTTAAGAAACACTATTTTCGTATACATTTGTAAATTCTATAATATTTTTACAATACAAAAGTCACTTTTCACTTATTTAAGTTGATATTTTCTCCAGGTTCATTTTTTTGTTTCAATTTCAATCCAAAAAAAATTTTTGTTTATGTTATATTTATTGAAGTTTTTTATTGCTCTCGTTTCAAATATTTTCGGAAGTATACTCAATACTGTGAAAAATTTCTATTCATTTTTGCTGTATATTTTGTGATTTTTGAGAATGGATTTTATAATTCTGAAGTTTTCGTTTCATTTTTTGTAGCAATTGGTGTTAAATTTTAGATTTATTTATTAAAATTTTTCACTTTTGAAGTAGATTTTAATGTTTTTTTATATTTCTTATAATTTTTTTGAATATAAAAAATTTATATTTCACAAATGTCTTATAATCAGTTTTAATTTTAATCCTTAAATTGAGAAATTTTGAACTTTATTTGTTGAACATAAATTTCATAAACAAAATGTCATGAGCACATAAATTTTCAAAAACTTGAGCAATTTAATTTTTCTAGGAATATTTACAATTTAATTAAAATCATTCTAAGCTTTTCACTTTATTTTAATTATTAAAACTATTCACTTTAATTCTATATTTTCACTCAAAATCACTTTTTAGCAATTTTTCTTAATTTTTCTCTCTTCAATTTAAATTTTTTGTGTCGATTCTTCACCGATCGGAATTGATCTGAAAATTTTTCATCTCAGGAAAATATTTTTTTAATAATTTGGAAAACTGATGATAATCTCTTCGAGTATATTTTCTCGGAGAAAATTTTTTGTTTCTTTATTTTCTGAGAGCTGTGAAGATTTATCTTGAGACACCTGTTAATAAATTTAGGCAGCGAGTAACAAAAATGTTGAGAACTGTTTGAAAATGTAAACTTTTACAATTATTAATTAGTTTTTAGAGAAATTGATGGCATATATAAGTTTAATCCTATGGAAAGGGAGACAAGCTTAAGTTTATTGAAAAATTAATTGAAAATTTCAGATAGCTTTCAAATTTTAATTCTAGTTTTACATCAAAAATTGTCTCAAAATTTCGAATTTGATTTGTGACCTAATTTAAAATAAGTTTTTGAATCATTGATTTTTTTATCACATTTATTGTTTTATAAACTTTATGGTTTAGGTTTTCAAGTCAAGTTGCTATCTTGGCTTGAAAACCTAAACCATAAAGTTGCAAGTTAATTTTTGTTGCAAAATGCTCAATTTGCTTCTATTTTCTATCTCACGATCTTCTCTCTATCGTTTTAATGTTTTAAGTTCTCTCAACATTAGCAAAAGCAGCACTGACAACACAGAAAACAGTCAGTATAAAACAATCAACAGTTCTTATTGTTCAGCATAGCAATTTTTATTCAGTTTAGTTTACTCGTCAGTTACAGTCGCGAATATAAGTTGGATAAACATAAAAATTTGATATTAAAAAATGAATTCTTCAGTTGAACAGTTGAACAGTTGAACAGTTGTTACAGAAAAGTGAAACATATAGTTTAAGAGTTGAAAAGTAAAAAAGTTTTGTAATTAAATATATATTTTTCAAGTGATTAAAACACAATCTGGAGTAAAATTCTGGAATCAAAAAATTATTTTTTCTATAAGTTCTGTAAAATTTAAAATTTTGAATAATGTGCATAACTTTTAAAAACTATAATAGAATTCAGTTATAAGTTATGTCCCAATTCTTAGTACTCCCTAAAATCTGATTAATGTTTTCTGATCTCTCTCAATTTAAATTTATGAGCAAATTCTAAAAGGTCATGATTAAAAAATCTTTTTTGTGCAAAATAAAACCAGAAATTTGAATCTTTTGCGAATGTCACCTTCAAAACTGGCAATTTTTTAATTTTATTCAAAGCATCTTTTTGATTGTCAAGTCAGCTGACATACAAGTCTGCTGAATGTATATATTTCGAGTGATTCATTTACAGTTGCGAATGACATAGCATTAGAATTTGTTAATTAATAAGGATTTTGCAATATTGCTTAAAATGTTAACCATCTAAAACTATGAACCAAATATAAACATTTTTAGTTTTTAAGCAACTTAATTCTAAATTTTGTTTTTAAATCAATGTTTGCTGTACATCTTAAAAAAGGTATAAATTAAACAGCATTTGTTTAAAATATTATTGAATCGTGCTTAAAATTTAGCTTCAATTTAATTAAAATTTTTGATCATTTTTAGAATTATAGAAAAAAGTTAATTTTTGCAAATACAAATTTAAACAACAGCATAAATTTTGGGTTCACATAGCCCAAAAAAACTATTTTAAATCTCTCATCATTTTTTAAATCATTTTAATTAAAAATTCTTTTTGTTATTTTTTTTTATTGAACCGGAGATCACAAATACAATTATAAAGAAGCTATACGTGACGCAAATAATTATTCGATATTCATTGAAATCTCATTTATTTCCAGTCAATAAAATGAATATATTACTTTGTGGATTGTTAGAATATACTTATATTAACTCTGCTAATCGGCCAACTAAGTCGACTCAACTTGCACGATTTTGACGATGGATGCTAATAATTTAAATGAAATTTACAAGTTTGAGTTTCTGTGAGGACTTTTTGATTTTTGATCTTTTAAGAATAAGTTTTGGGAGGATTTATTAAAAATATAGTATTCTCAATTAATAAGTTTATAGTATCGGGTACAAGTGCACTAAAGTATGATACAAGTTTACTAAATATTTGTTTTCAACAGAACCTGCATAACGCATTTAAGCTGTTTAACGTATCTGATTAGTCTAATTAATTTTAGTAGAATAAGAATCAACTACAAATGGAATTATAAAAATAATTATAAATGCCACTAACTGAAGTTAGGAGAATTACATGCTACAAAACTTCATGTCATCTGTTGAATTATTTTACAAATTATTTGATTCAATTGAGATAAACATTTGATTGCTGGGAAATAATTATTAAACGTAAATAGGATTTAAGTATTTTTGAGAATTTTTTCTTTTATCCACACCGGTGTTATTTAGTTGGGGACAATAGGTTAAAAGCCTTACTGATATTGCCAAAACTTATAATCTTTTGCGTCACAACACAAATAATACAAATAAAAGTTAAAAGCAAATAAAAAATTTAAAAAAAATTAAATCCAGGAAAAATGTTCATCCGTATTTAATAATACTCGAAGATAAACATAGTAGCGTAACAAGGGGCGACCGGTGCATTGGCCATGGGCACTGGTTAATAATGTTATTTATGCATATTTTTGATTTGTCCCCGTGTAACAAAACCCCTTGTTACGACACTGGATAAACTCAGGTCAAGACGACAAAAAACAATTCTTCAGCATAAATTTATTTAAAAATCAGATTTTTGACCTGTGTAAAGATCAACATTTACATTTCTAATTATTTTTTTAAAGATTTTAATTCTTTGAAGATATTAAAAATACAATTTTTGTTCAAAAGTTTCTCTGTTACTAAATATATTTTAGAAACTTATTTGTGTCTGTCCATTTATACAGCAAAAAAATCAAATTTCTAAAAAATTATTTTCAGAAAGTTTAAGATTTTAGAAATTGAGGACAAGTGATGAATAGTGAATAAAATGTGTTGAAAAAATTTCAAAATTCCTAAAACAAGATCGTTGCCAAGATCAAAAATATCATAATCAGACAGTAGAGTGACAATCAAGTTCAACAACTTGTTAAACATCGTCATCGTCAGAATTATCAACATAAACGACATAAGAAACCGAATAAACATCAGCAGCGGCAACTGTACTTGATACTTAACTGTTGCCGACAATTTTTCAAGGATAATCACGTTGCAGCTTTTGTGTTCTTGAAAGTAAATAACCTGAAGAAATAAGAAGGAAAACAATCATAAATATGTGAGTATGGAGAGAATTTTGCTTCTACTGTTTAAATTCAATGCATGCCTTAAAGATCTGATAACCTTATTGCATTAAATCAACTGTTCAATTTAGATGTAAATAGAAGCATAAATGCTGATGCACTCAAGGTCATCAAGTGCCTTACTTGATTGAAATTTTTTCGTATAACTGAATAAAAACGTGGGGAGGGGTCAAAATGGGGTCTAAACCCTCGTTTAAGCTTAAAATTATGTTTCAAAAAAATTTTAATTTTTGGATGTGTAAGATTGTTGAGATAATAATGCTTAAATTATAAATCCTTTCACATTTTAAAAACAAAATAAGAACCCACGAAAATTAGCTGACCGTGAATTGAAACTCGCAAATAAGCAACAATCCCAATTCGCATATTTTTAATAATTTTTTTTATCTGTTTATGATCTCACTTAGAGCTTTTACGATGTACAATCGTGAATTTGGCAGTTTTTCTTAATTCTCCACAGAAGGTCAAACAAGAGATTTTTTATATTCGCCATAAATAACTAAACTAAAAGCAAAAGAACAAGTTTTAGTTGTTTTTTGGCAACTATTGCGATTTGGTGGATGCATAACAATTTTAATTGCATTTTTAGTGAATCTTATGTATTCTTTGTGAACTAAATTTTTTTTATATTCTGTTACATAAATTTGGAAAAAAATGTTATCACGCCAATAATCAAGGACAATTCCATAAGACTCTACTTAAAACAATTGCAGATTATTTTACATAATTTGTCTGATTCAATTAAATTTTTATCCACTATTAAAACCAAAAATTGTTTTTGAGCGAAAGGTATGTCCTGCAGATAATGTTATCTGAATGTAAATATGAAAATTGAACTTGTACTTATACGGTGCTGAATAAAATAAAAACTAGGTTATAAGATGAAGATGTCTAATTCGGGTTTGAAGATTAATAGAACAAATAAAACTTTCAATAATTTGAAATTTAAAACAAAAAAATAAATAAATTTGAATTTTTTTATTGATTAACAACATTTCTAAAACACGAATCAATTTAGTTACAAGTTAAAAATCGTATTTTTTTATTCACAATAATTTTTATATTCAAATTAATTAAATTTAAAAAAAAATAATTTGATTTATATTTTTGTTATGATATTCTTTATTTGATCACAAATGATTTGCGAAAGTGTAAATTTTGTTAAAAGGTGTGTGTATTCATATCTTTAAAGATGTGTATCTCACACATCTGTTTAACTGTTTTTAGTTTGACCCATTTTTATGAGAATTCAGTAAACTTATAAAAACAGCAAGCAATTGTTTTTTCTACTTTCAGTTCATCGACTCAGTTTAACATTTGTTTTAAATTTTATAAGTAAACAGTGTGAAGATTTTGAATTATTCAAAATCTTGCACAGAAATTTTTTTAAAAATTTCAAATCAAAAATGACGGTTAAATTTAAAAACTTACAAATTCAAAAAGTTTCTTTAAGGTATTCATTACATTGAAACTTTTTATTCCTACAATTGTTAAATAATGATTTATGTATGTCGTTAAACCAAGATACAAGCTGGAAATAAATAATAATAATAATATTGATTTTCATCATATTTTTAAACCAATTTCCTATTTTTATTAACTAAAAAAATTAAATACAACTAAAAATACAAAATTTGTCATCACAAGACCAATTACGAACCAATTATACCCACAGTAAAGCCAGCGAAAATAATTCAATTATCTTCAATGTCAATGACAAACTTCAATGAACTTCCTCTTGTGTCGAAAATAAAGCTGACTTATTTGTGTACTTTAAATCGTCAATTATTTAACATGCTTTCGTGTTTTTTAACGGAAAAAATAGTAAATAACTCTTTCAAGGTTGAAGAACTGCACGAACAATAAGCGGTGTTCGATGATTTTCTTGAAATTTTATGAAGATTCTTTTTTCTAAAAAATTAGAATCTAGTCTAAAAAATATGGTCCAAATAATTTCAAAATTAAAAAATTGAATCTCAAATTTAAAATATAATTTAACAAACTAATTTGAAGTTTAAGCTTTAAAGATCTAAATTTTAATTCAAATACCAACTTCGTTTTTAAAATGTTTTTAAATTAAAATTTTTTTTATTTGAAAAAATAAAATAAATTAATTAAAATTTTAGCAGATTAAAAATGATTGTCTTAATAAATTTGAAAAAAAAAACAGATTTGACCTTTTTACAGATATAAATCGAAATTTTAATCGTTTTAATTTTAAAAATTTAGACATTTACTCAAACTTGTCTCAAACATTAGTCTCACACTAATTAAATTTAAAATGATATCTAAATCACGTTTTTGCAGACATAAAATTCGTACTTTTTACAATTTATATACAGTTTTGAATGTTGTTAGCCAAGATACGCTAAAAAGGCTAAATGTTTGCATTAAAATGAGTTGTCAAATATGAAGAAAAAAAATCACTGGCATTTTGGCTGTTTCATTTTTTTGTTAATCTAGACGTTAATTTAGACGGTTCTGTTCACGAGTGTTCAAAATAGTTTGTTGTTAAAGATAATTTTTATAGTTTTACAATTATTTCCACATTTTACATATTTTTAGACTTTCTGATTAGAATGTTTAAATTTGGTTTAATTTTTAATATCAGTTTATCAATTATTTATAATTAAAAGTTCAAACGATGTTGTTAGATAAAATTCAAGTTTCTTGAATGAGGAAAGCAAACTTTTTGTCGATTTATATTTTAAAGGTTAATTTTTGATAATCAAAAAATAGAAAAAAGAAACATTTTTGAAGCTACTATGCAGAATATTGACTTTTACTATGAGAACAATTAAATTTCAATTATAAATCCTTCAAAAATTATTTTTCTTAATTTTATTTTTGACTTAACTTTGGTTTCTTATTTCAGAATGAAGATTTGTCTAAAAATTGGGTCTGACTGTGATCATAATCCAGATGAAGTCATGGTTCCTTTTACAATGGTCTATTACCTCGCAGTGTCTTTTGTGGTAAGTTTCGAGGCTTAAATTAAAAAAAAAATGAAATAATTTTTGCAAATTTTGAATTTAAAGCTCAAATTTAAGTTTTAGAAATTTTTAACATAACATTTGTAATTCAATTTTTGCTTTAAATTAGTTTTATTTGTTAAATTGAAAAATGTTTTTTTTTATAATTTTAATTACAATTTTATTCATCATTCGAAAATTAATTTAAAATCTTAAAAATCAAAGGTCAAAGTCGATAAAAAAACTACATTATTCTTATATCTTTTATATCCTAGATCCTTATCCAGCTGCTCGTAATCAAAAGACTATTTTATCGCCTCCCAAACAGCGTCAATGACCTCGTGATTCTTAAAGCCATCACATTTGCATCATTTCAAGTCATAATTTTCAACATTGTTGGCATAGGCGAGTCACACGATGACATGCACATAAACTTTCGAATTTTTATTCTCGCATTCCAACTGTTATCAATTGTGCTGCTCAGCATTTTGATGATTGTTGGATTTTGTGAGATTCAGAGAGTCAGGAAATACGATCAGATGTCTGTGACTGATGAGGATGAGATGGAGAGAGGAAGTGGAATAGATTTCTATTTTTTGAAAGTAAAATTTATATTTATTGCATTTGGAATGTTGTACAGTGCCATCCTTGTTGTGAGTAGAACTAAAATTGATTAAACTTCATGTGAAAATTACAAATCAATTATTAAAAAATTAAATTTTAGGTTGGAGTATCGTTAATTTTCAAACTAATGGAGATCTCAGAAACTACAGGAAATTCGTTAGTTTCTTTAACGCCATCTATAGATTTTGCTAGAAAATTAACACAAGAGGATATTGATATTAGTTTTTAAAAATATACTTTTAATAGTTTTAAATAATTTCGGGTTATGTTAAGTTTTTTTACTGAAAATTAGGATTTACTTTCTGGAAAAAAATAATTCTTTTCTTTTTTCTGTCAAGATTTTGGAATTGTTTTCTTCATTTGAAATTTTGGATGTAATAAACGTTTGCCCAATTTAGTTGGCTTCCTTGAATGTGATATTATCTGCATTAAACAAATTTTTTAAATGAAATACTTTTTTGCAAGCTATTCTGTATAATTGTAATTTTATTTTAGTTTTTAATAAATTTGTATCAATTCAAAAATATCATTTAAACTTAGTTTGACATTTATCTTCAGATATATATTTAGTTTTCAGATAATATCCAGAGACTCCGGTTCAATTGGATTCGCAGTGCCTTCAGTTAGATTCCCCGATTTGCTGACCCCTTTACATTATTAATATCCAGAGTATGAAAATTATAACGAGTGAATTAATAAAAAAGAAGAATATTCTTTCACATAATTATATGTATATCAACATCTACTGGTAACATGACATAGTCGCTTTAGAGCTTCTTTTTTGATTTTTCATATTTTTAGAAATTTTAAACAATTTCATAAACTACTTCTTTTTAGATGGTTGACAAACTGTAAGTTAAATATCGAATGTCACAGCTTATTACTTAAAATAAAAAATGACTTAGAATTAACTAAAATATAAAATTTTATCTATGATCTTATCTGATAACGCTATAGGAAGGAGTGCGGTCTAGGGTTTTGTGAGAGTTCAAACAAAATAAATTTTCTTTTATGGAAAATTTGTGACAAGGGTTGTCCTTTTGCGTGACGTAATTAACCAACAACCCATAAGTTTTTCAACAGCTTTCAAATTTTTTAATTATAGTTAAAAATACGAAAGTTTAAAATTTTTAATCCTAACTATTAAATTAGTAATAATATTTTAAAAAATAAAGCTTTTAAAAACCAAAATTATTATGAACCTGTAAATTCTCCTTCTAGTTGCTAGACATCGTTTAAACTTGTTATTTAAAAAAAAACTTAATATTAATAAGGATTAATAAGTTTTCAATGAAGTTTCCATTGATTTGTAAATTTTTACTAAGTTTTTTTAATACAAATTCTTAATTTACTCCATGTATCCATGTTTACATCAATGTATCATCAATTTGATTCCAGAAATCGACTGCGCTATGATCAATCGGATCGTCAAACTTGATGGAAATTTTGTCTCCAAAATCGACGTAATTGCATCGAAGCTGCTTTGATCCTTGATAAACTTCATCATTCTTAATGCATCGATAAAGTGACTTATTGTTAATTTTTTGTGGTTTTCTAAATAAGTGATTTAAAATCATTGAATTCTTGTTTAACACTTAAATTTAGAAAAGTCTAAACTCACCCAAAAGTAGCAAAATCTGTAAAGAATTTGACAAACTTTTTTCGGAACTCAGCCTCGCTTGATGAAACTTGAAAATCTTGATAGTGTTGAAAAATTGCTGGAGATTTGAGCAAATAAATCAGCTCATCGCAGTGAACAGGGTCTTCATATTTAAAAGTATAATCTCCCGTATAAATACCAGCGTACGTCAAGCTTCCTCTAAATGAAAATTTGTAAAGATATCCGAGACCTTTTTTATCATTTTCAGTCGTTTGTTGCAAAGTATTTGCCATCGGTGCTAAAAATGCTCTGTCCGTGTAAACTTGAACTAAACTCTTCATGTCCTCTTTAGTCAGTTTCATGCGTCCACCAAAATACCGATCTACAACCATTTCGAGTCGCTCAGTTGTAATTCTTTCGGATTTAGGATCGTTTATTTCCAGCAATTTCGGGAATAAATCCTCAAAGTTTTTGTTCAGCTCCTGAAGCAATGTTTCATTAGAAAAATATGCCAAAGCTCGAACCCCTCCATCGGCATTCATGTAGCCAGTAATAAATGGAATCCGATTGAAATTTCCATTTTTCCCAATTTTCACTGGATCTTCGCATAAAAATCCTTCAGCTATTCTACAATCTTCAACGACAGGTTTTGAGATAACAATTGGATCAATTGACCAAATTTTAAAAGCATCTGAAGCATCTAAAAGTTTTACAGCATCAACTTTCCTCAATTCATCACTCAATTCACTATTTGACATTTCTTGAGATCCCGTGATTCCAACAGCTTTTGCAAAACCTTTTGCTTGTTTTAATGGATCTTTAATAACATAAGCGTATGGCGCATTTCCATTTCCTGATAGAATAATTGCTTTATGAAATAGATTTTTACTCATATTACTCATCATGTGAAGATGTACACTTGAGGCACCCGCTGACTGTCCCATTAAGGAGATATTGTTTGGATCACCTGATCAAAATAAATATTTTAAATAAATTTAACTTTTCTACTAACAACTTACCTCCAAATTTTACAATGTTTTCCTTCACCCACTTCATTGCCAGTGCTTGATCTTTCAATCCAAAATTTCCACTCATATTATCATCTCCAGTTGACAAAAATCCTAATGGACCAAGTCGATAACTCATTGTCACAAAAATGACATCTTCTGATTCCATAAAGTAATCAGCTCCAGTGAATGATGGACCTGCAGATCCAGCAAAGAATGCTCCTGAAAAATCATATTCACATTTTAAAATTGGTTTTTATGCTGGATTTTGGACATTATAGATCAATATATCCAGTTGAAATAATCAATAGTTACCTCCATGAATATAAACAATCACAGGCAATGGTCGTTGACACTTTCTGATGCTCTGTTTGCACTAAAGAAAAAATGTTAAATATCAGTAAATAAAACTACTGTTAATATGTAAATGTTGGTTGCTTGTGGCTGCATATACTTGAGGCGAGATATTTTTTATTTATTACCATAGTTGTTTACTACAACTTGAGGAGAAGAAGACGATGTTTAGTGATTGTATTTGTGACAATTTTTATAAAGTTGAATTTCAATAATCATAACTTTAGAATTGTGACTTAAAACATTTAGAGTGAACATGTAATTTTTAAAATTTGAGTGACATGGCAATTGTCTATTCGTAAAGAAACGGCAAAGCGAGGCAAGCAACTCAATGAGCTTGCAGCATTAGCCAGCAGTTGCGTTAGATTTAAAAGTTTCGTAGACGCCGTACACTACACTGGATTAAAAGGACATCATTGATATCAAAGTTTAATATTTGAAAAAGTTTTGTTAGCGCGGAAAATTGTTGACGGTGCATTTAAATTAAGGTTTTTACAAATTTTGAGTCAGTTTTAACTATAATTAATTTATTTATATAATCAAATTGAGAAAACTTCAAGTGAAAACGGTCGAGTAAAGTCTATTAAGCTCGTAGTTTGTTAATTATAATCATATTTTGCTGAATCAAAAGTCAAGACACGGAAAAAAAAAATAATAATAATAATTAACTCAATTTGTGGATGCAAAACAAGGATTTGTGATCAATTCACGCTACTTAATTAATAAGCGATTAATTGCTCTTCAAGCTGAACAAACAATTTAATCATAAAACGGAAAAGTGGCTGAGAAAATCGAGAATTAATTTTAACAAAGGAAGTGGAAACAAGAAAAGAAGAACATCTCTCTTTGTCACGCATTTCATGGTGAAATTTGTCAGTTGTGGTGAAATTAAAATTAGAGACAAAATTCAAAATCAAATTTAACGGACTCTACGACAATCACTGGGAATCCACAATATTGACTGGAATAAGCAGATAGACTCCCACTAGGCACTT
Organism: Chironomus tentans; assembly: GCA_963573255.1. Lineage (NCBI taxonomy): Eukaryota > Metazoa > Arthropoda > Insecta > Diptera > Chironomidae > Chironomus > Chironomus tentans. Next base: position 21,478,972 of record OY754305.1, on the reverse strand, counting down.
AAAAAGGCTGTTAGTTGATTTTGATCGCTAACAGTCCTGTGTGTGACACGGTTAGTACCGCGAAAAAAGCTGAGGAAGTTATTAGTTGCTGCCTTAATCGTTTTATCTTCTCGTTTCAGCTCAAGCAGGATAGTGGGAGTCTAATAAACGCCATCAACCACTTTGACCACCCGGAACGAAGAATTTACAAAAAAAGATGAGTGTTAAAAGAACGCCACCGATAAATCAAATGGTACTGGATCAAAAAGATGACGCCCAAGATGAAACACCAAAGTCTTCCTTTAATAGAAAAAATCTGAAAAGAACAAGAGAAAATGTTGAAACATCTACTGACGATTTATATAATTTAATTGTTAACATGGGCACTAAACTATCGAATGAAATCAAAACGGAATGTACGACAATGAAAAAAGAATTAACGGAAAAGCTTGACGAAAAATTCAACATGCTGAATAATAACATAGAAGAAATTAATATTAAAGTCAGCAAACTAGAAGAGTCAGTGGAGAGACATGATAAGAAACTGGATCAGCAAGGCAAAATTGTCAATCGACTTCTACAAGAAAAACTGAGAAATAATATGGAGATAAGTGGAGCGAATATACCAGCATTTAAAGAAAAAAGCAAAACTAAGGAAGAAGCAATTAAAATAATCGGAAAGTTTGGCATCAGTGTGGAAAGTAATGACATCAAATCAGTTTATGTGAAAAGCATCATGACTAAAGAATCACAGAAAAATCTAATAATGACAGTTGAATTCAAGGAATTTGAAACAAAGTTAAGAGTCATGAAGGAAAAAAGGAAGTCAGGCATAAAAAACGGAATGTATTTTGATGACTCACTAACACCAACAAATCGATTCCTGATTGGAAAGGCTAAAAAAATAGCCAAGGAGAAAAATTTTATGTTATTTATGAGCAACAATAGAATCAACGTCAAAAAGGCTGATAAAATGATTAAATGGATTGAGGACGAATCTGACCTGTTAGAAATTGAAAAATGGTTACCGAATGAAAGGAAGCAAAGAGAAGATAGAAATCAGCAATCAAGCAGTCATTCACTAATTACTCAATCTAGAACTCAAGCCTAGCAATTAAAAACAACCCAGCAAAAAGTGTCAACAAAGGGAATAGAGAATGAGAAACTAGAATGTACTAATAAATCTGAGAATCTTTACTTTGAGTCGTTTTCTTCATTCAATGGCAGTAATATCGAATGCAATAATTTAACAATTCTTCAGCTGAACACGAGAGGAATTAATAATGAAAAAAAATACGATAGAATAAAAATTCAACTGTCGAATCTAAAATTCCAATGTGACATAATTGTGCTTGGTGAAACGAAACTAAAGCCTAAATTTCCTTCAAATATTTATCATTTAAATGGCTATGAAAAATATAGTTGCTGCAGAGAGGCGAAAAATAGTGGAGGAGGTCTATTAGTTTTTGTAAAAAAAGGAATCTTTGTCAAAACATTTTCTAAATCGTCAACAAGCTTTGAGAAAATCAAACTAATTATGTATGTGAATGGTACTGACTATAAACTGCTATGCTATTACCGAAATCCGATACAACAATCTATTGACCCATTTATGAAGGATGTAGAATCAGAGCTTAATGAAAATTTAAGAACAATCATCGTTGGAGACGTGAATTTGGATGCAAATGCTGATAATAAGGAATCAAGAGAATATGTTACGCTTTTAAAAAGCTACGATTTCGAAATAACAAATAGCATCAGAACAAGAAATGAGAGTGATAGAATAATTGATCACTTAACTATAAATTTCAAGCACAAATCAAATGTAAAGAATGTTACAATCCACAACAGAATTAGTGACCATAATGCTGTCCTAACGGAACTTTCAAATATCAAGAACACGAAAACAATACAAATTATTGAGAAGGAACAGACGAACTGGATAAAATTTAAAGAAAACTTTGAGACGCTAAGTTTCAACTCAAATATTATCACCATGACTGATCCAAATGAGATTGCAGAGGAGCTGACTAGAATCACAAATGAAGCAATCAAAACATCTACCAAAAAAATTCGCTTGAGATGTAACAAAGATGCAAGAATATGCAAATGGTATAATGCAAAGATTATGAAAGCCATCAAGCACAAGGATCATTTATCAAGAATGTGTCGACAAAAGCCTGGTAATGTTTCATATAAAGAGAAATTTAGACAAGCTTCATTTAACTTAAAGAAAATCATCAAGACGGAAAAAGCCAACTATATCGCGAGATCACTAGAAGGAAACGATCAGAAGAAAATATGGAGAAATCTGAATGACATACTGGGAAGGAATAAAGACAGGAATGACATCGTAGCAATTGAAAGTGAGAGAAATGAATTCATTTTTGATCCTAAACTTATGTCAGAGATGTTCAATAAGTATTTTATCGATTCAGTAAGAGAAATTAAAAGTAAAATAAGTGAGAAAGTATATCGTGCTGCCGAAAAATCTGAAGAGAAATCGATAAAATTAGAAGAAACATCAGAGTCAGAAGTTATAGAGATTATATCTTCGCTCACAAAAACTTCTCCAGGCATAGACGGAATTCGGTCTGAGCATGTAAAAGCAATCAAGAATGAATTAGCGAGCCTATTAGTTCACTTAATAAATAGAATAATAGAGACGGCTAAATATCCAGGCATATTTAAAATAGCAATAGTCACGCCTATCAACAAAACTGGTGATAAAACAAATGTAAAGGACTATAGGCCTGTCTCTATCTTAACTACATTCAACAAGATTATTGAGAAGATTCTACACAAAAGAATAGTGAACTTCACAGACGAATATCTAAAACGAATCTACAAATGGCAGTTTGGATATAGAAAAGGATCAAGTACAGAAACAGCAGCCATTGAAATGATCAGTGAAATTCAAAAAGAAATTGATAACAAATCAAAAGTGTCGTTAGTATTTATGGACTTGCAAAGAGCATTCGACATTGTGGATGTAAATCAATTGGTGCTTACCTTAAACAACTGCGGAATTAGAGGAAGCACACTGGAGTTATTTAAAAGTTATCTATCAAATAGGCGACAAGTGGTGAGAGTAAATGACGTGTTAAGCTCAGAAATCGTATTCACACATGGTGTCGTTCAAGGATCAGTTCTTGGAAGCTGGCTTTTTATCTTATTCTTCAACTCGATCTCAGAACTCTCGCTTCATGGTAAAATTTTTCTTTTTGCTGACGATTGTGTACTGATGAATGTCCATAAACTGAATGAGGATGTCGAGAGTAAAATCTGCAATGATATGAGAAAAATCATAAACTTTTTGAATGGAAAGAAATTAATATTGAATGAGAATAAAACAAGCTTCATGATTATTCATTCAGCAGCAACGAAAGTAGAAAGTACAAAGGAAATTAAAATCGAGAATGCAGAAGGAGATGATATAACTATTGACCGAACATATAAGATAGAGCGAGTAGAGAAAGCAAGATATTTGGGACTAATAATAGATGAATGTCTAAAATGGGAAGCGCAATTAAAGCATGTTGAAGTGAAATTATCGAATGCAGCTGGAATACTATGGAAACTTAGGCACACACTTCCGTGTGATATCAAAAAGAAAATTTACAAGTCGTTATTTGAGACGCATCTTAATTATATGATCCTAGTCTGGGGAAGTGCGAGTAATAACTTAATCATGCCACTTCAAGTATTACAAAATAGAGCATTGAGGAATGTCTACGATTTGGATAGATTGACGAATAGAGTGGAAATGTACACAAAACTAGTTCAAGGAAACTTACCTATTCGAGCTATATTCTTCACGGCAGCTGCTGGTTTTGTGTTTAAGACGAGAAAACAGCTAATTCTCACAAACATCCAGTTCGAAAGAGTGCGATCTAGAACAGGCAGGAACAAAGAATATTTAAAGCCATCAACATCAAGAACATCGTATGGATCAAAGAGAATTACTTCAATCGCTCCTAGAATCTTTAATGATCTTCCTGTAGAAATCCAGAACTGCAAGCATATTCATGAGTTCAAAAGAGCACTCAAACTTCACAGTCAGCAACGAAGCCTGATAGAAAGTTGCTTTAGTGGTGAATTCTTAGCCAAATATACATAGATGAAGCTGAAAAGAGAATGAGAAAGAAGAAAATATGCTCTTATGAGACATAATTGGCAAGTAACAAGGAAGTAATACTAATTATCTTATACTTATCTGATTGCAGAGTAAAAGATGAAACTTAGCAGCACGAGTTACACAGTATGGAATTGCAGAGCACATCACTTAATTAATTATTTTAGTTTCCTTCACTAGCGACACTTATTTATTTATTTTGATTTTTTAACGATTAATCTTGTAAACAAACCGAGATGACACAATTTTGCTTTCGGAGAGATAATTATTTTGGAGACTTATTGTTGTTTAAATTTAAATTTCAAAAAACCGTTTAAATGCAAATGTGATCTTCGTGAAGTTAATTTAACATAGAAGAGATTTCTTTAAGGTATTTATACATTGAAACTCTTCTAAGTAGTAGTATGATGTAAATGTTTTGAATATAAAGGTTTTTTATGCATTCTTAAGCAGTTTTAGTACTGATTAAGAAAGCTTTTTCCTTTGGAAAAGAGAAATTAATAAAACTAAATTAAATTAAAAAAAATTAAATTAAAAAAAAATATAAATGTTAAAAGTTTTTTTTTATTTTTAAACCAAATAATGTATTATGTTTAAAAATGTTAAAGGCTGTTAAAAATTTAATATAAAGGTCCTATTTTAAGAGTCTCAGTAATATCAGTTCCACTTTTGATTAAAAAAACAAGCTATCAATTGACTTTTGTCAGAAAAGCGATACATATCCTGATTTCAATCCCAGAAAAGAGGGACAGGCAAATTTTAGTACTGACCAAAACTGGTCATAAAGATTTTACAGAAGCGGGACACTTAAGTCCAAAGCGGTATGAGGGACATTTGACTAAAAAAAAATTTAGTAAATATCGAGCTAAAATAGTTTTTAGAATCAAGTCAAAACATTGATTACAAATTTAATATTGTATTTTCACATGATGAATCAATTCATCAAACCACTTAAACAAGTGCAAATTAAAAAAAGTCAATAAATAATAATAAGTTTCATAAAGCTATTTCCAGCATACTTAAATCCATGCGAATTGAGCTCAATGAGATGATAATGATGATACTGAATAAATAACTGCAGTTAAAAATCAATTAATTTACTGTGCTGATGTTTTTTTTTATTCCTGTGTGCTAACGATGCACACATGTTAACTTTACATGACAATTAATGCAAGGCACTAATGCTAAATATACAAAATAATGCACGCATGTGAGATATTAAAATATATTATTAAAAAAATAACGGCAATAATTCCGGTTTGGATTTTAAAATTAGTAAAATAATTAGTTGCTACTAACATGAAACTTTAAATCAGCTTTTTTAAGATTTATTTCAAAATTTCCACTAACAACATGAAAATAAGGTATTAATAATTTTGTGAGTAAGAGGAAATGGTAAAAAATTGAATACATTGTAATAAATATTAACTCCTACGTTTATAAGAAAAATGAAATTTCGATTTGAATTTTAAGTCCTACACATGAAAAACTTAAGAAAATAAATTCTACTTAAGATTTTTCTGGAAGATTTTCTATTCAAAAAAATATTTTTATTTAGATACATTTGAAGATTTTGTCAATTGAAAAAAAAATAAATAATTAAAAATTCAATGAACCCTTTAGAAATTTAAAACTCAAATTAGCTTTTTTTTAATTACTTTTAATTATTTAAAAAAAATCTAGTTATTTAAAAAAATCAGAACTTTTTTAAAAAATTAAAAAAAATTTTAACGATACAAATTTGATTAAATTTTTAAAACAAAAAAAAACACTGAATTGCTAAATCTAAAAATTGTTCAAAACATCTAACAGTTCTATATAACAAAAATAAAGTCTTAATAAAAAGAAAACAAACAACTAAAAGTCAATAGAACGAGCCTCCAAATGCTTACGTTTAAAAATTACGTCAATGAGAAATCAAAACAGAATTATTTATATTTGACTAGCCGTTTAATGCTTTAGTTAGAATTTTTTGTTGTTTTTAAATACTTGATGTAATATAAGCCAATTAATAAATTCCACACGTGTTAATTGTAAGCTCATGTCCAATCAGGAATTCTCAAATCAAAAGTGTGCAATTTAACGGATTTTAAAAGATTTTATCGAACTGATTAATAATCAAATTATTCAATATAATTAAACTGGTTTGAGAATTGAAATTTTTAATGGAACGTTTAGAATTTACTAAAATATCAAAAAAAGTTTACATGCCAAATTTAATAAATTTTTTTAAAAAAAACTGTTTTAAAAACATTAACATCTCTTTAATTATAACTTTAGGTTTTTTAATATAAATTTTTTTAAAAAAAAATATTTTTTAATATCAAAATAAAGTTAATAATAAACTTCATAATTTTGAAATGAAATTTAATATTTTAGTCATCTTAATATGCAAGAGCATATTCAGGGAGGGGTTTTGGGATTTTTCTAATTTGCTAGGGTTTTTTTAAGAACAAAAACCCAGCCTAAATTTTCCCCTCCTTCGAATAATTTCAGGATACGCCCCTGTTAATATACTTAATGCTTATTATCATTATGTAACAAATGTTTTCGAGAATTTTAGTTTTAAGTCCACAAATATTTTACAACCACTTGAAGCTTTTCAAAATTAATCATTCAAGAAATATGTTTTAAACAATTAATGACGTAATTTACGGTTTTAACTTGAAGAAGCTCAATAGCCATTTATACATTTCAACTTGATTAAATAAGAATTCGCAGATTTACCTTAGGTCGGTAAACGTAGAGATAGAGGCAGTCTTCGACACCCACAACTGCTGGATTTGGCATCAAGTAATTCTTTTGCATGCACAATGCTTTTTCTTCTGTTGCAAAATAAGGGTTGTTCACAGTGAATTTGTCAGTAAATGGTTCGGGGTCCTGGAATTAAAATTAATGAAAATTTAAAAAAAATCGAAACATTTAAATTTAATTTTTTCTAAATTTTAAAAATTTTTAAATTAAAAATTTAAATTTTAAAAAAATAAATAAAGTTTTGAAAAAATTAATAAAACTTTTTTATAAAAATTATTTAGTTAAAAGGTTAAATTTTTATTTTTAAAATTTTTAAGCCAGCTATTCTGCCCAGGGCAATTTTGAAGTAGTTCAGGACATTTTTAAAGATAAGAAATAAATATATTAATTATATAAATAGATTAAATAATAGTTTGTAGTTCTTTTAAAGCACTGCTTTAATGTTTCAAAAAGTTAATGTTTTATAAATTGCTTTATTTTTTAAAAAATTATTTAAGTTTATCCAAATTGCAAAAAAACAGGACTGTCCGTTGAAAAATCAAGTAAATGGTCACCCTAGTTATACTTAATATTTAAAAATAGTCTAGTGAGTGTGAACAAACTTTTATTTTTAATATTTACAACTCATTATTGATCTACAACTTGAGATGTTCAAACAATCCACAGTTATTAAGAGTGACTTGATGAATGGAAATTTACCAGACGGAAGCAACAAAGAAACGGAGATAATGCCAGCTGTTGTCAATGCGTAAAGGTGTATCACATATTTTATCAGCCACTGGCATTGTTAGTAGTTTTTTTGTTAAAACTGCATAATTTTTATGTCACCGGCAAAAAATGAGTATATTTTATTAATTATCTATTGAGTAAAACTTGAAATGCTAGTTTTTTAATATACTAGTCTGACTTTTTGTTGCTAACTCTTTTTTGATAAGGTTAATGAATTGGAAATTTTTGAGAAGATTGTAAAACTTTTGAGTAAACTGTTTATATTTGACTTTGATTTTTTTTAACTTTTTTGAAAATATTATCCATTTTTGGAAGAATTTACATATATTTATATTATAGAAATCTATATTTAACTGCATTTTATCCAATTTAAAAATTTTCTACATTTTATTTCTAAAATTGTCGCAAAATAATCACTTTAATTTAACTCACCCTCAATCTTAAATTCCCAACAGGAGGCTTAGCAAATGGAATTCCTAAAAATCCATCAAACTCCTTTAAATTTGATGTCTTGAATGTTTTTCCAACAATCCAGCCATTGCTAGCTTCCACCATCGGTGCTTTACCATCCACAATTTCACCATTTATTCCACAAAAGCTGACAAATGTCAATAAAAGTATTTGCTTATTAATCATTATTAAAAATTGACAATTTTTATTCTCCCCAACGTTCTTATTACACTAAACGCGAAATTATGAATGAGAATTCTCACAACAATACAATGTGTTTTATACTCGATCGAAGAAAATGAGCATTCAGTTATTGAATTATCGTGTAGGTATTAATGCGTATGTGGCGTGTGGATGATTTTACTTTTCAATTTCCTTTTAACAATTGGCGCGGTGGAATTATTCAATGAGAAATTATGCAAAATTTTATGAATCAAGGACAATATTGGAATTTTAAAAAAAAAAAAATACTGATAGTGACTGGTGTGAGGGATGATAATAATGAAAATAAATTAATATTGTGATTTTGAAAGCAATGAACGAAATTGGGTGTTATAATATGTAATTGAGATTAATTGAAACGTCAAAAGAAATTAGTATCTAAAATTATCTGAAAGATTGTTCAATAAATTGAATATTAAGCGAGCAAAACTAAAAATGTCAGAATTGAAAGAATAAAAATTATTTTTTCGATCCTCGTGATCAATTTTGGCACGTTTGTTATCCTACAAATCCACGGATGCATCCATATGTCATCAACTGATTCCTCTTCACCTCATATGTAGATCTGCATGCAATGAATATCATTACGCGTCAAAAATGCACAACAAATGATGATCCGTATGATAAAAAAATTAAATTATCACATTTTTCAGTCTTACTTTGAGCAACGTGATTTCTCTTTCAACTTCATCTGTCATTTTGAAAGTAAAATTTTTATTTTGTATATTATTGTAATTTTTTGATGATTTTATGGGTCAGACGGAGATTTTTTGAATGCATTAATTCTGATTTATTGAAAAAATGCTTTTTGTGCTGAAAATTTTTGTTTTGATGAGAGACATGAGACGAGACTGAAAGTTATTGATTGACTTTTGAATTGTTTTAAAATTTAATTTTTGAAATATTTGTTAAATATTGAAGAAAATTCATAGATCTATTTGATATCCTTCAGTATAATTTTTTTATGTTTCAATTCTGTTTTGTATGAGTAATTAAAGCCAAACATGAACATTCTTTAACTTACAGCTCGTTGAGCTTAATTTTAGACAATTTTAAATATTAGTCATTAAAAATTCCAGTTAATCAATACGAATGCAAAACTATCAATGATTAAAGATTTCAAAACACTTGCAAAATAAAATTGTTTACTTGTGAAATAAAAATGTCGTTCACATAATTCATTCAAATAATTTCAGTCTTCCCGAAAAGAAGTCAATTAGTAATTTCAAAAATTATAATACTAATTGTTACAAAAAATTGCACATTAATTTGCAATAATTTTCAATTTCATAATTTCAAAAAGAAAAAGTAAAGCATGTCTGCTTGGATTTGCAATTTTCATTCTTATTGACACAATTATTTTAGTATTTTAAATTTCCATGTTCTCATTTTCATTTAATTTTCTTGCTATTCGATCAAGTTTAATGAAATGTGAGAAACTCAATTCTTGGCTTGTGGACGATTTTGTGTAATTATTGCATTTTTGAAGCATGCAGAACATAAGTGTAAAATAATAATGAATTAGGTCGACGAACTTAAAGTTCTAGACAGAAAACGTGTGCTTTTTTGATGATATTTGATTTTGAGAAGCACTTGACATTTGCAACTTGAACTTGAATTTTTAATTTGATAATATTTGCAGTTTCATAAAAATAAATTAAATTTTTGTTCATTTTCAGGAAAACAAGTTATATTACAGTTTTGAAATTTATTTTGAAAATTTTAAAAATTTCTGTGATGTTAACACAAAAAAAAGGTAACAATTGACCACATTTCATGTGATAATAGTAAAAATTTTGAATTAAAATAATTAAACTTTTGCCTAATTACTTTTACAAGAAATCCCAAAAGCCTGCAAACTTAAGCAGAAATTGGACAAAAATTCTATGGAACATATGAGTCACAATTGAAAATAAATAAAATATCAATAAATAATTGTTTAATAATTTATATTAGATTTTTGTACAAAGTATATTTCTGACTTTTATTGAATTCTCCATCATTTACTAAAAAACATAGAAAATTATAAATTATTCACTAATAATGTTTAGATTTCATCTAAGTAGTTATTTTTTTTAATCAAGATTCAACATTTTAAATGATTCCTTCATTCATCATTGAACGTTAAACATTATTGAGAAATTCAACGTTGAATTATAAAAGAATGAATTTTTGGAATATTTTCCATTTTTTCTTAATTTTTATGGCAAACTGTGACAAAATTTTTACAAGAAATTCTAAAATTTCTTTACTTTCGGCAGCATTTAGTGAAGTGTTTAATGAATTTTACATAAAATTTAATATACAATTTGACATTGCAATAATCAACAGTCACTTAAATGACGAAAACACTTTGAATGAATTTTTGTCGCAACTGAAAGAACAAAATTCATATAAATTGAAATTTTGGGAACCAGATTCAAAGGTTGGCATACTAAGATCAACAGTATTCTCTGTGACGTCATGTGAGAATTATGCTTTAGTCCACCAAAATGTCAAATTGGGAAATAAATTCCCAAATGATTTAAAATTCTTTTTTTATGTCGAAAATTGTGGACTAAAAATTTTCCAAAATGATCTTAAATATCTCATCCGAAAAGTCAATTTTTTCTCAGGCCGGTTGGAAATCTTCGAGTTTCTACTCATCAATGATGGAAATTTGCTTCATCTTGCAACTATCGAATGGTTTACAACAACAGCATGCAATCAACCGCAGCTAAAAATTTTAAACTCGTTCAATAAAACCACACAAAAGTGGAACAAAAAGTTGGAAAATTATGAAAAATTTCAGAACTTTCACAGCTGCAAACTCAAAATTTGGATTATTAGTGATGAAAGTGGTGCTCTATGGAGTCGATTTGAACATGACAAAAATTCTCAAAAAATAATTGCATCAGGATTGATTCCAAATTTCTTTCAGTCGATATCGAACAATTTTAACTATCAGATCAGCTTTCAGGAAACAAAGGATGATGCTGATGTATGTCTTGAAATTTATAGATTTGAAACTTTTCTTGAACATGATCTTCACATGACTTCAACCTTCATGGAACTTCGTGATGTTATTCTAGCAACTCCTGGAGAGCTCTATAGTCCATATGAGAAGCTTTTACTTCCTTTTGATGACTTGACTTGGAAATTGCTACATTTTACCTTTCTAATTGCTTTTATAGTCATTTTTGTTATCAATCGACTACCAAAATTTATCCAAAATGGAGTTTATGGTGAAAATGTACAAAGTCCAACACTAAATGTAATCAGCACATTTTTTGGCATCGCACAAATTAAAATTCCCAACAAATTCTTTCCTCGGTTCCTGCTCATCTTGTTTATATTTTTTTGTCTTATTTTTCGAACTTGTTATCAAAGCAAATTGTTTGAATTTATGACAAGTGAGCCAAGACGTCTACCACCGAAGACTATTGAAGACATGAGGGAGAGAAACTATACACTGTATTTTTTAAACACAAAGGCAATTGATTATTTTCAAAAAAAGATTAACGATGAACTTTGGCGATGGTAAGTTTTTATATTTTTTCAATGTATCCTAAAAATAATATCCATATAAATTACAGGCCAAAGTTTAAGGATATATCCGAATCAGAATACACAAGTTACTTTGTAACTCAGTCACGAAATGGATCAGCAAAAATAGCATTACTAATTGAACAACAGATGATATCAAATTACGATTCGCGATTAAAAAAGCCAAAATTTTGGTATCAACTTAAAGACTTTTCGTTGGAAGTTTCTCAACTCGGTTTTGCATTTTTTCCAAACAACTTCTTTCTTAAAGTTGCTGAAAAAGCCGTTCAGCATCTAACATCTGCTGGAATAATGTTTTGGACAATTGAAAATGAAATTGGTTTCACATACAAATTTTTAACAAGAAAGGAACCAAAACGATTGACAGTGGAAAATTTAAATTTTGGTTTTGTGATTTGGCTTGGATTTTGTGGACTTTCGGTCATGACTTTTGTTGGTGAAGTTTTATATGCAGAGTTAAAGAAAATAATTACTCACATCGAAATAAGAACGCTTAAGCAATTAGAGTTAAAAGTTCGTCCAGTAAAAATCATCAAAAATGTAAAGAGGAAAAGAATGCGACTTAAAAACGTACAGCAGCTAAAAATCAGTAAACCACTAATGGTCAAAAAAATCATGGTTATAAGTGCTAAAGGGAAGAGCAGTGAAAATGCAGCAGTGGAGTAATGGTCAGCATGTTAGCCATCTTCAACATCAACGATACTAAGTTCGATCCAGGGATACATCAAATAGTTATCCTTTGTTACATTTTTTTCTTCGAAAATTAGAATTCAAAATATTTCTTTGAGTTAATCTTTTAAAAAAATTCTATCAAAAAACAAAGAAATTTTTTTTAATGTTAAAGAGTTCTCGAGAGGTGTCCTGATCCCACTGAACCCTTAGCTACACCAATAACTGACCATGGAATAAACAGATACCAATTGAACCTTAATTAACAACACTTGTTGTAAATTATTGAAGTATAGTATTAAAATCATTGGTTCTTAATTTACGATCCATGACACACAATTAGAGATAATCACATATATGTTAAGAAATTTTCCTAAATTTTCATTAAGTCTTCCTGCGTTTTACTGCTTAAAAATTTTTAGGCTCCAAAATATCATACACAGCATGGTTGATTTGTCAACTAAATTGAATTCAGACATAAATTTTTGAAACTCCTGAAAGATTTTGGTGTGCAGCCATCTTTAAAATGAAAATTTGAGAAGCACTGCTTTAAATATTTAAAAAGAAAGCCAGATTTTTATCTTTTACACGAAATCCAGATTCCTGTATTATTCATATAGATGATATTCGTCGACACCAACGTCCAAACAGTCGATTAATCAGGCTTAATTAAATATATTTTGTTTTCATGTAATTTTAATCGTAAACAAAAACTGAACTTATTCATTTAAAATTTTTGAACTGAACATTGTCAACACGATCATTTTCAAATTTCAAAAAACCGTTATATTTTGTATGTTATTTTTATGCATGTTTGAGATCTTAAATGCTCTGAATGAGCGCTGAATCTCACATAAATTCAATTCCAAGTATTAATTGTCCTATTATGTATACATATTTGATCAAACAATAAATAATAATAATAATAATAATAATAAATCTACTTATTTCTTAATTTCTCTTTTAAATAAATTATCAATCAGTTTATCAATATAAAATAGTAAATTAGAATAAAGTTTAGTCCGAAGTGTGAACATAACTTTAATAATAATTAAAGGATAATTTTTTACGTAAATTTAATTTTTGTTCTACTTTTTGAGATTATTTTGTCACTAAAATTTGAAAACTCTCAACTCCAAGTGCATTTCGTGAAGTTGTAAATGAAATTTATGTAAAAAACAAAATTAAGTTTAGTGTCATAATAATTAAGAATGAGTATAGAGAAAATGATGAGCTATATGATCAAATTTTGGCACAACTTTGGCAAGAGAGTTCATTTGCAATGATTTTATTTATAAACTCATGCGAGGTTTACAAAATGATTCACTTTAGAGGTCTTATTACCAACATGGTCCCAAAAACATATAAATTAACTTCCACGCAAAAGCGTGTAAGTTATTTAGTTTCACGAAAAACACATTTTTTTATTACGGTGTTAAGACTTCTTTTTTTAAGAAAAATCTAATGATGCCAAAAGTTTGCCCTCGCGAGACTGCATTTTTCTGTATATAAACTTTTTGCACTAAGCATCATCTTTAGTTCCAAAACCTTGAAAAACGTGTTTTTTTGGCGTCTTTTTTGTCCACAAATTTGGTAATCAGGGTCACAGCCGAGCCATGTGCATATGGAAATTTGGTTTTTTTGCCATTTGGTCACACATATCAAGCGACCAGGGGAATGGAAAGTCATTTTAAGAAATTTTGAAATCTTTAGTGACTGTGAGGCTGTCAAAGTTGACAAACCTAGAAAAAATGACACTTTTCTTCAAACGCCTGACGACCCAGGGTTTTTTTCAAACTGGATATATCTTTGCATCCAGTCTTATAGTACTCTTCATGACGTTTACAAAAATACCCCACATGACTATGTTTGGACTTAATCCTGAGATTCTACAGCACTTTGAAAATCGAAAAAATTGGATTTTTTTTTAAAAAAAATTGAATTATCATAAAGGCTCTAGATGATTACTGGATCTTATTTTTATGGACATAGAGGCTCTGGATGGTAACTGGATCTTATTTTTATGGACATAGAGGCTCTGGATGGTAACTGGATCTTATTTTTATTGGATATAGAGGCTCTGGGTGATAACTGGATCTTATTTTTATGGACATAGAGGCTCTGGATGGTAACTGGATCTTATTTTTATGGACATAGAGGCTCTGGATGGTAACTGGATCTTATTTTTATTGGACATAGAGGCTCTGGATGGTAACTGGATCTTATTATATTGGACATAGAGGCTCTGGATAATAACTGGATCTTATTTTTATGGACATAGAGGCTCTGGATGGTAACTGGATCTTATTTTTATGGACATAGAGGCTCTGGATGGTAACTGGATCTTATTATAATGGACATAGAGGCTCTGGATAATAACTGGATCTTGTTTTATTGGACATAGAGGCTCTGGATGGTAACTGGATCTTATTTTTATTGGATATAGAGGCTCTGGGTGATAACTGGATCTTATTTTTATGGACATAGAGGCTCTGGATGGTAACTGGATCTTATTTTTATGGACATAGAGGCTCTGGATGGTAACTGGATCTTATTTTTATTGGACATAGAGGCTCTGGATGGTAACTGGATCTTATTATATTGGACATAGAGGCTCTGGATAATAACTGGATCTTGTTTTATTGGATATAGATGCTCTGGATGATAACTGGATCTTATTATAATGGACATAGAGGCTCTGAGTGATAACTGGATCTTGTTTTATTGGACATAGAGGCTCTGGATGGTAACTGGATCTTATTTTTATGGACATAGGGGCATTGGATGGTAACTGGATCTTATTTTTATGGACATAGAGGCTCTGGATGGTAACTGGATCTTGTTTTTATTGGACATAGAGGCTCAGGGTGATAACTGGATCTTATTTTTATGGACATAGAGGCTCTGGATGATAACTGGATCTTATTATATTGGACATAGAGGCTCAGGATGGTAACTGGATCTTATTATATTGGAGATAGAGGCTCTGGATAATAACTGGATCTTGTTATATTGGATATAGATGCTCTGGATGATAACTGGATCTTATTATAATGGACATAGAGGCTCTGGATGGTAACTGGATCTTATTTTTATGGACATAGAGGCTCTGGATGGTAACTGGATCTTATTATATTGGACATAGAGGCTCATGGTGATAACTGGATCTTATTTTTATGGACAGAGAGGCTCTGGATGATAACTGGATCTTATTTTATTACCACGTTTTTTTTGTTACCACGTTTTTCTTAACTTGCTTTCTTGTCTGTCTTTCTTTCTGTCTGTCTTTCTGTCTGTCGAGGTCAAATTTTGCAATCGATTTTTCGACCACTTCCAATACTCCAATCGAGCTGAAATTTTTTATACAAGTGTATTCTCGATGACAATACATTCTTTTAGCATTTTGGAATCATAAAAATGCTTAATTATAGTATAATTTAATTTATTAATTTTTATATGAGAAAATAATCCAATATCAATGATGTCATTTTCTCATGGACATTCTTGAAGATAATTTGATTTTTCCGAAATGTCATGGGTTCAAATCTCACCAATGACAAAAAACTTTTTTGAACTTTTATGATTCTTTTTTACACTTTTTTGATGCTTTATGATGTTTCATGATTTATTTATGCATAATTATATTTTTCTAACTCATAAAGCAGCAAAAAAGTACAAAAAAGAGTGAATTTTGATTTCTTGTATGAAATGTCGATATACTTCACAAGAGCAAAAATCTTTCTTTATACGTATATTTTTGTCACTAAAATCTATAGTCGTACAACTTTTTGGCTCAAAATAGTGTGTAAATACATGCAACTCGTTTCAATAACAATTCTGACTAGATTGAGCGTAGCTCACAAAATTTTTACGACCTGAACGTAGCGTAGCGGAGTGAAGCCGTGAAAATTTTCCAAAGTCGTTAATAGACTGCGGATATGTGAGAAAGTGTTGGTGATTTGAATAATAATAATTCGAGCGTAGCTCGAATATAAAAGTTCGAACGTAGTACGAACTAAGTTGAGCGTAGCTCACAAATTTTTACGTCCTGAACGTAGCGTAGCGAGTGAAGGCGTGAAAATTTTCCAAAGTTGTTAAAAGACTGCGGATATGTAAGAAAAATTTGGGTTAATCCCTGTGATCTATGACAGTTGGACGAACGAAGCGTAGCGAAGTGGAGTCCGACACTATTGTGATCTATAAACAGTCGGACGAGCGGAGCGAGATCCGACAACCCCTGTGATCTATAAACAGTCGAACGAGCGTAGCGAGATTCGACAACCCCTGTGATCTTTAAACAGTCGAACGAGCGGAGCGAGTTTCGACAACCCCTGTGATCTATAAACAGTCGAACGAGTGGAGCGAGATTCGACAATCCCTGTGATCTATAAACAGTCGAACGAGCGGAGCGAGATTCGACAACCCCTGTGATCTATAAACAGTCGAACGAGTGGAGCGAGATTCGACAATCCCTGTGATCTATAAACAGTCGAACGAGCGGAGCGAGATTCGACAACCCCTGTGATCTATAAACAGTCGAACGAGCGGAGCGAGATTCGACAACCCCTGTGATCTATAAACAGTCGAACGAGCGTAGCGAGATTCGACAACCCCTGTGATCTATAAACAGTCGAACGAGCGGAGCGAGATTCGACAACCCCTGTGATCTATAAACAGTCGAACGAGCGGAGCGAGATTCAACAACCCCTGTGATCTATAAACAGTCGAACGAGCGGATCGAGATTCGACAACCCCTGTGATCTATAAACAGTCGAACGAGCGGATCGAGATTCGACAACCCCTGTGATCTATAAACAGTCGAACGAATTATAAAAATTCGAGCGGAGCTCGAATGTAATAGTTCGGACGAAGTCCGGACTTGGTTGAGCGCAGCTCACAAATTTTTGCGACCTGAACGAAGCGAAGCGAGTGAAGGCGTGAAAATTTTCCCAATCCGTTTGGAGACTACGAATATACAAGAAAATTTTAGATTATTCATCATAAACATATTAATTTGGTTCAGTGTCATCGGCGAGTGTAGCTCGCCTTTGGATCGGTGTCATCGGCGAGTGTAACTCGCCTTTGTATCGGTATCAACTGGCGAGCGTAGCTCGCCTTTAGATTGGTATCAACTGTCGAGCGTAGCTCGCCTTTGGATCAGTATCAACTGGCGACCATAGCTCGCCTTTGTTTCGGTATCAACCGGCGAGCGTAGCTCGCCTTTGGATGTCGGTGTGAATATGACCATTATAGCGTGATCGCTGTATTAATATTTAAAACTAAAATATCTATAAGGGTAAATCCACGAAAGATTTTTTGCAGTAGATTTACTTTTTCATAAAATTCTTCAAAACTATTTGATATTTGCATTCGTTTTGTTATTTGATGTATAAAATAAGTCAGCAGCTATCATTCTGTACTTAATTTAGTTAAAATGAAGCTTTAATTAAAGAATTATTGAAGTTTTAAAATATTTTAGGAATAATTTTCCAAAAACTGTGGTTTTTCAAATTTTTTTTTCTAACTAAATATAAATATCATATTTAATCTAAAACAAGACAGTGTGGATTGTAATATTTGTTTATACTCAAATCTAACATAAGAGAGCGTGGAAGTTTCTGGCGTGATCTGTACGTCGTGATTTTTCTGATTTTCGTCCAAAATTGTGAATTAGAATTTTTTCAAAACACTTTGGACACTTCTATATTCCTTCAAAAAGTTACTTATGATAAAGGTTCCATTGAAATGTTTGAGTGCATGTTTATCGATGACAGCAACTTCCTTTATCTGGCGACAATTGAATGGTTTACAGCAACAGCATGCAACCAACCGCAGCTGAAAATATTAAACTCGTTCAATAAAATCACACAAAAGTGGGAGAAAAAGTTGGAAAACTATGAAAAATTTCAGGATTTTCATGATTGTGAGCTAAAAGTTTGCATTCTAAGTTTAACATATTAGAGTCGAATAGTTTATGATGAACATATCAATAGACATGAAGCAAAAGGAATAATTCCAAATTTTTATCGGTCTATCTCCAAGTACTACAACTACAAAATATTATTCCAGGAGACCATGGAGGATGCAGATGTTTTTTTCTGAAATTATTAGATTAGAGTCATTTCATATGGATCCTCAATTGCATATGACCTCAACCTTCATGGAAATCCGTGACATAATTCTGATTTCACCCGGACAGCTCTACAGCGCTTATGAGAAACTTTTTCTGCCTTTTGATGAGATTACTTGGAAGCTGTTGATCTTAACTTTCTTGAAAACAAAACTTTCCACGGTTTATTCTCATTTTGTTCGTCTTTTTTTGCTTGATATTTCGAACTTGCTATCAAAGTAAATTATTTGACTTAATATCTAAAGAAACTCGTTTCCATAAATTGCATTTCATAACTATAGGCAGTTTAAACTTTAAACAGTGAGAGCTTGCCTTGCATCAGTATTTAAATCAAGACCTGGGACCTGTTGCTAGGTGTACACTAGAGTATACACTACCACTGGAATTTGGCTCAATTTCAAGAGCTATCCGGATCACACCACCTACCCTGCCCTTACCTTACCCTTCACCCAAGGTATCTTAGGGCAGGGTAGGTGGGGTTCCCTAAAGTTACCCTAGGGAAGCCACCCAATCTAGCCACAAAAGCCGCCCCCTGGAGATAGAAACAAAACAAACACATAAATTGTCTGCAATATCAAAACTTTTGACAAAATTAATTAAATATTTTATTTCATCTCTTAGGCCCAAAATAAAGGACACTTCCCCCGATGAATTTGCTTATTATTACATCACACAGGCACAAAATGGGTCAGCCAAAATTTCTCTGGGAATTTCACAAAACCAGGTTCTCAAAATGAATTTTTGGAACAATTACAATTTTGCACACTGGAATCAGCTCGAAAATTTTGCAATTCAAGTTTCAGAACTAAGATTAGCATTTTGCGCAAACACCTTTTTCTTTAGAATTGCTGAAAATGCTATACACTATGGGAAAAAATTGAAAAAAAGCGGACATTTACTTTGATTTTGGTAATGTTTCAAATATCCATTCAAAAGTAATTTTTTCTTGTAGAGGACATAAAAATAGACTTCTATGCCAATTTTCAGGTCATTTGGAGCTACTTCCGCCATTTTAGGGCTGTTTGAAGTTGAAAAGGGGTCAAAAATCCGATTTTTTCACACCATATTTAAACTGGGAATTCTCTACAATGCTTAAAGATATTGAAAAACGACAGTTCCTAATAGTGGTATAGAAGAGCTTTATTTTGACATACTACAAAGTTTATAGCTTTGTAGTTTTAGTGCCGGTATGGTAGGAAATGCCTGAAAATCATAAGAAAAATATCTTCAAACTAGCCGCAACTACTTTAAATGGCCGAGTTCCCTGGGTTTTTTTATACCATCGTGTAGCCCTTGACCTTTAGTTTTTAAAAATGTATAATTTTTAGACAAAACGGTACTGCCTGAGAAAGTTATGATGATATTAGTGAGTCGATCTATATTTTCCCAAAAACTAATTTTTCTGAGAAAAAAATAATAACTATGAAAATAAATATAGTTTTTGATGTTTTTAACTTCCACGCAAAAGCGTGTAAGTTATTTAGTTTCACGAAAAACACATTTTTTTATTACGGTGTTAAGACTTCTTTTTTTAAGAAAAATCTAATGATGCCAAAAGTTTGCCCTCGCGAGACTGCATTTTTCTGTATATAAACTTTTTGCACTAAGCATCATCTTTAGTTCCAAAACCTTGAAAAACGTGTTTTTTTGGCGTCTTTTTTGTCCACAAATTTGGTAATCAGGGTCACAGCCGAGCCATGTGCATATGGAAATTTGGTTTTTTTGCCATTTGGTCACACATATCAAGCGACCAGGGGAATGGAAAGTCATTTTAAGAAATTTTGAAATCTTTAGTGACTGTGAGGCTGTCAAAGTTGACAAACCTAGAAAAAATGACACTTTTCTTCAAACGCCTGACGACCCAGGGTTTTTTTCAAACTGGATATATCTTTGCATCCAGTCTTATAGTACTCTTCATGACGTTTACAAAAATACCCCACATGACTATGTTTGGACTTAATCCTGAGATTCTACAGCACTTTGAAAATCGAAAAAATTGGATTTTTTTTTAAAAAAAATTGAATTATCATAAAGGCTCTAGATGATTACTGGATCTTATTTTTATGGACATAGAGGCTCTGGATGGTAACTGGATCTTATTTTTATGGACATAGAGGCTCTGGATGGTAACTGGATCTTATTTTTATTGGATATAGAGGCTCTGGGTGATAACTGGATCTTATTTTTATGGACATAGAGGCTCTGGATGGTAACTGGATCTTATTTTTATGGACATAGAGGCTCTGGATGGTAACTGGATCTTATTTTTATTGGACATAGAGGCTCTGGATGGTAACTGGATCTTATTATATTGGACATAGAGGCTCTGGATAATAACTGGATCTTATTTTTATGGACATAGAGGCTCTGGATGGTAACTGGATCTTATTTTTATGGACATAGAGGCTCTGGATGGTAACTGGATCTTATTATAATGGACATAGAGGCTCTGGATAATAACTGGATCTTGTTTTATTGGACATAGAGGCTCTGGATGGTAACTGGATCTTATTTTTATTGGATATAGAGGCTCTGGGTGATAACTGGATCTTATTTTTATGGACATAGAGGCTCTGGATGGTAACTGGATCTTATTTTTATGGACATAGAGGCTCTGGATGGTAACTGGATCTTATTTTTATTGGACATAGAGGCTCTGGATGGTAACTGGATCTTATTATATTGGACATAGAGGCTCTGGATAATAACTGGATCTTGTTTTATTGGATATAGATGCTCTGGATGATAACTGGATCTTATTATAATGGACATAGAGGCTCTGAGTGATAACTGGATCTTGTTTTATTGGACATAGAGGCTCTGGATGGTAACTGGATCTTATTTTTATGGACATAGGGGCATTGGATGGTAACTGGATCTTATTTTTATGGACATAGAGGCTCTGGATGGTAACTGGATCTTGTTTTTATTGGACATAGAGGCTCAGGGTGATAACTGGATCTTATTTTTATGGACATAGAGGCTCTGGATGATAACTGGATCTTATTATATTGGACATAGAGGCTCAGGATGGTAACTGGATCTTATTATATTGGAGATAGAGGCTCTGGATAATAACTGGATCTTGTTATATTGGATATAGATGCTCTGGATGATAACTGGATCTTATTATAATGGACATAGAGGCTCTGGATGGTAACTGGATCTTATTTTTATGGACATAGAGGCTCTGGATGGTAACTGGATCTTATTATATTGGACATAGAGGCTCATGGTGATAACTGGATCTTATTTTTATGGACAGAGAGGCTCTGGATGATAACTGGATCTTATTTTATTACCACGTTTTTTTTGTTACCACGTTTTTCTTAACTTGCTTTCTTGTCTGTCTTTCTTTCTGTCTGTCTTTCTGTCTGTCGAGGTCAAATTTTGCAATCGATTTTTCGACCACTTCCAATACTCCAATCGAGCTGAAATTTTTTATACAAGTGTATTCTCGATGACAATACATTCTTTTAGCATTTTGGAATCATAAAAATGCTTAATTATAGTATAATTTAATTTATTAATTTTTATATGAGAAAATAATCCAATATCAATGATGTCATTTTCTCATGGACATTCTTGAAGATAATTTGATTTTTCCGAAATGTCATGGGTTCAAATCTCACCAATGACAAAAAACTTTTTTGAACTTTTATGATTCTTTTTTACACTTTTTTGATGCTTTATGATGTTTCATGATTTATTTATGCATAATTATATTTTTCTAACTCATAAAGCAGCAAAAAAGTACAAAAAAGAGTGAATTTTGATTTCTTGTATGAAATGTCGATATACTTCACAAGAGCAAAAATCTTTCTTTATACGTATATTTTTGTCACTAAAATCTATAGTCGTACAACTTTTTGGCTCAAAATAGTGTGTAAATACATGCAACTCGTTTCAATAACAATTCTGACTAGATTGAGCGTAGCTCACAAAATTTTTACGACCTGAACGTAGCGTAGCGGAGTGAAGCCGTGAAAATTTTCCAAAGTCGTTAATAGACTGCGGATATGTGAGAAAGTGTTGGTGATTTGAATAATAATAATTCGAGCGTAGCTCGAATATAAAAGTTCGAACGTAGTACGAACTAAGTTGAGCGTAGCTCACAAATTTTTACGTCCTGAACGTAGCGTAGCGAGTGAAGGCGTGAAAATTTTCCAAAGTTGTTAAAAGACTGCGGATATGTAAGAAAAATTTGGGTTAATCCCTGTGATCTATGACAGTTGGACGAACGAAGCGTAGCGAAGTGGAGTCCGACACTATTGTGATCTATAAACAGTCGGACGAGCGGAGCGAGATCCGACAACCCCTGTGATCTATAAACAGTCGAACGAGCGTAGCGAGATTCGACAACCCCTGTGATCTTTAAACAGTCGAACGAGCGGAGCGAGTTTCGACAACCCCTGTGATCTATAAACAGTCGAACGAGTGGAGCGAGATTCGACAATCCCTGTGATCTATAAACAGTCGAACGAGCGGAGCGAGATTCGACAACCCCTGTGATCTATAAACAGTCGAACGAGTGGAGCGAGATTCGACAATCCCTGTGATCTATAAACAGTCGAACGAGCGGAGCGAGATTCGACAACCCCTGTGATCTATAAACAGTCGAACGAGCGGAGCGAGATTCGACAACCCCTGTGATCTATAAACAGTCGAACGAGCGTAGCGAGATTCGACAACCCCTGTGATCTATAAACAGTCGAACGAGCGGAGCGAGATTCGACAACCCCTGTGATCTATAAACAGTCGAACGAGCGGAGCGAGATTCAACAACCCCTGTGATCTATAAACAGTCGAACGAGCGGATCGAGATTCGACAACCCCTGTGATCTATAAACAGTCGAACGAGCGGATCGAGATTCGACAACCCCTGTGATCTATAAACAGTCGAACGAATTATAAAAATTCGAGCGGAGCTCGAATGTAATAGTTCGGACGAAGTCCGGACTTGGTTGAGCGCAGCTCACAAATTTTTGCGACCTGAACGAAGCGAAGCGAGTGAAGGCGTGAAAATTTTCCCAATCCGTTTGGAGACTACGAATATACAAGAAAATTTTAGATTATTCATCATAAACATATTAATTTGGTTCAGTGTCATCGGCGAGTGTAGCTCGCCTTTGGATCGGTGTCATCGGCGAGTGTAACTCGCCTTTGTATCGGTATCAACTGGCGAGCGTAGCTCGCCTTTAGATTGGTATCAACTGTCGAGCGTAGCTCGCCTTTGGATCAGTATCAACTGGCGACCATAGCTCGCCTTTGTTTCGGTATCAACCGGCGAGCGTAGCTCGCCTTTGGATGTCGGTGTGAATATGACCATTATAGCGTGATCGCTGTATTAATATTTAAAACTAAAATATCTATAAGGGTAAATCCACGAAAGATTTTTTGCAGTAGATTTACTTTTTCATAAAATTCTTCAAAACTATTTGATATTTGCATTCGTTTTGTTATTTGATGTATAAAATAAGTCAGCAGCTATCATTCTGTACTTAATTTAGTTAAAATGAAGCTTTAATTAAAGAATTATTGAAGTTTTAAAATATTTTAGGAATAATTTTCCAAAAACTGTGGTTTTTCAAATTTTTTTTTCTAACTAAATATAAATATCATATTTAATCTAAAACAAGACAGTGTGGATTGTAATATTTGTTTATACTCAAATCTAACATAAGAGAGCGTGGAAGTTTCTGGCGTGATCTGTACGTCGTGATTTTTAATGACTTATGCTAATTTAAGACAAATAGTAAAGAAATTTTTTCAAAATGTTCCAAATATACCGAGATATGGGGTACATTTGCTCTCTGACGACTTGACCCTTTTTCACCATACTCAAACTGCTCTAACTCTTACAAGCTGTAATATTTTTTAATTCTGTTTTAAGTTTTTAATAACTTAGACTAGTAGCTTTCTAATGATGTATAATACTTGATGGTTAAGTTTGATCTTGGTCATGAATATGGCCCTTGTTTGTGACCGACCCCAAACTACCGAAAATCTCAAAAACGTCATTTCTTGATATAGCATTTGGGAACATAATTAAGCAATTTATTTAGGTTTTTTATATTCAATTATGATAACTTTGACTATTAAAACTCAAAATTCGTGTTTTGTATACTTATTGTTACCTGTGGACAGTCTCTTGGTACCCTCTTAAGGAGTACCCTAGTAGCCTCGATTTCGTCAACAAATCTTACAACTAAAATTATTTTACAGACTTTTATTGATTTATTTATAATATTTATACATATTTAAAACAAAATACATCTATTTTAGGTACTTTTCATAGAGAAAATAGCATTTTTGGGAATTTTGTTTGAGATTGGCTTGCGTCGGTCACATTCAATACACTACCATGGAGGCATGGACAACGATATTTCCAAGTATGATACACTTTTGGAAAGCTAATAACAAGAGCTATCAAATAACAAAAACAGGATTAAAAGTTATTGCTCCTATAAAAAGTTATAAGCTGTAAAGTAGTCTCAAAAAGCACCAAGTCGACAACCAGCATAGGAAAAAACATGATTTTGAAAATTTCATGCTTATTTTGATTTCTTAAACGTTCTTATATGACTTTTTATTAATTTTGGCTTCAAATGTTTCTGAAATATCATCAAAATTTCCAATATCGCATTTTTTCCTATGATGGTTGTCGACTAGGTGCTTTTTGAGACTACTTAATCGGCCCTAACTTTTTATTAGAGCAAAAATTATTATTTCTGTTTACTTTATTTGCAAACTGATTTTATTACCTTTTCAAAAATGTATCACACTTGGATATATCGTAGTCCTTGCTTCCATGGTAGTGCATTGAATGTGACCGACGCAAGCCAATCTCAAACAAAATTCCCAAAAATGCTATTTTCTCTATGAAAAGTACCTAAAATAGATGTATTTTGTTTTAAATATGTATAAATATTATAAATAAATCAATAAAAGTCTGTAAAATAATTTTAGTTGTAAGATTTGTTGACGAAATCGAGGCTACTAGGGTACTCCTTAAGAGGGTACCAAGAGACTGTCCACAGGTAACAATAAGTATACAAAACACGAATTTTGAGTTTTAATAGTCAAAGTTATCATAATTGAATATAAAAAACCTAAATAAATTGCTTAATTATGTTCCCAAATGCTATATCAAGAAATGACGTTTTTGAGATTTTCGGTAGTTTGGGGTCGGTCACAAACAAGGGCCATATTCATGACCAAGATCAAACTTAACCATCAAGTATTATACATCATTAGAAAGCTACTAGTCTAAGTTATTAAAAACTTAAAACAGAATTAAAAAATATTACAGCTTGTAAGAGTTAGAGCAGTTTGAGTATGGTGAAAAAGGGTCAAGTCGTCAGAGAGCAAATGTACCCCATATCTCGGTATATTTGGAACATTTTGAAAAAATTTCTTTACTATTTGTCTTAAATTAGCATAAGTCATTAAAAAACATCAAAAACTATATTTATTTTCATAGTTATTATTTTTTTCTCAGAAAAATTAGTTTTTGGGAAAATATAGATCGACTCACTAATATCATCATAACTTTCTCAGGCAGTACCGTTTTGTCTAAAAATTATACATTTTTAAAAACTAAAGGTCAAGGGCTACACGATGGTATAAAAAAACCCAGGGAACTCGGCCATTTAAAGTAGTTGCGGTATGTCCAAATGTATTTTTCCTATGATTTTAGTGCATTTCCTACCATACCGGCACTAAAACTACAAAGCTATAAACTTTGTAGTATGTCAAAATAAAGCTCTTCTATACCACTATTAGGAACTGAAACTCGTTTTTCAATATCTTTAAGCATTGTAGAGAATTCCCAGTTTAAATATGGTGTGAAAAAATCGGATTTTTGACCCCTTTTCAACTTCAAACAGCCCTAAAATGGCGGAAGTAGCTCCAAATGACCTGAAAATTGGCATAGAATTCTATTTTTATGTCCTCTACAAGAAAAAATTACTTTTGAATGGATATTTGAAACATTACCAAAATCAAAGTGAATGTCCGCTTTTTTTCAATTTTTTCCCATAGTGCACTGATACAGAAGTTAACATCTGCTGGGATAATGTACTGGTTGATTGATGATGAAATTAATGATTTAAGTAACCCGAACGGCACAAAACGGATAATCGAGAAGAATTCCGTCCCAGGGTTGGCGTGACTCTGGCATGGAGCTGGATTGAAATCAATCCAGCCGTATGCCAGAGTCACGCCAACCTTGGGACGGAATTATTCTCGAATATCCGTTTTGTGCCGTTCGGGTAAGTTTCAAGCTCAAAAGAACCCAAAAAAATTGACTGTAGAAAGTTTGAGCTTTGGTTTTGAGATTTGGTTTGGATTTTGTGGACTCTCTGTTGCAGCTTTTGTTGGTGAAATTTTCTTGGTAAAATTGAAGAAGCTTTTTCCAAAAGCTACGAAAATTTCAAAAGTTACAGACAGAACTGGCTGCTTAAAAAATGTTGAAGTCAAAAGAAAGAGAAAAAGAAGAAAACTATTCAAAAAGAATTATAGACTGAAGGTCTCAAAACCACTGATATCCAAAAGGATTAAAAAAATTAAAGGAGGCAGAAGAAATAATACCAAAAGAAATGCGAAATCAACTATGGAAAAAATATTAAAAATGAGGCAAGGTGTCAAAATTAGAGTTAAATCAAAATTGAACAAACATAATCAATTTACAAATGAGCTTTATGTTATTGATATTTAAAACAGCAGTTTTTAATTATATTTTTTGATATAATATTTGTATCTTTATATTTCAATTGTTTTAATCCTAATGTTGCTTATAGCTTTTATTTTTCAAAACTGTCCTGTATGAATTTGGAAATTTTATTTCAGTTTTTGTATTTTTTCAAAAATGTTTCCATTAAATCTCAAACTTTTACATTTTAAAAATATTTATTAATATTGATTCTAAACCACATTGAAAACGGGTTTTTTTAAGAAAAATTATAAAAATATTAAAGAAGTCGAGTAAAAAGAACATGAATGTATCATTTTGTATGGATCCGTTTGAGGTTAGAACTTTATCATAGTAGAAACTACAATCCACCAAACAGGTCTTAACACAAAACTATTTGTAAATTTTTATCTTTTCTTGTTAAACAAAATTTTCATTTTATTAATAATCAATAAAAATGTCAAAAAATGGATTAGTTTTAATTTGATCAAGTACTGTCATAGTTCCTAATTGTCACTTAATTATGAATATTAAGAAAATTTTGTATTTTTGTACAATTTTTGTGGTTTTTTGTGAGCCAAAATTAAAACCTTTTAAAATAAATTCAGAAATTTCTTCAATTTCGACAGCAATGTTAACTTCCACGCAAAAGCGTGTAAGTTATTTAGTTTCACGAAAAACACATTTTTTTATTACGGTGTTAAGACTTCTTTTTTTAAGAAAAATCTAATGATGCCAAAAGTTTGCCCTCGCGAGACTGCATTTTTCTGTATATAAACTTTTTGCACTAAGCATCATCTTTAGTTCCAAAACCTTGAAAAACGTGTTTTTTTGGCGTCTTTTTTGTCCACAAATTTGGTAATCAGGGTCACAGCCGAGCCATGTGCATATGGAAATTTGGTTTTTTTGCCATTTGGTCACACATATCAAGCGACCAGGGGAATGGAAAGTCATTTTAAGAAATTTTGAAATCTTTAGTGACTGTGAGGCTGTCAAAGTTGACAAACCTAGAAAAAATGACACTTTTCTTCAAACGCCTGACGACCCAGGGTTTTTTTCAAACTGGATATATCTTTGCATCCAGTCTTATAGTACTCTTCATGACGTTTACAAAAATACCCCACATGACTATGTTTGGACTTAATCCTGAGATTCTACAGCACTTTGAAAATCGGAAAAATTGAATTTTTTTTTAAAAAAAATTGAATTATCATAAAGGCTCTAGATGATTACTGGATCTTATTTTTATGGACATAGAGGCTCTGGATGGTAACTGGATCTTATTTTTATGGACATAGAGGCTCTGGATGGTAACTGGATCTTATTTTTATTGGATATAGAGGCTCTGGGTGATAACTGGATCTTATTTTTATGGACATAGAGGCTCTGGATGGTAACTGGATCTTATTTTTATGGACATAGAGGCTCTGGATGGTAACTGGATCTTATTTTTATTGGACATAGAGGCTCTGGATGGTAACTGGATCTTATTATATTGGACATAGAGGCTCTGGATAATAACTGGATCTTATTTTTATGGACATAGAGGCTCTGGATGGTAACTGGATCTTATTTTTATGGACATAGAGGCTCTGGATGGTAACTGGATCTTATTATAATGGACATAGAGGCTCTGGATAATAACTGGATCTTGTTTTATTGGACATAGAGGCTCTGGATGGTAACTGGATCTTATTTTTATTGGATATAGAGGCTCTGGGTGATAACTGGATCTTATTTTTATGGACATAGAGGCTCTGGATGGTAACTGGATCTTATTTTTATGGACATAGAGGCTCTGGATGGTAACTGGATCTTATTTTTATTGGACATAGAGGCTCTGGATGGTAACTGGATCTTATTATATTGGACATAGAGGCTCTGGATAATAACTGGATCTTGTTTTATTGGATATAGATGCTCTGGATGATAACTGGATCTTATTATAATGGACATAGAGGCTCTGAGTGATAACTGGATCTTGTTTTATTGGACATAGAGGCTCTGGATGGTAACTGGATCTTATTTTTATGGACATAGGGGCATTGGATGGTAACTGGATCTTATTTTTATGGACATAGAGGCTCTGGATGGTAACTGGATCTTGTTTTTATTGGACATAGAGGCTCAGGGTGATAACTGGATCTTATTTTTATGGACATAGAGGCTCTGGATGATAACTGGATCTTATTATATTGGACATAGAGGCTCAGGATGGTAACTGGATCTTATTATATTGGAGATAGAGGCTCTGGATAATAACTGGATCTTGTTATATTGGATATAGATGCTCTGGATGATAACTGGATCTTATTATAATGGACATAGAGGCTCTGGATGGTAACTGGATCTTATTTTTATGGACATAGAGGCTCTGGATGGTAACTGGATCTTATTATATTGGACATAGAGGCTCATGGTGATAACTGGATCTTATTTTTATGGACAGAGAGGCTCTGGATGATAACTGGATCTTATTTTATTACCACGTTTTTTTTGTTACCACGTTTTTCTTAACTTGCTTTCTTGTCTGTCTTTCTTTCTGTCTGTCTTTCTGTCTGTCGAGGTCAAATTTTGCAATCGATTTTTCGACCACTTCCAATACTCCAATCGAGCTGAAATTTTTTATACAAGTGTATTCTCGATGACAATACATTCTTTTAGCATTTTGGAATCATAAAAATGCTTAATTATAGTATAATTTAATTTATTAATTTTTATATGAGAAAATAATCCAATATCAATGATGTCATTTTCTCATGGACATTCTTGAAGATAATTTGATTTTTCCGAAATGTCATGGGTTCAAATCTCACCAATGACAAAAAACTTTTTTGAACTTTTATGATTCTTTTTTACACTTTTTTGATGCTTTATGATGTTTCATGATTTATTTATGCATAATTATATTTTTCTAACTCATAAAGCAGCAAAAAAGTACAAAAAAGAGTGAATTTTGATTTCTTGTATGAAATGTCGATATACTTCACAAGAGCAAAAATCTTTCTTTATACGTATATTTTTGTCACTAAAATCTATAGTCGTACAACTTTTTGGCTCAAAATAGTGTGTAAATACATGCAACTCGTTTCAATAACAATTCTGACTAGATTGAGCGTAGCTCACAAAATTTTTACGACCTGAACGTAGCGTAGCGGAGTGAAGCCGTGAAAATTTTCCAAAGTCGTTAATAGACTGCGGATATGTGAGAAAGTGTTGGTGATTTGAATAATAATAATTCGAGCGTAGCTCGAATATAAAAGTTCGAACGTAGTACGAACTAAGTTGAGCGTAGCTCACAAATTTTTACGTCCTGAACGTAGCGTAGCGAGTGAAGGCGTGAAAATTTTCCAAAGTTGTTAAAAGACTGCGGATATGTAAGAAAAATTTGGGTTAATCCCTGTGATCTATGACAGTTGGACGAACGAAGCGTAGCGAAGTGGAGTCCGACACTATTGTGATCTATAAACAGTCGGACGAGCGGAGCGAGATCCGACAACCCCTGTGATCTATAAACAGTCGAACGAGCGTAGCGAGATTCGACAACCCCTGTGATCTTTAAACAGTCGAACGAGCGGAGCGAGTTTCGACAACCCCTGTGATCTATAAACAGTCGAACGAGTGGAGCGAGATTCGACAATCCCTGTGATCTATAAACAGTCGAACGAGCGGAGCGAGATTCGACAACCCCTGTGATCTATAAACAGTCGAACGAGTGGAGCGAGATTCGACAATCCCTGTGATCTATAAACAGTCGAACGAGCGGAGCGAGATTCGACAACCCCTGTGATCTATAAACAGTCGAACGAGCGGAGCGAGATTCGACAACCCCTGTGATCTATAAACAGTCGAACGAGCGTAGCGAGATTCGACAACCCCTGTGATCTATAAACAGTCGAACGAGCGGAGCGAGATTCGACAACCCCTGTGATCTATAAACAGTCGAACGAGCGGAGCGAGATTCAACAACCCCTGTGATCTATAAACAGTCGAACGAGCGGATCGAGATTCGACAACCCCTGTGATCTATAAACAGTCGAACGAGCGGATCGAGATTCGACAACCCCTGTGATCTATAAACAGTCGAACGAATTATAAAAATTCGAGCGGAGCTCGAATGTAATAGTTCGGACGAAGTCCGGACTTGGTTGAGCGCAGCTCACAAATTTTTGCGACCTGAACGAAGCGAAGCGAGTGAAGGCGTGAAAATTTTCCCAATCCGTTTGGAGACTACGAATATACAAGAAAATTTTAGATTATTCATCATAAACATATTAATTTGGTTCAGTGTCATCGGCGAGTGTAGCTCGCCTTTGGATCGGTGTCATCGGCGAGTGTAACTCGCCTTTGTATCGGTATCAACTGGCGAGCGTAGCTCGCCTTTAGATTGGTATCAACTGTCGAGCGTAGCTCGCCTTTGGATCAGTATCAACTGGCGACCATAGCTCGCCTTTGTTTCGGTATCAACCGGCGAGCGTAGCTCGCCTTTGGATGTCGGTGTGAATATGACCATTATAGCGTGATCGCTGTATTAATATTTAAAACTAAAATATCTATAAGGGTAAATCCACGAAAGATTTTTTGCAGTAGATTTACTTTTTCATAAAATTCTTCAAAACTATTTGATATTTGCATTCGTTTTGTTATTTGATGTATAAAATAAGTCAGCAGCTATCATTCTGTACTTAATTTAGTTAAAATGAAGCTTTAATTAAAGAATTATTGAAGTTTTAAAATATTTTAGGAATAATTTTCCAAAAACTGTGGTTTTTCAAATTTTTTTTTCTAACTAAATATAAATATCATATTTAATCTAAAACAAGACAGTGTGGATTGTAATATTTGTTTATACTCAAATCTAACATAAGAGAGCGTGGAAGTTTCTGGCGTGATCTGTACGTCGTGATTTTTGAATTTGTTAGCAAATCTTTCATCGATAATCAAATTCGATTTGATGTAGCAATCATTGGCAATGCTTCAAGTGACTGGAGTAAAATCGTGAGCCATTTAAAGGACCAAAGTTCATATATACTTTTTGAATGGCATCTGCAAGAAAATTATATCTTAATTGAATCGATTATATTCTTTGTATCATTGTGCGATGATTACGTTCTACTTCATTCACATATACAACTATTAACTCACTTCCCAAAAGTTCTAAAAATATTGTTTTACATTGAAAACTGTTCGCTTAATTTCATCCAAAATAATCTCGAAATGATTATTCCTACAAGAAGTTTGACACCAGCTCCTAGTCTGCTAGAAGTTTATGAGTTTCATTTCATCAATGATGGAAATTTCCTTTATCTCACAACAATCGAATGGTTCACAGAAACCGCAACTAAAAGTTTTAAATTATTTTAATAAAGTCACACAAAAGTGGAACAAAAAGTTGAAAAGTTATGAAAAATTTCAGGACTTTCATGGCTGTGAGCTGAAATTGTGGATCATTAATGACATTAGTGGTGCATATTGGAGTAGAAGTGTCTTTGACAGTAAAAATAATGAATATAGAGTATCAGGATTAATTCCGGATTTTTTTTTGGACAATATCAGAAAATTTTAACTATAAACCTAAATTCCAAGATGATCCAAATACGGCTGAAGTTTGTTTTGAAATTTACAGGATCGAAAATTTTGGAGACTCACTTCTTCACATGACATCGACTTTTGTGGAAATTCAAGACCTGATTTTAGCCACTCCAGGAGAACTTTATAGTCCATATGAAAAGCTATGGTTGCCTTTCGATGACACAACATGGATGTTGTTACTTGTAACATTTTTGATTGCTTTTGTTGCCATTTTTATTATCAATCGATTCCCAAGGCACATTCGTATACTAATTTATGGTGAACATATTCAAACACCAGCATTGAATGTTGTCAGCACATTTTTTGGAATTTCACAGCTCAAAGTTCCTGTCAAAATATTTTCACGATTCCTCCTTCTTCTTTTTGTCTTGTTTTGCCTGATTTTTCGGACTTGTTACCAAAGTGAGTTATTTGAGTTCATGACTAATGAACCAAGACGTCCAACTCCAAAAACGATTGAAGATTTGACAATGAGAAATTATACATTGTACTTGTCGGAGAATTATAAGATTGATGTTCTTAAACGAGTAATTAAGGAGGAAGATTTAAGATGGTAAGCTTACTTAACCTCAGGAAAGGTCAATTTTTTTTAATAATTCCATATTTCAGGCCAGTACTTAAAAATATATCCTACGATGAATACACAAGGATTTTTGACACTCAATCCATGAATGCATCAGCAAAAATTTCCCTACTAATTCAGCATAATACCCTTATTGGATACAACTTTCACATGAAGACATCAAAAAATTGGCATCAAATTAAAGATTTTACAGTTCAAGTTTCTCAACTTGGATTTGCATTTTTTTCAAACAATTTCTTTTTCCAAATTGCAAATAAAGCTGTGCAACAATTGACTTCAGCTGGGATCATGCAATGGATGATTGATAAACAAGTTGGATTAAAATTGAAATTTGAAACACAAAAAGACCCAACAAAATTGACTGTTGAAAGTTTAAGTTTTTGCTTCGTGATTTGGCTTGGATGTTGTGGAATTTGTGTTGCAGCTTTTGTCTGTGAATTTTGTTTTTGTGTGAAGCTAAAGAGAAATTTTGAAAATCTCATTAAAATAATGAAAAATCGTCCAACAAGAAAAGTAAAATTAAGAAAGATGTATTATAAAAGGAACTACAAAACGAATGTATTCAAACCACAAAAAGTACAAAAAAATTGTTTTGTAAATCGCAACAGCAAAAGCTGTTTGTAGTCTAAAACATTAAGCTAAATCCAGTTAAAGGAATTGAAAAATATTAAACAAGTTATAATAGACCAAAATAAATTAAATTTATCATTTTCAGCCCTACAGGGAGAATAAAACTCACCGGACTGGATAAAAGTTTTGTCACTTGTAAGATTTTTTCGTGTGTTTGCCCAATTTGAACAAGTTTTTGTCTAACCTAATGAAATTAAATATTACTTAAGGGGTCGTTCGGATATTACGCAACTCTAAGAATGATAATTTTTGACCATTCCTCATCGTCGTAACAAAATCTGTGAAAAAATTGGAAAAACTTAATATGAATCGAAACAAAACTTTGACCAACTGCCTCCCTCCGTAAGCGTTACGTAATATATAGGCTGACCATCTGCTTGGTTTTTCAGAGGACTATCCTCTATTTTTTTCATTTTTCAAAAATAAAAAAGATTTGTTTTTCTATTTTTCTTGTCTGGTAACCCTTGTAATATCCGAATGACCTCTTAAAGTTGAAGTTAGATAGACAAATAATTATGTATATAAATAAATAACGACTCAAATAAAATAAAAACTGATCTCCTCCAAGAAAAGTGTATAAGCGTTGTCTACAATTTTTCATCATATCAAATATATAACTATGGGTAGGCTGGCCATTTGCTCGTTATTTTACGAAAATTTCCGTTAATTTTCAAATTTTCCTTTGTGTTCCGGATTTCCACCAAAAAGATCTGGCCACCCTAACTATAGGCAAGCGCATAGCGCATAGTCTAAGACGAGAAGATAATAAAGTTTCATGAGAAAGGTTAGCCATGCTTCCAAAGTTCGGACAACCGTACGTGAACGTCGAGCTGTGTGTTCATGCTGATTAGCGGATACAGCAGTCTAAGTGCGGTCTGAGCACTCACGTAGTCCACATGCTGCTTTAGGGTGACTCTCTTGTCGATCACCATTCCCAGATTAAATTAAAACCTAAAAATTCAATGCTGTCTATTCTCTTTAATTTTCGTTATCAATTAGTTGAACCTAATTCAGAAAATTGTTTTCTAAATTTATATAGATTCTAGTTAAAGTTTAATTTAAATTGTATTCTCAAGAGCTATAAAAAGGTTCAACAAGTAAAAATCGATATCAAGTGTCACCTTTACTGTCCTCTAAATGTACTTTAGGACATGTCATATGTTCAAAAAATATGCTGAATCATTACTGTATATGTTTTAAATTTAGAATAATTTTAATATTCTATACTTTTATTGTCTTATCACAATCATGTCATCATGACACGGGCATTTAATTGCTGTCTAAGAATATTCTATTATTATGCTGATATTGTTTTTCATTTGTTTGGAAAACTTAATGGAAAGTAGAAGCTAAAAGTTTTACATTTAATGAATTTAAAGAAATTTACCTATTTTTCGCTCATTCTTGTGGCATATTGTAAAGAAATTATGAAACCAGTCATAGAAAATGAGGCAAATTCAATAACATCAAAAGTTTTTCGAGAAGTGATTGAAATATTTTATGTAAAAAATCAAATTCAATTTGATGTCGTGCTGAGTCTTGAACTAAGAGCAAATTTTGACGATATTCTTTCAAAGATTTTGATACAAAATCGAGAAAAGTTTTCGTACAAGTTTAGAATTTTGATGAATAGTGAACTGCATTTAGATAAATCAGCAGTTTTTTTCGTAGAGTCAGTCATAGACTATTTTTTGTTGCACAACAGATACAATATTATCAACTTGCAACCAAAACCACTCAAATTTTTTGTCTATATCGAAAGTTGTAGTTTAAGATACTTTAGAGATAATCTTAATCATTATATTAATACTCAAAAATTAACATTCACTTCTGCACAACTTTCAATTTTCGAGTTCCTTCTCATCAATGATGGAAATTTCGTTTATCTGGCGACAATCGAATGGTTCACCGAAACTGCATGTAATCGACCGCAACTAATAGTTTTGAATTCATTCAACAAAGTCACACAAAAGTGGAACAAAACGTTAGAAAATTATGAAAAGTTTAATGATTATCATGACTGTAAACTATCAATGGGCTTGAAATATCCAGGAGGAATTTGTTGGGGGTCCTTTGTAAATTCATCAAAAACGGGAGGAAAAATGATTATTACTGGATTAAAACCAAATTTGTTCAGAGTCCTTTCAAGCAAACTTAATTTCAATCCTGTTATAAAACCCATGGGAATTGAAGGCGATTCGCCAGATATATATTTTGATGTAATTAGACTTTCGTCATTTCTCAATGGACTTCTTCATATGACTTCAAGTTTCTTGGAAGTTCAGGACATCATATTAATAACACCTGGAGACCTATATTCACCATATGAGAAACTATGGCTGCCTTTTGATGACACAACATGGACCTTTCTGCTGTTAACATTTCTGATAGCATATATAGCTATTTTTATCATTAATCGACTTCCAAAGTTTATTCAAGATCAAGTTTATGGTGAAAATATTCGAACACCAGCGCTTAATGTCATCAGCACATTTTTCGGCATTAATTTACCAAAATTACCAGTCAAGGACATGCCCCGATTCATCTTCATAAATTTTGCCTTTTTCTGTTTGATTTTTCAAACTTGCTATCAAAGTAAGCTGTTTGAGTTCATGACAACTGAGCCTAGGCGACAGTCCTTAAAGACAATTGAAGAATTAAAGAATGAGAATTACACAGTGTATCATACTTTACCTGCTCAATATGTAGAAGAGCTCATCTCAAGCGAGAAGAATAACTGGTGAGGCAATAGACTTTTTTGTTTGTTTTCAATTATTGATAAATAATTTATTTTATTTTTTGTAACAGGCCTAAAATCGAAGAGATTGATGAAAGAGATTTCATCACAATACTCTCAACACAATCACAAAATGCGTCTGCAAAACTTGCTCTAATCATTCAGTCCATGAGTCTTAAGATTTATGAAAGACTAACCCGACAAACGTTAAATTGGAATGAAATTCCAGACTACTCATTCCAAGTCAGTCAATCAGGATTTGCTTTTACGGCAAATAACTTTTTTTATGAAAATGTTGATAAAGCAACTCAGCAGCTCACATCAGCAGGGATCATGGACTATTTGATTGAAGACTGTATTCCATCGAATAAGAACATAATCATTGACGATCATTGGTCAGTTTTGACGGTGGAAAGTTTGAGCTTTGGATTTGTTATTTGGCTTGGATGCTGTGGCATTTGTGCCAGTGCTTTCGCTGGTGAACTTTTTTTCTGGAATTTAAGACAACAATTTGATAATTATAGAGCAAGATTTAAAATTAGAAAATTAAAGCAAGCAAAGGTTTATCCAATAGTATCCAAATGTCAAGTTGCTTTGAAAAATTATCCAAATGATAGAAATTTGTTTAAAAAGAAGGTTTGTGTTGTAGAAGATCTTGAAGATGTGTCAGAATTGACTGAAATTATTACCAATGCGGAAGTGTATCTCATTTAAAATTATGAATAATTAGTGAATATTAAGAAGCGTTGGTTGATGGGACCAGTCGCAAATTTGAAAAACTAAAGAAATTTAATATAAACTGCCCAATTTCCGACCAATTATCAAGCATGAAATTAAACGAAAATTTTAAATTTGAACTATTAAATACTCATGATGACAATATGCTGAGAATGTTTTTAATCAAAAAGCAAAAACATTCAGAATAAGAGCAAAGTTTTTCATATAGAAATGATTTTTGATGATTAATTTGCGTCACATGATTTTTATTTTATTACAAAAGATTTGAGCTTGTAAACCAAGGCTATCATTGTGATACATTTTTCAGTATAAAAACTACATGATACATCGAAAAATAATGCCACTTATCGTAAAATGTGAAAACTAAGATTTTAACATTAAAAAGTTCAATATATTCACACGTTTAATTCAGTGTCGATATAAAATATACAAATTGTTTCTTGTCATTTGTGAAGGTACTGATTGCGATAAAAACTGACAAAAATTCACCTAAAAATGTCCGTTAACCAGAAAATACATATATCAAATAAACCTTCCTTTAAGGAATTATTTTAGTTAATGATCTAATAATTTTTTTCAAATTGGGTTAGGGGTCAATTACTGAAGATGGATCTGATATTTTGAGCAATTTTAAACAAAATAATTTTGTTAATCAATTAAGTATAGGCCATCGACTTTTGACAGAAAAGCGAAACATGTCCCAATTTCAATCATAGAAAATCGAAACAGGCTGAAATTTACAATATTTTTAAAAAAATTTGGCTACTTTTTTACTGACTAAAAACAGCCCATGAAGATTTTGTAAGAGCGGGAAATTTGAGTCCAAAGCGGAACGCGGGACATTTCCCAAAAAGCTGGAAAGTTCCGTTCAAAAAGTAAGCAAATAGCCTAAAAAATGAAATTAGATTAATGACCCTTTATTAAAATGTTAAATGTGATTAAAATTGCATTTGTTCACATTCTTTGATCCAATCCTCCAACTGCCGAGCAGACAATGCTTTACTTTCCCTTTTTAATCTTTGCAGTTCAACTTTTTTCTTCCTTTCAAAGAATCCATAGTTCTTTAGACCCCATAGTACTAAAATGAGTATAAGTATTCCAATTACTCCTGACATGATGTAAATCTCCAGTGGAGCTTTTACTATAACGTTTTTAAAAATAACTGTATGTGGATTTTTGATAGTGATATTCAAGGTTTGAGCTGTGTTGTCGTCGCCAATTCTGTGAAGTTTCACATTTGTTTTGTAGATGAAAATATTTTTTGTGTTCACAAAGGCTTTTTCTACATTTTTATAGTAAAGCAAATTAAAGAAAATTTTTGAAATTTACTTTACATTGTAAAGTTTAAAAAAGGTAAGAAATACTAACCAATTTCGGGTATATTAAATGAAAAGTTGAAACTTATAGTCAAAGGATCATTTTCAGGTTGAAAATTTTCTACAACAAATTCAGCTTCAATGCACCCACCGATGTCATCTGGTTGCATACAGTCAAATACAACTATTCGATCTGTTGAGTTGAGTTTTGAAAAATCTAAATCAGGAGGATACCCAGCTTGCAAAGTATCATTAATTGAATAATCGGAATTATTTTTAGTTGGGGCAGTAAAGTTTAAATTTTCAATAAAATCCAGACTTCGCTTCCTCATATGAGATAAATCCTGAACCGGTTCTTGATGATTCATTTCGTAGTCGTATCCTAATTCTGATCTATCAAAGTCTTTAACAGTTTTCTGTTTTTGAGAATTTTCATCAGAAAAATTCAAAACTTTTTCACTTTTTGTCCATTTTAATTTTAATGGTTTATTTTTGTAGATAATGTTTAAGTCTGCGTTATCTAGTTCAATAACTTTGACATGTTTATTTGTTGTTAGTGTATAGATCATAGGAATCTGCAGAGTAGCTGATAACTTCTTAATATTGCTGGGTCCATAGTTAAATATTTGATATTCGTATGTGACGTTATTTTGAACCAATGAATCAATTAAGTGTAATTCAGGTGATGAGCTCAAACTAAAATAATATAGATTTAAAATAATTTAAAACATTAATTTAAATCCAAAATTCACCTAATAATTTCAATTTCACTGAATTCAGCTAATGACATTTTATTAATATTCATGTTGTCTTGAGGATTCGTGTCGTTTCCTATACTTGATATATCTGCCTTGATTTCCAACCATTTTTCATCGAGCTGTGCCACATCAATAGTAACATTCAAGGTCATTGCTGTCTGATTATAAACTGGCTTCTTGTTGTTTATGTTACAATTCATGACATTCTTGTCTATACTGCATGAAGGAGGAATTCGAGAAAATTGTGTCAAAACTGAAGACATCTCGATTCGTAATTGAGTAGAATATGCAGGCTCACCAACATTTTTAATCTCATAGTTGATAGTAATTGTTTTTTGACTACCGAGAATAAATGGCGGTGATACATTTTGTAATGTTCCAGTTACGGATAAGTCGACTTTGCAATCTAAACTGTTACATCCTGTTGAGAAGAAAATTTCCCTTTTTAATGATTTTGGATCCTTTGAATCAACCATTACACAAGTGTGGCAAAATTTTGAATCATTTTTATGTATTTTATCCACAAAATCAAACTCGATTTTTATATCGATGGGCCTAAATATGGTAGCTAAAGTAGCTTGGATATTGATTTCATAACTAATACATTTATCGTCTCTTGAAAGTGTCATCATATTATTTACTGATCCATTGTTAGTTCCATTTTTTGCTACTGTTGCTCGCTTGAGAATTGGATCTAGAGTTAATTTTGTATTGATTTCTATGAAAAAATTATAATTTTAAACTGAATCTTATTAAGAAAATATTTAAATGGTGAAATAATTTACTTACTTATATCCATATCGATCTTTGATTTACTTGAATATTTCACGCAGAATGTTGCATTTATAGTTTTGCTATCAATTTGAAGGTTCTTTTTTGAAAAGTTTAATACACTATTTATTCTAATCATGGGATATGATCGATAAATATAGACGACTTCTGAATTTGGTGCACCAATTGCCACATCATTGAATCCGTTTCCATCAATGTCAACCCCTCGTGATAAACCGAGTCCAAACATTGGTTTGGTAAACGATTCATCATATTTATGCGGGTCTGATTTTGGCCCCTCAATTCTTTGACTTGGACTTGTTAAAATACCAGTATTAGTTCCTAAAAATATGTAAACAGCTCCATTATCCTCAAATGGTGCTGACACCAACAAGTCATTGTATCCATCAAGATTTATGTCTCCAATTTTTGAAATTGACATTCCAAATTTTCCATTTCCTTTGTAGCTAGATTGAAGTAAAATTGGTTTTTCAAATTTCATCTAAAATGTAAAGAAAAAACTCATTGAATGCAATTAAAAAGCAATTGAATTTTACAGAATTTACAATTTTACTTACATTTCTTTTATTAATGAAAACATAAACAGCTCCGTTATCATGAAGCTTATCTTTGGTATGAAATGGAGCGGATACAGCAATATCTGGTAATCCATCACCATTAAAATCCTCACACAACACAGAATACCCAAAATATTCGCCATATTGTGAACCATTAAGTTTTCGGCGAATATCAAATTTTTTTCCATCAGTTTTAAAATTTGCTATATCAAAAATGTACAGTAATCCCTGCTTGTTCACTCGTGGTGCTGACGCAACATAAAAAGTTTTATTTGTTCCCAAAAACTTTGCTGAACTGACAGCATATCCAAAATATGAGTAACCAACTATTGACGACTTGGATAAGCCAGGAACATCAGCATCATAATCAATGTTGTTGGTGATGTTAAAAAACTTCTTTTTATTTAAAGATTGTCTGATCACAGATCCTTTCCAGTTGTAGATTCCTGGACATCCAATAATGACTTCTTCATCACTTTCAGTCACATGAACACTAAATCCACTTTCAGCATATTTATAATTATAAACATACACTTCCTTCTTTTTTAAATTTTGCATATCAAAAAATCTAAGTGGACCAATTTTTGTGTAATTTTCAGGCACTTTGCTGACTGTTTCGGTTACCCAAGAGCAGAGTCCATTTAAATAATAGTGTCTTTTCTCATTTACCTTTGCAGTTTGTGGCAGGGATTTCAAGTGCGGTGCGCAGACGACAAAATTGTTATTTTCCGATCCACCACCATCCATTGCAAATCCAAGCAGTTGGAAGTCTTTTGTTTCAGAGTCGATGACTTTTCTCTTGTTATGTTGACTAATTTTGACAAAATCCTCCTTTTTATCGAATATGTATTCATAGCATGACTCAATTGTTACATTGGAATTAAAATCGCATTTAAAAATCGCTCCTGGTTCCTCGGTTAGTTTTTGTTCCTCAACGATCGGTTGAGCTCGTGGTGCACTGATGATAACATGAGACTTTCTGAGATTTATTGAAAATCCAAAGAATGAAGATCTGTCTTGTTTTATGAAATCTTTGTATCTTGAAAAGACATTTTGCTTTGAAATTACGATATTTGGTGTTGGTGATAAATTAAATGATGCGATGGAATGGAAAAGTAAGATGAACATATAAAGTTGATTTTGCATATTTTTGCATACTAAATATACATAACTAAATGTTGCAAGAGATTATAAAATTAATAATTAGGTAATAAGCAAATCAAAAGTTTTAATTTTAATCACAAATCTGATAAAAAAACCTAAAATATATTTTTTGAGCAAACACACCCTGCAAAACTCACAAAAATTATTGTAGTAATATTAAAATACTTTAGTAATACATTATTAATCGTTGTTACTCAAACTCAGGGTCGTATTCAGGGGGGTTTAGGGGTCTACCCCCTTTTTGAAATTTTTTCAATTTGATAGTGTTTTTAAGGAAAAAATCTCTTTTAATACGCCCCTGTTTAAACTATTCTTGGCAATACACAAGTACTCTATCAAAACATTATATTTTAAAAAATGTTTTTAAGATTTTTCAAAAAAATAGGTGTGTAGTTGAAAAAACTTAATTGGCAAATTTATCAAGAGATACAATTTTTGAAGCAGTGAAAAAACAGCTGTGGCATAGTGGTTAGCGTGTTGGTCTCCTACACCAGTGATCCCGGGTTCGATCCCAGGGAATTTCTAGTCGGATTTCGGTCCTTTTTCACTATTCTAGCCACATTACTCGATCACCACTGTTTACAACTGAATGAAAAATTTATAGATCTGAATAATTTTAATTTTTATCTACTTTATGATTTACTTTTTGTATTACGAATAGCAAAAATATTATTTAGCATTATTTAGAACACAGAGGAGAGATTATGCAAATTATTTTACATTATATTGTTTATAACTACTATTGAGTTAGAATGAAATACGAAATTCAAATAAAATAATTTCTTTAAATCACTTTATAATAATATTAAAAAATACTAAACCAAAAATATACTTGTGTTTACAAATTAATTAATAAGTCAAAATGTTCTCATTCGGTCTTTGTGGTTATCATTATTGTTTTCTCTTTGATTTATTTTTAGTCTCATCAGAAGAGATTAAAAATTTTAAAACTCTCATTTAAAAAAAATGAGGCAAATTTTTTACCGCATGTTGCACATCTCTAGAAATAAGAGTACGAATAATCACAAACAATTTTTTCAAAATAAAACGAGACTCTTAAAACTTAGTTTTCTGGAAATTCCAGTTTCAATATTTCCAAAATTTTATATCCAATAAAATAATACTTCTTTCATTTCGTATACTTTATTAAAGACGCACATAAATCAAAGAATGAAAATTTTTGAAAATTTAAAACTTTTTGGTATATTCTCAATTTTAAGTTCAAAAGCTTCAGCAAATTGTTGACATAATCGAAGTCTTTTACGTCTGAGAAAACATTTCATTTGACATTACAATTTTTGGTAAAATAACCTCTGACATTGCCGACGTCATTGGTGGAATTGGAAGGTGGCAGCGTAAAAAATTAAATTTTTTGTTGGACATGCGTCATGTCAGGTACATTGAGTTATCTGATCTAACTTTTAATCAATCATCTGTAATTATTGCTGTTCGATATCATGTTGAGACGGTTATGATCCACGCAAGGCTCACAAATCGATTTCCAAATGACTTAAAATTTGTTATTTGTTTGGAAAAGTTTAAAGATTTTGAGTATGAAATGCAGTTGAAGATGACTGATCCGAAGATTGCTCAGTTTTTGTACTTTTTGGTGGATCGTGGAATGAAAATTGACTTGATGACTTACGAATATTTTAGTGAGAAAAAATGCAATGAAAAGTTTTC
Organism: Chironomus tentans; assembly: GCA_963573255.1. Classification (NCBI taxonomy): domain Eukaryota; kingdom Metazoa; phylum Arthropoda; class Insecta; order Diptera; family Chironomidae; genus Chironomus; species Chironomus tentans. Next base: position 21,435,116 of record OY754305.1, on the reverse strand, counting down.
AGTTACATTGAATTACTTCAATAAAGGAACACAAAAATGGACAACGGAACTAAAATTACACAAAATGTATCACAATTTTCATAATTGCTTGATAACGGTCAAATCAAGTCTAATTTACTACAATCGACGTTTCGACGAAAAGTTTACAGGATTCATTTTTGATTTTATGGATTCAGTTGGAAAATTTAAGAATTTTAGAGTTAATCGCCTGCCAAATGACTTGAGCCTCAATAATCTCAGAAAATCCAAGGTCAAGTTTTTCCGACGACCTGATGTGTATTTAATATCAGATTCATTACTTGGGATTATTGACGAAGATTTTCACATTACCTCAACATTCACAGAAGTCATCAATAGCTTCATTATCACACCAGCAGAGTCATATTCAAGCTACGAGAAGATTTTGTTACCATTTGATGCCGCAACTTGGTCGATGATTTTATTGACATTCACTTTTGCATTTTCTGACATAATTTATGGAAAGAATATTAAAATGCCAGCTCTAAATGTTGCGAGTATCTTTTTAGGAATCGCTCAGGCTCGAACTCCAAAAGAGATGTTTCCTAGAATTATTTTGCTGATCTTCATCTAGTACTGCTTAGTTATTAGGACAGCTTACCAAGGTGTGTTTTATGAGATGATCACAACAGACATGAAACGAGATTTGCCACTGACATTAGATGACTTATTTGAGAGAAATTACACGATTTATGTACAAAATGGTTTTGGAGGATCAGAGCATTTTGCTGAGACTGTAAAAAGGACAAGAGGGTGAATTTTACATTTTTAAAAAGTATATGAACTCAAATTTTTCTTATTTTAAGCAAAAACATTCAATAATATTTCAGTTCTCTGACAAATATCAAGAAAATCAACGGATCTGTATTTCTCGATCAAATCTTATGCAACGAATTTTTCGATGGATCATCAAAGAAAGCTGCATTCTCAGATCTTTTTGTTCTTGGATACAGTGCAGCTATGTGTAAGAAAATGCCACTAAAGCTTAAGGAAGTCTACATGACATCATCAATCGGAATCACAATTCCAAGAAATAATTTCTTACATCAATCAATTGAAGATTTTTTTTTCCAAAATGGTAGATGAAGTTTATTTAATTTCGCTAATTAGAAATTTACAATGCAGAAGATTGAAGATAGAATGCAGCTGTTGATTCCTGCTGGAATTCCACAACACTTATGGAAATATCATTACCAATATTTTTATCAAATACCACAATATAAAGAAACACATGTCAAAGCTCCGCATGTTCTAACCTGGAGTGAACTCTCTTTTGGATTTGTTTTGTGGTTTGGCTCTTGTGGATACAGTGGCGTAACAAGGGGGGGGGGGGGGCAGCCGGGGTATTGGCCCGGGCGCAAACTAAAAAACTCAAAGAATCCCATACAAAAGGGCGCAAAAAATTTTTTTGAAAGGGGCACCATTTTTTACGGGGGCGCAAAAATCCTGATTTGGCCCCGGGCGACGAACACCCTTGTTACGCCACTGTGTGGAATTGCTGTTGTCTGTTTTGTTGTTGAAAATGTAAATTTTTACATTGTTATAAAGGTTTTTAGATTTAATGTCAAAAGTTGGGTAGTTTTTAGACTGATAAGGATGCAAAAAGAAGAAGTGTCATGGTCTGGTCAAAAACTTAAGGTAAGAAGACCAAAAAAAGTTGCAATAAAAAGCAACCAATGTAATAATTACGTAAAGCATGAGATACTCAAAAATTTTCCAAGATTCGTAAATAAAATCATTTCAGGCTTTGTGTGACAAAAACGATCATAAATGGCAAATTTTTCTAATTACATTTGATTCATTTTCAATTTCTCTAATAATTTTTATTTGTTTTTCAAATTCTAAAAATTCTCTTTGTATTGCGGTAGAAATGGAAACGACTGTGATAATATGTATCTGCTGGAAGTTACCTGTGGAAAAAATTAGCTTTGTGTTCTGTAGAAAAAAGAGTGTAAAAAGAGGACATTTTAACAGAAATACAGGATAATTTATGAAAATAGAGGACGTATTAGACCAGTGGTTCTCAAACTTTTCAGAGCGCGACACACTAAAACCGAACCTCCAATTTCTGAGCATAGTTTGAGTACTACTGTATTAGACCATTCAGAGGACAAATTCAAAAAATACAGGACAGCCCTCTGAAAAACCAAGCAGATGGCCAGCCTACTAAGAGGTTATTCGTAACAAAATTTTTTTTCAACCCAAAATTTGTGACAAAGTGGGGGTTCAAAAAGGTCATTTTTGCATGACGTAATTTACGAACGACCACTAATAAAATATTGAAATATATATAGCTTTAATATTTTCACCAAAATATTCTCACTACTCTCATTTAAATTACTCATAACAAAGTTACTTAATTTCTGAACTGATAATTGGTTATCAATACGCATGAGTTTGTGTAGGTTAATCGAGTGTATGATAATTGAAATTTTTGTTTTCAGCATGTTAACTTTGCTTGTACTACAATACTTTACTTGTACTAATTATTTTCACTCCAAATTTAATTTACATTTCAATGAAAAAGTTTAATGTTTAAAAATTTTAAAGAATTCAAAAAAATTAATTTATTTTTTAAATGAAATTATTTTTGAATTACATTTGACGTTGTTCAGAAGAGAAAAATATATTTAATTACAGTTAAATAAATTGTGCTTGGAAATTAAAATTTTAATATTTGGTTATTTATCCAAAAAGTAAGAAAAATTTAACATTGATATGTTTATGTAATGACATTGTAAATATATATGATATATAAAAATTTAATATTTAAAAAAAATCAAAAATATTCTTAAGGAAAATAGCAAGATCTTAAATATTCTTCGTGTTGTTCTGGCGGAATTACAGTTCCTATTTCATTCCACGTAAATATTTTCATGGGTTTGTTGAACTTGTGAGCTAATTCAAAAATATTTCGATTTGTGTTATCAATTTCTGTCACCATCTTATAAATTTCTGCTTGCTCAAAATATTTGCGAACAATCTCCCACAAATAACTATGCATTTCAAGCGATTTGTTCAAACAAATAGCTGATTGAAGTAAATTTCGCTTAAAACTAGTTTTTTGACCTAACAAATATTTGACTTCTTCAGGTGATGCAAATTCTAAACTATCTATCATGAATTTCACAATCAAACTAGATGAAAAATTGGCAGCAATAAATATGACGTTGCTGTCATAGTCATCAGTTTCAAGTTTTAAGAAATCTAAAAAAATTTCATTAGAACCGCAAAAGTTTTTCATAATTTTCCACAAAACTCGATGTGTTTCAATATTTGTTGAGATATCCGCAGCTTTTTGCAATAAATTTCGATTAGCATATCCCTTTGACTTAATTATTTCTGTATATTGGGAATGATCAAGATAATTTCTAAGAATTTCAAATGTTATTTCAATAATATTTGGATCACCGTAGCTGATAAGCATATGCAAACAGTTGTTACCGTTCTCATCTCTCCTTAAAATATATTCTTTCAATTTTTCTTTATCTTTAAATGCCAATTTTAAAAGCTCCCATAAAGTTTTATGAAATTCAATATCATTACGAAAAACTGCATCGAAAAGAGGAGTTCTGTTTTTTTTAAAGTTCGAAGTTGGTTTAAGAAGTTCATAGAATGATTTGTCATGTATTTCACAAAAATTTTCTATTGCTTTCCAGATTACTTTTAGCTTTTCTGCGTCGTTGCTTAACATGATCATGTGAAGAATATTTAGTTGTCCTTCATTACAAATCATTTCCCATATTTCATTGGAACTTAGATATTTTTGGAAAACTACAAGAACAGCCGAAAAATTTTGAATTTTACTATGATCATTCAGAACAATCATAGCTAAAATATTTAAATTGATATATTTTGTTAATAAAATATGTTTAACATAATTTTTGTCAACTGTAGTTTCTAACTTTGTAACCAGTTGATCAAAGACATCTGAGTCAAGTGATGAAATTACAGTTTTGTGTATTATAAACCGGGTTTCAATCAAACATTTCAAATCAACAACATTTAGAAAATCTATATAAAAATTCTGAATTTTTGTATAAGTGTTAGAATTTTCTGATACATCTATGATATCTTCTATATTTTGAAACATTATTTTCTTTACTTTAGCATAACCCAATTTGTTAAAAATTTTGATAAAAAATTCAACTAAATTTTCAAGGTTTTCTCCAAAAATTAAGTAAAAATCTTCACTACCTTTAACTTCTTGATTAAATTTATCTGCGAATTTTTGAATTTTATTATCAATTTTTGACGGTATTGAGTTTCCGTCCCATCCTTCATTGATAAACATTCTAACCACATTGAATGTATTAATTGTCATAAAGTGCAGAAAGTACTTAAAAAAATCTTCAAATTGAACCCACAAACCCTTTTTTAAGATTCTCAAAATGAACTCTGCCGCATAAAATTCACAAAAAGTTTCATGAGGGAACACATATTTACCATCTACTTTACTCAAAAAACCAAAACCAATTATATGCGCATCAGACCAACCAATACTATATGAGATCAAAATAATGTGGACTTTTTTGAAAATTTGATTTTTGGATCTGGTGTCTTTGGCTTAATAGATGGCTAAAATCCGTAAAGGTGAAATTTGTTGCAATTTTGATTGTCTATCTAACGGTATATAATGTTGGACATAACTTCCACGCTGTAATATAGTTATGCCTATTTTTCGATTTCTTGTATACTGGATTTTATCAAAAATTCCACATTTTTTCATTATTTTGATTGCCATTCATTAATGCTTTGTCCGACTATGCTGAAACTTTCACAGATTACTACTTTTGGTTGTTTCTTTATGTTCTAGAAGTTTCAGAATTTTTGAAGGCTTTCTTCATGAACTTCCACACTAATCTATACAGGGTATATAGAGAAATTTTATTTTTGAAAATTAACTTTAACTAACTTATTTTCATTTAATGTCATATACAAATCTAATTACACTTTAATTAAGCTTTCTTTTGATATACAAATTATAATTGAAACTTTCGTGGATCACGAGAAAACTTGAGAAAAATCCATGATGGCTGACATTTTTTGCACAATATTTTACATTAATCACTGATATTTTTTTTTAAATTACTCTAGACTAATTCATATTTTTACACATTTTGGAAGATCAAATAGTCCTTTACAAGTTTCTAATACATTTGATAGTTCTAAAGTAAATGAAAATAGATTTTATTTGCGCTCAAAGTAAGGAATATTTTCAAAATCGAAAACTTTGTATGGACGAAAAATGAAATTCAAATTTTTATATGAAACAGCCATTACTTTTGATTTTAAACGATAGTTTTACCTATTTTAGTTAATAAATAGTGATTTTGAAAAAAAAGCAATGGCTGTTTCATATAAAAATTTGAATTTCATTTTTCGTCCATACAAAGTTTTCGATTTTGAAAATATTCCTTACTTTGAGCGCAAATAAAATCTATTTTCATTTACTTTAGAACTATCAAATGTATTAGAAACTTGTAAAGGACTATTTGATCTTCCAAAATGTGTAAAAATATGAATTAGTCTAGAGTAATTTAAAAAAAATATCAGTGATTAATGTAAAATATTGTGCAAAAAATGTCAGCCATCTTGGATTTTTCTCAAATTTTCTCGTGATCCACGAAAGTTTCAATTATAATTTGTATATCAAAAGAAAGCTTAATTAAAGTGTAATTAGATTTGTATATGACATTAAATGAAAATAAGTTAGTTAAAGTTAATTTTCAAAAATAAAATTTCTCTATATACCCTGTATAGATTGGTGTGGAAGTTCATGAAGAAAGCCTTCAAAAATTCTGAAACTTCTAGAACATAAAGAAACAACCAAAAGCAGTAATCTGTGAAAGTTTCAGCATAGTCGGACAAAGCATTAATGAATGGCAATCAAAATAATGAAAAAATATGGAATTTTTGATAAAATCCAGTATACAAGAAATCGAAAAATAGGCATAACTATATTACAGCGTAGAAGTTATGTCCAACATTATATACCGTTAGATAGACAATCAAAATTGCAACAAATTTCACCTTTACGGATTTTAGCCATCTATTAAGCCAAAGACACCAGATCCAAAAATCAAATTTTCAAAAAAGTCCACATTATTTTGATCTCATATAGTATTATCATTCATCAAATCACAATAATCCGAATTGTGAGGAAAGAACTTTTTCACTGCATAGAATTGATGGAGTTCGGGATAACTCATTCCACCATCAAGCAATTCAATGCTGGCTTGTTGTCTAATTTTCCCTCCTTGGGACCAAAGCTCAGATTGCTTATAGCAATATTTTTTATAGATGATGTACAATGTAAAAGTAATTGTTCCAGTTTTGTCATTTATGAAAATTTCAGTTACAATTCTATAAAATTGGGGATATCCAATTTTCTTAAACTCTGCCTTGGGAATTTTTCTAACCAAACTTGTTGCATAATTTTTAAAAGTTTCATATTTTGGTGAATTTTTGATCATTTCTTTTAACTCCAGTTCAGATTTATGCTGATTAATTGACCAGCTTGCATCTTTCTCTAATTCCTTTAAAACCCAATTTGAGGTTATTAAATCCACTCCATTTGAATCTGAAAACTCATCTAACTTGTATACGGTTTTAATATCCAACTTTTTTTGTAAATCTATTTCAAAGTAATCTCTTGTTGTGATCCACAGCTGATTACCTCTGTTTTGTTCAAAAGACTTGAACAGTTTTGTAACAACTTCAGCACAATCTGGTGAGATTTCATCAAATCCGTCAAAAAGAATCAAAACTTTGCCATTTTCATAAAGTTTTTTGAAGATTTTCTGCTCAAAATTTGCCTTGGGTTTAATAATTTTTTCAACTACAAAATTTTCAAATTTAAAATCTCCACGATGAGAATTAAATACTTCAATAAACTGCTTCAGATCAACAAAGGTGATCCACTTATCAGAACAATTTTTATGCAAAATACTTGTGATTTTTCTGAGCATCCAGCTCTTTCCAGTTCTAGCAATGTCAGAGACTAAAACGAATTTTTGATTTTTTACCTCCAAAATTTGATCTTTAATGGATATTTTTTTAGTTACTTGGATGATCTCTGTAACTTTAACTGACTCGCGATCTTCTCCTGATTGTGGTTTATTTTTTTCAATTCTCTCAACATTCTTGAACTTTTTAATATTTTTTAAAGCTTCGTACTCTTCGATTGACAATGTTTTTCGCTCCTCTTTGTAATATTTTTTGATTAAGTCTCTCGATTCAAAAATTATGTGAAAGTTCATGACATCAGGTGTCTCTTGAATAAAGGAATGATTAATAAATATTTTGTTTTTGTTAATAAACAGGATTAACAGCTGATTGTCCATAATTGTGTTATACATTTTTGATTCGACGTTACAATTATCTTTGAAAATATTTGCACTTGTTGTTGGGATTTGTAATAGATTGTTTCTCGGTTCATATTGTGATGTAAAAATCCTTATTTTTGATTCTTCAAGAGAAATTGTATTGTTTGGTAAATTTTGTTCATTAATTAAAATGTTGTCATGATAAGGTGGCATATTTTCATCTGACAGTAAGTTTTCTAATGAAATGCTTGAGAAATTTTGGAAATTCACTTTACTTTGAACAAACAACTTTTGGTTTTGTACAGTTAAGTCCATCCAACTGTAATTAACTTTAAAATGCTTGTTGATTCTGAGAGATTTTAATTTTTCAAGAAATTCCTGGTTTTCATTTGAGGCAACAAAGATAAAATTTATCTTTTGAATTTTCATTATCTCAGTAAAGAGGTTCAAATTTTCACCTGATTCTTTTGAGCAATCGACTATCACATTGAATTTTTCATTGCTATTGTTATTTGAATTCATCGTTATTCTCCTCATTAAATTATCTAACGAGATTTTAAATTCAGTATCAATAACTAAATTTTCAATTATTGTGTTCATTGGAGTATTTAAATTAATAGTTAAATTGTAAAAGCATTGAATAATACTTTCAAGGTTTTGGTTAAGACTGGCTGAATTTGAATATATGTTTAAAACTTTAGTTAAATCATTCATTATTTCTTTAGTATTCAAAGCTTTTGGTGATAAAAAAATTACTTTTGAATCAAAAAGTAATCCCTCAGCTATGATAAGATTATTTTTGATGTCCTGTAGAAGCATATTTATGATATTTGTGATAACTATAGTATTTTGAGTGCATAACTCATAAATTGGAACCTTTGAGACAGCAAGATAAATTTGCAAGCTTTCAAGTTTCTGTAAATTTTCAAGAGTTCTATTGATCTTCCTTACATCAACTCTATCTTTCAAATTGAAATTTTCCATATCAGGAACCACCAAAATTTCATAGAATATGAAAAGGAATTTGTACATCTGCTCAAGTTCAATAATTTTTCCATAATTTAAGTAGAATTGTGCTAATATATGTGGAACTCTAACAATTAATTCTTGATGGTGCTTATTTGACTGATAACATTTATATACAGCTGAAATTACACCGTCACATCTGTCGTCAATTTCTGATCCAGCAAATGCAGATTGACTCCAGCGGCAATAATATTTGATAATAACTTCAAATAATTCTGGAATTGCCTTTGATCGTTTATAATAAGGCATTGCATTATTTTCGTACACTAAACTTACTGCATAGTGACACAACTCATGAGCAATTGTTCCTCTTATGACTGCTTCTCTTTTGTCTAACTTTGCTCCAATGAAAATCCATCTATTTTCTACATGGGTGGTTCCATCAGCTTTGTCCAAGACCAATAAATCAACCTCATTTACCTGAAATATTTTAAATTAAAAAATCTTTGAAAATTTGCAATTTTAATTCATACTTACCAAATCACTTTCAAAGTCGAAAATTATTTTTAAATCCTCACATTGAGCAGCTACATTAAGTAATTGTCGACCGAATTTAGTGTTGTTGATATCCTCATACCATTGCTGAATGCTTTTCCTATGTGATGACTCAGTCTCTTTAGTTATCTTCCGATTATACACGAAAGATCTCACTGCTAGTAATTTAACTGATTTATGTTCATCAGGTGGAGAATTTTCAGTATTCCACTTAGTTATTTGCAGCTTTTTGGTTTCGTCGAAGGAATTTTTTAAATTTTCATCTTTAGCTGACTGGAAACCGTATGATTTTAGGAGGCAGTACATGTTAATTTTATTAATATCTAGTGCTTGTTTCAATGCTGAATGGTTTTCGAAATTGTACACAAATTTCAAGTTCATGTTGTTATTAATGAAATTTTTCATATGTTCTACATTCTCAGTAATTATTGCTCCGAAAAATTCTTCTCTGTCTTTTACTATTTGCTGAAGTTCTGTATGATTTACCGAATATTTATCAAAACTTTGTGGAAAGGGAAAGTCAGCATTGTGTAATAAGACGCACAGCATTTCAATTCTTTGGTTGATGTATGCAGTTGTTGTAATTTGTACCTGATGATCAAGTGGAAGTAGCTGAATAAGATGCGTACAGCAATCGATGAAATATTCCCAAACTTCGGTATTTAAATGGTCAACAGCAATCGAAAGGTATGAACAGGAGACATTTGGTAAAGTTCCAGATGAAAAACATTTGCTTAACAACTCTTGTCCTTTAACATCCAATAGTCTACCATCATTATCAAATGGATCATCTAATGCAGCTAAAAATTGACTTTTCGATCCTGCTGCTGCACATTTGATCCTTAAGCTATGAAAAAATCCTTCAAGCTGATTGTAAACTTGCAAGAATCTCATGATTAACGTAGATTCTTGACAATTTAATATCTGATTTGCAAGTAACTCGATAGTTTGGGAACTTGTGCATGTTATTAAATTAAGTTCTCCTTTCATGAATTTCCAGAAAAATAAAACAAAATTATCGACATTTTCGATTAAAGATATCTCATTAAAAGTGAGAGCACCTTCCTTTTTGTATATAAATTTTGAAATATTTTCCTCAATAGATTTGATTTGGATCATAAACGGACGAGTTTCGAAAATGCTTCTCAAAATTTGTGTTAGCTTTTCAATATTTTCATTTAATTGTGTTATTGCTCCCGACTGAAATCCAAAATATTTACTTTCAATTATCAGGACAAACATTTTTCTGAATTTTAAAAGCGAATGTTGCAGAATCTCCAGAATCTCCACTAAATTATAATCCATTGTAAGTTTGAGGATTTTGCACTCTGTCATAGCCTGATCAGAAACATTGTCCATCGATTTTTTTACTTCCACAACATGACTCTTGTTGATTTTAAGAAATTTGTGATTCAAGATGTCCAAATATCCATTTTTATTGAAATCATTTGACGAATGTGCATCATCAATATCCATGTCTGTAACATTTGAAACATTTTGGTGACTATTTCGTTCATATCCTGTAGGGGTTACCCCAAATATATCACTTGATTGCTGGCCAGCCATTGTATAAAAGCCTATAAATATTTAAACGTTAAAAATAAAGTATCATCACTTTAATGGTGTTATTATTACGAACAAAATTGATAATAATTGATTCTGGTAATGATTTATTGTATCTTGATAAGATAGCAAGACTTACGAATTTCTAGAAAATTCAACTTACATCATTTGCGGATTCTGGCGCAAGCGAGAGGAAAAATCAGAGAAAAATTCCCTCTTCGATAGATATTTTATAAATTTGAAGAAAAAAAATCATAAAAGTTTAACCTTCAAATTTTTCCCGCAAAAAAAATTATTAAAATAATTTCTTAAAAAAATTCTGACCACGCTTCTGGTGTTTATAAAAATTACAAGTAAAACTATAACTATGCAACATATTTAAATTAAAAGAATTTACTAAAAAAATATTCAATGATGCATAATATATAATATATATTCATGTATATTTAATAATTGTTGTAATTACGATTGAGAGCTTGAGCTAAAACTGTTTTAAAATTTCACATATCATTACTGATAAGAAAAGGGGTCATTCACTTATGACGTCCATGATTTAGGGGGTCTGAGATTTTGTGACACTTTATATTAAAGAAATTTTTTTGAATTTAAAATTTGTGACAAGGGGGGAGGGTTCTAAAAATCCCATTTTTTGATGGACGTCATAAGTGAATGACCTTAAAATGAAATTCTTAGAATACCGATAAATTGTAAAAATGAATTAATATCAAGGTTAATGTCGAAAAGGAAAGCGAGGAGATAAAATAAAAATTCTATAATTATACACTCTTATGTATGCGTCATGGTCGTTTTCGGGGGTTTTTTTGGGGGAGGGGTCCTAATTTTTTGATGTCTTTTCGTATCATGAATTTTTTAAAGAAAAATAGGGAGGGTGTTTGACACCCAAAGTACCCTGGATAAGCCCCTGGTATGCATATGATTATTTCCTATGAGAAGGAAGAAGAAACTAAAATTAATATGAACACTTGTCTTATCATCAATACAAATTAAACTTTTAATATTTTGGTGTTTCTTTCGGAGGACATGCAGTTTAGTATTATTTAATTTTTTAGATGAAGTAACTTTTATTAAACACTTAATCTAATTTTTGCTTTTCTTTCGTTTAATAAAAACACTGATAACAATAAATTATTTTAACTGCAGATTTTACGTCCGATTTGCACGACAACCTTCATTCAAATGCCAAAAAATGCTGATGTCTATCGTGTTTGTACAAGAATGAGAGAGAAATTTGTTAATTATGAATGTGTGTGTAATTCTCTCATTGTCACAAGTGAATTTAAGATCATAGAGAATATTAGAATACGTTATTGACTTGCAAAATGTTATAAAAATTAACGAAAGCTCTCGTGTTATAGATCGAGGATAATGAAAAACAACAATTATATGTTTTGCGGTCAAAATTTGTCTTTGTTTTTCAAAAATGTCATATTTTTTGGTTTGTAAGCTTCCTTTAGAAAACATGATATTTTCAGGCTAAAACATGATACAGGACAAATTCAAAAAAGGACAGTCCTGTGAAAAAACGAGCAGATGGCCACCCAAATAAGACTATATATCTGGTGAATAAGATTATAATAACAATTGTAATAACAATTCGAATGTTTGTCTAATCTTCAAAAAGATCCATCCAGACAAATAATGAATATGATTTCTGTTTATTTATACTGACCTAAACTGAAAAGAGATTGAAAAGATCCTTTTCAGAAAAATATTACTAAAATTTGAAATTTGAAAATTTGAAAATTTAAATGCCTAATACACTAATAGTACTCAAACTATATTTAATTTACTTGTTGACAAATATCGAGGATAGCTGTCGAGAATAGTGGAATTATCAAAAATTTTGAGAATGCTTTTTTACACAATATTGAAATTTTGAGTGAGATTCATTTAAATATAAGTTTCAAGTGACGGAAAAACTGCAAGTTTGGTTCCTTAAAAACCAAATTCAAGAAAATGTAATTTTTCATACATACTTAAAATACAGAAATATAAATTAATTTAAAAAAAACATTTGAATATCTATTAAATTTATTTAATATAAGGTTTTTTAAATAAATAAATCTACGTTTGAATTTTTTTTAAATATCATTAACATCTATAAAACAAAACTGCATAAACAATAAAAATTTACAAAAAACCAGTAAAAAATTTGAATCTTTATTTCCGAAAGAAGCGCTTTTAAAATTTCACAATTTTCTATTCCATCTTAACTTTAAGAACCAGGCAGGTCAATAACAATAAAAATCGACATTCCATCGCACAATAAATAATTTTTAAATTTATTTATTTTTTGCTATGCGATTATTGTACAAATATTTGATAATAATTTGCATAAATTTAATTTGTTACTATCGATCGATTGACGGTGATTTTGTGTTTGATGACTCAGTAGCAATTCTTAAAAATCGCGATGTTTACGAGGGTCAATTTGATAGAAAAACATTTGAGGTGAGTAAAAATAGTGAATTTTTGTAAAATTTTAAAGTTTTTTGAATTAAAAGTGTTGAGCATTTAGTAGATTTGTGATGAGTGTTTAATCTTTTAGCAAATAATTTTTTAAATTTTGATAAATCTATGATTTTTAATTGAAAAATTTACTAAAGTTGTATTTTCTTCAATATTTTTTTCGAAAAAAAAATTAAAAAAGTTTCATTTAAATTTTAAAAAAATTATTTTATGAATTATTTTAGAACATTTTTATCCTCAACGACTTCTGGGGCAATAACATAACTAAGAAGGATTCGCACAAAAGCTATCGTCCGCTCACAACTCTTACATTCCTTTTTGAACGGCACCTGAATGACGGTCTCGACAGTCGTTCCATGAAACTCATGAATCTTGTCATTCACATCGTCAATTGTTGTCTACTTTTAAATTTTCTACAAGCAATATTGAACAGCAGAAAAACGGCATTTATTGCCACAGTTTTGTTCTGTGTTCATCCAATCCACACCGAAGCTGTATGCGGGGTTGTCTCACGGTCAGATTTGATGGCATGTCTTGTATTTCTACTAAGTGGAATTTTCTATTTTAATGTCTTTTATAAAGGTGAGTTGGGAGTTGCATGGTTGCTGGATCACTTTCTAACTCATTTTTTTGTATTTTTAGACTGTACTGTTAGCCATTCGCTCATCTATTTAATACTCTTAGGATTATTGTCGTTTATAGGAATTTTATTCAAGGAAAATGCAATCACGATTATGGTAAGGATCAAATCTGATACAAAAACATTTTCTAACATATTTGTCCAATTTTTTACACCCACAGCCAACAATTGCCGCACTCGATATAGCTAGATACTTAAAATCATTAAAAAATTTATCCAAAAATTCATTACTCATCTTCCGATTAATTTTAATGTTCGTCTTCACATCATTCATCGTCTTCTTTCGTTTGTGGATGCAAAATTTCTCAACACCCGAATTTAGAGTTGAAGATAATCCAATTGCAGCCACCGATGATCAAATGACTAGAATATTGAGCCAAAATTTTTTATATTGCTTTAACTTTTACCTTTTGTTGATGCCAGACTGGCTAAGTTTTGACTGGAGTTTTGAAAGCATTAAGAAAATTGAGGAGTATCAGGATGTAAGAAGTTTAGGAATTCTTGCGTTTTATGGAATGTTAGTTGCTGTGGTGCTAAGATGTTTCAGCAAAAGGTACAAATTAACTAGATTTTTTTATTAAAAATAATCCATAAATATTTTTATTTTTAGAAGAATCATAACAGCTTTAGTTCTCCTGATCGTTCCCTTCACACCAGCATTAGGAATAATAAAAGTGGGCTTCGTAATAGCCGAGCGGATTCTTTACATCCCATCAATAGGATTTTCAATGCTTATCGCAATAGGGTTTAAAAAACTCATCGACAACTTCAAATTTTTACGTCCATATCTTTATATATCCATCACATTTCTAATCATTTTTCATAGCATGAAAACATATACCAGAAGTCTTGACTGGCGAGCTGAAAGTCAACTTTTTTTCTCTGCCTTAAAAGTTGTTCCCAAAAATGCAAAAGCTTACTACAACATTGCCAGAATCTCATCAGAAAATAAGCAAATCGACATGTCTGTGAAATTTTATCGATATGCAATAAAACTACATCCAGACTATGAATCAGCTCACATGAACCTCGGTAATCTTTACCGTGAATTAAATGAATTTGAAAAAGCGAAATTTCATCTCAAAAAAGCTGTTGAAATACTTGAGGAATTTCCTACAGCATGGATGAATTTGGGAATTGTTCAGGCAGTTTTGAAGGACTTTGAGTCAAGCGAGCAAAGCTACCTGAAAGCATTGTCTTATCGTAAAAATTATGCAAATTGTTACTACAATATGGGAAATTTATATATCGAAATGAAAAACTCATCAGCAGCAATTGAACACTGGAAACGAGCAATTTCAATAAATCCAGGCCACCGTAAGGCTTGGTCAAATATCTTAGCATTTTATGACAATCAGCGAAACAATCACGAACATGTTTTAAAATATTCTGAAATTGCTCTGACTTATCTACCAAATGACACAAACATTTTGTTCTCGAGAGCTAATACATTCGGTAAAATGGCAAAATATGAGGAAGCTGAAAAGATTTTTAAGCAAATTATCGAAGCTGAACCAAAAAAGTCAATATTTTATGCAAATTTGGGAGTTCTTTATCATCGATGGGGAAAGAAGGAATTGGCTAAGAAATATTATCAAGCAGCATTATCATTGGATGCGTCGTTGAAAAATGCACAAACTAATTTGATGAAATTGCAGCATTTTGGGGAATAATTTTAAAGGATTCAGGACCAAACACTGACTGGTCAACATAAAACAAACTTTAATTCATTAATTTTATAACATTTTATTCGATCAAAATAAATATGGAATTTTCTTTAAACAAAAAAGTTCAATAGTAACAGTAACATAAAAGGAATACAATAACTTTATATGTACAAAATAATAAAGAAAAATCTTTGTATCACATTTTCATTGTTTTTTTTTGTAAGGAAATGTTTTTGTGCATTGACTTTAGAGCTGGAAATCTCAAAATTTTAAGGATCACCAACTTTGAAAATATATTTCAACTAGAAAAGTTCTACAAACTACAACAATTTTTCTTAGCAATCTGATTAAATCATCAAGGAA
Organism: Chironomus tentans; assembly: GCA_963573255.1. NCBI lineage: Eukaryota > Metazoa > Arthropoda > Insecta > Diptera > Chironomidae > Chironomus > Chironomus tentans. Next base: position 21,419,526 of record OY754305.1, on the reverse strand, counting down.
CTAAAATCAAAATTTCGACTATCTAATATCTATTATGTCCCAGCAATTTTCCTCATAAAATTCAACATTCGTCGAATCCATTTTAGTCTTGATCATAATCTTATTGCTTCTCCACCTGATCCTGAATTCTCATCAGCTCCTTCTAAAATTAACGATGAATGCTCATCGATTGTCTCTTTTTCAGCTAATAAAGGAACTTGATATGGCAGCTCACTGGTCGCCCAGAGATATAAGTCTAATGTCTTCTCGGTGCACTCAGCAATAAAGCGAATAAATGGTCGGATATCACCTTCGTTTGCCATTTGCAGGTAGTTGTAGTATTGCAGTCTAAAAAATTAACAGAAAATATTTCACAAATTGAGAATATTCAACAAAACTTGCTTAAAATTCATTAATTATTTTAATGTTTAAAAAGCTCACCTCTGTTGCTTTTGAATCACCACAGGTGGAAATCCATATCTCATTAAAATCGTATTCATTAACAATCTAGACGTTCGTCCATTTCCATCACTAAATGGATGTATATGTACCAATTTATAGTGAGCAATTGCTGCTTGTTTCACTGGATGCAGCTCATTTGTATAGTCAGAATTAAGCCACTGTAGGAAATCATCCATTAACATGTTTAATTGGGATGGTTTTGGTGGAATATGTGAGCCTACATAGACTTGAGTTCGTCTGAACATTCCGCCTTCAATTGGGTCGACATGTCCGAGGACCCGTTTGTGAATTTCGAGGATGTCGTTGAGTGTTAAAATTTCACTTCTAAAACGAATTTTAAAAAATTCAAAATTCAAAGTTCAATAAAAAAAAATTGCACAATTTCACCATTCAGTGAGTCATAAAATCAACCAAGCCTCAAATTTACTTACTTTACAAGTGTTGCATTAACATATTTCATAGCCGAATCTAGCCCAAGAATCTCATTATGTTCCTCAACACTTCTTCCACTAACAGCCATATGCGTCTCAAGAACGGATCTCGTCTCAGCCAGTGTCATGCTGTTGCCCTCAATACCAACTGAATGATAAATATGAAGAATGTAGGCTTCTTTTGTAGCTCGTTTCATTGCGGAACTTCTTGCATCAACTTGCGACAATAAATCACGTTTTTCGTCCAGTCTACGAAGTCGTTCCTCATCAATTGACTGGACAACGGCTGCTGTTCTTTGGCGCCTTTCAAGTGCTCGCTCGTAATTTGGATCAAAGGAAATTGCGCGATGGTAAAAATGATCTGCTTTGATTATGTCACGTTCTTCTAAAAAGAAACCGAATTCTGTCAAAATTCTTGGATTATTTGGTGCCAGTGACAAGGAATGTTGAAAGACTTTGTAAGCCTTGTCAAATTTCCCAGCTTTTTTTAGTTCCAGTGCTGCTTTTAAATTTATTTCTGCTTCCAAATTATTCTCCTCAATTTTTGTAATTTTCTTCATTTTTCCTGGAACTTCGAATCTTAATGGATCATAATTTATCTGCAACTCATGATCTCGAGGTAATAAAAACTTTGTCGGTTGCTTTTTAATATAATTTAATAAAATAAATATCAATATTGAAATTCCACATATGAGAATCGCAAAGATTATTGACTTTTTCCGCTTAGGATGAATGTTTTCACTTATCATCTCCGTCATTGTGTCCACAACATGTTTAACTTCAATTTCACTCATGTTTTTGTGTTATTTTCATCACGATTGCCTTTAAAAACTTAAACATTGAATCTTATATTTTTTTTATGTCTTAAATACTGAATCAGCTGTAATTGTGGAATGTCGAGTTTGACTTATTTGGAGAGAAACTTTTGAGATTTTCGAACATGCGAAAAACTTTTCTTGAGAATTTAAAAATTTAGTAACGGTGTACATACATGCATATGTGGTAGTATGAGATCATTTTAAGTAAAAATTGATCATAAATTAACATTTGATCTTTGAGAATATGGTCCATGCATAAAAAAATATAAACAGAATATTTCTTTAAATAACACATGTTTAAAATCCACCCTTAAAATTAAGTAAACAAAATAAAGAAAATCTAAAACAAATTTCATAATATTATGTAATTTCAAGTATTTTACCATTTGTTTTCGTCTTATTTTTTGTCTTTCTCGTTGATTGTATGCACTTGTTATTCTTTGAGAATTTCGCATACATTACCAATTTATAAATTTTAGTCTCACTTTTTGTGTTTATTCATGTATTCTTCTCTCATTTACATCGAAGCTGTTGAGCAAATCGGACGTGATTTTTTCTGAATTTTATTTTATTTCTTATCAACTAATTTGTTGAATGGATAAGTGGAAAAGTTATTATTGAATATTATCTAATTAATATTGTTAAGTGCTCTTCAGAAAAGACTGATTTCTAAAAAAAATATATATAAAAAGGTAAACAAAAAATATCTACAATACAACTAATATCGTTTCGGTCTTTGATATTAATTTATAATATTTATGTAATATGTTAAATGATTTACATTATAATAATTATCATTAAATTCGAGATTTAAAGAATTCTCACTTCGTAAAATTCTAATTAATAATAATTTTCCGCTTGTGAGCTTCTATAAAATCCGGGATATTTTAAAGCTACCTTATAAATGAGTAGTTTGGTTTCCATTATAAAATTAGTGGTCCTGGGTACTGAGCTATATCATATATTCACAGTATTATCAATGCGACAAGTACTAGAAAATTAAATTTTTTCTGTATAAATTTTTAAATTTTGTGCTTTCTCCTGTATTTTTCACGAAAATTTCCGTTAATTTTCAAATTTTATTTTATTTAATTTCATGAAAACCTTATATAAACGCAATTACAAAAAATAACTACTTTTTGAATACTTATTGATTTAAAACAATTCTAATAATTTATACGTGCTTATTACTATACAAAAATATTGTAAAATAAATACGAAATATCATTTTAAATACATCATTTGTAAATAATATTTCTATGAAATAAATTTTTCCTTAGTAAAGACGGAATCATGTCAAAAGAGCCATCAATGAAGCGCCTAAGAGTTGAGAATATGGATTTACAAAGCGATTCAAGTGAAGTTGAGTTGATGGAAGTAGAATCGGCTGAGTCATCGGCAAGTTCAATACTTATGTGTCAAAAACGAGCATTAGATATCTTGAACCAAGAATTTCCTCAAATTGATAGTCAACATGTTGCTGAAATCAGATCACTCACAGAATTAACAAATCATAAAGTAGAAAAAGCCATCAAATTCACCTCGGAATGCAACTTGGTAGATGTTGTTCAAAAATATCCAATAATCGATACCAAATTATTCCCAAGTGCTTTTTATTTTGTGATTGAACATGAAAATTTTGGATTAAATGGACCAGATGACTCTCACATCAAAAGCTTAGTTAAAACTTTGTTTATAAATGATTCGTTTGTTACTCGTCCACTACTATTGCAACTAACTTCAAAATCTGAAAACTTATCAAAATTTTTCTACAAGAAACAGAAATCAAACGATTTTTATGAGATTAAAAGTTGCGAAAAAATTGGTAACTTTGTGAATTTTTCTTCATTTTTCTGGAGTTTTGTGAGCAGAGAAATCAAAAATTTTGATGACAATTTATCAGATTTTCTACTGCACTATGGGAAAAAATTGAAAAAAAGCGGCCATCCACTTTTTTTTGGGAATGTTTCAAATATCCATTCCAAAGTGATTTATTCTTGTAGAGGACATAAAAGGAGACTTGTATGCCAAATTTTAGGTCATTTGGTGCTATTTCCGCGATTCTAGGGCTGTTTGAAGTTGGAAAGGGGTGAAAAATATGATTTTTTCATGCAATACTTGAACTGAGAAATCTCAGCGATGATTAAAGATATTGAAAAACGGGTTTCAGTTCCTAATAGTGGTATATAAGAGCTTTATTTTGACATACCACAAAGTTTATAACTTTACAGTTTTGGTACCGGTGTGGTAGGATATGCCTGAAAATCATTGGAAAAATACCTTTGGATATGCCGCAACTATCTTAAATGGTCAATTTCCACAGAAATGTAGCCCTTAACTTCTAGTTTGTAAAACTGTATAAACATTGGGCATAGCTAGGTACGAAAAAAAGTTTAGGCGATTTTAGTGAGTCGATCTATATTTGACAAAAAACTAACTTTTCTTAGAAAAAAATTAAAAATATAAAAATAATTATGGTTTTTGATGTTTTTCAATGATTTATGCTGTTTAAAGACAAACTGCGAAGAAATTTTTCCAAAAAGTTCAAAATCTAGCGAGATTGTCGACTTGGTCCTTTTTGAGACTAACTAAACAGTCATAACTTTTTATTAGCGCAATATTTCTTGATTCTGTTTTCTGTGTTTGATAGCTGATGTTACTACCTTTATAAAAGTGTGTAATACTTGAATACATCGTAGTCCTTGCAGCCATGGTAGTGCCTTGAATGTGACCGACGCAAGCCAATCTCAAGCAAAATTAGCAAAAATCAAAAATTTTCAGTGTAATCTAGCTAAAATAAATGTATTTTGCCTAAAACGTGTACACATATTATAAATTAATCAAAAAAAGTCTTTAAAATAATTTAATTTGAGAGATTTGTTGACCAAATAGAAACTAATAGGGTACTTCCTAGGAGGCTACCAAAAGACTGTCTATAGCCAGCAAAAAGTTTTGAAAACACAAAATTTGAGTCTTATTAGTCATTATTATCAAAACTAAACACAAAAAACCCAAATATAATGTCTAATTATGTTTCTAAGTAGGGTATTAAGAAATAGCGTTTTTGACATTTTCACTAGTTTGGGGTCGGTCACAAACAAGGGCAGAATTCATGACCAAGATCAAACTCAAATATCAAGTATTATATATCATTAGAAAGGTACTGATATAAGCTATAATAATCAGAAAACAATATTAAAAAATATTACATCCTCAAAAAGTTACAACAGTTTGAGTGAGGTGAAAAAGGGTCAAGTCGTCAGAGAGAACATGTACCCCGTATCTCGCTAGATTTTGAACTTTTTGGAAAAATTTCTTCGCAGTTTGTCTTTAAACAGCATAAATCATTGAAAAACATCAAAAACCATAATTATTGTTATATTTCTAATTTTTTTCTAAGAAAAGTTAGTTTTTTGTCAAATATAGATCGACTCACTAAAATCGCCTAAACTTTTTTTCGTACCTAGCTATGCCCAATGTTTATACAGTTTTACAAACTAGAAGTTAAGGGCTACATTTCTGTGCATTTACTTGATTGGAAATTGACCATTTAAGATAGTTGCGGCATGTCCAAAGGTATTTTTCCAATGATTTTCAGGCATATCCTACCACACCGGTACCAAAACTGTAAAGTTATAAACTTTGTGGTATGTCAAAATAAAGCTCTTATATACCACTATTAGGAACTGAAACCTGTTTTTCAATATCTTTAATCATCGCTGAGATTTCTCAGTTCAAGTATTGCATGAAAAAATCATATTTTTCACCCCTTTCCAACTTCAAACAGCCCTAGAATCGCGGAAATAGCACCAAATGACCTGAAATTTGGCATACAAGTCTACTTTTATGTCCTCTACAAGAATAAATCACTTTGGAATGGATATTTGAAACATTCCCAAAAAAAGTGGATGGCCGCTTTTTTTCAATTTTTTCCCATAGTGTACTGGGTATAACGGAGTCAGCTCTAATCATTAAATTTTTAAACATTTTTAAAATTCCCGGAGAATTTTTATGGAAGTTAAAACTCAAATGTGCAGTAAAAGGATCAAAAAATGAATTTTTGGCAGCTTTTGGAAACTCATTTGATGATTATAGTATACTACAGAACATTGAGGCACAGAGCATCCTAAATCGTACATTTTTACTACAATTTCATCAAAATTTTGTGAACCAATCCAATAACTATCATTCAGAAATGTCAATTTTATTGTTGGCTTTGGAAAATTCAAATAATGAAGTCCTCGAATATTTAATAACAAAATGTTCTTATCTAATTCAACAACTTCCATTTGATCATCAAGTTAAAGTCACAACAGCTGCTTTTAATAATCAACAATTTGATATTTTATGTGAATTAATTGAGGATTGCGATTTTCCATTTCCTGATAATTTTAGCATCATGGTTATAAACAATAGGCTTCATCAGTTAGCCAAAACAAGAAGTGAATTATTTACTGCCATTCAATTTGGAGATATCCCGGCAATCAACAATTTTATTGATAATAATCAAAATCTAAAAATTGTCTACAACATCAAAAATAAGTCATCACTGAAACAATCGATTGATTTCAATAGAATTGACATCTATTGTTTACTTCAATTTCATGGATTTCAACCTGCTTATAATGAAGATTTTGAAAATTTCTTTACCTCATCCCAAGGAGAGCAGATTGCAGAAATTAAAATAAAATATTCATCCAAAAACTCAACAGTCATGCAGCTTGCAAATAGATCATTTCCTCTCGATCGCAAAAATAACAAAGAAGAAGAAGAAAAATGTTATAAAAACATTAAAAAATGGTACGAAGAAATTTACAAATCTAAATTTGGAAAAGAATTATTCAATGCTGCTGCTCAATGTGATGAATTGCAAATCATTTTTGATTTTGAAAGTGAATTTGTAAGTATAATAAATGTTTTATCATAAGCGCTGAGATTTTTTAAGTCCTCACTTTGCATGATCATCTGTCTGAATGTTTAAATATAATTTAACAAAATTTAAATTTATTTTAACAGGTCAATGACATTGACAAGTCTCTAAAAGACGAAGCATTCGGCTCAACATACCCACATAAAAAATGGATATTTATTGGTGCTAAAATGACAAAAAATAAAAATAGAGAACAAGAAATAAGAGGAACAATAGCCCATGAATTCTCTCATTACGTCCTCAACCTAATATTTGACAACAAATTGAAGCCTTATAGCAAAAAGTCTAATAAAATTGCTGAACTCTTCGATGAAATTGTCAAATCTTATTCTCATTGGTTCCATTCAGCTTTTGCGAGTGCCGAAAATGAAGATGATGATGTGAATGACGGATGTAATCGTATCATTTCCAGTGTATATAAAAATTATTCATTGCATAAGCGTCATCAGGAATTGATAGTTCGAGTTCCTGAAATTTTGGCCTACTTTGAAGGTGATGATGAGAAAATTGAACAAATCAGAAAAAGGTACAAAATATTGTTCATTTTTTATGAAACGTTTGTGTTACCTGCATTAGAAGGATTGAACTTAAAAGATCGAAAATGTGTGAGAATGTTCAACAAGATTGTTGGAGTTTTACAAAAAATTTGGAATATGGAGTATGATTTAGAAGATTCGAAAATTCTACCTGGATATTTTAATCGAAATATCATCATTGCAGCAAATAATCCACGATTACTCTTGAGGGACAACGGCTATTGTCTTTTTTCACATAATCACCAACTTTTTGATTCCAAATCGATATTTTTGGCTCCAAAGTGTTTGGAAAACGAAGAAATTTTTAGAAAATTGAATGAAATTTTGAATGAAGAAAGAAATTTTGACATTTGTGGTGAAAATTCGGATAACTTGTTGTCAAAGTTTAAAAATGAAATTAAACCTGTTGCTTCTGATGTGTCAATGAAAAATGTTGAAGATTTAGATCAATTTTCCAATAGTTTTGTGATGATATCTGAAAATTTGATGAACAACGACACAAACTTCGACAATTCTGAAGACGATTTCCACGAAAATACCCTACAGTTTGTCAACATAACCTCAAAAATAAACATAATTGTTGATTGCTCAAAGGAAACAGGAAAATTCTTGGATCAATTTTCAGAAATCCTGTCACATAAAAATGCCAATTTCATCTTCGTCATATCAAATAAAAATGAAAATGAAAAATTGACTCACATTTTGAGAGAAAAAATTGGAGTAGAGGATATGGTCACTATTGACTACACCTGGGATGATCTTACAGCTGAGAGTCAAAATCTTTTATTGGAAAGAAAAGTATTTTTCCAAAATAATTCAAAAATTATATTTAAAAATTTATTTGTGGATGCAGGTCCTTTGAAACAACATCCAGGCGATTCTACAATTATCAGTCACAACCATGAGTTTACAAGTATTATTGACTCACAACTTCTTAATTTGCTAATGGATAAATTAAATGAAATTCAAATCAACACAAAATCTAATGAAGAGCTAAAAGCTGAAGAATTTTTCGAAACAATCTTCCAGACCAGAAATTTCATTAAAAAGTCGTCTCGAGAAGTTGAAAAGGTCATGACAATTGATGAATTCGAGAGTCAAAAATGCTCAAGAAAATTTAAAAATGAAGAAATTGTTGAAAATAACGAAACAATTAAAGTCACTGAAAATATAAAAATAAACGAAAATATATCCCTGGAAGATCAACTTGAAGAAATCTAAAATCAAAAGTTTGTCCTTATATCTGACACTGCTGGAACTGGGAAGAGCTGGATGCTGAAATATCTTGCAAATACTCTACAAACCAAATACCCAAGTAAGTGGTTGGTTCGTGTTAATCTGAATCAATTTATTGACGAATTCAAATCACATAATAGTGATTTTAATTTTGTAAATTTTATAACTGAAAAAGTTATTAAATCTAAAGAAAAATTTGAGCTAAAAATCTTCAAAAAACTTTACGAAAATGGCAAAGCTTTTATTCTTTTTGATGGCTTTGATGAAATTTATTCCGATTGTGCTGAGCCTGTGATAAAGTTGCTAAAATGTTTTGAACAAAATGGTGGAAATCAGCTGTGGATCTCAACAAGAGATTACTTTGAGGTTGAAATGCAGGAAATGTTAAACATTGATACTGTCTATAAACTTGATGAATTTACAGAAGATTACGGAATAAAATTGATATCCTTGAATTGGACATTAAAGCACTTAAATAATAAAAATGTTAAAATGCAGAAAAAAACACTTGAAGAAATACAAAGCCACAACTTACAAAAAATAGAACATTATAAGCAAAAAGCCAGAAATTTACTCAACAAAATTCCAAAACTTACTACACGAAAAATCGGATATCCTTTGTTTTACAAAATAGTCACTGAAATTTATGAGGATAAACAGGATGAAGAAATAATTTTGACATTATACAAAACATACAGCAAATACACAATCAAGCAATACCAAATTTGGTCAAATGAAAAAGGAAAAAACTGGAATGAAGAGAGCATTATTTTGCAAATGGATGGCAGCAACTTTGTCCTTGTACATCAATTTTATGCAATGAAAAATTTATTTACAAATATTTCAAATTTTTGTGACTTGAAAATTGAAGGAATTAGATGGTCAGAGATTCAAATCGTTAATTTCGGTTTAATTAGTATAAATATCAATAAATTTGTTTTCATTCACGAAACATTTTGTGAATTTTATGCGGCTGAATTTGTTTTGAGAATCTTAAAAAATGGATTGTGGGAAATTTATGAAGATTTTTTTATGTTTCTAAAATTTTTATTGACTGTGAGAAAATTTGACGTTGTTCGAATGTTCATTAATGAAGGATGGAATGAAAACTCAATATCATCAATTATGGATGGAAAAAGTAAAAATTTTGCAGAAAAATTCGATAAATTTGTGATAGGAAACGAAAATTTTTCAAACATTTTCGAAGAAAATCTCGGATATTTAGCAGCATTCTTAATTGATGTCTTTGATTGCTTAAACTACAACAAAGTTAAAAATATATTATTCTCAAATATTTGCAATATCATAAATTTGACCAAAAACTCTTCAATTTACCTAAAATTGCAAGGTTTCTATATGAGACTATTAAATGTCGATGATTTAAAAAACTTTTTAACAGATTAAACTGATTCAGCATTAAGTCATGAAGTTTTTGAAGATTTGATTGCAAGAATCGACGAAAAAATTGATGAAAATTTCACAAAACAAATGTTGAAGCCAAATGATTGGGACTTAAATTTATTAGCGACAGCTATTACTAGCAACAATTTTACTGCTTCAAAATTCCAATCTATCTGTTCGATCGTAGATAAATACTTAGGGAGGAATGAATTAATGACTATAGTTTCTAGTAGCATTGATTACCAAAACACGAGCATTATGCACAAAGTCATGTTCAAAAATGACGAAGAAATGCTCCAAACTGTTTGGCAAACAATTGCAAAAATTTCAAACACAACTAAAAAACCATTTTGTCAAATTCTTCCTGATCTGAAACGCAATAAAATGAGGACACCCCTTCATGATGCTCTGTTCTCAAATAAAATTCAATTTTACAAAACTTTGTGGGAACTTTTGTTGGAAACTTTTACAAATCGTGAGGATTTAAAGAATTTTGTACTTCAAAAAGATTATTTTGACAATAGTTTCGTTCACATGTTGGTTTCTTTCCAAAAAGCGAATATTATTGAATTAAGTTTCAAAGTCTTAAAAGAAAATTTAAATAATCTTCAATACAAAGACATTATAACCTCAAAGGGATTTGAAAATCGAAACTTACTACAAAAGGCAGCCGACCTTTCTACAGATATCTCAGTACATCAAATATTATGGAAAATTGTACGCGAATCTTGCGACTCACGTGAGGATTTCCTGAAAATTATCATGGAGGTAGACAATTCAAACAATAACGTCCTTTTTATGGCTCTCAATTTTCCATCTTCTAATATATTTGATGCGATGATACACGAGCTTGAAAAATTTGCACAACCTAAATGGTTATGAACAAAATCTACTTCATAAATCCTTAAGATTTAATCAATCACTAGAAATGCAAAGTGGTTTATGGAAAGTTATTAAAAAATATTTTGAAGTTGAAGAAATTCGCTTATTTTCTATAGAACATGAGACTTATGGATGCAATATTTTGCATTATGCAGTGACTTATAGTTCAGTGGAAATTGCAATGCACACGTTTAATGAAATTCGATATATTATTGATGAACATGAATTAAAATATTATTTAAAAACTCCTGGATTTAAGGGAAAAAATTTGTATCAAAGTGCTTTGCAGAACTCTGAACTCCCTCAAATGGCTTCTTGGGTTAAAAATTTAATGACGAGTCATGCTTAGGGCAAATATATACACAAATTATGTTTCAAGGATAGATTGAACATGAAATATTATTAAATCAATGTATTGTGAAATTTTTATAAAACTTTTGATATTTGAGAAATAAAAAAAAATTATATTTTGTAAGAAAATGTGTCCCCTATTAGTGAGGTAGGTCATTTCATAAAATTCATTCTATTTTAAGATTCACAAATTTCAGCAAACGTGTTTATGTGCTCAAATCTTCCTGCGTAGTAACAAATAGTCTCATTCTCCTTAAGGCTTCAAAATACATTGTTGCAAGTGAGTATCGATGACAAATTATTCTTTCTATTCTCTTTATACTTTTCAGTTTATTTCGTGCAGTTCATAAAAGCAGATTAATTTTGGTATCTGTCGCTTAGTTCTTGTGAGGTAAAACGAAGATTATTTGTGTTTTTTTGCATTATACATAAAAATATTAAATATGAGCACAAATCTGTGAAAAACTGTTTTATAAAACAGTATAACGAGTTTTAAAATTATGTTAATAATCTAAAGCAAATCATCAAAAACCCTTCAAAAACAATTTTTTTTAAAATTTATAGTAAGTATATCCAATTTCTGAATATCCGTTTTATACATAAAGTATTCAATTCTGACATTTATGTGTAAAAGTGTTTAAATTTTTTTTAGCAATTTTGGAAATGTTTTCGAATAACTAAGTACAGTAATTCCGTCATTAAATTAAATATTTATTAAATTCGTAAAAAAATATTAATGCAATGAAAATAAAAAACGAGAAATAAAAAAAGAAGAGATTAAAGAAAAAAACCCCTATGTGTAGGTGAGCATCAAATTTTCAATAAAAATTCGGAACATTTTATAATTTTTCTCAAAAACAAGCGAAGAAAATACGGAAACTGGGACATAAATTCAAAATTTTGACGGGACAGCTTTGAAAATTTCATCATTACTTTCTAAAGATTTAATACTAATTATTTAATCTTTCATTGTTATTTGAATATCTCAAAAAAAAGTCAAAAAGACCAATTTCTTAAAAAAAAAAGATTGTTTTTGTTTCGGAAATCGAAATGATTATTATTTGTATACCAGCATGCTGGGCATTTTTTAAATACTCCATTTTTGCTTTACCAAATATATTGAATCAGCATGCTCATATTTTGAATATAAAACAAATGAAGCAATTAATTGTTTTTATTGTTTTTTTAGATTACCAAAAGAGTTAATATAAAATGGAAGGCGAATCTTCAGCTAAACGATCAAGAGTTGAGTCTAGTGATTCAGTTGAAGGATATGAAATAAATGACATCAATAATTCTCCTCAATCAAGTGATAATGTTGAAGATTTTGTTAAAATTGCAAAAGATTTAATTAAAGATCATTCCTTACTTGCCAATAATTCATCGCTTTACAAAGTTTGTCAAGTTTATGTCAAGAAAATGTTTTTCGAATGGCATAAGAAAAATAAAAACTCTGAAGAAAATTTGGAACATCAAACTGTTGTGGAAAGTATTGAAAATGTAAGAGACTTGAATACTAATTGTGAAGAGTATTTGACATTAGATTCTGAAAATACTCGAAATTCTGGTCCTAATCCTGAACAATTTGATGAAAAATTATTCATAAAGTTCGTCAAAATCCATCAATTCATCGCGCTGAAAAATTTGTTCACAACTGAAGATGATTTTTGTGAATTAGATTCAGACGATGCATTGCCAATGAATGAAATTCACAACTACGGATTGGTAAAAAATTGCGATGGAATTGTTATATTTTCTTATAAAATCCTTCGTGACTTCTTTGCTGCAGAATATATTTTAAAAATATTTAAAGAACATCATTTAGAGGAAAATTGTAATAAGTGTGTGAAAATGTTCATTGGTCTGATGTTAGGTAGAGAATATGAAATTATACGCAAGTTTATTGATGAAGGTTTGGCACCTCAAGAGGAACTCAATGATACAAACCTGCATAGAGATCAAAATGAAGCAGAACGTATTAATTTGACCATCGAAGAATTAGAGGAAAAATTCATCGATGGCGGTGGTCAGAATTCTATTGACAAAAATGAGGAAAATTCAAAAAAAGACAAAAGTTTTGGTAAAAAGTTGCTAAAAAAATTTAAAAAACCGGAAAACTTTCTCAGAATATTTAAGGAAAATCTTGAAAATCTCATTAATTTTTTCATCACCATTTTTCAAAACTCTAATAAAAGTGAAGCCAGAAAAATTCTCCTTGACAATACATCAGTAATATTCCAATCTATCCAAAATCAAGCAATATTTCAAAAATTCATGAATTTTACTTTTGATTTTTTGAATTCTGAAGATTTGACGAATATCATAAAAGGTAAAAAAATCCTTCAAGACCTTCCGAATTTCAAACTATGTTCCGAAGTTGCTGCAACTCTAACCTCAAAAATTGAAGAAAAGTATTGTAAATCATTTGTTAGAGAAGCTCTGCTTCTCCCAGCAGGCAGCTATCAAAATTTACTTTTTATCGTGACATCAGCTCATATATTTACATCAGAAAAGTTCAAGACAATATTTAATATTCTCGGAATGTATCTGACAGACACCGATATCGAAAATATGATGCAATCTCGTAATCAAAATATCCTGCACGTTTTGGTGTTCCAGCAAAATGACATTATCCTAAGAATAGCCTGGAAGAGAATAAAAGAGTATTTTACTTCAATTAATGCAGAAGCAAAGTTTAAGAAACTAATCATGCAAGCATCTCCATTAAGTCGAAATCGTAGTGTTCTGCACCGCGCAGCTGATTGCAAAAATTATGATTTGCTCTTGACACTGTGGCAGCTTGTAGGCAAAACATTTACAAATTCAATGGATTTGAAGGATCTTGTAATCCAATGTGACAGAGACAAGAACAACTTTGTCCATACTTTAGTGACATTCAATAATGAAAAAAACATTGAATTGAGTTTTAAATTTTTCATAGATAAACTTGATCCTGCTCATTTAAAGGAGATTATGCTGTCAAAAGGTTTCAAGCAAAGAAATATGATCCAGAAAGCAGCAGATATGCTCAATGATGTTTCAGTCCATCAATGTTTATGGAAAATTATTCAAACAAATTTAAGCATTGATGAATTCAAACAAATGCTAACAGAAACTGACAAAGATGGACAAAATGTCCTCCATGTTACAGCCAGCTTCTCACCAGGAGAAGTTTTTGACTTTATGATTCAAGAAATTGACAAAATTATGTCACGTGATGAAATTCGAGAGCTTTTGAGCTGCACAAATAACTGGATGGAAAACATTCTGCAATCTGCTGTAAAACTGAATTTATCTCAATCACTGCATGAGTCGTTGTGGAAAATTTATCAAAATTATTTTGAATCAGAAGAAATTGTCGACATCATAACACATCTTCAAAAACACAATTGCAATTTGATGCATGTGACTGTGGCTTATGCACCAAAATCTATTAATGAGCTCACTTGGAATCATATAAAGAATCTGATGAATGCTGAAGAACAAAAGGAATATTTAAGTGCTACTGGATTTAGAGGAATGACTTTGGATTTAAATTGCAGAAAAATGAATAAGAAATTTTCAAATGTTCAGCCTTGGATTGAGGATATTCTTGGAGAATATGGATTGATATAAAAAGTTCCGAAGATGTTTTGTAAAATTTAACTATTAGAACTCTTGATGTTCTATTATATTCACTTTAGATGGTTAAGCTAAGATAGATATCGGCAATGGAAGCACATAAAGACTTCAGCTGTTTGTTTTTTAAAGCTATCACGTTGAAGAGAATAAAACTTTATTTTTTTGCAACTCCCATGTTTAATTTCAATTTCAACTCCTACTTACTTTTCCCACTAATATTTAAGTAAACTAAATTTCCTTCTTACACTCACGGGTCAGGTCATTGGTTCAAAACTTAAGGAAGCTTAGCAATTTGTCTTTTACTCGGCTTCACTAAAAACTTTTAACTAAAAGTAATAATAATGATATAAATTAATTATAATATACATACTTGCTCAACCACAAGGAATTTGAATTTTTACCGATATTTTTAGAACTTTTTTTTGGAGTTTAATACCATCAAATCAATATTATATTTTGATGATTGATTAAGAAAGATTATTAAAATTTTGTTCATCAAAATGAACAGTTTAGAAAATTGTTCTAAGAATATCTAATTAAATTTATTGGTAAAGAATTTTTCTTAAAATGAAATGTTAAAAAAGTCAAAAGCAATTTTTGTCGTTTTAAGTCATTGACTTTACATATACATAAAAATTATCAAAATATGTAAGCGCATCAAGAAAAAAATACTGAGAAATAATTTTACAATACATAGCAAAACTGATAAAAATATTTAGAATTAGCATGAGCGATATTGCAATATAAGAGAAGAAACACCATAAAGTTTCTTATACACGCAACTATACACATACATTAACAAAATTCTCTCAAGAAATTTTAATAAAAACTCGTACATGTGATTTTGTGAGCATTCAGTTAGTTTTGATCATTTTGGATGTAAATTGTTGCTCTCTTGAATACTTTGTTGACAATTGTATTCCAAAAAAATCATAAAGTTTAATATCTTGATCAACTCACTTCAAAATGGACGCTTTAAATTTTTCCAAACAAATTCCATCCTGGTTAGACCAAGATCTCTTCGATAAAGCCATAAGAAGTTTTGAAGCAGATCCACAAGCAAAAGTCAACAATTTTGACATTAAACCAGCTACAAAACCGGGTGAAAATTTTGCCAGTGCTGTTTTTAGAGCAAATATAAGATTTACATCAAAAAATCAGAAAAATGAGAAGGAAATGTCGGTGATCATTAAGACATTGCCGGTTAGTGTAGATTTACCAAATATGGAGCATATGAGTGACACGACCCTTTTCAAGGTTGAGACTGCTGCTTATTCAATTGTTTTGGAAAAGATTCAAAACTTAATTTCGTCAGCTGGATATAAAGATGTCATGTGTCCAAGGTAGATTATCAAATATATGTACTGGTCCTTTTCGTAACGAAACATTAATCGGGAAAGAATTTCAAATTAGTAAATTAATCTTTTAAATATATCGCCCTTGATAAAAATACGTAACAGTAAAAATGTTTGAGCACGTGTGCTGAAAAGTATTTACAAGATTATATACCTTTACTTTCTATTGAAAAGATTAACGCTATACATTTAAAATGAAATCCGGAATTTAAAAATCTTTCAAGTACCGAATGAAATTCAAATCTTCGAAATAAACCATAATTTTTTAAATCAAAATTTTAGATTAATCTACCAGACAATGACTCCAAAACCAGTAATAATGCTAGAGGACGTCAAAGTTAGTGGATTTGATACAATGAGCAAAAATATGCATAAAGATTTTGAAGTATCAAAAAAAATCTTTAAGAGATTAGCGAAATTTCATGCCGCAAGTTTTTTTCTACATGAAAGCCAGGTTTGTATTTTAGATTTAAAAATCTTAAAGCAATTATTTTTTTTGTTAATTTTAGGAAATTGATGCAGCACACTTCAATATTTGCATGTTTACGATCGAAAGTGTTGGAAACTTTTATGATGAATTTTTTGAAGTCCTCATAAATTTTATGAAAGAGTGGGGCGGATTTGATGAATTTATTGAGCCTGTTGAATATTTCCGGAAATGCTATAAAGAAAAGGTTGGAAAAATTCATTCACCAAGCTTGGGTGCAAGAGCAATTAATGTTTTAAATCACGGTGATTTTCATCCAAAGAATGTGCTGTATAAAATAAGAGATGATGAAGTCAATGTTGAAGACTTTGTTATGGTAAAAAATTTAAATTTTATAACTATAAACTTTTTCGTGTCCTAATATTAGTTCAAAACTGTACGCTAGCGGCTATTTGGTCAAAGTTGACGTGGTGGCAGCGTGGACACCAGTCTGTTACTGATTTTATCCGCCTGCATGGCTGCCTTCTAATTGCCATTGCCATCAAGGCGCCTTGACGGCGATGACACGGCAATGACAAGTACATGGCAAATATGCAAGTAGATAAATCGATATGTGTGAGCGCCACCACGGCAATACAGCAGTCAATGCCACTCAGGGGCGTATCCAGGATGTTTCTGGGAGGGGTTTTTCAATTCATGACCTTTTTTTGTAGTAATAATTACTTTTCCTTTAAACTAGTATTGATTTTTCAAAAAATAGGAGGGGGTTGGTTTGACCCAAAAAAGTCCCTCTGGATATGCTTCTGATGCTGCTCGGTGCATAGTATTACGATACAAGAGTAGGGCTTTGAAAAATATTTTGATCTAAAGCTCTTATTTTTGCACTATTTTTTAAAAATGATTCTTTTTTACAATTTTAGCTTGATTTTCAATTTTGCACTTATGCTTCACCATCCGTTGATCTCATCTATGCATTATACACGTTTGCGTCCGATGAGAATCGTTTGACCAAATTTGATGAGCTTCTTGCAATTTACCATGAACAATTTGTTGAAGCGTTAAAAAAGTTTGGATATCTCAAGCAACCTCCTTCACTGCTTGATTTGCAAGTTGAAATTTTGAAAAATGGATTCCTGGAACCCACTATTTTTTTGTTGACCTTCCCAGAACTATTTGTGGAGCTCGATGGCCTTTCGAATGAAGATTTTGATGATGGATTAAGGAAAATGATTATCAAGTGTTATCAAAATGAACGATTTAAAAACTTATTAAAGGAATATCTAATCAGATTTGTTAATAAAGGATTTTTAGTAAAATAATATATGTACAATACTTGAAAGACTCAAAACAGTTTTTATTCATTTATTGGTACTACAGGTACAAAAAACCAAAACATGTGAACGTACACAGGAAAAAACTGATAAAAATATCAAATATTATCATGAACGACGCCGCAACAAAAGAGCAAAAGCACCATAAATTTTTTTATACACGTAACTTTACACATACATTAGCAAATTTCGCTCAAATAATTTTAGTAAAAACTCGTACGTGAGATTTTTTGAGCATTCAGTTTGTGTTGATCATTTTGGATGTAAATTGTTGTTCTCTTGAATATTTTGTTGACAATTTTATTCCAAAAAATCACAAAGTTTAATTCCTTTAGTCACAAATAAATTTAATCGACTCACTTTCAAAATGGACGCTTTAGATTTTTCCAAACAAATTCCATCCTGGTTAGACCAAGATCTCTTCGATAAAGCCATAAGAAGTTTTGAAGCAGATCCACAAGCAAAAATCAACAATTTTGACATTAAACCAGCAACAAAACCTGGTGAAAATTTCGCAAGTGCCGTATTTCGTGCGACAATAAGATTTATATCAAAATATCAGGTTGATGAGCAGGAAGTATCGGTGATCATTAAAACACAACCGGTAAATGTTGATTTGCCAAACATGGATCATTTAAAAGATCCAACATTGTTTAAGAATGAAATTGATGTTTATACGAATGTATTGGAGAAAGTTCAAGAGTTAATTACATCGGTGGGATATCCAGACATCATGTGTCCTAGGTAGATTAAAAATTTACATGTATTCAGTATTTATATTAACAAACCAACTTCAAAAAAATTCATATCACCAGATTCTTATCATTTTCACAAGTATTATGTCATATGATTTAAAAGCAATCGATTTTCTTATCAGACAATTGATAATATGAAATACTCAAATTGGATATCTTAAAAAATAATTTTAACTTTTAAAAATAATTAATTAAACAATTTTAGATTAATTTATCACACAATGACTCCTAAGCCTGTAATTATTCTTGAGGATCTGACATCATGTGGATTTGACACTTCGTTTAAGACTATGCATGATGATTTTGAAATTTCAAAAAGAATTGTGAAGAGATTAGCAAAATTTCATGCTGCAAGCTTTTACTTACAAGATGAACAGGTTGGCATATAAAAAATAGAAATAATTTTTAAGAATTTTAAGAATAATTTTTTTAGCAAATTGATGCAACACCATTTAATACATCCATCTACAAACATGACGCTCTTCTCGACCTAATGTTCACTGAAAGCTTTGATGTCATTACTGAAGTCATGTCAAAATGGGACGGTTTTCAGCAGTTTATTGATCCAATCAAACAATTCAAGACTTGTTATGCTGAATTAGGTCTCAAGTCGTACACACCGAACTCTGGTTTAGGTGCATTTAATGTCTTAAATCATGGAGATTTTCATTTTAAGAATATGTTGTATAAAATGAATAATGATGGAAAAGAGATTGACGACTTTATCGCTGTAAGTTCATGAATTTTGAAATTATACATAAAAATCAAAGAAATTTAAATTTTAGTATGATTATCAAATTTGCTGCTATGCTTCGCCAGCTATCGATCTTGTCTACACTCTTTATAATTTTGTGTCTGACGAAAACCGTTTCACACGTTACGATGAATTTCTCGCAACATATCATGAACAATTTGCGGAGGCTCTTAAAAAATTCGGATATCTCAAGAAATCACCATCTTTGCTTGACATTCAAGTTGAAATGATGAAAAATGGAAATTTGCAAGTTCAAATGAATCTATTTACTTTTCCATACCTGATTATCGACGTCAGTTCCTTCACTTCTGAAGATTACGCAGCTGGACCGAGAATGATTAAAATGAAAGCCTTTCAAAATGATCGATTTAAGAAAGTAATGAAGGAAGCTCTTCCAATATTTTTGAGGAAAGGATTTTTCGGAAATTGAATATAAAATTTTTTTAACCTTTTTTTTAGGATATAACAATTTTAAACATGAATGTTTTAATCTTAATAGTTTAAAACAAATTTTGTAAAAAATAAAGAATTTTTAAATACAATAATAGAAATCAATTTTTAATTAGTTATTTTATTACAAAAAAGACTGGGTTTAAATTCAAACAATTCACACTATATAGCTCAATACAGATTCCTAAATTAATTGAAATTGAAATTTCAAAATGAACGCTTTAAATACTCTTAAACAGATCCTAAAATACTTAGTTCAGAATTTTTATGACATGACCATTACAAGCTATTTTGCTGATTCACAAGCTAAATTAATTAGTTTTGATTATAAAGCACCAAGAGCAACTAGAAATTTAGTTTGAAAATGTGTTAAAATGTGTCAGTTACAGAACCAACATTTTAAAGAAATATATAATTTAATGCTATCTATTATGATATGAATGACTTTTATTTCTTTGAAACTCTAAATTTTGCTTTCGTTTTCGTTTTCAATTCCGCACAAACTTTTGTATCACTCAATGGACAAATTTTCGAAAATTTTGAATCTCGTCTTCCAAGTTTTGAAAAACATTTTTTAATGATAATTTCAAAAACAAAAATAGCAACTGAAAAGCCACAACATCCAAGCCAAATATTGAATCCAAATGCCAGATCACCAACAGCTAATACTTTCGGCCCACTTTCAAATTTCTCAAATTTCAACTTCTTTGTGTAATAATTTTCTGCCAAATATTTCATAACACCAGTGTCAATAAGTCTATCTACAGTAATTTTGAACATTCGAAAGTAAAATGAGGCATCCACAAAAGTAAAAGCTTCATGAGACGTGTGTAAATTTTCATCAAGTTGATTCCAATCGAAATTTGTCTGCTTTCTATTCTCAATGTCATTTTGAGAG
Organism: Chironomus tentans; assembly: GCA_963573255.1. Classification (NCBI taxonomy): domain Eukaryota; kingdom Metazoa; phylum Arthropoda; class Insecta; order Diptera; family Chironomidae; genus Chironomus; species Chironomus tentans. The sequence continues at coordinate 21,398,909 of OY754305.1, read as the reverse complement.
AACTCATCAACCCACATGGCCAGCTTTGCTGATGAATTTTGAGATTGTGTAGCGAACATTTGGTAAAAATTTGTAAAACTTAATTTAGTTATATTTAATCTGTAATTAAAAAGAAAATTATGATTAAAATTTTCAAAGCTGAATTAATGAAGACAGGATTGTTCTTAATCTTACCTTATATTTCTACCTTGCTCATACTGATGTATCATATTATGATAAATCATTGCATAAACACTATAATTCATCTCAATCAGCTCCTCAGTTGTTCTTGGTGGTGGTCTTCTTGGTTCGCTTGTCATGAATTCAAATAATTTATTTTGATAACAAGTCCGAAAGATAAGACAGAAAATAATAAAAAGTGTCAAAATAAATCTTGGAAAATTCTCATTCGGCAGCTGAGTTTGTGAAATTCCAAAAAATATGCTGACAACATTCCAAAGTGCATTTTGAATTTTCTGTCCATAAACAATTTGTTGTGTTGATTTTGGAAGTCGATTGATGATGAAAATGACAAAACATGTGACAAAAAATGTCAGAACCAAAAGTATCCATGTTTCTAAGTCAAAAGGTAAAAACAGCTTCTCATATGGCGTGTAAGGTTCAGCAGGAGTTACAACGATTCGGCTACTAAGATCTACAAACGCATTTGTTATTCGAGCCCTCGTACCTACTGCATTTGTGGAATCAACATGTAGGAATACTTGAGGTATTCTTATAGTCTCGTTTAGAAAAATAAAATGAATTTGATGGGGTTTTATTGAGTATGAGTTGTATTGACTGATATAAACAGGTTGGTAAATGTCCTTAAAGTTATTGACAGCCGATGCAATTTTGAAAATAATTGTAGAAATTCCATGAATACTGAATGATTTCTGATTTTTATGGATTAGTGCATATCCAGATACATAAAACACATCAGTTCCACCTGAAGGAACAGGCAACATCAAAACTAATTCACATCCGTGATATTGTAAGAATTTCTCATAATTTTTAAGCCTTGATGTCCACTTCATTGATTTTTTATTAAAAGTGTTCAATTTCGTCAATTGCGCATGATTGCATGCTTTTGGAGTAAACCATTCGACTGTTGATAAAGTTATTGTCTCCTCATTATCATTAGTGATGAAATGTGAGTGATGGAAAATTGATGATGAAAATACAGTAAGTTCTCTGGTCCTCACCAGCAGCCAATGAGTTTCTAGCTGAGCATATGTCAGATTTGGAGCAAAAATAATGTATTTTATTGGCTGATTCTGATATCGTATATACTCATAGCGATTTTCAAACAATTGAAAATCTTCAATGTCTTCCATGAAAAATATTGCTGATCGTAAAATTTTATAATTCTGTTTAGCTTTGTGTTTGTTAAAATATCTGACAATCAATTTGAATTTTTCGTTATTTTTTATTAATAATTCCGAGAAAATTTTTAGTGTCATTTCGGTGTAAGTTTTCACAAAGTAGATGTTGAATTCAATTTTCTCGTTTAGTAAAAATTCATCAACAATGTCGTGAAGAACACGAGAAACTATCGGAATATTATGATCATTTTTGATTGGTTCTATTGAATTCTTGCAATTCGGTAGACATAAAATTGAAATAAAAATTAATTTAAACAAACTTTTTTTTTCAAATGACATTTTTTATAAAAAAAGAATACAAATTGTATATTTTAGCTAATAAATTGAAACGACTTGTATGTCGAATATATAAATACGAATTGTTTTTTTTTTGTTTATAAGATATGTAAAAATGTATGTATTTAACATGCATTAATATAAATTTTTAATTCAAGCATATTGTAACTTTCGATATCATAGTCAATTAATAGAAAATAATCTGTCATAAAATGTTTCCTACAAAAACATCATGAATGAAAAGCAGTGTTGTAATGGAAGATATCTGCGGAAGACAAAGACTGCAGATTCTTCCATATAATTTGTCTTTCCAAAGATAGTTTCTTCCGAAGATTTCATCTTCACAAAGAAATTATCTACAAAAGACATGCTGCTACATATTAATTTCAATGTTTATGAGTTCTTAAAGTTACTTAAAATGTGTTTTTGTACAATTTTGTTTCGAAAAAAATGTAAACAAAAATCAATGACATTTTAAAATTCAAAAATGTGTCCATGGGAAAAAAATTGATTTTCGCAATTTATCTTTGTTTTCCTTATTTTATATGACTTAAAGGACTCATATACATTGAAATTAATATGTAGCAGCATATTTATGATGTTTTCATTGAGTTAACATAAGTAATTCGAATGAAATTATCTTTTTTGCAAAAAAGGGGAGAAAAATAATTTTTTTGGAAGATTTTGTCTGCGGAAGATAAAATCTACATGCAGACACTATCTGCATGTAGACATTTTTTTTTATCTACATTAAGATAGAAATTTTCCTGTAGATAATTTCTTTGTGAAGATGAAATCTTCGGAAGAATTGTTTTTTCAATCTTCACAAAGACTAAAGAAACTAAAGAATAAAGAAACTGTCTTTATGAAGAAATTGTATTTATGTAGACAAACAGGCAGATTTCTACACTGATGAATAGTTCTAAGGTGTTCAGATTTTTTAGACTCGAATAAAGGGCAAGTCGAATAGCCTAGTTATGTAACTTTAATGATAATAACATGGAAGATTTTTAATGCCACTCATCTGACAGTTCCATATATTTCATAGCACATAAAAATACTATCAATTTTTTTTACTAAATGAACTAAATTTGAGAAATGCAACCTACTCTGGAAAAGATTTTAAAAAGGGTCAATACTTTGATGCTCGGTACACTCTAGAGATATTCTATCCCAGGAGTATGACTTAGGGTAGTGTCAGTTCTCAAACTGTGTGCCGGGAAGTTTTTCTGAAATTGAAATTTTCCTTGATTTTTCACAAAGTTTTCTTCAGTTTTTCAATCTAGGAATGTCTTTAAAGTTTTTTGAGCTCCAAAGTGCTACTAGACAAGTGTGCCGCGAGCCGAAAAAGTTTGAGAAACACTGACTTAGAGCTAGGTATAGCTTAGAGAAGTGAATTTGGAGGATCAAAATAATCATAAAAGTAGTGTGAGAAATATTCAGAATGAGTGTTGTAGTTACACATATTTATAGTAAATTATACAAAATATAATTATTACTAGCTAAGAATTTTAGCTGCAAGAACATAGAGGACATCATTTTTTTTTGTTCGGCTCTTGAGTCCATCTTATCTAGTGTAAAGCGACAAAATTTCAAAAATAGAGGACAATCCTCTGCAAAACCAAGCAGATGGTCAGCATAGTTTTAACATTGAGTTTTAACATTTTAAGTCACCTTTTCAATGACATTAGGATATACCGTGCAATCGGCCCCTGTTTATCAAAATACGGAACAATTTTCTAAAATTACAATTGCCTCGATAAAAACGATGTGTTAAGAATATCTAAATAAAAATATATTATAAATTCATTAGAACAAAGAAAAAATTGTCATTTCATTATCAACCATGTTCTGATATTAGATAATAAAAATAATTAATATAGCTCTTTTATTTATAAAGAATTGAAGAAAATTTGTTCAGTATACATGAAGGTAAGAGTAGAGTATATTCTGCTTATTTTATTGTTCAATTTAGTTTCTTCTGAAAACTCTTTGCAACCATTTCAAATTACAAATGATGTGAATAGACTTTCAAGCGTTTTCCATGATATTGTTGATGAATTCTTATTGAAAGAGAAGATTGAGTTTAATGTTTACTTTGTCAAGGCTTATACGGAAATTTCACTACAAATATTTTCAGAGTTTTTATCAAAAAATCATGAAAAGTTTAGAATTATTTTACAATTATTTAAAACAGACCTTCAAGATGAGTTCTACACAGTTCATCGATCTGCAATATTTTTCATGGAAGACATTGAAGATTTTGGAATTTTCGAAAATTATTATAATCTGCTTCGTTACCAAAATCAGCCAATAAAATACGTTATTTTTGCTCCAAATCTGACATATGCTCAGCTAGAAACTCATTGGCTGCTGGTGAGGACCAGAGAACTTACTGTATTTTCATCATCAATTTTCCATCACTCATATTTCGTCACTAATGATAATGAGGAGACAATAACTTTATCAACAGTCGAATGGTTTAGTCCAAAAGCATGCAATTATGCGCATTTGACGAAATTGAACACTTTTAATAAAAAATCAATGAAGTGGACATCAAGGCTTAAAAATTATGAGAAATTCTTACAATATCACGGATGTGAATTAGTTTTGATGTTACCTGTTCCTTCAGGTGGGACTGATGTGTTTTATGTATCTGGATATGCACTAATCCATAAGAATCAGAAAACATTTAGTATTCATGGAATTTCTACAATTATTTTCAAAATTATATCGGTTGTCAATAACTTTAAGGACATTTACCAACCTGTTCATATCAGACCGTATGATTCTTATGCTATTTCACAAGAAACTGTTCATCTTATTCTAATTAATGAAACATATCGAATTCCTCAAATATTCTTACATGTTGACTCAACTAGTCTTGTTGACGGACGTGCTCGAATAACAAATGCATTTGTGGATGTGAGCAGCCGAATCGTTGTAACTCCTGCCGAACCTTACACACCATATGAGAAGCTTTTTTTACCTTTTGACTTAGAAACTTGGATACTTTTGGTTCTGACATTTTTTGTCACATGTTTTGTCATTTTCATCATCAATCGACTTCCAAAATCAACACAACAACTTGTTTATGGACAGAAAATACAAAACGCACTTTGGAATGTTGTCAGCATATTTTTTGGAATTTCACAAACTCAGCTGCCTAATGAGAATTTTCCAAGATTTATTTTGACACTTTTTATTATTTTTTGTCTTATTTTTCGAACTTGTTATCAAAATAAATTATTTGAATTTATGACAAGTGAACCTAGAAGACCACCACCAAGAACAACTGAGGAGCTTATTGAGATGAATTATAGTGTTTATGCAATGATTTATCATAATATGATACATCAGTATGAGGAAGGTAGAAATATAAGGTAAGATTAAGGACAATCTTGTCTTCATTACATCAGCTTTGAAAATTTTAATCATAATTGCAGATTAAACATAACCAAACTAAGTTTTACACATTTTTACCAAATGTTTGCTACACAATCTCAAAATTCATCAGCAAAGCTGGCTATGTGGGTTGATGAGTTCTTTCAAAATGACATTGAGAGTAAAAAGCAGACAAATTTCGATTGGAATCAACTTGATGAAAATTTACACACGTCTCATGAAGCATTTGCATTTTTTAATGTAGCATTTTACTTTCGAATGATTAAAATTACTGTAGATAGTCTTATTGACACTGGTGTTATGAAATATTTGGCAGAAAATTATTATACAAAAAAGTTGAAATTTGAGAAATTTGAAAGTGGACCGAAAGTATTAGCTGTTGATGATCTGGCTTTTGGATTCAATATTTGGCTTGGTTGTTGCTGCCTTTCAACAGCTTTTTTTATTTTTGAATTTATTATGGGAAAATGTCGTATAAAATCTAAGTCTAAAGGAATTAAATTTGCAAAAGTTCATCCTTTGGATTCATGAAGTTATTGAAATTTAAAAACCAATCAATGTTCTGAAAATCTCCAGGTTAAGTTTAGCACAAGAGCGTATTCAGGAAAGTACATTCTTTTTACTAAGTTGCACATACAGCAAATATTTTTGTCGGGACACTAATCTACTTTTCTCGAGTTTCTGTGTCCCGTTAAAGCAGTGGTTCTCAAATTCTTCACAGTGTTAATCATTTTTTTGGTTCGGCATCTGAGTTTATTTTAGCAAGTGTAAATTTAGTGTGTCGTCTTTTCGAAACAAATCTGAGATGAAGCCTTAATTTGATTGTGGTTCATAGAACCGACAGATTTTCTGCCGATTCTCTGCAGATTTTCTGCAGATTCTCTGCAGATTTTTTGCCGATTCTCTGCAGATTTTCTGCCGATTATCTGCAGATAATCTGCAGATTCTCTGCCAAAACTCTGCAGATTTTCTGCCGATTCTCTGCAGATTTTCTGCCGATTATCTGCCGATTCTCTGCCAAAACTCTGCAGATTTTCTGCCGATTCTCTGTAGATTCTCTGCCGATTCTCTGCTGATTCTCTGCTAATTCTCTGCCGATTATCTGCAGATTCTCTGTAAAAACTCTGCAGATTTTCTGCCGATTCTCTACAGATTCTCTGCCAAAACTCTGCAGGTTTGCTGCTGATTCTCTACCCAAAATTAATTTTATTTGATTTTTCAATTTTTTTTAAAAATTAAATATTGATCTGTCCCAGCTCCTATGAACAAATACAATACGCCTTATTTTAAAAGTGAAAAAATTGACGAAAATTTTTGTTTTCCTTTTTTTAACATTAGTTAGTAAATGATCACTTAATTTCAAAGGTTTATCATAAACTATAACCTGATAAGTTTCTTTTTTGATATAAACTTTCTTAATTAACAACATTCCCAAAGAAATATTTCAATAATATTTTGTCAAACAGTCAACTCTTCAAAAATCGTGAAAAATCTTTTATCAAAATTCTCAGTAAATACATATTTTTGAATGTGTAAAGCCATCAAAAGTTGTTTTAAATTGAATTATCTATAAATAAAAGTGACTTTCGCGTGATATTGTGCTGTATTTAACGAAAAAACTGCGAAAAACCTTGTCAAACAGTTAATTTTGTAACGGATTTTTCAAAAATAAAATTCATTTGTTTACAAATTTAATTAATTTAACTAAAAATATTTGGGCGGAAATGTTCATAAACAGATAGAGAAACATTGAATGCATATGGTTAAGCTTCAAAAGTTGTGATTTTATGCATATTTTGATATTTAAAATTTTTGTAAAAAAAATCTCAGTTTCGTTTACTCATGGAGTTACCCAGTAGCTAGATTATGTCGATGCCATGATAAACTACCGATTGGGTGGCTTTAGCGCATTTTGAGTGTAACAGATCAGTATTTGATTATCAAATTATATTGTTACCAAAGAGCCATATGGAATAAAGGGTCCAAAACCTCGAAATCATGTTTTTTAGGTCCACAAATTTTTCGCGGGCTCGTTACCTCGGTCGCATCCTTTTACTAATTATTAGATTTTAATATTATTAGACTTTAATATTATTACTCCTACCAAAAGTTAAATTCACATACATTAAAATCATTTGTTTTATCGAGTAATAACTATGTAAATATAGATATTATATCTAAGCGATCCGAGCTAAAGTCCAACTCTCCTGTGACCTATGTAAGAAATAAATAGTTCGGACGAAGTCTGGACTTGAAGATTATATATTATTAAAACTAGATTATCTATAAACGCAAATGTGAAATTTTGTAATATTTGTTAATACTGTAATTTAACAAAAGACAGCGGGGAAGTTTATGATCTGTACGTCGTGATTTTTGTTTTTTGAAACAACTACTTTGAACCATTCCGGTTGATAAGTATTATCGAATATTTCCAAGTAACAAATAACGTTCAAATTTAAACAGTTGAAGAAAAGTGAGAGGGCCACTGAACTTAACAAGCTATTTCTAACGGTTAAAAAAAATAAACATTGCATGACCTAGAACAGTAAAAGAGCACCCAAATCCGGCTAGACATTCCTGGCATCGAACCCGGGATCGCTGGTGTAGGAGTCCAACACGAATTGGCAGAGAATCTGCAGAGAATCAGCAGAGAATCGGCAGAAAAACTGCAGAGAATCTGCAGAGTTTTGGCAGAGAATCTGCAGAGTTTTGGCAGAGAATCTGCAGAGTTTTGGCAGAGAATCTGCAGAGTTTTGGCAGAGAATCGGCAGAAAATCTGCAGATAATCTGCAGAGAAATGGCAGAGAATCTGCAGATAATCTGCAGATAATAGGCAGATAATCGGCAGATAATCTGTCGGTTCTATGAACCAGGCCCCTTAATTTGTTTAATTCTTTACAATTATAGCTGGTGTTAATTTGAGAAGAAATCAATAAAAATTCTGTTCAAATCAAAAATTTAATAAAAAGCCAAGCAACACATGCAGCACATTATTTGAACATCATGCTACATTTTTCTCAATTTACTCTCCGAAAGTAAAATGAGGGAATATTATTGAGCGTCATGTAAGCAGCCACAACAAACATGACCTTGACTTCTTTTTCTTTTCCATATGATTTATGTTTTTATTCGGTCATTCATGCCGTGGTTACAGTTTTTATGATTTTTTGGAATTTCCTTATTAGTTCATCATATATATGTAATGGGAGTGGTCGAAAATTTCGAAACCTTGAAAAGTGTTTAAATTGTCAATTTTATATGACAAGTGCAGTAATAAAATAATTAGCATAAATGAAGGTTTTCTAAGACTTGTATTATGCAACTTATTATTTGTTTGTTAGGAATAAAGTGCTAAGAGGATTTATGTATAAGCAGCATAGCCAGTAGAAGGGGTCGAACCAATCTTCCCCAGATTTGATGGAAAATATACTTTAATTTATTAGTCTTTAAGAAAAATATGTTTAATATTCTTGAAAGTTTAGTATACTTTTTTACAATTTCATGTCTTCATGTCTTCAAGGTCATATAAATTTTCTAGCAATATTTATCTCCAAAATGAGTCTTTCCACATAAGATTGGGACTCAGAAAATTTTTAGTTTTACTTTAATAAAACATTGAATCTACATCTAAACTTTGACTTGTTATATATTTTTATAAAAGTTTTGGTTTAAGCTTTATGAATTTAAAAGATGATGTAAAGAACTTACCACATGTTTATGCCTTTAAATGGGCTCTGAAGTGCAGCATTAGGAACGAAGAGTTTATTGCATTATGTCTCAACGGTCAATATAACAAAAAATTCATAAATATCTAGAAAGAAGAAAATTATTAGTTGGAAAACTCACAAGATTTAATTGGAACGATTTACTCTCAATTCTGGACTTCAGGTTGAATAAATGTTTTATGTCATCGATATGGATCCTTATTAAATCAGCGATCACTATATAATTAATTTTTTTCATTTGAATCAACTCAATTGTAAACAAAAACAAACAAATGATTTTCACCACAAATATTTTAAATTTCAAAATTCCGTTAAAAATCAATTGATAACTAATTTTAAGGAAATAGTACAGTAACGTTATTTAAATAGCAATTACTATCATAAGTACATTTAAATTTATATTAACTACATCAATGAATCGTTTGTCGATAAGAAAGGCGTTAAAATTTATTAATTCTTAAATCACTGCATTTTAAACCAAAGTCACTTTCTGAACATACTCAATATTAATTTACCAAAATTTGAAAATCGAAAACGTCGTTAAATTGTAATGATATTCTTTGTGAGTTCTTAAAAGTTTTTTTTAAACGCTGTAACTTACAATCCAATTCTCTTTATATTTGTCATTAATTGTACAATTATGTAATGTTATTTTTATACCAATATGGAGAAGGAATAAATAATAATAATAATAATAATAATACTATCCAGGGTTGGAACCTTAGAGGTTTAAAGTTGATCAAAGACATGCATTCAAAATATCATTTGTACTTTGCCTGTTAAATCGTTGATTGCTCAATCCAATTCATCTATTAGACAATTTTTTACTTTAAAATACGAGGCACAGTGTGTTGTACCAAAATGTATGTTTTTCAACAACTTTAAACCTCCAAAGTTCCAACCCTGGATAGTATAATTAAATTTACTTTACAAATTCATAAAGCTTAAACCAAGGCTTTTCTAAAAATAGATAACACGTCAAAGTTTAGATGTAGATTCAATGTTTTATTAAGGTAAAACTAAAAAATTTCTGAGTCCCATTCTTATGTGGAAAGACTCAAATAATGTTTGAAAACAGCACGCTTCCTAAAACTAAGTAATAGTCTATGCGTATACAAAAAATCAAACAAACCCTCACTTATTTTTTTTCTTCTCTCTTAACTCTTCATAGTTTAACGTTTATTGATCTAAAGCGTCTGTACTTATTGAAATTTTCTTTTAGCTTTATTTTTTAAATTGTTATTAGTCGGTGTCGTGACTTTGTGAATACCGTTTGGACAGGAAAGGTTTTCAAGATTCAGTCCTTAAATATAAATTTATAGACAAGTTGATGTAAATGTTTAAAAAATTAATAATTGAGTTTATGTGTCTTAATAATAAATTAGTGGATGTGTGTTATTTTTTTTAAATTACGAAAAGTTGGAAAATAAGATTATTTTTGAAAAGCCAAAATTTAAAAAAGTCATTTAATTTATTTAATTAAAAACAAAAAAATTTGAACATAAAAAACTTAAATAGATATTACAATTACTTAAAAGTGGAAAAAAGTAAATTTCGTGACAATTTAAACTAAAATTTAAAAATGGCAAATATTTTTGAAAAGATTAAAGACTTTTTTATAAACGAAGCCGATCCAAGGAGCCTGCAAATGTTTCTCATCAAGTCACCATTTCCAATTATTCTTATTCTTGTGATATATTTTGTAGTTCTTAAGGTAAGAAATTCTGACATAATTATCTGTGATATAAAATGAGTTGAGTCTATAACATCTATAATACAAAACATTAATTGTGAGTCAACATTGAACCAATTCTCATTGATTTTAATTCGTTATCGTTGATTTAATTTAACCATAAGTGGTGAAGAAAAAAATGTTAATTTCAAAAAAAAACTTGAATAAAAAAAATAGCATTTTATGATATTTTTTTTCTTCATTTTGCACAGAATACAATTTTAAAAATTGTTTAACTGACTAAAGCCTTTGTAAATATAAAAAGCTTAAATCTATTTATTGGTTTAAGGAATTATTTGTCACAAAAAAGAAACAAAATAATGAGAATTTTACCACTTTTACTTGAATTTATTATTAATAAATTAAAAATTATTTTTCAGTTAATTATCCCATCAATAACAAAAAATGAGAAGCATCCAAACCTCAGGCATCTTTTGTCGCTTTATTATGTCATCCACAGTGCTCTTAGCATTGTTATAATTTTAATTTGGGTTTTCGTTGCTATTAAGATGAATTACAATTTTCGATGTGAGCCACTTGACTATAGTGACAACTTTTACTCTAAACTGGTCAGTATAAATTATTAAGCTTATATAATACTGACATCTTGAGATATTTTTCAGATAATTTTGATGTCAGAAATATTTTTGTGGTTCAAATTTTCTGAAATGCTAGAAACATTTTTGCTGGCTATTGTGAACGGACGTGCTCCAATTTTCAACATCCTACATCATACTTTGTATCCATGGTAAGTTTTCTTAGCTCAATTTAAAGGACTTTTATGTTTTGATAACAATTTTGGTTTTTAAGTTAAATGAGAAATGATTTTGAAGCTTGTTTTTACTCAGTTCGGTTAATTTTCCTGAAATTTGCAGCTCTTAAGAATTGAGTTCAATAATAATGAAGAAAGATTATAGCGGTTGTCTCAAAGTATCCTGCTTAAGCCACGGCGACTCGATCCGTAATCTATTGTTTCATAAGAATTGAGCTTAAGTGTGCCAAGTTTAGTTTTAGAGTCAGAGAAATTTCAAGGAAACTCTTAAACTGAAAAACTACAGAAAACTTTGTAAAAATTGTGTAATTTATAAAAAGTTCACTGCAAATCTGTAAAAACTGAACAAGCTGAGGACAGTTATTCCTTATGACCGATGATAAAATGTTTTTTGTTTCAAATCTAGAAAGAATTCGTACATTAAATTTAACAAAAATGTTATTAAATATTTGCGAATAGCCCACACCAAATTATTTGTGTCTGTTCAAACTTCCGTTATTGACTCTGTGCTAAATTACAGAATAAATATTTACAACCTTCATAGCAGTTCTAAATATAATAAATATTTAAATTTTAATTAAAGTTCTAGTACGATTTACTTTTGTGAACAGAATTTTAGAATTTTTTGAATATGAACATTTTATTAGTTCAATTACCTTATATACTGAAAATTACGCAACTAAGGCAAAAAATATATTTTTGAGAATATAAAATAGCACTCACGTATGAAATTTCGCACTGATTTGCAAAAAATGTGTTGTAATTTCTGTGCTTCATTGACTTCTCGTTCAAAAGATAAACAGAGAAAATAAACATAAAAAATGCTCAACAAATATTGTTGAGTGCACTTCAAGTTGTGTAATTTTAAGATTCTTCAACTTATTGTTGCACTTTTTGACACTCATATGCTGACGAGATGAATTTTGAGATGCAATGATTCTTTGAAGTGATTTTAAAGGTTGAATTAAAGTGAAAGTTTTGACTGGGAAAAGTTCATCGATTCTTGATCATGATGGGTTACTTAAAAAGTTTGAAGCATTGCTCATCATTTAGGTATGATTAGGATAGACTGACCATTGAATTAAGAGTGAGGTCATCAAATTTTTTTCAAAAATTTGGATCTTAAAGTAAAGTTATAAATCCATCGGAAATTTTCTTCAAAAAATTTGAAACAAAATTTCAAAATGTATATGAGACGGTGCTGAAAAATAATGTCCTTTACATTAGACCGAAAATATAACTTGTGTTCACAGTTTTCAAAAATAGCAGAAAGACTCTTTACAGAAGATTAGAGCTCAGACACTCATTAAAAAATTGTAAAAATTTAACAATTTTTACAACTTTTTAAACAATTTTTCTAAAATAATGGCCATTTCACGTCTAATAAGATGAACTGTAATGAATTTAGCCATTAAAAATGACTCAAATTTTTTGTTTTCTAACTTTTCTAGACTTGATTGATGTCCAAAAGACACTTCTTTAATTAAGCTAATTTTAAGTAAAAAGTACATACTTTGGGGTTAAAAAATAGAGAACAGTCCTCTGAAAAACCAAGCTAATACATATATAAAGCAAAGAATTTGTAGATTCTTTTGATAAAGTGGGGATTGTGGTCCAACAATCCAGATTATTTTAGTTCCAAATATTTGGAAATATAATATTTGTCAACAGTCTCAAGTACATCAAGTTCATTCACATATTAAAGACTATTCAAATATTCATGCAAAAATATGTAGAGACATTCAGATAAGAACAAACAAAATAAAATAATTCAGGCAATGAACGGAAATATTTAGAGATACAGTAACTCCCATCAAATATTTGTCTTTTTAAAAATAAATTAGAATCGTGGATTTTATTTGAGTTTGTAAATTCATTTGTTCCTTCTTTTTGTATAGCAAATAGGCCATTAGATTTATTACAAATAAGATTTTGCCGTAAAAATAGTAAAATATTTGCTGAATCAATTGAAATTCACCAATTTAGGATTTTTAACAAATAAAGTATTTTAGATTATTGCAGATTTTTGAAAAATAAATAAACAGTCCTTAAATAAATTAGTAATCCTCGAATATTCCAAAAATTACACTCTTTTCTTCTGGAAATCCAATATTTTTTTTAAAAAAATAAATATTTACAAGGTTAAATACTAAAATCTCAATGTCATGGCAGATCCAGCAGCTTCACGATCACATTAAGTTTTCAACATTCTTAATCTTCAATTTCCACTGCTTACTAACATTCTGCAATAACTTAGTAGCTTAACTACTAACATAATTTTCAACATGCAGTGATAATTTTGTATAAACACAAAAGAAAAACCTTTTGTGGCCGTCAAGGTCACTGCTGGGCGAAAATAATTAAATTTCTCAGCACTCTGCATGAAAATAATGAAATATATTATGAATATGTAAGCTGCTGAATAATTGATTAATTAATAAACAATTTGGGATTAATTACTGTATTTTTTTAGAAAATCTTTAAATTTTTTATGGATTAAAAATAAGCTTCAGATTTATAGCTACCAAATAATTTGTATTGCTGAATTTACACAAATTTATATTGATTCTTCTAATCGAACTACAAAAACCAACAATAAGATAATTTTTCATCAATTCCCTACAGTTTTTATTTAGATAAAATTTTCCGTCAATTCAAAAAAATATTGTCTCTCATGTTTGACGAGATATTATTCTAGTGATTATGTAACAATAGCAAATAACCCAAGTTAAATGTTTACTTGAATGTGCAAGTAAAATAACCTATTCTAAACTAAACGTGAATTTTTGCACAAATACTCACGTTCAATAAACAAAACGTCGGTTTAAGCTGAAAGTTTTGTTGCTAATCATGTTATTAATTGACGTGGCCAGGGAGAGCTCTTTTGGAACCCCCTCCGCAGATCCATAGCTCAAACAAAAAAAAATCATTGACAAAAGTTTTAACCAGGGGGAAAATAGCTTGGTGGGAAATTTTACCGCCATTTCCCACCAGTGGTGGGAAAAGGTGGGAAATGGTGGGAAATTTCCCACCAGTGGTGGGAAAAGGTGGGAAATGGTGGGAAATTTCCCACCAGTGGTGGGAAAAGGTGGGAAATGGTGGGAAATTTCCCACCAGTGGTGGGAAATGGTGGGAAATGGTGGGAAATTTCCCACCACTGGTGGGAAATCATAAAAAAATTCACGCTAGTCAAAAACATTTTTTGAATTTTTTTGTCACATTCTGTTCTTGAATTTGCTGAATTGTTAAAAAGGAGGGAGTAAAAAAATTACACAATTAACTTCCACGCTAAAGCGTGTAAGATATTTAATTTCACGAAAAACACATTTTTTATTACTGTATAAAGACTACTATCTTTAAAAAAATTCTAATGATGCTAAAAGTTTGCCGCAAAGCTGAATTTTTCTGTATATAAACTTTTTACACTAAGCATCATCGTTAGTTCCAAAACCTTGAAAAACGTGTTTTTGGCGTCTTTTTTGTCCACAAATTTGGTAATCAGGGTCACAGCCGAGCCATGTGCATATGGAAATTTGGTTTTTTGCCATGCTCTAGATGATTACTGGATCTCATATATAGGCTCTAGATGATTACTGGATCTTATATAGAGGCTCTAGATGATTACTGGATCTCATATATAGGCTCTAGATGATAACTGGATCTTATATAGAGGCTCTAGATGATTACTGGATCTCATATATAGGCTCTAGATGATTACTGGATCTTATATTGAGGCTCTAGGTGATTACTGGATCTTATATAGAGGCTCTGGATGATTACTGGATCTTGTATAGAGGCTCTAGATGATTACTGGATCTTATATAGAGGCTCTAGATGATTACTGGATCTAATATAGAGGCTCTAGATGATTACTGGATCTCATATATAGGCTCTGGATGATTACTGCATCTTATATAGAGGCTTACTTATACAAAACTTATGTTTTTATTGTAGATCTAGCTAAGATCTATAAATTGGCACAAAAAGAAAAAAAATTAATCACACTCGTGATCCGCATATCTAAAATTAGTGTGACCAACTAGGTATTTTTTCGGTTTTTCGGGTTTTTATGCACTGTGCATAGCTCCAAGTTATAAAAACTAATATTTTTATTAAAGCTCTTATTCATAGCTGTCAAATAAAAAAAAGTTTATAAAAATCGGTTGAAGCAGTAAAAAGTTATGATGATTTGAAAATGGTCGCCATCAATGGTCATCAAGATATTTTTTGTGCTGTATCTCCAGCACTGCTGACTTCTGGTCTAAAATTTTTATATTTTCTTATACCTTAGACTAACCCCTTTCAGATAAGCTACTAAAATAATTTTTGAAAATTTTTTCGATTCTGTCCCATAGTGTAGTGTGATCAACTAGGTATTTTTTAGGTTTTTCAAGTTTTTGTGCACTGAGGTTAATGTCAAATACAACCAAATAGCATTTATATTGAAGCTCTGACTTATATCTGTCAAACAAAAAAAGTTTATGAAAATTGGTGGGAAATGGTGGGAAATGGTGGGAAATTTCCCACCACTGGTGGGAAATGGTGGGAAATTTTTGGCGGGAACATTTCCCACCAAGCTATTTTCCCCCTGGTTTTAACAATTTTATATGCAAGTTTTTTTGAAATTTTTTTGAAAATTTTTTTAAAAATGTAAAAAAAATTTTGGTGGAAAGATAAATTATTTTTAAAACGACGTAAATTTTGAAGAAAAAAGGGACATGTACAAAAACTGATAAATTGTAATGGTTATAAAATGAAAAAGTAACTTCAAAAGTTAACAATAATTTATTAAATCCCAGTAGATGAGAAGAATTCTTATTCTTCAAAATGGGCCGTTCACTTATTACGTAACACAAAAAATAGACTTTTTAGACCCCTCTCCTCCTTTGTCACAAAATGTCACAAATCTTCAACCCCTCCCTCCCTTCGTAACGTAAAACATTAAAATATTATTGAAAAAACAATTAAAAAAAGTTAAAGAAAATATGTTTTTTAAACATAATTTTGCCAAAAAATACAAAATTTTTATTATGCAATCATGTTTTGACGGATTTTGACTATATTTTACCGAAAATTTCAAAAGTTATTTATATTTTCTTAAAATATTTGATACAGTGGCGTAGCAAGGGCTCCAGTGAATTAAAATTGACGTATTTTTTTAGAAAAAAAATTATATCAAATTTTTTTAATTTTTTTAAATGGCGCCCAATCCAAAATTCCGGTCAACATTCTAAACCACTGATTCAAAATTCCCACGAGAATCTTGAAATCATAGCAACAAATCTTAATTTTAATTTACTGTAACTAAATAATCGCACAAAAATCCACTCAAATAACTTTTCCACATAACTACAGTCTTTAATCATAATTTATTGAACTTAATTAGTTAACTGCATTTTATACATATTAAATTGTTGTAAAACAGCTGTTTTTACTACTTGCTGTGCATAAATTTACTATATTCACATGCATGTAATTATTTTTTCTTCTTTTTCGTTTTTCTACAGCATGCTTGCCATTGGCATTCGTTTCTACCCAGGTAAAATAAATAAAAGCTTATGTTCGATAGAAAAAGCTAGTTTCTTTTGACATTTAGCATATTCTTTCTGGATTATAAATTTTGAATTAATTTTTTTTTGCATATTTAATTTTAGGAGGAAGTCCAGCATTTTTCGCACTGATAAATTGCATTGAGCATGCATTACTCTACACAGTATTGGCAATGAGGCAAATTTCTATAAGATTTAAGAAATCATGCACGTGGTTCAAAAAATTTCACATTATTTTATCGGTAAGAGTTTTTTGTGGTTCGTTTACAGTCATATACTATACCTTTTACTATGAATATTATATCTTAGGGAGCTTTATTATATTTACTTTATTTTCTTCACTTTAGGTCAGTGCCATGCTCGTGAGCATCATCTTTTATATCCAAATGGTATGTATTTATTCACTCAGAAGCTTTCTAATAGTTTTTTAAAAAATTTAGTATTAAGGAAATATTTAAGGACAATTTTAAGGCTTTTGCTATAATGCAGAAAACCTCTGCATTAAGGATTATAATGTTCAAGTTAATGTTTTTAAAACATTGTAGGAAACCAGAGAAGACTGTGAGTTTACAATATTTCGCTACTACGTCCTTACTTGTCTCTTCATATTCAGCTTTGTCGGAATTTACTTCCGTTGGTCATATATTTCGCAATCGGATGCCTTTGGAGAAACATGGTTGATAAGAGCAATAACGAAGGCAAAAATTGAAGGAAAAGGAGCAATGCTGATATCAAATAGAACGCCAGCGAGATTATTTTAGTCACAATATATTAATTGTTAAGAAATAGCTTTAAAAAATAGATTTTGTAATAATTAATTCTTAGTAATTCAAAACAATTTCAAACTTTTGTAATCTTAAAAAAAGTTTAAAAGTAATTTATTTTAACATAAAATAGCCCTATAAATGTTCATTATAAATAAGAAACCTCAATAAATCAAATAATAAATTTGTAAATGCTTTTTAATGATTTTAATTTAAAAAAATCCAAAGAAAATTGATATAACTGTGACAATGATTAATCTGTTGAGCTAGTTTGATTAAAACTTTTCACGAGTACTCAAAATTTAAAATACTCTTCAGACTTTACAACTAAATATACTGACTTTGTTTCTGACACAAGATAAAGTTTATATTACAATACTTATCCAAATTACAATTATTTTTTGAAAACATGTTTTGAGTCAAATGATACACTTAAATTATTTTAAATCATACTCAGTGTCAGCAATCATCACGTTCAAAAACATTTTCTACTCAAATGTAAATTATTTTTAAATTAAACAATTTTCTTATACATTTTAATTTTTATGGTTCATTTAGTTCAATTATTTTGTGATGAATAGACAAAATTTAAGTGCTGCTTAAATACATTTTATTAATACAATAAATAATAATAATAAAGAAAATAATAATTCAATAATTGGAGATTTAAAAATATTAATTGTTTTGAAGAAAACAAAATGATTCGTTTTTAATTTTAAAATATAAAAATAAAAAAAAAATTGTCTAAAAAGCTAATTTAGTGGGATCAATAACACTTAAAACTATTTTTTAAACTAGATAAAATAAAAGATATTCAAATTAGTATTATAATGTGGAACAAAACCTCAAAACTTGACATGCTGATCAAATCATCTCATGGAACTTATCATGAAATTTTCTACACAAAAGCTGATCCTCGAATTCGTGACAAATTTTTTATGGGCAATCCAGCATTAATTGTTACAATTTACACATTATATGTAATTTTTGTCAAAGTTTTTCTGCCAAAGTTCATGAAGAATCGGCCGCCATACAAATTGAAAACGTTTGAAAACTTTATGCTCTTAATACTTTTTGGACCGTCTTTTTATGTTTTCATAATAAGTTCAAAAGTTTGGTTCTTTCACTATAATTGGAAATGTGAGGCGATTGACACGAGTGAATCACAGTTGGCAATGCTGGTAAGCTATCTGGGATTACAATGGCTGTCAAACTACGAAAATATCGCTCTGACAAAACGATTTAGACATTTAAGTGTCATTAGAAGACGACAGTGTTGACACCGATCATGTTAATATTAATCATGTGACATAAATCGTTTTAACAGAGCAACTTCTCTATAATATAGATATCATTGACATATATTGAATCTGATAAAAGATTACTTCTTCATTTAATGGAATTTTGCAATTATATTTTTAAACATTTTATACAGGTAGTCAACACTTGTTACTTCTACCTTCTATCGAAATTCTTCTACATTGCTGAGAGCGTTTTACTAGGTCTGAGGAAAAATTACTCATATATGGAAACTTACTTGCTGATTCATCACTTTATATACCCGATTGGTATTTGGAGTGTCATCAATTACATACCAACTGGACATGCTACCTTTCTTGGATTTGCTAATTCATTTGCACACTCTGTTATGTTTGGATATCATTTGATTGCTAACAATTTTTGCTTAAATTTAAAACTTTATAGATATAAGAGTGCTGTTAATGGAATCATGTTGGTGAGTTGTTGGTTCAGGGAATATTTTACCTCAAAAGTGAGTAATTATTATTTTTAACTTTTTGAACCATTTTAGATCTTCCAAATGGTAGCATTCTTTCCACATACTGGACAATTGTTTTTCAATAACGACTGCAACTTTCCCATCGAATATCCAATATTTGTCTTAGGCTTCACATTTATTGGAATTCTACTGTTATCTATATTTGTAGCACCAAAAGCAAATAAATACCACATGAAAGATTTCACAAGAAAACTGAGCTTTGATTTGGATAAAGTTTGAGAATTATTTGTGACTAATATACAAAAGTTTGTAAATAAAGTGGTCATTCAATTCATAACTAAATCTTTAAAAAATTACTGAGTTTCAAAAACTCTAATCAATCCCGATTGATTTTAATTAATTATTTCGTGAATATTTTTCAGTAATTTTTGGCGCATTAAGGGGGTAACAGATGTTTCAAAAGTCTTGTATACTAGTATAAATGTGCACAATGTTTTAAAAATTCTATCTACTCTAGCTTTTGTTGTCTTTTGAGCAATTGTTACAGAACATCAATTCGGAATGGTGACATTAACCACTGTAATTTCCAGCTAAAGCGTTCATTTAACAGCAATATTAAAGATGAAAAGGACATGATCATTAATTCCCTTTCATGCAGTTTAGACAAATCAATTCTTGAAAACTATTTGGAAATGTCACTGAATTCAACACTGATGAAATTTGAGGATGCGATAAATATTTTTAACAGTGTAGCTAGGAATATTGTAGTATTCTATCTTGCTCGAAAGTTCTAATATGAGCGCGTCAGTGAAATCTCGCAAAAGTAAGTTTTTAATATAAATATTATAATTTTTCTAAATTTAAATTTTTTTAATTTTCAACATCAATTTTGATTACTTTTTAAACCTACCATTTTAGATATAATTCAACAAGTTTTGATCCAACAAATTACATTCTTTTGTTAGCAGAAATAACTGAATCACAAAAGGAGTTAGACGAACATAAAAAATTTGTTAATAAATATTTTAATAAAATTGAGGAATTAAACAATATTTTTGAAAAATATAGGAAATATAAAATCTTACCAAATAAAAGAATATGTTTACATTCTAATTGAATACTAATTTATTGAAACAAAAAATAAATAATTTCAATACCCATAGAGCACAAGTGGACAAAACCTTAGCAAAAAATTTAACAAAAAGAAATAAGAAAAATTTTAAAACTAGTTGTCCAAATTTTCGATATTTTTTTCAAGTTTTCAAATTACATCGACCTCTTTTCAATTCTTACTTTATAGCCTTTAACAAAATTTAGCGTCATGGTCATTTCTGTTTCAAGCTCTTCAAATTTTGATGAGCAATTTACTTTGTAAGTTTGAAGAAAATTAAAGCGGAAGCCTAAAAAGATTAAAATTAGTGATAAAACTTTTATTTTTAAACATTTATTATCTACCTATGCAAATTCGGCGTCCACCTTTTAAAAAGGAAAATAATACAATTAATAATATTTTTGAACAATTGTTTAAAAGAAGGATTTTTATTTTATTAATATCTTATCCAAAAATAAGGCTTAAAACTCACCTGAAAATGGCGCGTATGCTTGAGGATATGGCAACTCCTCCAAGAACCTTTCAGGTTTGAACAAATGTGCATCCTTGCCCCAATATTTCTCATCCTTATGCATCGCATCTATTGCCAGTAGAAAGGTTGTTCCTTTAGGTATCACAAAACCATCAATTTCTACTTCTTCAGATGCTTTTCTGGACAAAATTGGTGCAACAGTAAAAAACCTCATTGTCTCTTTAATCACAGCCTCCATGAATTGAAATTTATTAAGAAAATCAACTGAAAATGTTGTATCGACTTCTTGACTGTAAATTTCCACAATTTCCTGCATTAATTTCTGCTGAGCATTTTGGTGAATTCCAAGCATCATTAAGGTAGTTGAGATAATTTTTGTTGATGTTTCAAAAGCCTATGGTTGATTAGTCATAAAAATTGATAATTAAAATTCTTTTTGTGGTAATAATGTATTTAATTTTTAGAAAATTATTTAGAATTGAAAATTATTTAAACTGGACAGGATTATAAGGGATCCTTAACCTTGTCCTTAATCATCATAATTTTTTTTAGAAAATATGACATATCAAGTGGTGTGTGGTTTAAAGTCTTGTAAAAATAAACGTTAATCCAAAATAAAAGGCAGAAATATTTCATATTAAATGATGAACAAATTTTTTTTTGACCTGAAATGTAGGGTGGCCAGAGGATTTTTGAAAAAAAACGTACATGCCCAAAAAACTGAGAAAATGCAATAGTTTTATAATTAAATAGAATATTTTTAACATCAAAAGTTTACAAATGGTTTATTAAATTCCAAAGAATGCTAAGAGTTCTTATTTTATGAAATTAATTTCGAAAGGTTAAAATTTCATCGTTCAAATTTTGGATTCGAAAAATTTTGAAGAAATTTTTATATGAAAATCAATAAACTCTTAATTATTCAGTAATAAATCTTGATTTTATGACAAAATAACTACAAATAAAGATAATAACTGAAAATAAACCTTGTAATCAATGTTAATTTGTGAATACAAAAAAATTATAAACTTTTTAAGAAAAAACGGACAAAATCTATTCAAAAACGTACAACGTACAATTGATGAAAAAAACGGACTGTCCGTTGAAAATAGTCACATCTGGTCACCCTACTGAAATGTCAAAAATTATTTCTACTAATCTCGATTTTCAATAAAAGTTCGATGGTTAACATAAAAATGATATGAGACTTAAAATTAAATATGAACTCACCCCAAGTAAAATAGTAATAAATTCATCACGAACATCATCTTCATCAAATCCATTTTTTGGATCCAAAAGTGCATGAATTATTTCATTTTCATCACTGCATGGACATTCGCGATTCTTGTCGATCACTTCACTCAAGTATTTTTCAAAAACTCCAAAAATTTCTTCGATTCTTTTACCAATGTTGAAATTTTTTAAATTTTTTCTTTATTGGAGAGAATCTAAAATGATAAATTAGACCAAAAATTTTGATTTCAAAACTAGCTTGTCATTTATCAATATTGTCCACTGATTATGCTCAATTTGCAGTTAAAGAGGGATAAAATTTATCAAATAAAGCTCAAAACACTCACTTCTCAAAAGCATAATATAAATCAGTTTTAAAATGGTCCTTTTCACCATAATTTAAATTACTAGATCCAAGTGTGTCAAATGAGTAAGCACCAGCATAGTCCGAAAATTCAAATTCACCACAATCAACATTCTTTTCAAGCAATTTCACAATTCTTTTTGACTTTTCATCAAAAATTTTTGGAAGTTTTTGCAAAGCTTTCGTTGTAAAAGATTTAGTAAAAATCTTCCTATGAACTTTTTGATCATCTCCATTGATTGCAATTAAACCTCTCTTAACTAAAAAAGCATCATAAAATAGTTCTGGTTTATCAATGGTATATGGTGAGTTGAATACTTTATTAATAATATTTGCATCTTTGGTCATAATCGTAAAGTTCTTTAGCAACCAAATTTTAGTTATTGGTGCATCATTTTTAATGTAAGCTATCACTTTTGGGATGTAATCTTTTCGATGGACTGTCAAAATTAAATAGAGTGACTCCCAAATAGAAAATCCATTATGTCCAGGAAGCTTATTTGCTAATTCATAAAGTCTCTGACGCTTCCATCGAAACAATACATAATATGTCACAAAAGTCACTAACAGAAATGTTAAGAGAATCTCAATTACGAACATTTCTGAACCGATTAATTTTAATTTCATCGACACTAACTGTTCGAACTCAAATTCCAGACTAAACTCACTATACGTAAAGTACAGGTGCTTATATGCATTCTCGAGCATTTCACAAGGATTTCCTGTGGCTCATCAAAAGCAATATATGTAATGCGATACTAATTACGCAGATTAATGGGAGTTAATGTAGTTAAATCTGTATCATTTCAAGTCATTGTGAATTTCGATACTCTCAATCAAGCGCATCATTAAGCAGTTAAGTGCCTCTGTGGAGTAATCGGCAAGGCGCTTGGCTCAAATTTGGTATGGTCTCGAAGGTTGTTAAATTTTTCGTTAATAAATGAAATTATTCTGCAAATAATATTGATTAAATATTATTAAACCAAATAAACTTGTAACTTTCACTTTTTAAATGTTATTTTTATTAGTTTAAAAATGAATGTTTTAAATTTTACAAACGGTTTAAAAATTATTTTAACTTTGAGAACGTTTCTCATCCGATGTTGTGTGACGATTGACTTTACTTTCTACTTTTTCTAATTTTAATTAGCTTCGGTTTTTCTTTTCTTTCAATTCCTTATTCTATCCCGATCTCTTTTTAAATTGTATACTTTTTGCTCGGCTTTGTCAAAAATTTTTGCATTATTTTCAACATTCGGGGGAGGAGAGAAAGGTTCAATTTACAATCAATCATCAAATATTTCTTTTTGATTGAACCATAAGTGACAGAGTCATTTTAATGCTCATTTGCATTCTTTTCTTTTGTCTCTCTTTATTTGGAGAGTAATTAGTTTTACTCTTTATTATTTTTAATCAAGTTTTTTAAGGAATAAATGTTCTTCATTTCTGTCTACGATATCAAAGGTGTAAGAACTTATTTCAAATCAATAATTAAAAGGTAATTATCATCAATTTTGTGGAATTTTTTCTTTTTCATTTTTCTTTAAAAATTAATTGCAATTAATAATTATTCAAATTCTTTTTTCTTTGTTCTTATAGAGACCATGGGATTCTTCGGAAATGACAACAATGCTGCCATGCACATCCAGCAGACTGAAAGTAACAAATTAATTCTCGCACTGTTAATCACCTTAGTGGTTGTGAAAGTTATTGAAATAATTGTCTTTTTTACTCGTGGTTTTAAGAAAACCGTAGAAAGAACCAGAAGAGATCCAGTTGTTTAAATTTATCAAGTATAATTTTTTAAAGTATATTTTTATAAAATAGTAAATCTTTATTTAAAATTTTGGAATAAAATTTCAAATCGCTTGAACAATTAAGAGCTTCATTTACACTCTTTCAATTTTTAAGACTTTTTAATTTTTGTAAAATTTTCTTTAAATTTATCTTTTTAAATTTTAATATTCTTTTAACTTTCTTAGGTTTCTCTAATTTCAAATGCAATCATTCACTAGAATGTTTTAATGATTACATAGTTAATTATTTATATTTTTTTTTTTTTTTTTAATCATTACAAATTTTAGATTTTAGGAAATTATCTTGAATTTTTTAAAATACTTAAATTTAGATTCAGCAACTTGGTCCGGGTCAGCTCCTCCTCAAATTTGCGTCTTATTGTTAAGTTATTCTTAAAAATTGTTTCGTCAAATCTTGTCTTCAGATCGAATGATCTGAAATTATAAAATTATTAGTATATGATTTTTAGATTTAGGTATACTTATTGGGAGATGTCCAATCTAGCAACTGCAGTGGCTGGTCTAGTCACAATACTAGCTTTTTCATTAACATATTTCTGCATCTTTAGCTCATAAGAGTTGTTGGGTTGTATGTTGATCTCTCTCTTTCCCAACTTCACCTCAACACTTCTAACTTGTTCTTTTGATCCTGGATTGATTTTTATAATGGTACCCAATCGCCAACTATTCCCCACTGTGGTATCTGCTGTGACGACTATGTCACCTATTTGTAGATTTTTCGTCATCTTGTTCCACTTGGAGCGTCGAGAAATTGTAGGTAAGTAGTATTTTATCCAATGTTCCCAAAGAGGTTTAATGGATTCTTTAACAGAGCTATAGTCGTATATTCTGTACGGCTTGTCGTCATCTCTAAATGGTACGTATTGAGCATTTGGTCTTCTCATCAAGAAACTATTTGGGGTTAATAGTTCGTGTTGACCATTGTCCAAAGGAATCATTGATAGTGGTCGACTGTTCAAGATACCCATTATTTCAGTGAGCATATTTATGACTGTTAAATCGTCCAATTTGTTGAGCGTTGTTTGCATCATTTGTAGAAAGGTTTTCATTACCTTTTTGGTTAATCCAACCATTATTTCGACAGCACCCTGGAAGTGTGGAGCTCTAGCAGGTCCGAACTTCCATTCTATTGGCTCAATTATACAACCTTTCTTTATTAGCTTTTGATTCCACACTTCCGCTAATTCCCGAAAACGAGTCCTAGCGCCGATGAAATTGGTCCCATTGTCTGTTATAATTCGAACAGGAGCCCCAACCCTATAGATAACGTTGTTTATAGCAAGCATAGTGGCATCTGCCGTCAAGTCTCGAACTAATTCCAAAATAACTGCTCTAGTCGTCAGACAGGTGTATACTAGTATATACCGTTTTACTGTAGTGAATCTTGTCAGTTTTACCTGGATTGGACCTGCTATGTCCAACATGGCAAAAGTAAATGGTAGCTCGTAGACTCCAAGACGTTCATCAGGCAGATCTCCCATTAACGGATTCTCAGGCTGAGCCTTAAATCTCTTACACCAAATACATTTCTTTTTTATAACTTTCTTTACCTCCGTTAGTATATTTTTTATGAAATATTTGTTTTCCAAACAAGCGACTACATTTTTTATCAAGATATGCTTATTGACCTCGTGATAATGTAGAATAATCATTTTCGTAAGAGGATGACCTCTTGGTAGCCATGTAGCATTCAAGCGTTTGATAACAAATGGTCGCTCGGAATTTTCCGGCAATCTATTTTTGATCTTTATTATTCCATTTTCGAGACAAATGATCTGTTTTTTCAAATCTGGATGTGTTTTGACTTCAAATTCTCCTAAAGCTTCAGCCTGAGCTTGCTCTATCATAAAATTGACAGCCCGTTTGAAACCAAAATTAGGACCACGAATCAATTGCATTTCACGGTTGATTTGTATATTCAAATTTTCTCTTGAGAACATTCTTCCTCTTAGTTTCTTAATTTTTCCCAGCTTATTCAACAAAGGAACGACCGTCTTTACCCAATGAAAGAACTTGAACAATGTTTGAACGTTAACAATAAGCTTGAATAAACAGTTATACCTATCGAAATCAATCAATTTTGGAAAATCCTTCTTGGCCTCAAATTGAGTGTACACCCCGATTTCTTGCTTATTTAGAAGATTCTTATCGAGAATTTCCGGTTTAAACCAAGAATTGTTGTAACCGATTTGGATAGATTTGTTCTTAGTTCCCAGATCAGCAGGCATTTGATGGGTGGGAATCCATCTCCATACTGCATTCTTGTCTTCGTTCTTGATAACCTTTAATCTGTTTTGCATGTATTGTGTCATCTTTTTAGCGCCATTTACGATCCATTCTAAAATAGCAGCGCTATCTGTATAATAAATAATGCTATCAAACTTTATTCTGTGATTTGCAATCACGGTAGAGGTCATCTTTGTTAAGTTTCTAGCCATATGTAACTCTAATTCCGGCACAGTTCTTTGCGGCTTTCTAGGAACGATGAATGTTTTTGCGTAGATCAATTTGTAACCCACTTGTTCCCCTTCTCTAAGAAATCTAGCGTAAATCACTCCACACAATATGTCTATCCCTGCGTCGCCAAAGGCGTGCATTTCAATGCTATCGTAATCCTTGTCGCAATAAAGTCTCGGAATCTTTACGTCACTAATTCTTTCCACGTCTTGATAACATTTAATCCACTCTTTCTTAAGCGTCTCTGGAATCAACTCATCCCAGTTAAGATCCAACAGTTTCTTGTAAAAAATCTTCATGTCAGAAGTCACAAACTGAAAGTAACCAATAGGGTCATATATGGACATTAATAGTTGCAGAACCTGTCTCTTGGATGGCAAATTAACGAACGTTCTTACAGATTCAGGCAGTTTTTGAGTGGACACTTCGACTGATAACGTATCAGCCTCAAAGTCTAGAGTATATCCCAGCAGTCGTTCCACCTTGGCTTCAGAAAATGTCTTGTCGTCCATTATATTGCCCTCTTCCATCAATTCTTTGGCAATATTCAAAACTTCAGAGTTATTACTGTTAATTTTGCACATATCAAACCCTCCAGTCTTGAAGTTTTTTCGGAGCTCATCAAGTGCCATAGCTGCTTCTTCTTTCGATCTCAACGAGCTCACTATATCGTCCACGTAGGTAGAATTGATCATTAGATCGGACACCATAGGATTCTCAATGTCACTACTAAAAGCTACAAGATTTTTCACATATTGGGCTATGGTGGGTGAACACCTAGCACCAAATGGAAGCACTTTCATCTTGAAGTGTTTGATGTGCAACTCGCCTCTGAATCTAAAAACGAAACGCAACGCTTCGGTATCTTCATTTATTATTCGGACTTGGTGAAACATTTCACATAAGTCTCCCTTAATAAGATTTTCATATTCGCACATTTGAAACTGTATCTTCAAAATATCATTGTAATAGTTTGGACCGCGAAGTAAATAGTCATTGATTGATTTCCCTTGAATCTTAGCAGCCATATCCCAGATAGTGCGCATTCTTTTATTTTTTGGTTTAATAAAAAATATTGGAATGTAGTAACTTTTGTTTGACTGCTTTAAAATCTGGTCTCCAGTCAATTCAACCGCATAGTCCTTAGACAATAAGTTTTTTATTTGTTGTTCACATTCAACAAAATCTTCAGCAAGAATTTTCTCCATAAGAAAAAATCTTTTGTAAGCCAAAGATTCTGAGCTCTCGAAATCTAAATCTATTTCAGGCTTCCATAAAAGAGGGGCATAGTAATGACCCGTGTCTTTATCTTTGAACACGTTGTTGTCCAGTATCTTTTGAGCTATATCATCTTCGTATAACATTCGATCATCCGTACAATCTGGAGTGTCCATATTTTCCATTATGGTCCTTTCAATAGATTCATATTCCTCCATTTCCTCGCTAGTTATTGAATAATTGTAAAAGACCGATTTTCCTGCCGTTCTGTGCTGATTATTCAGGAAATCATTATAAATAATTTCCGCATTGAATTTACAGCTCACCAAATAATCACCCAAAGGTGTTTTGATGCCAAGAGGTTCGTTAGAATTAACTCCCTTAACAGTTGTAGCTTCATCAAATAAGAATTTGTTATCGATTCCAATTATCCCAACGATTTTATCATAACCATGCAATTTTAACCCTTCCAAATGTTTATACTTTACAAAATCTTGAACAACCAATCTTTGATCACCCATTTTCAATTCCTTGTCAGTTCTAAAATGTATTATTTTAGAAATTTCCGGATTATCCATGTTGTTTAATCGCACAGCAACTAGTCTGGAGTCTTTTTCTACTCGTTGATGACCTCCTGTCCAGTTAAGCTTAAGAGGATAATTTGGACCTTCTAAACCCAACTCATTAGCTATGGATTCATCAATAAGTGACAACGTACTGCCACTATCGATCAAGAAGGCAGCGGCCTTTCCATTATCCAATCTTGCAACAAGACAGCCTAAAAGACTTTCAGAGGATCTCTTTATGCTTAGTTTATCAACGTCTTGAGGTCTTTCTGACAGGTTATATTGATGATTGTTAATCTGTTGTTCGATATTTGAGCAAATATAATGATTTTGCAGTTCTTCAAACTCTTCGTCAAACTCTTCGTCCGAAGACTCATTTTCTATCTTTCGGCAGTTTAATTCCTCGTAAAATTGAATCATATTGACCTGATTTTTGGAAGATTTGTTTCTGTCTCCTATTCTCTTTTCGCAGTATAGAGCATGATGGTTCTCGTTACAACCTTCAGTTTGGCAATGTAATTTAGTAATAGCTGGACAGGGTTCGTGTTTGGGCATGCCACAAATAACGCACCTGCCGTTCTCCAAAGCTAAAGCTCGAACAACCCTTCCATCTAAAGCCCACAAAAGCTTACAATTATTGAATTTATGCTTAGCATTTTTATGCTTCCAACATGAAAGTTCTGGAGAAATCTCCTTAAATCCTCCCGATTGCGCATAAACCTGCTCTTCGGTAGAGAAGCTTTCTTCACTAGCATGATTCAACCAATTCTTTTCCTCAGGTTGTTTTGAAGATGATTTGAAAGAATTTTCTTTCTTTCTACCATTTTCTTGAATGCGTTTTTTATCTCTATTTATTTGAACATAAGGCAGTTCCTTCTCAATTATCCAAACCAAATTGCGATAATTTGGGGTTCTACCGTTGTTTCTGGCATCATAAATGGCTCTTGTGAATTTATTTTGAATATAATTGGGAAATTTCAAGCTAATTTCAACCAAAAAATCATAATTATTCAAGTAATTTTTATCTTTGCTTGAGTCAATCAAATTACCGAAATCTATGACCTTATCCATCAAATCAATAATACCCTGGAAATCTTCATCCCGAGGTTTTCTGATCTGTCTAAGTTCATTTGCTTCGTCAAGCATAGCCGAATCTTTTTTAGATATTCTTCTATCAATATTTGCTAGAGCAGCCTCGAAATTATCGAGATTGTGAAGCGAGTGTCCCCCTATCTTCTTGATTTCAGAGTTAGTTAACGCCTTTTGAACTCTTGACATATTTTCGCATACTGAGAAGTAGTCTTTGGTCTCATTATATGCTGCATAAAAAGAATCCCAGGCGAGTAAACTTTCCCCTACAACTGGTAGAATTGCCATACTAGCTTTCGCCATAAAGTTGACAAACTGTTCTTGCAATTCACCGTTTTTTCCGCTGTTAACAGTACTTGTTTCCAATTTTTTGGGTAAAAATGATCTTCGAGCCGGTGGTTTAACGATCTTTTTCAAAGGAGTCTTTTCCTTACGATTTGACCGGTTTAAAATTAGATCTTCAGGGGTGGAATGTGAATATCTCTTTTCTTCCAAACTGGACAAAGACTCGTTTGTATCTTCAGAATTGGGAACAAAGTGAATGTTTTTCTGAACTACCTTTTTGTTCTTAGATTTGGCAGTTCTAACTTCATTAGGATTTTTCTGATTGAGGTCTGAATCCTCACTGGTGGTTTTATCTTTACTTTTATTCTTAGTTTTAGGATTCTTTGGGTTATCGGAACCCTGTTTAATAAACTTGCTTAAGAGGTCAGCCTGTTTACATTCATGACAAATTGTAACCCCATTAGTAATTTTTAACTCACCAAATTGCAATAGACAAGTATCATGATACTTCTTGCTGCATACAATACATTCCACCAAGATGGCCGATGATACTGAGCCTTCATCCTTGCATATAACGCAATTAAAAGCTCCAGTGCTTACCGGTCTTCTTTTTGTAACGTTGTTATCCTTGACAGGCTGAACTGGTGAATCTTCTGCTACCACTTCTGTCTCCAGTTCCTCCAGCTTATCCTTATGATCATCGCACAAAAATTTGTGCATATTGTCAATAAGAACAGGGTTGACATTACAATTATCATGTATTGCTTTAGTGCAACTTTTATAATCACAATACAACAGCTTGTTGCTATTTGTCCCCTTGGTCTTGCATACACTGCAAACCGTATCCATTTTTATAGCTTTTCTTTTTTCAAATGAATTAATTATATTAAACATAAAATATTTACTATTGTTTTGGTTATCGCAAATTTATTCTTTATGCATCCATTTATTTCAATATTTTATATTTTAATTAATCAGCCACACTTTTAATTTTATGCGCTTTATTTGAATATCAGAAAATGTTTTGTACTGAACCGAATTCAATACATCACAACACTTCAACAGAAATTGTTCGTTGTGTGAAGTGATTATTTATTTGATGATCTAACTGTTATTTAATCACCACTAAAATATTGATTTATTTAATGCCACTTTAATTTTCATGCATTTATTTTAGTTCCTCAATATTTTAAATTTTTTAATCGCTTTATTTTGAAGAAACGAAATGTTTTTGTACTGAATAATATTCAATACATCACTACACTTCAACTGAAATTGTTCGTTGTGTGACGTGATTATTTATTTGATGATTTAGAATGTTATTTTATCATCACTAAAACTTTTAATCAAATTTTATTAAAATCACAAGATCAAATTTCATTCTTTATTTTCTTGCTTCCATAAATTCAATTAATTAGTTTTTGTTCATTTCTTTTATCTGTATTATTTTAGTTTCATCATATTTTATCACACCATAATTTTTTCAGGCTTTTTCAATAGTCAGCAAATTTATTCTTTATGCCTACGTGAACATGAAATTGCAAGAAATGTTTATTTTATGTGAAGAGTTTAATGTCACTAAGAGAAAAAACTTATGATTCCACTGAAATAGGGTCTTATTACAGACAGTGCAATTGCACTTTTCTTCTTTTAACTGACGCGATGTTCTCATATGACAAGCCAAGTAGCGTGGCGTGTATATGATTTTTCTAAATTTTGTTCACAATTTAGAAGTTTTTTCACTTTATCACGGATTTAAATCTTTATTGTTTAACATCAATAATTTATTCAACACCGTATTGTTCGATTAGTGTCACAAATGTGTTGTAATAATAAATAATTTTTAAATGTTAAATTTTTCGTTAATAAATGAAATTATTCTGCAAATAATATTGATTAAATATTATTAAACCAAATAAACTTGTAACTTTCACTTTTTAAATGTTATTTTTATTAGTTTAAAAATGAATGTTTTAAATTTTACAAACGGTTTAAAAATTATTTTAACTTTGAGAACGTTTCTCATCCGATGTTGTGTGACGATTGACTTTACTTTCTACTTTTTCTAATTTTAATTAGCTTCGGTTTTTCTTTTCTTTCAATTCCTTATTCTATCCCGATCTCTTTTTAAATTGTATACTTTTTGCTCGGCTTTGTCAAAAATTTTTGCATTATTTTCAACAAAGGTCGTCGGTTCGAATCCGGCCATTTTCAAATTTGTTCTTTTTCGGAAGTTTAGATATTTCGACTGCTTAATGTACGAGATCAAGACGAAATTGGAGCTCTGGGTAACATTGGATTAAGGAACGGGTCAGGAACTTGAAATGTAGCATGATTAATTGGAACGAGAGCTACAAGATTACCTTGTGAATGGAATATTGATAGAACGGACCTGAATAGTATCACGTTACGCCGATAGAAAATTGAAACGAGAGCCTAAATTTATTCGAAACCTAGATATTGAAAATTTGTTTTCTTGATCCTACATCATGTTGAGTTCTTTAAGGTTCTTTGAACATTGTAACTCTTGAGATTATTCATTGTAGATCATCACAATACTCTGTATATGTTAAAACTGATTGAATTATGAATAAAAATAATAATAATAATAATAATAATAATCATTACAAAACGGATTCTACATATTAAAAATATCCCGAGTGTCAGTTTTCTCACTGAAATTTATCATTGTTGTCGTCTCAGATGTCATGGCTGATTTAAATCATTGTGGATTTATTCTCAAAGTATATAAATAAGATGGACTTAAGCTCCGAAACGTCGACACAAAAAGTTTACTCGAAAAGTGGATAATTTGCAATAAAAAATTTTTGTTCCTCTATTTTTTCAAAAAATATCTGGTCACCCTATATATGGGTCGTGCTAATATACCAACAACCTCTCTCAATTAATTCCCTGTTTACTGGTAGTTATCATTAGAAACGTGTTAATGACACAAAATAGTAGCGACTCGATAATTTTTTAATAACTTTTAATAATTTTCCCCGACTCTGATTCATAATAGTAGAACTGTTTTATGACAGCGGAGATAAGGCTAAATTTTAATTGAACTGTACAGTGAAATTTTTTTCTCATGAGTTTTAACAAAACGATAGTTTATAACAAATGTTATGCAATAAGTTATTCATAGACAGATGTTATCTCTTTATTTATTGAATGAATAAGCTGTAGAGAGAATGAATGAGAGTATAAGAATTTTGGGGGTTTAGATATAATTGGATAAATAGTTAACTTTTCATCGTTTTTTTAAATAAAAACTATCATCCATTTTAGGTTCACACATATTTTTCTGTAACTTGTCAAAATATGAATCAAAACAATTTTTTTTTGTTTTTAAATGTTTTTTATTTACAATAAATATTTTTAACAAATTTCTTGCTTAACATAAACATCCATTGGTACAAATGTTTTGACTTTTGTTCCTTTTCTCATGAAATTTCTCTCAGTTCCAGATTCTCCCATCATCGCAAAAACTTCACTTACTCCCGATTTTCTTCCAGTTTTTCCTTTTAATGTTTTGGTAATTTTTGTATTCTGTTTTGAATGAATAAAGCTATTTGTCTTGTTGTCAAAAACTGGAGTCTTTGTGAATTGATCGATTCTTTTTAGTGAGTCTTGGATGTATGCGTCATCTATGACATCCTTTTTTGTGAGTAATTGCCCCATTGGAGATGAGATGTCAACTTTATGCTTCTTGTTATGAACTTTGCTATTAAAGCAGGTCTTATGGCATTTTAGTTTCATTATGTAGCTTCCTGGCGGTGATCTTTGCTTCAGTGATGAAATTGCAGACAACTTGGAATTGCTAGCTGTATTTTCAGCTGACGTCGGTGGTGTTGGTGGAAGTTGTACATTTTGTAGGCTGATTTGTGGCTCCAGATTACTTTCTTGCTTAATGATAGTAGATTTTGGAGTTTGTAAGTTTAGCATGCTGAAAAAGTCTTCCTTTGTTGCATTTTTAGATGGATATGAAAATTTTACTTTTTGTTTTAGTTTTTTCAAAATTTGGTTTGCAAATTTGAGCTCAAGTTGTTTTTCGAGTCTTTCATAGAGCTTCTTAACATCTATTTCAGAACCATCAAAAAATCTGCCATTTGTTGGAGTCAAACGGTTTTCATTTTTCATGTGTGAATTTTGCTCATTTTCTGAACTGGAAGTGTCGTCAACTATTGGAGTCGAGAATTTCGACTTACTTAGTGCCAAAAATTGATTTTCGTAGGGAGTTGAAGATTGTTCGGTAACTTTTGATAAATTTTCAACTAGTGGAGTTGAAAGTGCATCATTTAATGACTTTTGATCTCCCGGAGTAGAACATTTCTTGGACTTTTTGTTTGCTGGCCCTTTAGATTTTTTAGGAACTTCCTCCATTTGTCTTATAGTTCTTTTTCTCAATCCACTTGAAATGTTTTTGATTTTTTGATCCTCATTTTCATTTTTCTTTGCTAAATTTGGATCAGATGAGTTCCTGCTAAGTTGATTTTCTAGATCTGGGCTTAAATTAGGTGAATTTGGCTCACTTGCTGATATATACTTTTTATAGTCAATTTTTGTAATATTTAATGAAAATCGGCGGATTTCAATCTTGCTTAAATCGAAATGTTTTGAAAGTTCCTTCGGATCTTGTTTGACTGAGATGTAAATGTGATCAGCTTGGTTCAGTTTTATCTCTTCTGAATTAATTTCATTTAAACTTGAAGTCTGTGAGCTTTCTGGTTGGTCAGTTGATTTATTTTTCATTACATCTTGGCTTGTAAATCTCTTAGATTTCTTTGCATTTTCTTCAATTTGTTTAACAGAATTTACATCAGGAATTGATGGCTTTGTATAATTTTTTTGAATATTTCGATTAGACTGGAGACTAGTTGAAAGTTTTGGATGCAATAAAAGATTCCTCAATATTGATGTATTGGCTTCTGTGTCAATTTCATCTGCATCTCTAAATTCTTCAACCTGGGGTTTTTCCATCGTTATTCTTTTTCCACTCTTTTTCTGGGACTTTTCTGTTTCTTTGTCAAGATTTTTTCTCTTCAAAGACTTTAGTGGAATGCTAGTTGAAGCATAAATTTCATTCAGAGGCTTGCAATTTTCTCCTTCTGAGAATCTTTTCGGAACCTTTCTATTCCTTTTGGGTCTGCTAATTTCCACTTTTGTTGCACAACCTTCTGAATATTTAGGAATATTATTCATTGGAACTTTTTTCAAAGTTTTTGAGTCACTATTTCTCAATGACTTTATTTCCACAAGAAGGTTTTCATTATCTGAGTCATTTGATGAACTTTCAGCCTGGATATTCTCGATTTGAAAAGAATTTTGAGATGAATCAGAAATCTCAAGACATTCTGAATTTGTTGACTTTTCTGAAAAACATTTTTTGACTTTCTCGATCTCTTCATGAATGTTTGTATTATTGGCTCCGTCTGTTGTTATGGAGATTACGGCTGGTGTTGAATTTGGTACAATTTGAGATTTTTTTAATGAAGTTTGTTGTATTTTAGGTCTAGCTGAAGCAACTGATGCGATTATAAGCTTAGATCCATTTGATGTGTTGTTTTGCACTAAATCACCAAAACTTAGAGGAACAATTTCCTCACTTGAAATCTTTTCTTCATTTTGAGGAACACTCGATACATTTTCGTCATCACTGTCATCAATTTTGATAACTTTTTCGTCATCGTCGTCAAGGCTTATAAATTCTGGCATTTTGATTTTTGCTGGTTTCTTGACTCGGACGAGTTTGATAAGTGTGTTATCCGTGGCATTAGTTTGTGTGCCTAAAATTTTAACCACTTTATATTTAGTTTTCTTGTCTTGTGTCAAATTTTGAGACATTTGAAGATTTTTATTATAAATTGTTGAAAGATTTGTTTGATTTCACTGTTTTTGTAATGTTGATATAAATTTAATTTAAAGGTTTTAGATCCTGTTATGTTTGAAAATTTCACTTGAATGATAAAATTGTCCAATACTTTACTCTTTTTATACTTATCAGGTAAAACAAACAGCTAGAAACTAAATCAAATTGAGATTCACAATACAAATAATGAAGAGATTTTGTTATGATTTAAAATGTTATCATTCATTGATAACATTCATTGTTATTAATTTATTATACATGCTGACAATAATATAATAAATTCTCGACACTAACTCCATCTTTATATCAATATGGAAAATAATATTTGAAAAAAGTTCACAATTTCGTGCCAACTGATCAAATGTATTACAAAATAAAATAAAAAATAATGAATTTAACCTTAAAGTAATAAAATTATTAATTTTCCAATCAATAATTTTCGAATATAACACTTACTGCAAATATTTGAAACGATTCCAAATAAAAATTAATAATAAAAATTAATTGTGCGTAACAATGCTTTAGTAACATGTTAACATGATAGCATGTTATATTAGCAAGGTTATATTCTTGGTAAATTTGGCACAATATATTCTCAAAATCCTTAACATTTAAATTTTAATTAGACTAGATTTCTAATTTTGCAACCAAAATTTACATTATAATGAATATTTTTTTTTAAAAACTAAATGACTAAAAGAGTCCTGAAAATTATTAAAAAAGGTAAATAAAATCAAATTCTTGATCGTAAAATTTCTTTTTAATCAAATTCTTTAAAAAATACATTATTGTTTCTTAGGCTTTTCCCCTGTTAATATCCACCAAATGCAGCTCCATATCCATAACCATCATAATGCTTATCATGATGAGCATGTCCAATGCGTTCAACATGAGCAGTGAATCCGTTCTTATCATCAGCATGATATTTAACAACACGTTTTGTTCCATCAGCTTCATCCAAAGTGTATTCGCCCTTTACAACATCACCGTCTCTCATTTCCCATTGACTTTTGTGGTCATGTGTGTGTGGATCATTAACTCCATATTCGAATTTATATGCTGGGTGATGGAAGTAATCCTTGCCGTAATGATCATCATGTCCTTCATGAGAATATCCAGCAATATTGTGATCATGTCGTGAGACATAACTTGATCCATGTCCATAAGCTGAGACAGCAGCGATGAAAAGTGCAAATGCAATAATTGTTTTCATTTTTATTATGATTATTTTTTGTTGCTTGTTGACTGACTGAATTGAAACTGATGTGGAATGAGCAGTGGACTTGGCGTTTTATAGTTTGGAACTGTCGCAATCCGATCAGGCAGAATATGGAGTTAATGATCCACACACACATGACCACAAAAGTCAATGGGAAATGAGAGACGGTGATGTTGTAAAGGGCGAATACACTTTGGATGAAGCTGATGGAACAAAACGTGTTGTTAAATATCATGCTGATGATAAGAACGGATTCACTGCTCATGTTGAACGCATTGGACATGCTCATCATGATAAGCATTATGATGGTTATGGATATGGAGCTGCATTTGGTGGATATTGAATTAAGTTATTGTAACATTTTTAATGGTCCCTAACTAACAAATAGCTAGATCTGTGCTAGAAACTTGATCAATTACTAAGCTTTTATCTAGAACTTTGTGGATTAGGAGGGTCTTACACGAAATTTTCATTATTATGTAATAAAAAATTGAAATAGATATTTAGATGAATGAATTTTAAAAAGCGTAAAAAAATTGAAAATTTTTTTTATTTAAAATGAAATTAATTCATGTAATAACTACTTTACAAAGATGGATTACTGATATCAAGCTCTTTATTTGTAATCCTCAAAATTTTTAAAAAAATGTTTTGTTTTTATATTGCTTTCTATTTTACAAATTTAGTTTTTTATTTTCTTTTACCAAATTTCCAGGCATTGACACGATTTCATCCGGATGAAATTTTTCTTCATCTTCATACAAAATTTTCATCCGGATGAAACAGGATGAAATTTTTGTATGAAAGGATGAAATTGGATGAAACCGGATGAAATTTTTGTATGAAAGGATGAAACCGGATGAAATTTTTGTATGAAAGGATGAAACCGGATGAAATTTTTATATGAGCCGGATGAAATTTTTTATATGGCTATACCTTTGATTTTTTTTGTTCAAATAAGCTCAAATTTAGTATGTAGGCTCCTTGGCTATGCCTGAACATGGAACTAATGCCTTATTGGATTTCGAGGGGTATGAAACTATGCAAATACATAATTTTTTACTCTAACTTTGATGTTTCTTCACCAAATAAGCTTAAAATTGACATGTAGGTTCCTTGGCTATGCCTGAATATGGAACTAATGACTTATTGGATTTCGAGGGGTATGAAACTATGCAAATACTTAATTTTTTACTCTAACTTTGATGTTTCTTCACCAAATAAGCTTAAAATTGACATGTAGGTTCCTTGGCTATGCCTGAATATGGAACTAATGCCTTATTGGATTTCGAGGGGTATGAAGCTACGCAAATTCATATTTTTTTGCTCTAATTTTGATGTATTGTGACTAAGTTAGCTGAAAATTGACATGTAGGTTCCTTGGCTATGCCTGAATATGGAACTAATGCCTTATTGGATTTCGAGGGGTATGAAGCTACGCAAATTCATATTTTTTTGCTCTAATTTTGATGTATTGTGACTAAGTTAGCTGAAAATTGACATGTAGGTTCCTTGGCTATGCCTGAATATGGAACTAATGCCTTATTGGATTTCGAGGGGTATGAAACTATGCAAATACTTAATTTTTTGCTCTAACTTTGATGTTTTTTCACCAAATAAGCTTAAAATTGACATGTAGGTTCCTTGGCTATGCCTGAATATGGAACTAATGCCTTATTGGATTTCGAGGGGTATGAAACTATGCAAATACTTAATTTTTTGCTCTAACTTTGATGTTTTTCACCAAATAAGCTTAAAATTGACATGTAGGTTCTTTGGCTATGCCTGAATATGGAACTAATGCCTTATTGGATTTTGAGGGGTATGAAACTATGCAAATACTTAATTTTTTACTCTAACTTTGATGTTTTTTCACCAAATAAGCTTAAAATTGGCATGTAGGCTCCTTGCCTATGCCTGAATATGGAAAAAATGCCTTATTGGATTTCGAAGGACTAGAAGCTACGCAAATTCATATTTTTTTGCTCTAATTTTGATGTATTGTGACTAAGTTAGCTGAAATTTAGTATATAAATTCTTGACTTTGTCTCATATATTGGAACCGATGCCATATTTTATTTCAAGGGGCAAAAAACAAAGCAAAAGCTTATTTTTTTGCTCTAACTTTAAGGTATTTTGACTAAATGGCCTGAAACCCATTTGATGTTTTTATATAAATAAGCTGAAATTCTAAAAAATGTGAAATTCTGCTATTTAAACTCTTAAATTATTCATCAAAGCAAGAAACATCATGATATAAATTTTTTGTTCAACTCTATTACTCCAAAAAAAATCTATTAAATATAGGCTAACCATCTGAACCAAATTTTTGCGTTTTTTTCTTCCAAAAATCAAAAATTTTATTTTTGATACATTAATTTCATTAAAATATATGTAAAATAACAAAAAATGTTTTGTAAAATATCAATTTTATATTTAAAAAACTCGTATATTTATGAATTTGCAAAAAAATTAATTAAAATCTATTTTGCAACAAATTTGTATGAAATTAGATATGTCACAAGAAAATATACAAATGCATACAAAATTCATCCGGATGAAATATTTTTTTGATTTTCCATACAAAAATTTCATCCGGATGAAATTTTTATATGAAAGGATGAA
Organism: Chironomus tentans; assembly: GCA_963573255.1. NCBI lineage: Eukaryota > Metazoa > Arthropoda > Insecta > Diptera > Chironomidae > Chironomus > Chironomus tentans. Next base: position 21,359,256 of record OY754305.1, on the reverse strand, counting down.
ATAGGATGAAACCGGATGAAATTTTTGTATGAAAGGATGAAATAGGATGAAACCGGATGAAACTTTTGTATGAAAGGATGAAACCGGATGAAATTTTTGTATGAAAGGATGAAACGGATGAAATCGTGTCCATGCCTTGCCAAATTTAAGAACAGCGAATAGTATTAGCACATATTGCTACATTAGCTGGTTGGCACTGTTTTGTGGCAACATCATAATGATATCCAGCTGTAGAACATGTTCTTGGGCTGGCAATTGCACGTATACATTCATAGTACCGTGTACAATCAGTTTTATGTGGAATTGGTCCAACACCTGATGATGGACATGAAAAACTGATATTTATGTTTCCACTTCTCATTGTTGTAGATTGTGAAGTAGTTGATGAACTAGTGCTTGATGTTGTAGTTTTCTGGGTGGGTGATGTTGTTGGTGATTCAGTAGATATCGTAATTGACTTTGAATCAACACATTTGATTGAATTGGGATCAAATATCAAGTTTTCAGCATCACATCCAAAAATTGTCCCCTTTTCTTCAATGCATCCAATAAATAAGTTTTCATCACTTGGATGAGCAACAGCATTGAATAATAATCCACTGCAGATATCGTTGAGGTTTAGATCTTCAGAAAATTGGATGATGTTTGAAGGTTGTGTTTCTAATTCGTTGAATATAGGCAGCATATAGATTTGATATAATTAGATAAATTTATTTTTCTAAATTATGACAAGGAAAGATATGGGATCACAAGTGTTCAAGAGAAATGTTTTTGTTTGAAAACTTGGAGACATCTGCGATAGACCTATAACTAAGTGTTCTCAATGTAGAGTTCGAGAACGAAACTTCACGAGAAGCGAAATGATACAAAGTTCCCTACAAAATCAAATACCCTAAAAGTTTGTATTCTATAGTCAATGACTAGGTCTACAAATAACTCCATTCATTAAAATATCCACTCAAATTACCGAAATCAACAGCTTTAATAAATAAAGCAGATCCAATTAAAATCATAAAACTCAAAAGTAACTTCTTCATTTTTAAAAAAAATAATAATTGCAATTTAATTTGATGTCTTTGCTATCAAACCAAATCAAAAACTGACGGAAATGAATTTTTTTGCGACATCAGAAACTTTAATCTTATCAAATTGTCTTTTATTGTTCTGTATATAATTGTTTTATATTTGCGATGTGAATAATTTCTATTGAAATTTGATGTACCGTTCCCAAAATTAAGTCATATCAAACTATTAAATTTATTAATTTATTAGTGATATTTTTTATGTGGTGAAATGAGGTTGATTTTGGTGACTATATTGACTGCTTTAAAATTGAGTTTTTAAATTTTCTAAAATTTTGGTTTTTAAAAACCCGAATAATTTAAGTTTTCCTAAAATTCATTTTTTTAAAATTCATCAAAGAATATTTCCAATGTTTATTTAGTTTATCTTTGATATATTTTTTATACTTTTTTAAATGATTTTAATTTGTGTAAGTTTTTACAATTGCGTCTAAATTTCTCCACATCTAATCATGTTTCCACACAAAGCTCGTTCTGGCTCAGTGCACTGCAGACTAATTGCATCAAACATCAAATCATCTGGACAAAATCGTATTTGCTGAAGTCCGTGGACACATTCGTAGTAGCGATTACAATATGATGTGCTTGGAATATTACCAAATCCATCTGTTGGACATCTAAAAGATATGGTTATCTCTCCACGTGATGTTGTTGTCTCATGCGTTCTTGTCGTTTTTTCTCCACTTTCTTGATTTGTAGTAGTCGATCTTTTAGTTGTTGAAGACTTAGTTGTTGTAGGTGCTCGAGTTGTTATTGGCCTTGGAGTTGTAGAAGTTCTAGAAGATTTTTCTCCACTTTCATTATTTTCTGTGGTGGTTCGAATGGAAAACACAGATCTGGTAGTAGATGGTGCACGAGTTGTGGTAGATCTTATCGTTGAAGACCTAGTAGTTGAAGGAGCACGGGTAGTGCTTGATCGAGTAGTGGTCGGCGTTCTGGTTGTGCTTGATCGAGTAGTGGTGCTTGATCGAGTTGTTGTTGGAGCTCGAGTTGTGCTAATTCGAATTGTTGTTGGTGCCTGAGTAGTTGTTGAAGACACAGATCTGGTAGTAGATGGTGCACGCGTTGTGGTAGATCTTATCGTTGAAGACCTAGTAGTTGAAGGAGCACGGGTAGTGTTTGATCGAGTAGTGGTCGGCGTTCTGGTTGTGCTTGATCGAGTTGTTGTTGGAGCTCGAGTTGTACTAGTTCGAATTGTTGTTGGCGCCTGAGTAGTTGTTGAAAACACAGATCTTGTAGTAGATGGTGCACGGGTAGTGCTTGATCGAGCAGTAGTTGGCGTTCTTGTAGTGCTAGATCTGGTTGTTGAAGGAGCACGGGTAGTACTTGATCGAGTAGTGGTCGGCGTTCTGGTTGTGCTTGATCGAGTTGTTGTTGGAGCTCGAGTTGTGCTAGTTCGAATTGTTGTTGGCGCCTGAGTAGTTATTGAAAACACAGATCTGGTAGTAGATGGTGCACGAGTTGTGGTAGATCTTATCGTTGAAGACCTAGTAGTTGAAGGAGCACGGGTAGTGTTTGATCGAGTAGTGGTCGGCGTTCTGGTTGTGCCTGATCGAGTAGTGGTCGGCGTTCTGGTTGTGCTTGATCGAGTTGTTGTTGGAGCTCGAGTTGTGCTAGTTCGAATTGTTGTTGGCGCCTGAGTAGTTGTTGAAAACACAGATCTGGTAGTAGATGGTGCACGAGTTGTGGTAGATCTTGTCGTTGAAGACCTAGTAGTTGAAGGAGCACGGGTAGTGCTTGATCGAGTAGTGGTCGGCGTTCTGGTTGTGCTTGATCGAGTAGTGGTGCTTGATCGAGTTGTTGTTGGAGCTCGAGTTGTGCTAGTTCGAATTGTTGTTGGCGCCTGAGTAGTTGTTGAAGACACAGATCTGGTAGTAGATGGTGCACGAGTTGTGGTAGACCTTGTCGTTGAAGACCTAGTAATTGAAGGAGCACGGGTAGAGCTTGATCTGGAAGTGAATCTTGTAGTGCTAGATCTCACTGTTGTTGGAGCTTCTGTTTCAGTGGCCTTTATAGTTTCTATGACTGTAGTTTCATCTATTCCCGTAACAATAGTCACTTCATTATCCGATACACCATCTGGTTCTAATTCTTTCTCCAAATTTTTTCCAAATAAAGGATTTGCAATTGCAATTGCAAGAACTGCGCACAAAATAAAAAATTCTTTTTTCATTTTTATTTAATTTTTCTCACTACTGTTTGTCTTCTTCGGAACCAATATTCCGTTTGAAACTAATTAAAAGCTACTCATCAATTAAATACTTACTTTTGCTATAGATAATTTTGGCTTATCGAAATAGAAATTCCTCCAATAAATAAAGCAATAAAATCAACGATGTCACAGGGTTTTTTTGGATACTTCACACAATTATTTTCATGAAAATCCCACAATACAAAATTATCTATTAATTAATGAGTAGCTATAATAAAATAATAAAATCATGCTACATATGTGGGACTTTGGTGTAAAAATGTAAAATCAATAAACTACGTGATTTATTTTCTGTAAACATTTAAATCCTGTTGAACATCTAATTTTTGTCTAATCAGTACTATAAAGTAAAGCTGATGTTATAAATCATCAAAAAGTGATAAAATTCAGTTAGTTAATAAAGAAAGTAGGAAAATTAAGGAAAAGTATAAGAGATTGCAAAGAATATGTACTAAAATCTCTGGTTTGTTTTTACATACTCTGCATGTTGCATCCTTACTACCAGAAAAGTCTTGGATGTAAAAAACCTTGGAAATTTGAAAACAACTGTATATCCACTATCTAATTATTGAAAATAATAATCAAAAAATAATTTTTCGTGCTTTTTTCACCTCAGAAAATTGCATACAACCAAAACAAAAAGCTTTCAGTACTAAAGCCCTGATCGATATCTTATCTTAATTTTTTCAACGATTCGGCAGTAATTAAATTCAATCACACAAAAAACCCAAATTCGTACAACCTTTTCATTTATTTTTCAGTAGCTGTTGATAACTCAATTCATTAATTTTGTTTGTTTATAATTATTTTGTTTAAGAAAAAATTAGCTTAATTTTAAACATTTCATTAGCAAGGAAAATTTCTACTTTAACTTATTGCTAAAATTTGAAGTGAAAATAATTAAAATTAGAAACGTTTAGATAAACCAATTGTTTGTTATCACAAAAATGTTTGATAAAGTGCTTCGAATCGCAATCATTGGTGATCCATTCGTTGGAAAGTCATCGCTTATCAGAAGTCATTTTGGAGATGTATTTTCAGATGTTCATTTACCTGCATTGTAATATTAGTAAAATTTTAGTCCCGAGTAATTCATAGAATTTCATTGATTGTTGAGCAGTGCTTTTAATCCAAACATCTAGGATAAACTCCAGGCCTTACTCATACAGGCTTAAAACAATCGTTTACATAGACGCGTAACCTGGTGAGGATTAGGACCTCACTAACGGAAAAATTTCTTCAATTTGCAAGGTTCTTTAAAAAATTCCTTAAAATACTTACTGGTTAAAGCTTAGTCTTAAACTGGCTAAAGGTTTTGAAGAATATAGTTAGCTTAAGGAGGTTTTGAAGGATATAGTTAGTTTAAGGAAGCAAGTAAGTTAGGTCCATTGTCAAGATATAAGCCTAAGTATAATGAAATCTGGGTGTTTGACCTCAGATCAAAAATTTTTGTCTTGACTTGCGTATATGTGTCGTAGACAGGTCTCAGTAAAATTTTTTCTGGACCAGGCAAACAGTCATATAATAACACTGTTGTCGGATATTGAAAACTTATCGGACTCTTTCACTGTCTCTTGGTGTAAAATTTCATTCATTTTATAAAGCTCTATGATTATTCGTGACTCTTTTTTATGTTTACTAATCTCTGAAATTTTCAGACTTGAACCTGAAGTTTCTGACATTAAGATCTCTGAGAAATCTCACAAGATCCAACTTATTGATACGATGAGAAACTCCAAAATTGACTATTCTACGATCGATTTGATAATTTTATGCTACAGCATTGAAAATCGCATTTCTTATAGAAATATTAAAACTAAATGGATTGAGGAGCTCAAGAAGCTCCCAAGTTGGTCAATACCATTTATTCTTGTCGGTAAGTGTACTTAAATAAATCCATAAATTGACTTAAATTAATGTTTGAATTTTAGCCACAAAAGTTGACCTTAGGCAAGAATTTCCAGACGTTTTTTTCATCACATCTGAAGATGGTGAGAATCTTTCCAGTGATATTGCAGCCTTAAAATACATTGAAGTGTCAGCCAAGGACAGTATTAATGTGAAGCAATTATTCGAGCATTGTGTAAAGTTTTTCTACCCCGAAGAACAAAAAGTTTAACAGAAACTAAAAGTTTTTCATGAAGCTGCAAGCAATGGGAATCAGCAAGATGCTGATGAAATGATTAATCAGAAAAATGCGTCATGTTGTTGCTGCTGAAAATGATTTTTCCTTTTTACCATTTTTTTACATTTTGTTAAATTTTTATACATGCATGCCAAAACCCTGGATTAAATAAATCTTAATTTAAAAAGTAATGCTTTAATTTAGTAAGTTCATTCATAAAATAAATCTTAACGGTTATTAAAAATTTAAATTTGAATTTTGATGCGAAAATAAAACAATACAACATTTTCAGTTGCTCATTTTTGAATTTGCCCACTTTTTAGATTTCTAAAATCGTTATTGTTTATTAATTGTTAAATAGATAGAGAAAATTATAATTTTGTATTTCGATAGAAAATATAAAATAATCTGAAAATAATAACAATAATAACAAAAAGTTAAATTTAATTAATTTTTATTATGTTCTAAAAATATTGTCAAGTGTATTTACAATGATAATAAGCCTGAATTTCAGAAAATCTATTAAATATTCTTGTCGTATTTTCCTTGGATTGGATTATTAAAAGAAGAAGCTTCATGACATCATATCCGATCATGATTAAATGAAAACTCAAATGCTGCAAAATATAACTTCCGGAAAAAAATCTTGAAACAAGCATTCACTTCCTCAATATCCATATTCTTCCTTTCTCTTTGCTAATGTACTCGGCCATGGTCGTCCATACGGCTTTGATTTTAATCTAAATCTCAATTGATCCTCCGTTTGCATTGGTTTCAATGATTGCTTCCTCTTACTGCCACCAGCTACATTATGAACTCTCATAATATGTGAATCAAGTCGTTCTTTCTTTGGATAAACTTTTCCACAAGCTTCACATTTAAATGAATGAGACTGTTTAATATGCTGGATTATTACTTCCTTTTTAGCACTAACAGCTGTACAGTGGTCACATTTGAAAATAATTTCCTTTGGTTCTTCTGGTTTTGCTTCTTTTATCTCATCGGAAATTGCATCAATGTCAATTGGCACTTGAGGTTCTTGTGGAATGAAAGTGACTTCATTTTCATCATCTTCATCGGAACTACCTGCTTGTGGTTCTGGGGATTTATGAGATTCTGGTGATTTTTGCGGTTCAATTGATGATTGTTCGAGTTCAGCTACAGAAACAATATTTTCTTCCTCATTAGCTTCTCCTTCCTGAAATATAATTCCTTCAATCAGTTCCTCACTTTCATTATCAACCATCATTTGACCTGGTTCTTGTTTAATCTTCACAACTGTTGTCAATTCGTCATGCTTCCTCTTGATTTCCTTTTGAAATGCGTCGAATGTCAGCAAATTGATGTTGCATTTTCCACAAATGATGCCAGGCATCAATGATGACCCAATAAAGTTAGAAAAAATTTCACGAGTCTTATTTGTCGTTTGAATTCGACTTTCCGTTGTATGTAAAAGTTTTAAGCAGCAACGGCAAATTGTATTGTTGTTCTTTGACATGTTTAACTTTTGAGAGTTGATTCTAAAATGAGTTAAATTTTTAAATTTTATTCAAATTTTATAGCTTTTTTGTTGCTAAATGACGAGAATCTCAAAATGACTACTAAAATGATGCAAAAATGACCGTTAAAGATGCGAAAAAAGTTTCTAATTGAGATTTGAATTTATAATGACCGTTGGAATTTGTAAACTTTTACCTGTAATTTTTTGTTAGTAAAATTTAGGGTTCGGAAATTTTGTATGCGCCGATATGCGCCGATAAATTAGTCGCCGAATTATGCGCATATCGGCGCATAATTATGCGCATAACTTTTTCAAGGAAATTCCAAAATCGAAATAGTTTTTACTCGTACTTAGTCATATCTCATCAGATTGAGCTGAAATTGAGCACCTATGTTCTTTGTTTGAATATAGAACTTGTTGGAATGAATTTATCATTTTAGTAATAGGGTGGTTCCTTGAAAATGAGCCCCTTTACTCGGTCTTTTTGATTTCTCAATAACTTTTTACTAGATTAAGCTATCGATATGAACTGAAAACCATTTGGAGCAAATTACAGGTAGATAATTCTGTGAAAGTCTAATTTTCCGAAAGTCTCTGGAAGTTTACTTCACAAGCCATGGAATTAAGCCCAAAAAAAATTTATGTAAAATTTTTAATTTCTGTGTCTGAAAGATTTCTCTATGGAACTATTCAAACTAAATAAATTTTCTAATATTGATCTTCGCCTAGTTTATATGAATGAAAACAGAAAAAATTGAAAAAATTTAAAATTCTTAATTACAAAGCATTAATTAGTAATGAATTCAGTTTCTAATAATTAATCCAATTAGTGCATATTTAATCTTACATTAACTAATTGATAATATGGAATAACCAGAATTTCACTTCATCTGAAAATAGATATCATGTGCTAGAATGCTATCAGGCTATAATTATTGCATTAAAGTCCCTTGGTGCTTATTATGGAGCACAAAAATTTGTCTTTAGAGACTCTTTCCTATTGTCATTTATTTTCCATTGAAAATTATTTTTTTCTTTACATTTTTAGCGTTTTTTTTTACTTTTTAGAAGGCAAATAATAAGTTTTGAAAATGTTTTTATAGTAAATGAAGACGCGTTACTAATTAAAAGCTATAAAATCTATGATAAGTGTGTCCACAACTAAATTTTAACATTTAAAATTTTGTATGGGAAAAAAATTGTATGCGAATATTATGCGCATAATTATGCGCATAACTTTCCTTGTTATGCGCCGATCGGCGCATATCGGCGCATAACTTCCGAACCCTAGTAAAATTTGTAATTTTGAGACATTTTTCTTGATATTGGATTTTTCAAAGTTCTTGTTGAGATTTAATAATGGTTTCTTTAAATAATTCTGTAATTTAACTTACAAACAGTTGAAATTGTATTTGAAAAATACACTGAGAATTCAATGTTTCCTACCAAACCAAAAGTTTAATATGAAATATTCAATAGAATAACTCCTGTTTCTGAATTTAAGGTTCTTATTACTAACTTAAAATACTTCTGTTATTTAATTTTAATAAAATATTAACTTCATTAAAATTTCAGGATCATTTCACGTTTACAAATTTTATTTTGAAGTTTAACGATTGATATAAATTCAAATTATTTTTCTTACTAGTTGAAGTTTAAATTTTAAAAAACCGTTTGTTTTGTGATTTTGTTTTATTGGCTTTGAAAAAATCCGTTACTAAAAAATTATAAATTAAATTTTTAATTTAGAAATTAGAAACGATATTGAGCTATTTTAAAGTCTATTTAAAAATATTTTTTAAAACAAAGACAATAATTAACAGTTTGAACTTTTAAATCCATCATTTGGTGTAATACAAGCAGCAAACATCATAGCATGAGGAATGAAACTTTGTTCATAAACGCCTGTAAATAACTGAAAATATTGTGAACAAAAATATTTAATTACTATTTCAGTCAAATTAAATTAAAACTAAACTTACATGAGACCACGGTCCACGGGAAAATACTGAAACATCCTCCCCGGAGTGAGTTCCTTCATCCTTTGGAACTGAAACTGGCTGCCGAAAAAATGGATTCATGTAGTTTGTTCCGCGAGGGTTTCGTCGTCCTCCAATTGTTGGATCAAAATGTTGAAAATGTCCTTGACCTTGAGCATAGCTAGCTGAAAATATCCACATATCGTCTTCAGTTGAAAAATCACCTGGTCCTAGGATGTTTCTACCGCGGGGCTAAAATAATGGAAATATTTATGGACAGCTTCAAGAAGTTATTTTGGTACTACACAGAAAGAATATTCCTAATATTCCCAAGTCGAATATCTTACCAAATATCCGCCAATAGTAAACGGATGACTATGATCAGCAGTTACAATAATTAGTGTATCCTCTTCGTGTGTATTTTCTGCAACATATTCAACTGCTTTGTGAAATTCAATGACTTCTTCTAATGACAATTGAGCTCGGTTTTCATGATGCCCATGATCAATTCGCCCACCTTCAACCATCAACACAAATCCATGCCGTTCATTTTTCTTCAGAATCTCTAGAGCTTTTGCTGTCATCTCTGTTAGAGTTGGCTGTGTTTCGGGATCTGCAAGTAGTTTATAGTCCATATGATTGTCAGCAAAGATGCCTAATATTGCATCAGTTACGTTTGAATTAATTGACAATAATTCATTTCTGTTAAAAGCTCGAGCTGGTCTCTTTCGGTTTTGTATTTGAACTCTCAAATAGTCGTTGATCAAATTTCTACCGTCCGTTCTTCGACCGCCTCTAGATGTTGGCAGTAAATATCTTGATCCACCACCAAGAATCACATCCAAATTCCTACCAATATTTCCATGAATCAGTTGCATCCCAATATCATCGCATCCATCTGGTGTTCTTTCATTACCTTCCCAATTTCTGGATGCTGCGGTTGCATACGTACCTGCAGGTGTCGCGTGAGTTATTCTCGTATTTGTTACAATTCCTGTAGACTTTCTAGCATCTTGTGCATATTTAAAGATTGATGGAACTTGAAAATTTTCATTTTGACTCGCACTGCAATTTCTGACATTTACATCCGCAGTTACTCCAAGGACCATAAAATTTGTTTTGATTCCTGAAAATAAAGCTGTTGCGGTGCATGCTGAGTCAGGAACTTGATAATTTACACAATAAATTTTTGCCATGCCAGAAAATGGAAATTTCTCAAATGATAGCTCAAAATTGACATCCTTGATATATGAACGTGCAGCCATTTGAGTTGACAAGCCCATTCCATCACCAATCATTATGACTATATTCTTTGCTCGATTTGTATTGGGTCTTAAGTTTAGTTTTTGTTCTAATAGATTTCTAGCTTTCGATATCCAGAATTCTTTTGCATTTTCTTCAACTGGTCCAACTGGTGGTACGAAGTTCGCTTCATCCCACCAGTTTGGGATATAAGTTTCCCATCTTGCATCGTCGTAACTCCATTCGACATTGTTTGGGTTTGAAGCTTAAGGAATTTTGAGTTTTTAAGACAGTTAGCAGATAAACTAAAGCAAATCTTACCAGTCGTAGAAAATAATCCAAAAAATCGAGCAGCTGTTATCAATAAATATAAACCTAGCAGCTTCATATTTTAAGACCTTCTCGCTTAGATTCACGAAACAAACTAAATGTAAAGCTTAAGATTAAAAAGTGCAAGCTCGATAAATTCAGACTGTAACAGATAAGAATTATCAGAGATTAACAGATTTTCTAGAATCCACGATCATATTTTTTTAAGCTGATTAATTTCTTTTGATATATTGACAAAAAAAACTTAATCAGCAGATGGAAAAATTTAGTTTTGGAAACAAGACTTATTTTTTAAAAAAATCTGGTTTTGGAATTTTTTAGAGTTATTACTGATACTTTAACTAAAGACTATATGGGTTAATGGATATATGTGTCCGTGAAGTAGAACGGAGACCAAACGAGTTAAGTGAAACACTATATGTGGGTTTTTTGTGCTATTTTGTGAAAGCTTAAAAACAACCTTTTAAAGTTTGTGAAGACGCGTGGTTCAAGATATGAGCACTTGAAGATGCAACGTGGACCAGTTTTCACATATTTTACATTTCTATTTGTAAAATCTACATAGCTTAACCAAAATTGCTGAAACTTCTCCTGTTTTTGTGCAAGAGTTACCTTACAAAATAAGACCAAAAGAATTTTTTGATTTGCCTATCCTGAATTACTAGAGTATTTTTCCCATGTAAGGTAGGTCAAAATTCGCGATTTTTTTACATTTTTAGCTGTAAAATCTACAAAGTTTAAAAAAAATTGCTGAAACTTGGCCTGTTTTTTGTGAAAAAGATACCTAATAAAATGAGACCAAAAGAGTTTTTTTATTTGCATATCCTGATTTACTGGAGCATTTTTCCGATGCAACGTAGTGTAAAACTTAAAATTTTTAACGGAAATTAATTAATTTTATTTTTAAAAAATTCTGTTGTGTTAATTTTTTTTAACTTTTCCATCACTAATATATAGTTTAAGCTTAAAAATAAAATTTTTTATAAAAAAATTAAATTTTGTGCTCAATAAGCTAGTTGCTATAGTAGCACCATTTTAAGCCTACTTAAACTGCTGTAACTTTTTAATGATGTAATATTTTCTAAATCTGTTTTCTGTGCTTTATAGCTTAGATTAGTATCTTTCTAACGATATATAAAACTTGATAGTTAAGTATATCCTTGGCCATAAATACGACCCTTATCTGTGACCAACCTAAACTAGTGAAAATCTCAAAAACGTCATTTTTTGACATACTATTTAAAAATATATTAAGACATTATATTTAAGTTTTTTAAGTTTATTTATAATAATTATGGCTATTAAAACTCAAATTTTGTATTTTTGAAACTTTTTGCTATCTGTGGATAGTTACTTGATAGCCAAGTATGTAGTACCACAGTAGTCTATCAAGTAACTATCCACAGATAGCAAAAAGTTTCAAAAATACAAAATTTGAGTTTTAATAGCCATAATTATTATAAATAAACTTAAAAAACTTAAATATAATGTCTTAATATATTTTTAAATAGTATGTCAAAAAATGACGTTTTTGAGATTTTCACTAGTTTAGGTTGGTCACAGACAAGGGTCGTATTTATGGCCAAGGATATACTTAGCTATCAAGTTTTATATATCGTTAGAAAGATACTAATCTAAGCTATAAAGCACAGAAAACAGATTTAGAAAATATTGCATCATTAAAAAGTTACAGCAGTTTAAGTAGGCTTAAAATGGTGCTACTATAGCAACTAGCTTATTGAGCACAAAATTTAATTTTTTTATAAAAACTTTATTTTTAAGCTTAAACTATATATTAGTGATAGAAAAGTTAAAAAAAATTAGCACAACCGAATTTTTTAAAAATAAAATTAATTAATTTCCGTTAAAAATTTTAAGTTTTACACTACGTTGCATCGGAAAAATGCTCCAGTAAATCAGGATATGCAAATAAAAAAACTCTTTTGGTCTCATTTTATTAGGTATCTTTTTCACAAAAAACAGGCCAAGTTTCAGCAATTTTTTTTAAACTTTGTAGATTTTACAGCTAAAAATGTAAAAAAATCGCGAATTTTGACCTACCTTACATGGGAAAAATGCTCTAGTAATTCAGGATAGGCAAATAAAAAAATTCTTTTGGTCTTATTTTGTAAGGTAACTCTTGCACAAAAACAGGAGAAGTTTCAGCAATTTTGGTTAAGTTATGTAGATTTTACAAATAGAAATGTAAAATATGTGAAAACTGGTCCACGTTGCATCTTCAAGTGCTCATATCTTGAACCACGCGTCTTCACAAACTTTAAAAGGTTGTTTTTAAGCTTTCACAAAATAGCACAAAAAACCCACATATAGTGTTTCACTTAACTCGTTTGGTCTCCGTTCTACTTCACGGACACTGGATATATGGTGTGTCGCGAAATAATAATAATCCCTAGATCACAAATTAACAGACAAAATACAAAAAACAATTTCTTGAGTTGTAAAAATATCAATTTTAACATAAATTTTATTAAATCTAAATATATTCATAATGATTACCATTTCTCCATTTCCGAGCAATTTCATAACATTCTTCCATTTAAATCAAGTCCACTCATCATCATCATTTTTATCACTATCACTTGAGTTACTGTCATCACTACTTGGTGGCTTCTTTGGTGGAGGCGGTATTAAGGAACTGACTTTTGCCATCATGGATGACTTTTCCTTTTTTGCCTCTTTTGATCCAGCAATTCCTTTTCTTCTTAGCATTAATTTATGATGCAAATCACTCATTAGATCTAATGCTGGAGGTTGTTGCTTTGGTTTCTTAACTTCCTCTGATGGCTGCTCATCAGCTGCTGGAACTGTCTTCATTTTAGTTTTTGCCTTTCCAGCAGCATCACGAATTGCTTTCATTAACGATGATCGAGCATCGTCAACTTGTGGAACTGGTTGATTAGCAACAGAAGCTGTTGATTGAATATTCATTGGCATTGGAGGTGGAGGTGGGGGTGGGGGAGGAATTAACATTTGAGGAATTGGGGGAGGCGGAGGTGGTGGTGGAAGTGGAAGGTCAACAGGAATTGATGGAGGTTGCATAGGAACCGGATTTTCTATCTTTTTTGTTTCCATTAATTCAGTAACATTTGGCAAATCATTAACGATATTCATGGTACGGAATGTAGGTTCAATTAGTTCCTCATCAGGCACAGAAAATGATATATCACCGGCAATTCCTTCAAGATCTGGAAGATCTAACGGGAATTCAAATTCTGGAGCTTGATTAAAGGATGGAAGGTAATGGAAATTGTCTCCATGCTGCTTCGATCTAATCATAGTTGAGAATCGACTAAAGTCTGTTGTATCATCGTCGACTTTCTGCTCAACAGGTTGCAGCTGATTTTCTTTGGATTTCATAGAGTCTTTTAGGTAAAGATTCTCATTATTGACGAATGTAATGAGAGAATTGATAGATGTGATATTAAAAACTAAGTTCGGCTGCTTTGAAACTTCAATTTTTGGTGATTTGAGATGGAAAAATTGCAACTTATCTCCATATTGCTTATAGTCTGTTCTCTCTAAAGGCAAATCTAATTTATAATGTAAATCTACTTCACCAGGTTGAAAAGTCGAATCAAAAGTTGGTTTAAATTTTTTTGGCTCCTCAACTGGATACCGAGCTGGTGAAAACATCCGAATTGCCTTTTTACTCGTCTTCAATTTCTCAATTTTCTCGGATGCTCTTTCTAATCGAGTATTAATTTCACCGATTCTCGTCATATTTTTCTCAATTCTAGCATCAATTGTGTTAAATATTTGATCCACAACATTGTCAAAATACTCAAATATCTTTATTGCACGAATTGGAACTTCATCGAATCGAAGATCACTTCCAATTAAAGGAACTTTTATCATTTTTATTTATTTTTTTCTGAAAATTGATTTTTTTTTGTTTTTAAAATGATTTTAGCACACGATAAATTTTAGCAGTGAATATCAAGGGGAATGGAAACAGAATTTTCTCACAAATACATGCAAACTCAAATTCAAACATTTTTAACGGATTTTTCCTTCTTATTATAATTTAGGGGTTCAAGTAAGTTCATATAATACAATAGATTCCGGTTCAATTAGATTCGCCCATCATCGAGTCGCTGACACCCTTTTACATTATTAAGTTCATATAATAAAATTTGATGAGTTTTAGAATACTAAAAGCTTCATATCCCCATTTCTATTAGTTATGAAACTATATAATTGCTATTTTTTATTTATTCACTTTTTGCTATTAAATCAGCATGTTTCCCAATCCTGAATTATTTTACCAAGGGATATCAATTTAATTCACTTTGTTATGAAATGCATACAACTTCAATATAATAGTAATCAACAATTTTCCAATATCAATAACCAGCAGTGGAAAAGCAGCTGTGGCGTAGTGGCTCTAACGACCCGGGTTCGATCCCAGGGAATGTCTAGTCGGATTTGGGTACTTTTTCACTGTTCTAGCCATATCTACTCATTTTGTGTGATGTCTGCACACAAATTTTGGCTAGGTACATTGCATTGATATACCCTGGGTCATGCAATTGTGCAGAGTTGGAAATCAATCGTCATAAATGACAAAAAGCATGAAACAAACATAAGTCTCATCTGGATGTTCTTCGCATCAAAAACAAACAATAAATTTTCATTTATAAATCCATAATTAAGTTGTACTAGCTGTTGCTAGATTATTTCGATCTAATTTTTGTTATCGCATCACGCTTTTTACTTGTTATTGTTTTTAATAATTTCATACCGCTATTAATGAGTCGTTTGATTAGTATCGATTATTTATGTTTGTGTATATTTTTTGTGACTGTTTTTAAGATCTTATCAGTTTTTTCACTCGAAATAGACATTAATTATTTTTTAAATCCATTTCAGAGATTAAGTGATAGGAAGAAATTGAATAAATAAATCAAAAAAGTTTCTTGGTATGAATTTTTGTGATTTAACTAAAATTGTTTACTATCTTTTTAGATACATAAATGAAGTTAGTTATCCTGTAGGAAACAAATTTGTCCTGAACTCCAATTTTCTTTTGATTTCGAACAAATTTTAATTTGATTTCAATGAATTTAAGTTCTCAAGAAAGCATAAGTTTGAATATGAAAGGATTCGAACCAACGACCTTCGAATTATCATACCAAATTTGAGCTCAGCATCTTCCTATTTGCTCCACTGCTTATATAATCAAGAAGAGTATCAAAACATGGGCAAAAGTAACTAGTTTTATTGCAACGCTATTTAAATTAATTAGGCTTAAAACCTTAACAACAGACTTAATCTAGTAGATTAAACACACATTTGTACAAACCTGCACCTCATGAATATCAAGAACCTTACTACTTTATTACAAAATTTTATCAAATTACAGTCACAACTTAATTAATATTATCCAAAGAATTTGTAATTTATCCACAAGTTTTGTTTCACTTATACTGTTTCATTACAAACTTATTAATAAAACATTGAGGCACACCACCACAAATTTAAGTATATCAACCGTGAATTTTCGTCTACTTGTACTTATTCATATTCAAAGTTGATAACAGACTTGTCGATATCGATAAGTGATCGTGTTTGTCGTGCATACAGAAATTTGAGTCATTGTTTTTGAAACTTTCATAGAACTAACATCGATGTTGGTATTATTTTAAAAATAGAAATAGAAAAATTAAATTATGAACAATTTACAAAGTAATTCACTGGGAAATCTTCAAACCAGAGGAAATTTAAGAGTTGCACAGCCAACAGTAGTCGAACCAGTAATTTATCGAAGTAACCAAAGTATTATTACATCATACGGTACAACCCCAAGTGTATCAACCATAGAATTAGCGTCATCACAATCAACGCTATCGTCTTATCTTCACAAGTCCGGTATTAGCTCACTTAATGACATTCCAAGTTGTCATATTCATCAAGTATTTGAGATTAACGACAGTAAGTGTGATTGTTTGCTTCATGAAACTCTTTGATTGTGTTTTTAAGGTTGTTGTTTTTAATGTTTTGGACACGACAGAGTGATAAGAAATGAAAAGTTTAGAGCTTTTTCTTAGCAATAATTGTTGTTTCTGGATGACTATATTACTGGATTTGTAGATAATTTGGATAAATATAGTATCTTCAAAAAATGTCTGTGTGTCAAAAAATGTGTTTGGAGGGGTTTAAAAAAATTCTCAACAAAATTCAATTTCTTAGAATGATCCCCGTAGACCAGTTCTTGGCTACGCCCCTACTGCGCTAGCATTTTTTTGCCTGAATCCTAAATTACAGCCAAATCTGGTTTAGAATTTTTCTGGTAATTCTTTCACTAGACCTGCCTATTCTTCAATTTTTCCAATATAATAGAAATAACCCTCAAAAAGCTTGATTTGAGTAAAAAATGAATCATTGAACTTAATAGAAAAGAATCCAAATATTGCTGTTTCATTTTCTCCCTCAAGTTTGTATTAAAATCTTTCGCATATTATGCATCATAATCAGACAACCAAATTTTATTTCACAAACAATGAAATAATCATAGCATCAAATATAATAACTGATAAAAATTTTTATTTTTAGACCTTCCATCTGGTTCGGAAAATCGTTTCACTGTCAAAACTCACGATAATGAGTCAATTTTTCTAGCATCAGAAGGTTCAACGCCTCGCGATCGATTATTATTTGGAAGCTCACGATCATTTATGATGCATTTGATGGACAAGCAATATCAAGAAGCACTTACAATGCGACGAGATTTTGGATGTCGATTATTTTGTTTTCCCATGAAGTTGCAATCACTTGAAGTGTGGCTTAATCCGGGAATTCTGCTTGGAATTGTACAGGAAAAGTTTTCGCTGAAAGATCGACTTATTGTGATTGAAAGTGAGAGGGGACAGGAAATGTATAAAATTAAGATTTCGCTAGGCCATTCAATTTGCATGCCAAAGGAATATCATTTTAGAGTGAGTAATAATAATGGAAAAATGAAACGAAATATTTACTAATAAACAAAATTGTAATATTTAGATTATGACAGCAGACGAACAACAACAGAGTGGAACAATAACACGTCAGTGGAATACAGATATAGGCAGCTACACAATTAACATATATTTTGCGGACACAGGAATGGATCCAAAGATCAAATCATTGTTTTTAGGGTTAGGATTTTTACTGGAGTATCTTTACTTCCAAGGTAGAAGCTGCTGCTGAAATTTTGTAGTGTTTTTAAAGTATTATTATATTGTTAAAGCTTGATGTGCAATAAACTTTTTTTTATAAATTTTATAAATTTTTTTGTTTGATTCAAAACTCAACCTTTAATTTTTCCAGTTTTTTCCTCAAACATGGCTAAGTTTTTGGAGAATTCCTTGGCAGTGCAAATTGAATTTATCGCTCTAAAGTGATGTCCCTTGCCTAATACTTTCAGGCCGCTGAAAATATTTTGTAGGAAATATCACTCTAGAACGATAAATTCAATTTGCACTGGCTTTTTTATTTTTAAAAAAATTTAAATTTCCTTATGAAACATCGCACTAGCGATATATATTACCATATGCTTGGTTTTTCAGAGGACTGTCCTCTATTTAATTGGAAATTGCCCTTTGTCCTCTGAAAGGTTCAATTTATCCTCTATTTTCATAAATTGTCCTTTTTTGGTTAAAATGTCGTTTATTGCTGAACCAAAAAAAAAAAACAAAAACATCGATACAAAAAATTTATTCAAAAAGTGAAAGGTTTGATAGAATTTTTTTTGTCTTCTATCTAAGAACTTCAAGAAATTTAGTAAATTTATTAAATATATTTTTAACTTATTATTTAAAAATTATTAAATTAATTGAAATTTTTTAACTATGTTGGACTGAATTTAAGAACAATAATTAAGAAAATTATGAGAATGTTTATGATCTTTTGGTTTTAACTTTTTACACGCTTTTTTGAAAGTAATTGCAAACGGGTTGATAATATTTTTGACAGAATTATCAAACCTCTTTTCTGAAGAAACCAACTTTTTCCTTGATAAAGAGAAAAAATATTTTTTGTACTTAATAAAATTACTGTTTTTTCTTTGTTTCATTAAATTGAAGACAAATTTAATGATCCGTAGAAATGTCTAAAAGAAAATATTTCTGAAAAAAGTATGAAAAAGATAATCATAACTACTGAATTTTTTAAAATGCTTAAATAAATAAATAGTATAACAGAGCAGCTTTATGATTTACCAAAATGTTTAAAAATTTCTTATTAATTAAACACTTTTTATGCCCATGCGATATGTCTCAATATATTTACAATGCTGATCACTCTCATTATTGTTGTTATCCAATTTTAAGAAAGAGAATTTATAAGTAATTAATGTTCAACTGTTTATCTCTATTATTATTCTCTATCTCTACAACTCATGTCAACATGTGTTACTCTCTTGACCAAAGAGATATCAAGAAAGGAAAATCAGTCTTGAGCAAGACGTAGAATTATCAAGTTGTGTGCTATGATTATTTTTAGTTAAAATTCAGTGTAGAATATTTTTTAATGTATGAATTAGATATGATATTCTATGATAAACAAAATTTAAAAGAAAAATTGGGCAAAAAAGTAATATAATTAACAAATAAGTGTTTATGTGATTTTTACAAATTGGAAGTTTTAATACGCATTCATTGTGACATTACAAATTATTAAAAATCAGGATTTTATTAATGAAAAATTAGAACTTGCAAGAAAAAGAGACTAAGAAAAATGCTTCTATTGAATCATTAATGAATTGTATGATATAGAATTTTTTTTGAAGTGGTTAAGAATATAAGACATTAAAAAATATTTAAAAAGTTCAAATAGTCAGCACTTTTTATAATTTAAAAAATAATTGATAGCTAAAAATAAAGCAGAAAATGGCAAAAAAGCCAGGTACGTATACACATTTTTTTAAATCGTTTGATTTAAATTTTATATTAAGCATAATATGTCAAAAATTATTTTTGATTAGAAAATTGATGGAAGATTTTTAAAACTTTCAGAAAATAATTTCAATTGCACAAAATGTGACAGAATTTTTCATCGCCTACATGATCTCGAAAGACATTTAGGCTATCATGCTAATTTTCGATTTGTTTGCTTAGTGTGTAAAATGAGATATTCCAATTCTGTGTATCTCAGCGAACATCAATCCAAAACAAATCATAAGGAATATCAAATTATCAAAAAATCTATTAAAAACTCTTCTGTTGCGACAACATCAGTTCCAGTTACAAAATCGTCAAATTATCCGAAAACATCAAGAATTAAACAATCATTTAAATGTTGTAAATGTAACTACTGTGCTTATACTTATGGAAATTTAAAACGACACTTGATATCTCATCAATATTACCTCCATAAATGCCATGTAATTGGATGTAAAATGACTTTTCGTACCTTAAAGTTACTGAATGAACATCAAGCTGAGACTGGGCATTCTTCAAAAAATTCAAAAGAAAAAGTCACAGTAGCAAAAGTCAACAAAAGTTCAAAAGATGACACCAAGCAGTTCAATTCATCAAATTCTACAAAAAAAGATAAGAACAAAATACAAAGTAATAAAAACTGCACTGAAATCCGACCTAGCATAAAAAAATTTAGACTGCTGATTCAACAGATTGAGGAACAGGCGTTAAAAGATCCGAAAAAGAAGAAGATAAATAGAATTGAATGCGATGACAGAAATAAGAATGATAGTATACAACATTCTCAGAAAATGAATGAATTTGAATCTTCAACTGATTCTAACTCATCTTCAAGTTCCTTGTACTTTTCTACATTCGACAGCGAAGATGATGAAAATAATTTTGCATTGAAATCTCCGAATGGAAATATTTCATCCAAAAACAATTCTGAATTATTAAAAGAGGAAAAAAGACAAGCCAATTTACAAAAGAGATCAGAAAAATATAGAATTGAACAAAAGGCTTCGAATGATCTCATTCGCATTCGTAAATTTAGAAAGAAAATTAATTTTCAATGTAAAAAATGTGGAAAAAGTTTTGGTAAAATGGGGCAAGTTAGATCACATGTGGCAGCTCATATTTGTAAGTTGTTTATGAAAAGTTATGATTTAAAAAATTGCAATTATTCAAGAAAATTGATTTTTTTACAAAATTCTGATGAAATATTCTTGAATTGGCAATAAATTAAACAAATAATAAGCAATCTGTTGGCAATTATGAAAATCTCAAAAATATTTCAGATGCAAATTCAGAATGTCCAAAATGCAAGCGGATACTTTCAAACAGAAGATTATTAATCATCCATCTACGAGCTCATAATCGTCTCAAATTCACCTGTTCAATTGGATCATGTCGCATGAAGTTTGCTTCAATTCAATGCATTGAGAAGCATAGAGCATTAACACATGGAGTGGAGTCTTCAAATTTCTTAGAAGAATCAAGATCAGAAAATGAAAATCCTGAAGATAAATTGAAAAGTTGGCGAATCATGACAAGATCGATGTCTCAGTTATCAGAATTGCAAAAATATAGAGAAAGTAGTAAGAAAAGTTTAATATTTTTAAATTAAAAATTTTACAATTTTACAAAAAAATTATTTTAATATTTTAATATAGAAAAACTGGTTTTGATTGTAAAAATTAAAATTTTTAATTTTAAAAACTTAAGAGCGTAGCCATTAATTAATATCTTTAAGAAATATTTTAAATTTAAAAATTCCTTATAAAAATTTTTTGGTTAGATTTTTTTCAGCCCCTCTTTTAGCTACGCTCTAGTTTTTACCCGTTTTTACTTCAAAAATAATACTTAATTAATAATTTTATGATCATTACTCCTTGGATTAATCTCCATTACCAGATATATCTCCAGGATCATCGCCATCATATTCAAGATCCAATTCTCCTGTTGAAACTACAAACCCATCAACCAATAAATTCATATCTACATCTCTTCTTCATCAGTTTTCAACATTTTCATTATCAGAATCAGAATCAAAAAATTCAGAGTCCATTTGTACATCAATTAATGTTGTGGATATTAGAAAAACTTCAAATAATTCAAAAACAGTTGACACAAATGAAATTAAGGATAAATTTGAATTAAAATGTTTGATGTGCTCCAAAAAAATTAGAGACTCATTAATGATGTGGGTTCATTTACTCAACAAACATCAATAACTGATTTTCCACATGTTCCCTTTTAAATAATTATATTCAATCAATTTTAAGAATTTTTGATGTTCTGATAATAATAATAATCGGCCTGTTTCACTAAAGTGGATTATCCTCGATTTCGGATTATCCACTTTAGTTTTTTGTAAATATCTTGAACATTTTGTGGGTTGCAATATTTCTGATTTTGGTTTATAGTACTGCAGGATAGGTGTGAAAATTCTATGTAGATAGGATTCTGATAAGTTTAATGTAATTTGTTTGTAATTTATTATTTAGCTTTTTTGTTAAATCCAGAGGATTAACTACAATTTTTACTATAACTCTCTCACTAGTGAGAAGAGAAATATTCTTAATATATGGAATTTTCACACCTATCCTGCTCTATTATAAACTAAAATCAGAAATAATGCAAATCCCAAAATATTCAAGATATATCAAAAAGACTAAAGTGGATAATCCAAAATCGAGGATAATCCACTTTAGTGAAACAGGCCGAATAATTTATCAAGATTTATATATCACAAATACCAAAAATTCTCAAAAGTTTCAAAACTCCAGAACATTTAAAACTTTTAAACTCATCAATGTTTTTTTCTTGCAAAATTCAGAGTTTCTCAAACTTATTAAATATGTAAACAAAAACATTGAATGTTTACAAACACAAGTTTTCAAATTTTAGTCATTTACTTTGTAAATTTTACTAAAATTATTCATTTTAGACTCTTTTTGGAATATTTGACAATAGTTGTGAAAGGATTTGTCAATTGTGTTTTGATATTTACCGAATAAAGGTTGAAAAATATGAAGAAGTTGAGAGTTTGTGAAAAAGAATTAAATCTGAAATCTTGTGACCTTAAAAATTGAAAAATAATTGTTTTTTAATTTCTATATATGTTATTTTATGATTAGCTGCTTATTTTGATGTCTCAGAAACTTAATAATTTCAAATTCAAAATCTATAAAATTTTCCATCCAAAATATTAAATTAAATTTTATGAAGCTTACTAAGGCTAATCAAAAAGTCTAAAATACAAGCGACTTTCATAACTCATTCAGAAATAAAGTTTAGAATCAAAAACTTAAAAGCATATACTGAGTAGCTAAATCCCAAAACATCATCGGAACTGCTATCCTGAATGAGCATATCAGTCGTAAAAAATCCTCCACAAATTCCAATCACAAAGTCAACAACAAACAGAATGAGCAATCAAATTTACGATAATCGTAAATATCCATGTGCAATTTGTCAAAAGAGATTCAAAGCTAGCAACCATCTCAGGGAGCATATGACATTACATTCAGGTGAGCTTTATATAGATTTGGTAATGATTATGGTTCAGATTTAATAGCTGGTTCAGAGTCAAAGTATTGTTTATATTTTATAAAATTTAATCTGCCAGTGTGTGGGTGAATCTGCCAGTGCGAGAGTAAGGCCTCTGGGCTCTGAGGCCAAGTGGTTAGGCAACAGATCGGAAATCAATATCACTCTTTTTGTGTTCGGTTACAACCAGAAGTCGATATGACTCACGACATTTCACGAATGGATTTACAATTTAGTAACTGTTGATATAAAACTTAAATCATGGACACAAATCTATAATATTGCCAAAACATCTTTCGCAAATATTAATTTACAACCCTAACTCTGCACTTTAATTTTATAATCCACAGACAAAACAAACTACAAATGCGAGAAGTGTCAACAAGAATTTAAAGCTCCAGGAGCATGGAGGAACCATATGAGAAAAGTTCACGGTTTCGAATGTCCTGATTGTCGGAAAAACTTCTCAACCTTGACACTATTGAAGCAGCACAGGATGAGCAAGCATAGAGATGTTATGGGGAAAAAGATGAAGTTGGAAGATGAAGTGGGGATGATTAGAACAAATGAAAACATTGTTAAATCAAATGGTTTTAAAACTAAATCTGGACAACAGAAATCAACAAATCTACCATCAAAAACCATAAATTCAGCTCATGTTGGATCCAAAAATATAGTCAAGAAGATTTTAGCAAAATCTCGTTTAAATGGAAATAATTCAAGAAGCGGGAAATTTGAATGTAAAGCTTGTGGGTTGAGATACACTTTAGCTAGAAGTTTGAGGAGACATTTGAATACTGCTCATAAAGGTAAGCAGCTTTTCAATTCAGATTGTATGTTTTCCTATATGTGAATGGCTAAAAACAGCCTCATATTTATTTTTTCAATTTTTTTTAACATATCTTTTTTTTCTTATTATTTTTAGATCCTTTCAAGTACAAATGTACTCATTGTCCGTACACGACAAATCGATCTGACAACTTTAAGTCACACAATGAAAGACATGCAGAAGGAATGGCACTGAAATGTACAGTTTGGTCCTGCAAATCGGAATTTTTCAGTTTAAAAAGTCTAAGAATTCATGTCAAAAAACTTCATACGAATGGAGTCAAAAATTTAAATGAAATTTCTATTAAAAGAGAGAAAGAAGATGGTTTTGGGAATGATGAAGATGATGATGAGTTGCTGGAAGAATTGGATCCTGAATTTGGTGACGGGAAAGGAAATCTGGAAGAAAATGCTGATGATAGTTTCAAATTTTATGATAATTCATTTTTAAATTCCACAGAAAAATCAACCATGCATAATAACTCAGTAGTAGAAACAAAAGGCACATCAAAATCCAGTCAAACAATGATAAAGCCAACTCAGCTCAAGATTTCAACATGTGTCTCACTCAATTCTAAAAAAGATGAGAAAAATACAAAAGAAAAACCAAAACCGGCAGGAAGTTCAGTCCGATATGAGTGCTGTGAATGTAAATTAGATTTTCCTGGTAACACTGAGCTATGGGATCATTTGTTAGCTGTCCATTATCATAAAATGAAGAATAATGTAAAAAAGTCATAAAAATTGTTGAATTTTCTACTTTTATAATGTTAAGAATTTAAATTTTCAAATAAATTAAAAAAAAAAATATTTTAGTTTAGTTGAAGGTTTAGTTCAAGTTCTGCCTTGTTACACTATAGGTAATGAGTTTTATATAGCTATTCAGCTATCGACTGATCTGTTTACCTAATTGTTGGAAATATTCAGAATTTTTAGTCACACAAATATTTCATTCAATAATTTCTTTATCTTAAAAACTTTAAAACAACAACAAATGTTAAAGAACACGAGAACAATGAATCTTATAATTAGAAAATCGTGAGTTTTGTTCACTTCGATTCTATTATTACAATTTTTAAGCAGATGCAGTAACAATGAACAAGATTTGCAGTCAGTTTTTTTCAAAAAATATTTATTTTCAGTAGAATTTCCAGTAGGAAAACACAGTTCAGTATGAAGTTTCAATTTGTTTTTTGCATTCTTATTATTTTGTGTAAGTATCTGCCAGGCAGGTGATTTTTTTCGAGTTTTTTCCAAAATAATTAGAATTAACAACAAGTACAAAATTATGAGATTCAAGGAATTAAACTTTTTTGAGCCCTCCTAAGAGTGTTTTTCTAGCTACCCTCCTGGGGCTGGTTTCTCGCATATACCCTAAGGTATACATGCTAAGGTATACCCAAGTGTATGGGGTATACCCGAGAAACCGGCCCCTGGTTTCTGACAAAGTTTACACATTGTAGTGACAAATTTTGAAAAATTCATAATTAAATTTTAATAAGTTTCAAAACAAACTTTTTTCCAGCAATGATAAGCTTTTCAGAAGGAGGAGGTCAAACATATCCTGATTACTGTGCTTGGTCATGTCTAATTGTCTGTGGAAGCATCGATCCTATATGTCAACCATATTGCGACACAATGCCTGGACCGCGATGCTTGGAATCAGTAAATAATTTAACCATTCAAGAACCAGAACCTGAAGGACCAATTTAAAGGAAATATTTCAATTAGTGGGTTATATTATACTAATTATTAATTAGAAACATGCTTTAGTGTGATTATGTTTTTATAAAATAAATATTGTAATTGTGACATTAAATCAACTGACTTTTTACCAATTTTGCACTCTTCTACACAAGGAGACATTTTAGTGCTTTAGTGAGGAAGGCAATAAAAAACCACGATTTTTTAACTATTCAGATGACCAAGCTAATTCACCGCACTCAAGTTACATTTCTGCCTGTAGCCTACAAAGGAAGGCTGGAGCTTCATTTTCAATACATAAGATTTGAAAAAGGACAAGAGAAAAGCAATAAGTTTGTAAAAATTCTACTTTTTAGATGTCTTTTAACACCTTGAAGTATTAAAAACGTGTAAAAATTCAAATTATTCTGGAATTCATAAAGTTAATGTCATAAAATTTGACTTAGTTGACTCGTTTTTGTTAATAGTTCATAAAACTCAACAAAAATAAATTTTTTATTGGCGTTTCTTCACGAATCAATTTTTGAAATTTCAAAGTCGTGCGACCTTCTTTTATTTTTATTTGAAACATTCGTTTATTGATTTTTAAATTGCTTTAAAAGAAAGCCGATTGTGACTGGTGGAATTCAGTTCTATTGAATATTACGAATAAATAAGGATTTCAAGAAGCAAAAAAATTTGAAGAAAAGTTAAAAATGAAATTTTACACAATTTTCAGTATACTTGTTGTTTTAGGTACGTTTTGTCTGAGAATTTGTAAAAATTATTTACTTATTTTATTTTATAATTATTATGCAAAGTTAAAGTAAACTTTTGCATTTAACTGAATTAGGTTAAAAACATAAACTAATAAGAATACATTCATTAAAAATATAGCCATGTTAAGTCTCTCCAATGCGGGAGGTCCATCAGTTGAATGGATAGAACACTGCCGTAGAGCTTGTATGGTCTGTGGTCCTGAACCATTTGATGCAAACTGTGACTGCCAAGCTATATTTGGAGCTAGATGTTTACCTCCGCTGCCACCGTTTGAAGAAACCGAAACACCGGAGCCAATTACAGATTCAACAACTGAAATACCATAAGAAACATTCACTAAAAGTCCGTAAATATAATCATTGACAATGATGATTGATTTTTTCATATTTTGATATTTTTTAAAGTGCGATACAATCATTGTTTTATTTATATTTTAAGTTTAATTTATTTTCTACAAAGTAACAAAATTTGTAAATTTTACTTTTTAAATTATTGTGTAAAGTTTGAATAAAATTTATATTTTTTTATAAACAACATATAAAATTCTTTCTTTATCTTTATTAAAATTATTTTAATTGTTTTCGTTTCATGAAAATTGATCTCTTCATTACTAGTTTATTCAAAATGGCTAAATTTTTGAAAATGTACAAAATTTTTGCTAAAAAAACAATTTATGAAAATAGTGGAAAAGTTCAAGCTTTCAGGAGAAAGAATACAAATTTCATTGAGTTCGGACACGCCTTTGAAATTTTTTGGGCTATTGTCGTGTACAAATTGCATTTATAATTAGGGTGACCAGATATTTTTTGAAAAGATAGAGGACTCAAAAATTTTCTAGAAAAATATTCACTTTTTGAGGATATTTTTATGAGCATTTAAACTTTTTTATAAGCATTTCAACCACGCTTTAGACATTAAAATTTATAATAAAATCGTGCACATTTTATAAACTTTATAAAAACTTCCTGTTTTAAAAGTTTTAGTTCTTTATATTTAAATCATAAGGAATAAAGCTAGACAGTTGAAATTATAGAATTGAACTGAGTGGATATAACTAAAGCTTGACTATGGAATTACAATTAATTTTCTGTTGTTCTATTGTATTAGGTGAATTTAAATTTAAAATTATTTAGTGTTAATAAAATTTAGTTTAAACATTTTAAACACCATTTTAGGATTCATAGTTATAGCGAATGCTGGAACACCATCGTTTGACTCATCCTGGTATAACTATTGCCAAGAAGTATGTGGAACGTGTACTCCGATTCCACATGATGAACGATGTGACTGTGAATCAGGTCGTCCTAGATGTGGACCATCACATTAACATCTTCCATCTTTCCCCAAACCTGAAGCTTCTCAACCTGAAGCTTCTTAATAAGGTCAGACCCCAATATGACAATCTATAATAAACTTTTCCTATAAGCATTTTTTTTATTTTTTTTTATTTTTTTTGTACATACTTAATATACAGAAATAAAAAACATTTCAATAACGCTTTAGACATTAAAATTTATAATAAAATCGTGCCAATTTAGATCACATTAGGTTCCAGCAGTAACTTCCTGTTTTATACAAGGGGAAAGAACTTGTGGGAAAATGCATGTATATGCAGGAATATGCATGTAAATACATGTAAATGCATGAAAATGCATGTATATGCATGAATGACAAAAATGGAAGAAATATTACTAATACCATTCAAAACTAAATCAAAAGTATATATTTTGAACAAATACGATAAAATTTAAAGAAATTAATTTAACTTGAGTACTTTATGGCAAATTAATAGGTTTGTAAATTAATTTTAGTGCTTTTAAACCACCCTTTTAATGTTTTTAAATGATTATTTCTTCAAAATTACTTCATTTCTTTAGAAAAATATTTCAAGCATAAATATTTTAATCTTAAAAATTATAAAACACCTTTCCTTCCAATATTTTTTATAAAAGTATTCGGATTTCTATATTTTCTTACGCTAGTTATCCCACTAAGTTCTTTTTGGGACTACTTAAATGGCCATAACTTTTCTTAAAATTAATATTTTCGCATTCCGTTTTCTGTTTACATTAACTAATGTCAAAACCTTTCCAAAAACTGCCCCATAACACAAATTTCTTACATGCTATGTGCTAGTTATCATGGAAATGCATTTATTGTGACTAACACTTGCTTAATTGGAGCAGTATTATCGAAAATCTCGATTTTTCGATTAATTGTTTTTAAAACACATACGGCCTGTTTCAATAAAGTGGATTATCCTCATTTTCGGATTATCTACCCCAATTTTTCAGAAATATCTTGAGATAATCTCAGGATAATCCAATAGGATAATCCAAATCACTGGATTATCTTATCTGATTTCACTAAGAAAGATTATCCAGAATCCAGCTGGATTATCTAATCTATAGATTATCCTAGGATTATCCTAAAATTTAATTTTTTTCTGGTTTTTTTTTATTTTTTTGGATAAGTTATGGATAATTTTTAGATAATCCGTTTTTTATTTTTGCTGTGGATAATTTTTAAAATAATTTTACCTTGTTTTTTATCCAAAAAAGGATAAATTGAATTCAGTTGTACATTTTCATGCTTATTAAAAAAAATTCTATACAGCTAGGTTTTAAATCTTTACTTGTTAAGTTTTATGTTGATTAATTTTAATCGTTTTTGAGCAAATAAGATCAAAACGTCCTTTTTTTTAAGAAAATGGAAAAAATAGTTGATAGCTCTTAACAAAACAAAGCTTAGTTATACTGTCATAAAATAATTCTTTTATAATGACAATTTTGGTGTTTGATTTTTAAATAAATCCTTAGAATTTGAAATAATTTGAAAAGTCTTAAAATAATGGACAGTCTGCGGAATTTCCGCATTGAAGTTCTTCACTTCTGAGTGATCGAACTTTGGCTCATTTTCGGCTATTGTCATTCTTAGTTCGTTGATTGCTCATTGTCCAGGGGCGTAGCCAGGAGGGTCTGGGCACTCCCACCTTAAAATTTTGAGCCGTGCTCTTGCTGTGGTTTAAATCTATTGGGGAGGGGGGGGGGTTGGTTTGCCCAAACCCTACTGGCTACACCCCTACTCAACTTTAACAAAAAGCTTAAAAGCATTACAAAAAAAATATTTTGAACATAATTTTCAAAAAAAATCTATGCTGAAATTCTTTGATTAGTGTCCGAATCACTGTGGTTATGTCAAACTTTGTTACATAGTTGACAATCACCTGGCGAAAGTTTTCTAATTATGAATAAGATTTAGTGCAGTGTATTTCAAGATGGGTAAATAAGTAATCAAGGTATTTCTGTTAATTTCAAATGATTTCAACACTGGTAGCAAAGTCACTAATCACAAAAAAGAATTTCATGGTTTAAAAGTCACATTTTATAAAAATTTATCTGCAAAAATTTTAATAAAACTATCTTAAACTTTCTTGTAGTATTTGAATTATCAAAATCTTTGAAAATATTGAAAATTAGAGGTCAACTACCTAAAATAAATAACCATTTAAACAAATAAAAAAATATATCCATGGATTATCCTAGGATAATCCAGTGTAAATCTTGCTCACCTCCTAGATTGACATTTCGGATTATCCACTTGGTAGATAACCCCTAGATTATCCTAATCCATTTTAGTGAAATCGATTAATCCTGGATAATCTAAAGATAATCTAAATCAAAAAAAAAATTCTTCCAGAATTGCAGAAAAATGATTTTTAAGCATTTTTGAGCTATGCTAAAAAATTAAAAAAATTTCTTAATCCTGGATAATCATCCGAAAAAAGTGGATTATCTAATCCTAAGATTATCTTAAAAAATCGGATAAGATAATCCACTTTAGTGAAACAGGCCGATAGTTTTTCGTATATCAATCGATAAAAGTTTGTAAAATAACTTAAATTGCAAATTTTGTGGGCCAGATTTTGACTACTAGGGTACTACCCTTGCAGCAATTTGGAACGAATCTTGCAGGAACTTGTGAGGAAAAGTGGGTGGATTTTGACCTTAACTGCACGACAATGACCGGAATTTGAAAAATTTCCGGTCACTTTCTGCCAGAAAAAATTTTCCTCCCAAAATCTTTCGATTTTCCGAACGAACTTGTAAGGATTTTGGGTGGAAATTTTCTGTCTAAATTCCCTACAATTTCGTTCGGAAAATCGAAATATTTGGGAAAGAAAATTTTTTCTGGCAAAAAGTGACCGGAAATTTTTCAAATTCCGGTCATTGTCGTGCAGTTAAGGTCAAAATCCACCCACTTTTCCTCACAAGTTCCTGCAAGATTCGTTCCAAATTGCTGCAAGGGTAGTACCCTAGTAGTCAAAATCTGGCCCACAAAATTTGCAATTTAAGTTATTTTACAAACTTTTATCGATTGATATACGAAAAACTATCGGCCTGTTTCACTAAAGTGGATTATCTTATCCGATTTTTTAAGATAATCTTAGGATTAGATAATCCACTTTTTTCGGATGATTATCCAGGATTAAGAAATTTTTTTAATTTTTTAGCATAGCTCAAAAATGCTTAAAAATCATTTTTCTGCAATTCTGGAAGAATTTTTTTTTGATTTAGATTATCTTTAGATTATCCAGGATTAATCGATTTCACTAAAATGGATTAGGATAATCTAGGGATTATCTACCAAGTGGATAATCCGAAATGTCAATCTAGGAGGTGAGCAAGATTTACACTGGATTATCCTAGGATAATCCATGGATATATTTTTTTATTTGTTTAAATGGTTATTTATTTTAGGTAGTTGACCTCTAATTTTCAATATTTTCAAAGATTTTGATAATTCAAATACTACAAGAAAGTTTAAGAAGAAAGTTTAAGTCATAAATATCATAATTAAATATAAAAAACTAAAATATAATGTCTTAAAATGTTTTAAAATTGTATATCAAGAAATGACGTTTTTAAGATTTTCATTAGTTTGAGGTTGGTCACAAATAATGACAGAATTCATGACTAAGGCCATACTTAAAAATCAAGTATTGCATATCATTAGAAAAAATTTGACCTAAGCTGCAGCAAACAGAAAATAGAACTGTAAAATATTGCACTATGTAGAAGTAACAGCAGTTTGAGTGAAGTGAAAAAGGGTCAAGTCGTCAGAGAGCACATGTACCCCATTTCTCAGTGGGCTTTAAAATTTTAGAAAAAATTTCTTTAAAATTAGTCTTCAGTCGTCTAAATGTAAATAAATATGTTAAGAAATCAAAAATTAATACCTCTTATTGAGTTTGTGAAAGGACTTCTCAAATTTCCAACCTTAAGATTCCCATTCAACCCCTATAAAGTCGACCAAAAATCTGAAATTCAACATAGTTATTGTATTTTACATTCTCTGAAAGAAAAACAAATCACCTAAATATCAACTAATTTTTTTCCAAATATCGATGTGAGTTTCGATTTTGCTCATTTTAAATCATACTTTTTTCAATGATATATAATAAAATTTGATTTAAAAAATATTCAGGTGCTTTAATTTAATGAAGAAATATTTAAAATTAATAAATTTATTATTCTTACTGATTTTTAAAAAGTTTTATGCACATAAGAAACATAATGAATAAAAGCGGGTAAATGCATGTAAATGCAGGTTTTTGCAGGTATATGCATGTAAATACATGTAAATGCATGAAAATGCATAAAGATTTTGAAGTTCTTTCCCCTTGGTTTTATAAGTTTTAGTTCTTTATATTTTATTTATATTTATTGATTTTTTAGTTGCTTTAAAAGAAAACCGACTTTGCCTGGTTCTGTTGAATATTCCGAATAAATAAAGATTTTAAGAAACAAAAAATTGAAGAAAAGTTAAAAATGAAATTTTATACAATTTTCAGCATACTTGTTGTTTTAGGTATGTTTAGTCTGAGAACTTCAACAATTATTTATTAATTTTTAAATATTTATATTTAAAAGGAAGTAATTTTAATTAAAAAAAATATTTAAAAAACTGAATTAGCTTAAAGAACATAAACTAATAAGAATACGTTCATTAAAAATATAGCCATGTTGAGCCTCTCTAATGCGGGAGGTCCATCAGTTGAATGGATAGAGCACTGCCGGAGCTAGATGTTTGTCTCCGCTGCCACCGTTTGAAGAAAGTGAAACTTCGGAACTGGTTCTACCTTTGTGGTGTTAAGAAAGGAAATGCTTAAGTCCAATTCCAATTTTTTTAGACCTATAGCTAGCCCTTGATTTAGGATTTTAACAATACAAAACATGTCATAGTTCATAATGCAGTTCTTGAGAAAAATAATTAAAGGTAAATTATGGAGTTATTGCATTTTCATATGGATTGATTCAATTGAAAATGTATGAGAAAATTTTATAGATCCTCCCTCGTGAGGTCGGATACCCCTATGAAAAATTTCTGGCTACATTCGTGCAGTGACCATATAAATAAACTTTTCCTATAAACATTTCAACCACGCTTTAGACATTAAAATTTATAATAAAAATCGTGCCAACTTTATAAAATTTAGACCACATTAGGTTTCAGCAATAACTTCCTGTTTTAAAAGTTTTAGTTCTTTATATTTAAATCATAAGGAACAAAGCTAGACAGTTGAAATTATAGAATTGAACTGAGTGGATATAACTAAAGCTTGACTATGAAATTTCAATTAGTTTTCTGTTGTTCGATTGTATTAGGTAAATTTAAATTTAAAATCATTTAGTGTTAATAAAATTTAACAAAAAAATTTAAACACCATTTTAGCATTCATAGTTATAGCGAATGCTGGAACACCATCATGGGAATCATCGTGGGAATTTACTTGGGGACCATCACCTGAACAATCGTGGGATTCATCGTGGGAATCATCGTGGGGACCGTCATGGAGTCCGTCATGGTTAGAACATTGCCAACAAGCTTGCATGCTTTGTGGTCCAATTCCATTCGATCCACTTTGCGATTGCCAACAAATTTTTGGTGTCAGGTGTTCTCCACCAATTAATCCTAATTGGGATACACCTGATTCCGAATCTAGTTCAACTGAAACTATAGTTGAACCTGTTACTGAAGTTCCTTAATTCGTGACTGAATTAGAAGCTATTGTCGAAAAATAATTTTTCACTTTAATAAAAAACAATTTTGACAAAACTATTTATTTATGTATGAGTGCGTCCAAGTTAAAATGGAAAAACTGCATTTTGTACTTTTTCATCCATATTTCTGGCATTTTAGAACTTTATGTATTGTGTTTGGTATCGTTTTAAAGGTCTTACATGTGGCTATTTGATACTACATAAAAAAGTGGAACTATGCCTTAGTGGCGAGCCTTAAAGTTGGTCAAAACCATACTTTTTCAAATCCACTTTTCAGGTATAGTTCCAGAGTCCATTTTATATTTTATTATTGTTTCTTATAGAGTAAACTAAAAGTTAATTCATTGTGTTTGTGAAAAGTTAAAATTTCAAAACTTTGCAGCTTCATATCTATTCACCAATAACTTTAAATTAAATTTCCTTTCCACTGCCCTCTAGTATGGACTTGATTCTATAAAAAACAATAATAAAATATAAAATGGACAATGGAACTATACCTGAAAAGTGGATTTGAAAAAGTATGGTTTTGACCAACTTTAAGGCTCGCTACTTAGGTACAGTTCTACTTTTTTGAAAAATATTATGTAGTTTCGAATAGCTACATGTAAGACCTTTAAAACGATACCAAACACTATGTATAAAGTTCTAAAACACCAGCAATATGAATAAAAAAGTACAAAATGCAGTTTTCCCATTTTAACTTGGACGGCCTCGTATCTCTCAAAAGAAAAGTATTACTTTGAAATTTTCAAAAAGTTTCAAATACAGTGCCCTCAATTGGATGTGCCGCCCCGCTGACATCCTTCTACATTATTATATTATAAATTTAAGACTCAATAATATTTAAATCGTTTAAAAACTTAAATCTAATCAATTTAAAATTTTCTTAGTACTAGATTATTCTCTTGTTTAATTTTAATTAAATAAGTTAAATCTTAATCAAATTAATTTCATAAAAAATATCTGTAAAAAAAGTTTCAAATAATGGATAGAAATTAAAACAAGCTACTGTCATAAAAATATAAACTATTTGACTTCTGTTCAGTTGCATATGTGACCTTGTTGTTAACAATAAAAATAAGTTGAAAATAAGGACACAGATAAAATATGAATGTGATTAAAATATTTGTTTCAAATATTGAAAATCGTGTATTTATAAATAAGAGTTAAAATTTTATTTTCTTCAGACAGTTTGAATTTAAAAGTAGACTAAAAAAGATTTATTATTAAAAAATGAATACTAAGTTTAGTGTTTTAACGTTATTTCGTGAGTATTTGGAAAAATCAATGACAAAGCTGTTTAAGTTTTTAAATAAATTTATTTTTAGTTATTTTCACCACTACAAATGCAGGCAGCCCATCGTGGGATCCATCTTGGCTGGAGTATTGCCAAAGAGCATGCAGTTTATGTAGTCCAATTCCGTATGATCAGCTTTGTGATTGTGCTGCAATTGTTGAAATTAAATGTTTGCGACCATCGTACTTGCCAGATCCATCATTTGAAGATTCAATGCCTGAATCAGATTACATAATAGAGCCTGAAACTTTTTAATGAACAAGAATCTTATTTCCTTTTTTTGAAAATTTGACTTTTTTACATTAAAATAAAATATATCATTCGTAAAAGCTTTAACCATCGTGAGCTGAAAATATGAGTTTAAGTAGATTTTAGTTCTATTTTTAAAAAGCTTAACAGTTAGAAACTGTTTGGTTTTTCTTTTCAAGATTTGGTAACTGCCAAAACAATTGAAACGAAATTTGTTTGGTCCCTTGAATCAAAATCTTTGGGTTCAAAAAAGCTTCAAATTTCATTTATAAATTCAAATAAAAGTTAGATATATTAAGAATCTTCAGCATTAGGAGAAAATTCAGATAGAGGTTTTTGGACAGATGGAGGAGGATGACGTGATGGACGTGGTCGACATCTAGGTCCAAAGAAAACTTCACAATCACATCGGTCATCGTACGAAATCGGACTGCATATGCTACATAGCATGTCGTATAGTGATGCCAGGATTCGTCCCATGAAGCCTGTGTAAACACAATCTAAAATGACGAATTTAGATTTAGAAAATTTTTAGCACAAAAAACTAACAGAATAAAGTGAAAAGGCTTAATAAAATCAATTGAATTTTCATTGAAGACTATTGTTACAATCAAACCTGTTCATTTTTATTTGAAATGAATTAGTATCACGATTTACATATTAAAATTTTAAAATAATGTAAAATTTTTCTAAACGCTGTTTTATTTCAAATAAAAATGGACAGCTTGGATTGTAATAATATAGTTTAAAATGAAAATTCAATTGATATTCAGCTTGTTCACCTTAATCTGTAGGATTATTTTTTAAGTGCATAGATTTCTAGAAATTAAAGTTTCTTAACTTCTTTGTGTCACCATTTTAGATTGTGTTTACGCAGGTAGTCCTTCGTGGAACTCATCATGGCATGACTATTGCCTAACAGCATGTGGAATGTGCAGTCCGATTCCTTTTGATGAACGATGTGGTTGTGAGGATATCGTTCAATCTAGATGTCTACCATCACATTTACTTCCCAAACCTAAACCTATATTTTTGCCTGAACCTGAAACATCTTAATAAAAAATAAATATAATATTTTTGATTAAAACCTTTTTTTTGGAATTTATAAAATAAACAAGTTCAAGCGCTATTGTAAATCTTATAAACACAATAAAAAATTTAATTCTTAAAACTAATTCATTGGTCTGTTTTGTAATGTTTACTGAATGATTTTCTAAAATTTTCTAAGGATGTATTATAAAGATTTAATCTTGTAGAGGACATAAAGAAAGACTCATACTGTCAATTATTTCATAAAATAATTGAAAATTAACGGTTTTCTAGAATTTGAATTTTAACGTACATTTCCAATTTAAAATATTTTGATCTACTAAAAGTAGAATTTTTTGAACTTAACGTTTTATCTTGCTGAAAGAAGAGGAGAGGAAGAAAGAAGCACATTAAATGCCGTAAAAGAGATTAAAGTGGCTAGAGTGAAATAAAGTGAACAATATGTAAAAATTAAAGAATCGAGAAATTAAAACCAATCAAATTGTGAATTAAAATAAAAGTTTCATTCTTTCGATATAATCTCAAATAAAATAATTAAAATTCATACAAAAGTTAATTCTAAAGTATATCTTCATTGTCTAAACCGACACATACTACATAATTTTTTGATCCTAGGATTTCCCAAAGCTCAGAATGAAAAAATAGCGTTCTAAAACTTTAATAAATCAAAAACAAGGAAATATTTTTCCGAAAGCTTTACTGCTTTATCGTGACTTATTAAATAACACTCGTTTGAACCAAAAATTAACATTATATAAAAATGAAATAAAAAAAATGTAATCGTTTTTCGAAGTGAATAAACGAGCTTTAAGTTGTAAAAATAAGGTGTTCAATTTATTATTTTCAAAACCGTTCTTGTCAGAATTATTTTTAAGCTTTATATTAAGTTTGTGATATCAAAATGAAAGAAACAAAAAATAAATTTTATGGAATAATTATCATTACAATTTTTATTAGTAGTAAGTACAAATTTTGAAATTTAATAAGAATTTCAAATAAAATGAGATATGCAAATATCGACTTTATGATGAAAATGAATTTTAGGTGTTGATGCTGGAGGAGATAGTCATTTATCAGAAACTTTAAATTTAGGAGAAAATATTGATCCAATTTTAGCTATGATCCCACTTTTGGGTCATAAAATACAAATTAAAAAGGTAAACGAACACAATTTTGGAAGCTCCTCAAATATAAAAATGCCAGAAAGCTTAGAAACAACGACCAAAAGCTCAACAACTTCAGTTACAAAGAAGTGCAACATTTCTTGTGGATTATGTAGTACTTTGGTCGTTGACAAAGTAAATTGTCAATGTATTAAGACACTACGATGCATGTTTCCACTGAAAAGAACGACAACTAAAAGTCATTAAACATTATTTTCAAGCTAAATGTTAATTATTTTTATTTAGTAACTGCCTCGGCAGTTTTCCTTCACTTTCTAGTTTTGCGTCAATTTCATCAATCAGTTCCTTAATTTCCATAGCCATTTTCATAGTTCCTGCAGCAATTATATTCGGTTTCATGATGTTGTATTCACCTCCACTTTTATCAATTACAACTCCACCAGCTTCACGA
The DNA here is from genome assembly GCA_963573255.1 of Chironomus tentans. Taxonomy (NCBI): domain Eukaryota; kingdom Metazoa; phylum Arthropoda; class Insecta; order Diptera; family Chironomidae; genus Chironomus; species Chironomus tentans. Next base: position 21,321,789 of record OY754305.1, on the reverse strand, counting down.
ATTATCAGCACGCCAGCTGCTATATCCCATGGCTTTAAATACTCAATATTGTAAGCATCAATTGCACCTTTTGCGACATAACCAAGTGTCAAAGCAGCTGAACCAATTGCACGAATACCAATTGTCTTTTGAAGTAATCTTAATGTCCGTTCCATGAATGCATGAGTAAATTCTGGAACGCAGCCAAGTGATATTTCATGAGCTACTAGAGATCCCCGCAATTGCTCAGCTTTGCTAGCAAAAATTCTATTTCCATTCAAAAAAGCTCCTTGACCTTTACGTGCTGAATAAAATTCATTCAATACAGGATTAAATAAAAATGAGAATTTTAAGTCACTGTCAATGACGAATGCAACTGAAATGCAAACAAAATGGAGCTTTTTAACGAAATTAATTGTTCCGTCGATTGGGTCGATTATCCATGTTGGAGCAGATGTTAAAATTGATGCATTTTTTGACGATGCTTGCTCTTCTTCTGCAATGAATCTGAAATAATAAAAAATTGGAAATTATCTGAAAATTTTTTAAATAAATGATTTGTAAATTTAAAATATTTTTGGTTTTGTTCACAAATTTAACAATTTTCACTCATTAAGTGATTTAAAAAAGACTCACGTTTTATTGACTTCTGTTTTTAATAATTCAGTTCATTACAATATTATCAAGATTAATTGAGGTTCCTTATCTCAAAATACCACAAGTCAGTTTAGTTATAGAGTGAGTAAAATTATTTACATTTTGATAAAAAAAAATTTAATATCAGTCAGTTGTCTCAGGTATAATTATGGGTTTTTAATAGCATAAGGGATCATTCACTAATGATGTCCATAAATCGAAGCTTTTGGATACATTTTTAATTTAAATTCTTATTTTTATAAATATCAATTGTAAATGTAAAATTTGTAAAGGGATAATTTGGATACTAAAATGCAAAATTCTCTCATTTTTAGATGAAATATACCTAGAATTATATGATGGTATTTTTCTGAATATATGCAACCACTGAACTATCAAAAAACCTATGCTGTAGTTTTATAAATGAAAATTTTTTACCAGCAAACAACATTTTGATAACTTTTTATTTTCACAATATAAAACAGTCTGTACAAAGGTCAACTAATCTCACATCTATACTCACTTATGATCTGGATATTTCTCTTTAATTCCATCGATCAACACATTCTCAATTTTTCCATCATAAAGTGTCACAAGATCATGATCCGCACCTTTGTTTGTTACCTCACCACAATCTTTAAAACCTTCCAACAAGATGTCACCACACTGTCTAACTAAATTATCCACAAAAGCAAAACAATCGTCTAATTCTTCTGGAGTCATTTTTATAAATAAAGTGTATTGATGGTAAAACTCGTGTTTTTGTTGAGATTTTATTGTTTGAGGAGAGAATTTTGGGAGAATTTTTTTTTGAGAATCGAATGTGATAATTTTGAAGTGCTTTGAGAGAAAAAGATTAGGTTATTGAGCGGCAATGGAACGAAACTTCAGTTATTTAGGTTTGAACTTTATTTTTTTGAATGAAAAATATTTTATTTAAATATTATGCTGTTTGACAAAAAATTTGCCTTAGTTTAAAAAAAATAAATAAAAATACTGTAAACAACTCAGTTAGTTCTGCAGTAGCTTGAACATTTTACTTTTCTCCATCAACTGTCGTGGATGTTTTCCTCCACTTTTAAGTTTTCTATCAATCTCATCAAACATATCTTTTATTTCCATAGCCATTTTCATAGTTCCTGCAGCAATTATGTTCGGTTTCATGATGTTGTATTCACCTCCACTTTTATCAATTACAACTTCACCAGCTTCACGAATTATCAGAACGCCAGCAGCTACATCTCATGGTTTTAGATATTCAATTGTATATGCATCAATAGCACTTGACGCAACATACGCTAGGGTTAATGCTGCAGATCCAAATACTCTGATTCCAATTGTTTTTTGAAGAATTTTTTGCGTTCTTTCTATAAACTGATGAGAAAATGCTGGAATTGCACCAATGTGAATACATTGTCCGATCAAAGAGCCTTTTAGTTCCTCTAATTTGCTTGCAAAAATTCTATTTCCATTTAGAAATGCGCCTTGACCTTTTTTTGCTGAATAAAATTCATTTAATACTGGATTGAATACGAATGCAATTTTTAAGTCACTGTCAACGACAAAAGCGACTGAAATGCAAACAAAATGAAGCTTTTTAACGAAATTTGTCGTTCCATCAATGGGGTCGATTATTCATGTTGGATCGGATGTTAAAATTAAGGGTTGTTTTGTAAATGATTGATCCTCTTCTGCAATGAATCTAAAATTAATTAAATTATTTATTATAAATAAAGTATAAAATCCACGTTTTAGATATTTTAAACAAACTGTCAAAAGGAATGTCAATTAGTGGCAAAATTATATTTTCTTATCTTTGCTTACATTTGCTGATTACTTTTTATGATAATTTGATAAGAGTTGTGCATATTTGTATTTTTAAAATCAACTTTCATTTAAATACTCACTTATGATTTGGATATTTTTCCTTAATACCATTAATCAACTCATTCTCTACTTTACGATCATAAACGGTAACAAGATTGTAATGTGATCCTTTATTCTCAACTTTTCCACAATCTTTAAATCCATCAAGAAGAATTTCACCACATTTTCTGATTAAATTTTCCACAAACCCAAAACACTCGTCCAGATTATTTGAATTCATGTTTGTAAATAAATATTTTTTTTCTAAAAGTTCTCTTTTGGTCTTATAGAAAACAGAGAGGCTATTTAGAGAAGAAAAATGTGATAAGGTTTGAAACTTTTTTGAGAATCAGAGAGAAATATAAAAAAACATAGAAAAGAAGCTTGTAGAAATTAAAGAGAATTGAAAATGATAAAAGGTTTATCAATAAACTAAATTAATCTTAAACCAAGATTACAAATTAAAAAATTATTCTAAAAGTATTGCTTTAATAGAAATCTCATTTAGTTTTTCAAATTTTGAACGGTTTTTCACTATACAAATTGATAAATTAACAAGTTTTTAAAAAATTACAATTCTGAAAATGTTTTTGATAGATTATTTGAAGCAAATACCTATAAATCTTTCGATGAAGCAAACCAATCTTTTTTCTATCCAAATTCTCGGCTCTTGTACACTTTTGACCCCTTACTTGCTGACAGATTGCCTTTTTGCGAGAAAAACTCGTTCAAATAAAATTTTGATTATTTATTTTTGACGGTCAATGAGAGTAAAATAATCGCATATGTTAAGACTCAAAAACAACTAATTATTTTCATACTGACCTACATTAACGCCAGACGATCATTGTTCCAAAATGAACTGCAAAATATAATTAATAAAGAACAGTCTGACTACGAAAATGTAAATGACCTGTAAGCTCTAAATTTTTGACAAAAAATTGATAAAATAAAATTGACTTAGATTTAGTGAATCATTATCAGTGAATTAATGACCAAAGTTCTTTGGTTGACATTTAATTTAATAAGGTCTAACTAGTGTAATTTTTTCTGATCATCATTTAGGTTAGTGATTTTTGTGACACACATTCTTATTAGATAGGATTTAATTAGAGCAAAAGATTTAAAATTTGCATTTTTTGATGGTTGAAAATCGTTGTACATGAAGCTAGAGAGTGATTTCATGAGTTGAGTTGGTTGATGGTAACTTTTCGAAGAATTTACGTATTTTATGTAGGGTGACCATCTGTGTAGTTTTTCAATGGACAGTCCTTTAAATTTCAAGGTTGTCCTGTATAAATTTTTAAATTTTGTTCTGGGTCCTGTATTTTTTTCACGAAAATTTTCAAATTTTACCTTACGTCCTGTATTTTTGAGAAAATTTACCAAATGTCCTTTATTTTCATGAAAACTAGATAGTCATCCTAAATTTATGTAAAGTTTTACAGAAACAATTTATTTTCTTAATTTGAATTCTTTCATCCTCCATCTACGAAATGCCCACAGGCTGATCATCTAATTAAGTTTTCAGATACTGTGTTTTATTTTTAGGTGAAAAATGACCTTACTTTTTCCTAAACATCTTCAAAATGCGTAGAAAATTATAATTGTTTTCAATTTATCTAGAATTTGTCAAATTAGCCTATGGAAATAGCATTTAACAAACAAACCAATAATATCTTTGATTAGAATGACCATGGAAATTTAATAAAAATACGGGTAAATTTTATAAATTTATTAAAATATACGGAAGGGAAAGAAAAGTTTGAAAATAATTGGAACTGAATTTTAAAATTTATATGGGACAGTGTTTAATTTTCTGAATGCACCTAAATAAATGAGGATCTAATAAAGTCAAGAACGCATTTAAAATAATATGCAACTGCTCATGGCTTACTTATGATCAATCATCTAAAACTTCTCCATCGACGTAACTAGGTTGTACTTAATCCTTCCTATTTGCTACAATTAAACTTCCTTCTATGTTCTTATTTCTTCTCACTCTGATTAGTGTTGATTATGCATAGAGGCTAGTACATCAATAAATATTAATTGCCGACATTCATTTTCTTACTCCTCGTTGTACAATTCTCATTGTGCTTATCAGTTCGATGAACTAATTTTGATGTGATTTTTTTATTTTTTAATCCATAATCGATTTGCGTTCTTGATTTCATCATTTAGTACCAATTGTGAGTTATTCAAAGCTAAACGTCTTTTTAAAAGGATTAGAAAAGCTGCTCTGAATTAAAAATAAAACGCACTTTGTATATTCAATCATTCGCAGTTGATTAATTGGCTTATTATGATTAAAATATATTAAATGCGTAAAAGTCTTTAAGACGGAGTTGTCAAAATTTCATCGCAATAGGGAGGAGATATAAAGAGAAGTTCATGAGAATCTTTGGTATTTATTGTGAAAGTAATCAAAGGGAAAATATCAGAATATAACAAGAGTTCAGAAAGAGCAGTAAAGTGAACAGAAAAAAATTGTTAATTAAATCAGTGAATATCGAAGTAGGATTAATTCAATAAAATAAAAACAACACAAGCTTATAAGCTTACACGATTACAATGGGACGGTAAGCATATTTGACAAATTTGCTATTGCATTGATTTTTGCATTGATTTTTGAAACATAAAAATGAAATATTGGTGAAATTTTTGAAAAATGATTTTTTTTTGAGTAATTGAATAATTTAACGGTTTGATAGCTACGCACACATAAGTTTAGATCAAATTAAACAAAATTAATCAAATTTGCTTTTGATTTTAGAATTGATTTGCAATTTATTTGATTGTATATTGTTTTCAAAAACACAACCTTTAATTAAATAATTTTTTTCCAAAAACAAGATAATAATAAATTTTAAAATAATTTGTGTTAAAATATGAACTGAAACTACTTAAGTATAGGCTGACAATTTGAGAAAGCTAAAATAATATATTCTAATGTTTTTTTTAATTTGTGCTTCATTTTATTTGAAAATAGCTATGTGGCTGTGTTACATATTTAATATTAATTGGCTACATAGTACTGTATTTTTAATTTGTATGTTCTGTCGAATTATTTCATCGCTCTGATGATGTTTGATGCTTCTTTTAGGAAGCGTAAAGTAATAAAATCATGAAATTTAGTTATTTTTGATAAATTTCAAAAATTTTGTGTTATTTTGCCTCATAGTGAAAACTAAATTTGATTTTCTAATATTTCGAAAATTTGAAAAAAATTTGTTACTATAAGGCATAATGTTTTGGGTTTAGGAGGAATATTTCAAATATTAATTAAATTTTGAGTAGTTTTGTAATAAAAATAATGCGAAGGGCGCGGCCTTTTGAGCTGAAGACACTATGATTACAGAATAAATTGTACCAAACACGGTTAGATCTTCAGTTTAAAGTGCAGTAATTTTGTAACTTTTGATAAAAATTTGTTAAATTTTGTGCACCCTAAACTATGAAACCATGGAAAATATACTATTTTTTCACCAAAGTAGGCAGGAAGTAATAGCTAAGTTTGTCACTATTTTAATCATTGATATCTGGTTTTTTGACAAAACTAAGCAGATTGTCATTTTTAACCGAATAAATTTAATCATGAAATAATGACATTATTTATTTCTTAATTTATTAATTTTTCTGTAAACAAACAAGTTAAAAGTTAAATATAATTAAATAAATTGACCATTTTATTGCTTCATTTACATATATTAAAAATTATTGCGCAATAAGATAAGAAATGTCTCGTCGAATCTGCGCAAAAGAGTACAAAGAAAAGTCACAAAAGGATCAATGTTTCATTTTATTTCATCACAACTCAAACTCCACTTTATTAATCTCAATAAATTTTCCTCTACAGCTCTAGAATCCTCATTCTTTCGTCTGCAATTTGCATTGTTTTTATAACCTTTGGCATCGACTCAATTTCTTCCGCAGACGTATTAAATACATCAGCATCAGACAAGGTCAAATTCATACGATGTCTTTTTACAACCAGTCACAATTATGGCTTGCTACGCGGTCTCTACACATGTGAAATATCTGGAAGAATTCATGTTACTCGACGTGGAACATCAATTAATCGTATCGACGGATATCACATGCAAGGAAAAAGGACGAATGAAGTTCAGGCATTTAAAGGCGACGCATCTATCATTAACTATTTTCCAAAGGATCTAGAGAAGCAGTTTCCAAATTTACTCGCGATTCTCTTGAATCTTGTTCAACTGAAGGAAATTCGTCAAACCGACCTCAAGCCATTCACAGATTTGCGCTATCTTGATCTTTTCGAGAATAAAATTGAATATTTGGAAGCAGATTTATTCAAATACAATAGAAGATTGGAAATAATTTGGTTGAGCAACAATAAAATTAAATTCATCGATGATAACATTTTCCAAGGTCTAGGAATTAAGAGCCTTTACTTAGCCTACAATGACTGTGTCTCAAAGTCCGTCACTGATAATCCAACAAGTCTCATGTACTTCCTCGATTTAATTAAAATTTCATGCGGAGTCAAGTCCAAAAATGCTAAATATAATCCAAAAGATGGTCTTCCTGATGATGATTACGATGACACGTTGCTTCCAGAGGAAAAGACAACAAACGAGACAGAAGCAATTATTCAAGGTTTGACAGCAAAGCTTCGCACAGTTGAGGATGAAGTTGAGCGCCTTAAGAAGAAACGCGAACAAGCATTAACATGGCTTGTAGAGTATGAAAACGAGAACAAGAAGCTTAAGGATCAACAGAACGAAACTATGACAAAAATTACAAATTTGCAGGAAAATTTGAGGAAAACTGAAAACACTGGTGTCGATTTCGTAAAGCAACTTTTTGCACTTCGCAGTGACTTGAACAAACAATCGGAATCGACAAATGGTATCGTTGTGGATCTTAAAAACAGAATCAACTCGGATAAGGAAACATTGAAGAATATGGAAAACGATCTCTCAAAAATCCGCGACCAAAACTTTAAACTTTTCGAAGAAAATCGTCGATTGAATGAAAATTACGACTCACTTAAATCTGACAAGGAAAGCCGTGACGTTATGTTTATTACTGTCATTGTTCTCATGGCAATGACACTTGTTGGTGTAGTGGCATTTAATTTTTACAAGAAGATTCGAGTTAGTCCAACGATTAGAAAATTCAATGACTTTGAAAATGCAACAATGAAACTGGTTGATGATGATCATAACGCATCTGCTTCTGTACACTAAAATGTTTTAAGGATTGGAGATGATGTGGATGGGATGGTGCTACATGCTGGTTTTGAGTGATTTATGGGTAGAATAGAATGACAAAACATTCTCGTTTAGTATTCGTGTATGCTAAATATAATTATATTAATATGATAATTTATACTTTTATGTCGAAATATTTTAATTTTAAACTTATCAAGAAATCTAACTCTAGAAACTAAATAAATTTTATCATTTTTTAAATATAATGAGTTACACCAAATTATAAATTTTTTTAAAAATTACAAAATTAAATTAATCACTATCATTTATTTTAAAAATATATGCTAATTTTAATTAAAATTAATCATACTAGAAAAAATTTATCACATATTAATTTTTTTATTTTTTTTTGTTAAATTTAAAACCTTAAGTTTTTCAAACTTAATTATTATAATCATTCAATAGTCAATTAACGCAATTTCAAAATAAATATTATTTTTATAGACAAATCCTTACATGTTTTCAAAATATGTCAATAATTTAAAATTGCTAATACAGAAAACAAATTAAAAGAAAAATATTTATTCAATGTTTCATTAAATTTCAGCATATTGTTGTGTATATTTTATTTTGATGTGATTTATGAGCAGCTTAGATTAGAAATTGATTGACTGACAAGTTATGATCAGCAACACAATTAATGACACTTGCACTGTTTAAAGAATAAATATTTATTGTTGTGATTAGTATTTTTCAGTTTGACTTCTTAGCTATTGTTAGGGTGACCATCTGCATAGTTTTTCAACGGACAGTCCTGTATTTTTCAAGACTGTTCAGTATAAATTTTTAAATTTTGTTCTATGTCCTGTATGTTTTTCACGAAAATTTCCGTTAATTTTCAAATTTTACTCTATGTCCTGTATTTTTGATGAAAATTTAATAACAATGTAAGTGACATTTCACCATATCTATCAACTCCACAGCAAATAAAAAAAAAAGTGAATTAAAATGTCCTGTTGATTATGAAGAAAATCTAAGAAGTACTAACTTTCAAGATTTTAATTCTGAAATGGAGGTAAGTTAGAAGTAAAAAATAATTTTATTTAGTGCGGTGTGTATTTTTAAATAAATTCAATGACTAGATGATTGGCATTTTTTTCTGATAACAAGTAATAACATTTTAATTATGAGTTAATACAAAATTTGTCAAATGATTAAAAAATATGATTTATTAAGTTTGGTATTCAATTTTTAGTAAATATTGCGCCCCGTGTTACGCCATTTCATAAATCGACCGTTACAAAAAAATTCAAATAATTCAAAAATTATTTATCCGTTAAAAAAATAAAACTGAATTTTGCTTAATTAAGCTTTGTGTACCATTGAACTAACAAAGAACATGGAAAGTAATCAATATTGTTGTAATTGAAGTAAGTTTGAGTTGCTTCTCATATGAAATTTGGACTAAAATTGAAGATTTGCAAAATGTCAACACAAAACTTTGAATCTGTAGGTAAAAATATTTCTGAGAAATAAAATTGTCAAAAACTCTCTGAATTTTGCAAATGTCTATTGTTAAATAAGTTTAATGTGTTAAGATAGCTCTGAACTGTAGTTTAATCTAGTAAACCATTAATTTGTAATGTGGAAATTGATAAAACTTGTGAATTAAATTTCTAAAGTTTTAACGGTCAAATAAAGTTTGAATTTTCGTAAATATGTTCGAACAAATTCGAAGTTAAGTTCGAACAAATTCGAAATGAAATGGCGTAACACGGATTGCGCCATTCTAGTCAAGAATGGTCACATTCAGAGGCATAGCCAGGATGGCAACGCTATCACAATTTGATAATTCTTATAATCCAAAAAATCACATAATACCTAACTAAGTTTTTTAGTGTTCGATTAAAAATAAATTTGAAACATAAATCTTAAAAAAATAAAGTCTGACTACGCCTCTTATCATCTTAATACAGAAAAAATAAGACTCTACAAATGTAATACATTTTAATGATTATTTATTTTCACAGCCGCCTATAATCATAACAGAAATGATTGTTGAAATTATTTCGCATTTGAATGATATTGAAGACTTGGGGAACTGTATGCTGTTGTCAAGAGAAATTCGAGATTTTATCTACAAGACACCAAAAATTATGCGAAAAATTCAAATTGCTTTCAAGTCAGATATTAATTTCGAGGAGATTTCTCAGTTCTTAGATGAAAGAGGAAAATTTATTAAAAATATTAAAATTCAGGATAATTTTAAAGAAAATAAAATAACTAGTCCACTGCTGATACCAGTTATATTAAGTAAATGTCCGAATATTGAAAAATTCACTCATGCAAGCCATCCAGATTATTCAGTGATAAAAACTGAAGAAATTGTAGAATTACCATTTGAATTGCTGCGATTAAAGCACTTAATAATAGAGACAGATGATTCCGGAAATTTTATCGCAAATACCAGAAATTTGAAAAACTTAGAAATATTAAAATGTTTTCATCATAAATTACCAATAAATGAGAATTTAACAGACTTTATATGTCAGCAAGAGAAGTTGAAAGAATTATCATTAAAATATTCTATTTTGTACACACCAAAGTCCTTTCCAACTCGTGATGTAAGAAACGAAATTAAATTTAAGCTACGTAAATTAAATTATTTAATAAATAGCAGACAATTTAGCCCCAATTTCATTAAATTCCTTGAAAATCAAGCTGAAAATTTGATTGAATTAAATCTTTTTGGAATCATAGAATTGGAAATTTATGAAATTATTTTTAAGAAATGTAAAAATTTAGAAAAATTAAGCATTTTTCCACAAGAAGGATCCTATTTCTATACAGATGATCATCCTGATTGGATGCTAAGTAATTTACGATATTTTGAAAGTGAGAAATTAAGATTTGATTATGTTTATAAAAGATTTCCAAATATTGATTCCATAAAATGCTCAGAAATTGAAAAAGTTGAAGGAAATTTTGAAAAATTATTAAATTTAGATATTAAGAACCTCAATGATAACAAATTTGTAAGCATTATGCTTCCAAATTTAAGAAATTTAAATGTCAATTCTATAGACTTAAGCACTTTTGAACAGTTGATTAAAAACAGTCCCAAAATTCAAAGTATTTCAGTTATTGATTGTACTAAGTGTGATAAATCAAAGACATTTTTAAATTTTTTGGAAAAGTTACAAAAATTAAAATTAAGTTTTCAATAAATTTTGATTTTGAGTCACGATTATTCTTGATTTGGGAAAATATAATTCAATTTTGAGGAAATATATGAATATTTTAGGGATTGAAATATTTCTAATTTTGATTTATAACATTTAGTAGCAGCTTTTACAACTTAATTGTGGATTTTATACAATACAATTGATGTTTTATCTATCAATAATAAACAATTCAACTAATTTTCAACTACATAAACGTTGTAAATTTTTATTAATATTTATTTAAATTCAAGACAATAAAATTTTATGCACCAGAAATTTTATGGAGATTCTGGAGTTGGAAGTTCTGGAACCTCACATTTTGGTTCCAAGCTACAGTCACAACCGAAAGTATTGTCAATACCACTGCATGGTGCACAAATTCTGAAACAAAATTCTTCAAATGACTCGCCACCAGCACTAACATATGCCAAGATACCTAAAAAAATTATAAGTTTTGGACATTAACTATTGGTTGGATTGTTAAAATCATTATATTTAATTTAGATTCAGACACATGAAGAAAATTGTGAACTACTTTCAAACTTCAGAGATTTTAAATTAACTCATTTTTAAATAAGTGCTCGTGTAGTAACTATTATCTCAAACAAAAGGACAATAACCATTTTTTGTGTACAATGAATTAATATCTGTCATCAGAGTTTAGATCAAGTGTCTAAACATAGCTTTTGCCTAGTTACAAACAACACCTAGCAATCACTTTAAGTTATGTTTGAAATATTTGTATCATCTTTTCTAATTCTACAAATTGAATTTTAAAATTAAAGTTCCAAAAAACAAAGCAAATTCTTGCAGGAACTAATTACTGTTTAAAAGTTCTTTACCCACTTTCCAAATTTCAAAAATACTAAAATTACAAGCACTTCGAAATTGTATATTCAATTACAGACATTTCAGTCTTTAATTTCCATATAAACAAATGAAAATTAGTAATAATTACCAAAGAAAGCAAAAAATAACAAAAATGAATTGAATTTCATTTTGAATTTAAAAAAATCTTCTGTTCGTTTTAAATTTCTGACTCTTACTGATAAGTTAAAAGCAGAAAACAATAACATTTTATAGTGCTTTAAACAAAAAAAGAAAAATAATTTTATTTTCACGACATTAGCGGCTATCAGGGCTATAACTATTAGAGCTATTAAGGGCTACAACTAGGGTTTGGGGACTCAGTTAACCGAAAACCGGAAAACAGCTGCTTTTGACCAAATTTCGGTTAACCGCAAAACCGGAGTCGATCGGTTTTCCATTTTAAAATACGTGCTTTTTTCATACAAAAAGTGACTCCTGAGAAAATTTGTATTTTATTTTTAATCAATTTAAACTTTTTAATTGTTTATCTCAACTCATCTTTTGTTATAAACCGTTAAAAGGATTTTCAAGCAGCTTAAAAATCTAAACCAAAATTTTTAAATTTGTTTTTTTTTTCGGAAATTCATTCAATGTTTGCAAATAATATACCAAGTAAAATCATAGGCGAAAAAGATTAATTAATTTTAAATTTAAAATTTAAGAATTTCTGTTAATTTTCAGAATTTTTCAATTTTTTCGTGGTTTTTGAAAAAGCAATAACCGAAAACCGCGGATTTTCAAAACATCGGTTTTTCCCAAACCCCAGCTATAAATTTTTTGAACAATTTCGTGCAATTAAAAACTAAAATGTATAGTGCCTTAAACATAAAACGAAAAATAATTTTATTATCACGACATTAGGGCAATCAGGAATTTCAGCTCGACCCATCGTTATAACTTTTTTTAGGTCATTGGAAAAATTAATTTCCTGTAATTAAAAACTAAAGTTATTTTTCGTATTTTCCAAACATTTTGAAAGGCGCTATTGTCCGCAATTTGTCTGTTATTCCGACTTGAAATTTGGCTCACTAGTGCAGTGATTCTGAAACTGTGTGCCGCAGCACACAGCCATGAGAGATTCGCAGGTGTGCCCCCAAATTTTTATAAAATTAGATAATCATTGGAACGAAGGTAAAATGCTACTTTTTTGGAGTTAGATATGCCGCGGAATCCTTAAAATAGCGGCAAGTGTACCGCGAGTCGAAAAGGTTTGAGAAACACTTTTCTAGTGGCTTCTTCTTATATCTTGAACAAAATCGAAGAAAGTATTTTGAAACTGATTATTTCCTTCAGGAGTTAAAGTCATTAAAAGTGACATTTTCCCATAATTTTCATACATTTTTTAATAAAATTTTTACTTTTTTGTTAAAACTTGTTTATATCTTGAACCAAACTGAAGAAAACACGCTGTACATAGAAAGCCACGAACTTCCACGTTTTACTTATGTTAGATTACAGAATTTACTAAACACGCTGTACATAGAAAGCCACGAACTTCCACGTTTTACTTATTTTAGATTACAGAATTTACTAAACACGCTGTACATTGAAAGTCTCGAACTTCCACGTTTTACTTATTTTAGATTACAGAATTTACTAAACACGCTGTACATTGAAAGTCTCGAACTTCCATGTTTTACTTATGTTAGATTACAGAATTTACTAATATCAGACTACCGATTACAAAAAATGAACGTTAAAGAAAATTTCAATTTTTTTTAATTTTTTTGTCGTTAATACCAAAACCTTATTTTATATTTTAGCTTTCTTCAAAAAATTAATGACTATAAAAGCGTGGAGCGTTTGAAAGCAATTCGCAATTTAACTTTACTTGCGCTCCACGCTTTTATAGTAATTAATTTTTTGAAGAAAGCTAAAATATAAAATAAGGTTTTGGTATTAACGACAAAAAAATTAAAAAAAATTGAAATTTTCTTTAACGTTCATTTTTTGTAATCGGTAGTCTGATATTAGTAAATTCTGTAATCTAACATAAGTAAAACATGGAAGTTCGAGGCTTTCTATGTACAGCGTGTTTAGTAAATTCTGTAATCTAAAATAAGTAAAACGTGGAAGTTCGAGACTTTCAATGTACAGCGTGTTTAGTAAATTCTGTAATCTAAAATAAGTAAAACGTGGAAGTTCGTGGCTTTCTATGTACAGCGTGTTTAAGTAAGTTCTGTAATCTAACATAAGTAAAGCGTGGAAGTTCGTGGCTTTCTATGTACAGCGTGTTTTTTCTCGTATATCCATTTAGTACATAGGATTTGGAAAATTTTCACGCCTTCACTCCGCTTCGCTACGTTCAGGCCGTAAAAATTTGTGAGCTTCGCTCAACCTAGTTCGAACGTAGTTCGAACTATTTTTGTTCGAGCTGCGCTCGAACCTCTAAAATTTTAACAGACAGTTTATAGATTACAGGGGTTGTCGAATCTCGCTCCGCTCGTTCGACTGTTTATAGATCACAGGGGTTGTCGAATCTTGCTCCGCTCGTTCGACTGTTTATAGATCACAGGGGTTGTCGAATCTCGCTCCGCTCGTTCGACTGTTTATAGATCACAGGGGTTGTCGAATCTCGCTCCGCTCGTTCGACTGTTTATAGATCACAGGAGTTGTCGAATCTCGCTCCGCTCGTTCGACTGTTTATAGATCACAGGGGTTGTCGAATCTCGCTCCGCTCGTTCGGCTGTTTATAGATCACAGGGGTTGTCGAATCTCGCTCCGCTCGTTCGACTGTTTATAGATCACAGGGGTTGTCGAATCTCGCTCCGCTCGTTCGACTGTTTATAGATTACAGGGGTTGTCGAATCTCGCTCCGCTCGTCCGACTGTTTATGTCACAAGGGTTAACTCAAATTTTTCTCACATATCCACAGTCTTCTAACAACTTCGGAAAATTTTCACACCTTCACTCGCTACGCTACGTTCAGGACGTAAAAATTTGTGAGCTACGCTCAACCTAGTTTGAACTACGTTCAAACTTTTTTATTCGAGCTCCGCTCGAACTATTATTACTATTGAACGTAATTTCTACAGTTTGAGCAACACAAATATTCAATCATAGTAGTCAACGTTTTCTTTTCTTCTTTCAATGTTTCCTATGTACTTCTGATGTTTTCAAAATCTTCTATAAAATCTTTTTGTCTTCAATTCCTTTCATCGACATCTTGACTTGATAATTGCTTGTTCTTCTCTTCAGCTTCACTTCAATACAAATTTTTTAATCAATCATTGAAAATTTCTTAACGTGATTTTTCTTGACTTGATGATCAGGTTATATCCACTTAAATATAAATCCGGCCCGAAGGACCAATTTGTTGCGTACAACAATAATAAATGCGTGGTTCTGGTTTAGAGTGGACTGTATTTTATTGACGACAAAAGAATGAATACGTGTTAGTTGTTTAAGATATGAATTTGTTAATTATTATATTTTAATAATGCTAAATTATTTTAAGAAACTTTAACTACTACGATTGAATATTTGTGTTGCTAAAATTGTAGAAATTGCGTTCAACAATTACTCAAATCACCAACACTTTCTCACATATCCACAGTCTTCTAACAACTTTGGAAAAATTTTCACACCTTCACTCGCTACGCTACGTTCAGGATGTAAAAATTTGTGAGCTACGCTCAACTTAGTTCGAACTACGTTCGAACTTTTACATTCGAGCTCCGCTCGAACTATTTTTATGACTCAAATTACCAACACTTTTTCATATATCCTGATATCTTAATCTTATAACCTGATTGTCCCACCACTTTGGGACAATTGGCTATTTACTTTCACAATTTAACTCCTTTTTTCCAAGCTAAGTATTTTCATTACTCACAGTCGTAAAGATTTTTCTCCCCAAAAATACATTCACCAATATAAACCTATATAACGAGTCACAATAGCTGTATTTATACACCAATTTGATCCAAACAGTTTTACAACTACATCTATTAGTGACAAATATTCGTATATATATGTATAGTGAAAGATTATTGCTCTTGAGAAGTATATCGACATTTCATACAAAAAATCAAAATGTACTCTTTTTTGTACGTTTTTGCTGTTTCAAGACATAAAAAAAATAACCATAAATAAATCATGAAACATCATAAAATATCAAAAAAACGTAAAAAATAATCAAAAAATTAATCGATTGGAGCAGTAGAAGTAGTCAAAAAATCAATTGCAAGATTTGATCATGACAAACAAACAAACAGAGTGAGCCAATATAAAGCGTGTAAAAAACATGGAAGTTCGTGGCTTTCTATGTACAGCGTGTTTTTTTCTCGTATATCAATACAGTACGTACGGCTTGGGAAAATTTTCACGCCTTCACACCGCTTCGCTACGTTCAGGACGTAAAAATTTGTGAGCTTCGCTCAACCTAGTTCGGACTACGTCCAAACTATTTATAACTTACATGGATCACAGTAGAGTCGAGCTTGAGCTACGCTCGCTCGACTTGTTTAGAATCACAGTTTTACATGGATCACAGTAGAGTCGAGCTTGAGCTACGCTCGCTCGACTTGTTTAGAATCACAATTTTTACATAGATCACAGTAGAGTCGAGCTTGAGCTACGCTCGCTCGACTTGTTTAGAATCACAGTTTTACATGGATCACAGTAGAGTCGAGCTTGAGCTACGCTCGCTCGACTTGCTTAGAATCACAGTTTTTACATAGATCACAGTAGAGTCGAGCTTGAGCTACGCTCGCTCGACTTGTTAAGAATTACAGTTTTTAAATAGATCACAGTAGAGTCGAGCTTGAGCTACGCTCGCTCGACTTGTTAAGAATTACAGTTTTTAAATAGATCACAGTAGAGTCGAGCTTGAGCTACGCTCGCTCGACTTGTTAAGAATTACAGTTTTTAAATAAATCACAGTAGAGTCGAGCTTGAGCTACGCTCGCTCGACTTGTTTAGAATCACAGTTTTTACATAGATCACAGTAGAGTCGAGCTTGAGCTACGCTCGCTCGACTTGTTTAGAATTACAGTTTTTAAATAGATCACCGTAGAGTCGAGCTTGAGCTACGCTCGCTCGACTTGTTAAGAATTACAGTTTTTAAATAGATCACAGTAGAGTCGAGCTTGAGCTACGCTCGCTCGACTTGCTTAGAATCACAGTTTTTACATAGATCACAGTAGAGTCGAGCTTGAGCTACGCTCGTTCTCTTTAGAATTCAAACCTTATAACGGTCAATATATTTTTGAAATTTTTCTCCAAAAGGTGTGTGAATTAAATGTCCATAGCTTCTATGTCTAATTAAACAAGATCCAGTAAACATCTACAGCCTCTATGCCCAATAAAAATAAGATCCAGATCATCTATCTCTAATAAAATGAGATCCAGTTAGTCATCTACAGTCTCTATGTCCAGTAAAAATGAGATCCAGTAAACATCTACAGTCTACGTGTCCAATAAAAATTAGATCCAGATCCTGTCTCCAATAAAAATGAGATCCAGTAACTATCAAGAAAATCTAAATCCTCTATGCCTAATAAAAATAAGATCTAGCAATCTTTTAGAGCCTCTATTTCCAATAAAATGAGATCTAGTTGGTCTATATTCATTCAAACAATATTTTTAAGTAAAATTCACGTTACTTAATTTTACGTTATAACTTTTATAACAATCTTATTCATGCTGTAACTATTTACAGAAGGCTCTAAAGGACCAACATAGCGGATATTAAATGTAGATGTTGATCTTTCATTATAATCCTATTCTAATGCTTGAAATGTTAATTACAGTGAGTAATCAAAAATGGCGTAACTGTCATAAAAAATCATGTTTTTTTGCATTTTTCGGTCACTAAACGAACGTAAAGTTTGGATGTTATGTAGCAACTTTTAGTTTTTAGGTACGATCGGGTATGATCTATTGTATCAAATAGAAGAAACTGTATAAAAGTCATCGCATAGAAATTTTTCATACAAATTTTTGGTTTTTAACGGTTTTTTGTGTCTAGTTCCAACGCAACGGAACTGGCTGGAACCAAACATATCTTAGGTAATAGCCATTTCCAGTATCTGTCATATGAGAGCAAAAACGTATTGATTAATGCTTTCGTTGACTCAAAAAAGAAGGAAGTTAAAATGGTACGTGTTTTGGACCTTAAGCAGGCACAGCGGAACTGACCAAGAAAGTATATATGTCAGTCGATAGGAAATCATATTCACACCAATTTTAATTGTGTGTGAATATATTGTTTTTGGTATTTCAGTGAAACTACTTTTTTGGACTTGCTGCTTCAGGCTTGCGGAATCGACCCATAGTGTTCAGTATGGAAAGTCTGTGCCTTAAATTACCAATTTAACAGTGAAAACCGCATCTCGATTGGTGCTTCCATTGCCGAGAAATCGCAAAAAAACACTTTCTGTCCTTTAGCAAGTTAGTTAGTTAGTTAGTTAGTTAGTTAGTTAGTTAGTTAGTTAGTTAGTTAGTTAGTTACGTTCCGCGATAACTCGATTCAAACTCAATATTAAGACTTCCGGTTTTTTGCATTTGATAGATATCAAGTATGGCAAGAACTGTATAGTTTTTGGAGTCATGACATGCAGCCAGTAAGGCACACGGAACGAAAAGGTGCCATTTTTGGTCAAACTATAGCCGATTATTGCAAAACACATTTTATTTTTTTCATAGAAAAGGAATGTTTTGACCAAATGAGCTGAAATTTGGTATGTAGGTTCCTTAGCTGTGCCTGAACATGGAACCGACGCCATTTTGGATTTCGAGGGGCTAGAAGCTACGCAAAATTGATTACTGGATCTTTTTTATGGACTTAGAGGCTGTGGATGATTACTGGATCTTATATAGAGGCTGTGGATGATTACTGGATCTTACATAGAGGCTGTGCATGATTACTGGATCTTATATAGAGGCTGTGGATGATTACTGGATCTTATATAGAGGCTGTTGATGATTACTGGATCTTATATAGAGGCTGTAGATGATTACTGGATCTTATATAGAGGCTGTGGATGATTACTGGATCTTATATAGAGGCTGTGGATGATTACTGGATCTTATATAGAGGCTGTAGATGATTACTGGATCTTATATAGAGGCTGTGGATGATTACTGGATTTATATAGAGGCTGTGGATGATTACTGGATCTTATATAGAGGCTGTGGATGATTACTGGATCTTATATAGAGGCTGTGGATGATTACTGGATCTTATATAGAGGCTGTAGATGATTACTGGATCTTATATAGAGGCTGTGGATGATTACTGGATTTATATAGAGGCTGTGGATGATTACTGGATCTTATATAGAGGCTGTTGATGATTACTGGATCTTATATAGAGGCTGTAGATGATTACTGGATCTTATATAGAGGCTGTGGATGATTACTGGATCTTATATAGAGGCTGTAGATGATTACTGGATCTTATATAGAGGCTGTGGATGATTACTGGATTTATATAGAGGCTGTGGATGATTACTGGATCTTATATAGAGGCTGTGGATGATTACTGGATCTTATATAGAGGCTCTGGATGATTACTGGATCTTATATAGAGGCTGTGGATGATTACTGGATCTTATATAGAGGCTGTGGATGATTACTGGATCTTATATAGAGGCTGTAGATGATTACTGGATCTTATATAGAGGCTGTGGATGATTACTGGATTTATATAGAGGCTGTGGATGATTACTGGATCTTATATAGAGGCTGTTGATGATTACTGGATCTTATATAGAGGCTGTAGATGATTACTGGATCTTATATAGAGGCTGTAGATGATTACTGGATCTTATATAGAGGCTGTGGATGATTACTGGATCTTATATAGAGGCTCTGGATGATTACTGGATCTTATATAGAGGCTGTGGATGATTACTGGATCTTTTATAGAGGCTGTGGATGATTACTGGATCTTATAGAGAGGCTGTGGATGATTACTGGATCTTATAGAGAGGCTGTTGATGATTACTGGATCTTAATTAGAGGCTGTGGATGAATACTGGATATTATCTTATCTTATCTGTAACATAATACTAAGCTATGAATGAAAAAATCTGAAACGGTGTGAATATGCCCATGAAGTGTGATCTGCTTCATTACTAGTTTTAATATTAACAACTAAAACCTAGATTGTTGGTGCTAATAATGCTTAGTTTTCTCAAAAAATTGAAAAACCATATAAAATGACACGTGGTTTTGGACCTAGAGCAGGCACAGCGGAACTGACCAAAAAAGTATATATGTCAGTCGATAGATAATTTTCATACCTACATTTGATATGCTGATTGTTGGTGCTAATAATGCTTAGTTTTCTCAAAAAATTGAAAAACCATATAAAATGACACGTGGTTTTGGACCTAGAGCAGGCACAGCGGAACTGACCAAAAAAGTATATATACCAGTCGATAGGTAATTTTAATGGCTAAATTTAGAACTTAGGTTATTGCGGGTAATAATGCTTAGTTGTCTCAAAAAATTGAGAAAACATGAAAAATGACACGTGTTTTGGACCTAAAGCAGGCACAGCGGAACTGACCAAAAAAGTATATATGTCAGTCGATAGATAATTTTCATACCTACATTTGATATGCTGATTGTTGGTGCTAATAATGCTTAGTTTTCTCAAAAAAATGAAAAACATGAAAAATGACACGTGTTTTGGACCTAAAGCAGGCACAGCGGAACTGATCAAAAAAGTATATATGTCAGTCGATAGATAATTTTCATACCTACATTTGATATGCTGATTGTTGGTGCTAATAATGCTTAGTTTTCTCAAAAAAATGAAAAACATGAAAAATGACACGTGGTTTTGGACCTAGAGCAGGCACAGCGGAACTGACCAAAAAAGTATATATACCAGTCGATAGGTAATTTTAATGCCAATAATAAAAACTAGAATGATTGGGCTAATAATGCTTATTGTTCTCAAAAAATTGAAAAAACCACGTGGTTTTCGGACACTTTCAGGTTTTGAGGTTAAAGCCACACTTATCCTCAAAATCACGCAAAGCGCATAGCTTTCCCCAAGGGTTCACTAGTTGCCTGATAGAATGGCATCGAAAACTGCATCAAAATATATGGTTCCTGACCCGGTAACCCTGTCCACAAAATTTGTAGTACATTTTGACACGTGTTTTTTGGACCTAGAGCAGGCACAGCGGAACTGACAAAAAAAGTGAATATACCAGTTGATAGATAATTCCAATACCTACATTTGGTATGCTAGTTGTTGGGGCTAATAATGCTTAGTTTTCTCAAAAAATTGAAAAAACGTGAAAATCAGGTCATTGTAGAAACCAATAACTTACACGCTATAGCGTGGAAGTTAATAGTATTTTAGAACTGGTTACTTCCTTCCGAGAATAAGAATATGAAACCGATGACTTTGAGGGTCATGCGACTACGCGAAACTTAATTGTACTATAACTTTGATATATTTTAACCAAATGAGCTAAAATTTAGTATATAATTGAAATTTTAAATAAAGTGTAGCTGTGGATTTCTGAAATCAAAAAAGCGCTTTCGTACCGTATAATTGCAGATGTTTCACTAGTTACAATATATTAGAGGTTATTTGCATAGAGTGGTTTTGAAAATCACATTTGTTTTTAAATTAAAGAACTAAATTTTATTTGTTCTATTTTCGTTCATCCTTTAATATATAGCTCAAGTGAATTTAAATAGTTAAAAGCGTCTCTATTAGTGTATTTTAAAATTTCATTAGTACCACGACTTTGTTATTAAAATCGAACTGAAATTTATAAATTATTTATTAATTTCTAGTAAAATTATAATTTTATACTTGATCGTAATTTCGTGAAAAAATTATAAACTTCCACTTTATTAGATAGGGAATATTATTAACGAAAGAGATAAAATTATTAAGAATTAAGTTTAAATGTGTCACTCGTGACTGTAAAAAGCTTTTTTAGCATTGAATAAAAGCACAAATGAAAAAAATAATTTTAAAATTACTTGAATGGCACATGGCGTAAAAAAGGTGAACAATAGCTGAACCAGGGATTTCACTGAATCCGGCCACATGCTGTTCTGATACCACTAATTATTGCTGTTTTTTTTTCAGTGCCTATGTTTTGAAAATGAATATGTTGTTCTGCAGAAAAGCACAATACCACTGCACTTTCACTTCAGTTCACAAGGTGCCAGATCATTAGTAAAAACTAATAATAAAGTTACATTTGCAAAAACATGAACTGAAGAAGGAGGTTATCTAAACTATATAAAGTCTCCAACAAGCTTTTAGTAGATTTAAATATTTTTAATTTATAATATCTTGTATTCAATTTATTCTGTTTGCATGATTTGAGAAACAAATCTGTTAACTAAGTTGCAAAATTTTCTAAAAATAAAGTATTTTACCATAAGTCAGGGGCGTATAGGGTTTGTGGAAACCGGTAATTTTAAAAAGTACTAAAAATAGTAGAGAAAATCAAGGTAAACTATTTTAGACTCAAAAATTAGGAAACTAATCGAAAACTAATTTTTTTTCAACTTACAAAATTTTTTGAAAAATGTATGAAAAAACCGAAAAACCGGACCAAAAACCGGTTAACCGAAAATAAACCCTAGGGTCGTCTTTCTATAAAATTTCAAAAAAATTGCAAAAAAAATTTCCATAAACTTTTCATTTTCGGATAGAGCTGCGACCCTGCCGTAAGTATAAAAACGGTAGAGTTATCTTTTTATCAACTTTTTATCAAATAAAATAAATAATAATACTAAAATAGAAATCCTTTTTGATTATTTCTTTGCATGAAAAAATCCAATTCAAAAATATCAATTTTTGAAATATATTTATTAAACATTTTGAGAACTTGGTAAAAATTATTAAAGAAAATCTTCTGAAAAGTCAAAAAGATAATTAGTTATGCATTATTTAATCTCTAGCTAATGGTTCGGATTCGATTTCAGATTCGGAAGTTATAAAGGCAGGTCCTGCGCAACGTGGGCTCAATGTGCAATCACATCCATACTCATTAGGGGTCAGACTGCATGGCATACAAACTTCCGTGCACATTGGATCCCATGATGGACCACCAGCGTTTGTGTTGCTTATCGAAGCTTTATAAAAGATAATTTAAATTTTTTTAATATTTATTGAATTATTTTGAAGCTCAAAAAATTTATTTTACCTAATAATACTGCAAACAATAAAAACAAATAGAATTTCATTGCACCGTTTTGTTTTTTAAAAATGTCCAAAAATTCAATTTTCAATTGATGATGTTATAACGAGACCGGATAATTTTATACTACAAAAAAATTAATAAAATGTAAAAATAATTCAGCTTTTCACGATTTCTTCGTCTAAACTGACTTTTCGTGACAGCTGGACTATAAATTTGATATTTCAAAACATTCATGATTAAAATATTAATATAACTGATTCGTGTTTAGCTGCATTTCTATTTTAACCAAAAATTCGTGATTAGTGCTGAATTTCCTGATACTAAAACATATGAATTTTAGAAAGTAAAACTCATTTTTAAATTTATATTTTTACCGCATTTTTGAAACTTGTTTCGAAAAAGTAGCTTAATAATGCACTTTGTCTGGTCGGTCGGTCGGTCAGTCGGAGCACATTAAAAACTTTTTAACTAGACATCGTAGAGAGCTCTGCTTTTTGGTATTAGCTCCGTGCTATCTAGTTATTGGCTCCCCGGACATTTAAAAATCTCAAATCCATTGTTAAATACCAAGGGTCAGACACTCCCAAAGGATTGCGAGGATTGTACAATTCTTCACAATTCGTATGGAAAAGATTGTATGGATTGTAGGATTGTACAATCCTTGGGAGTGTCTGACCCTGTTAAATACTATAATTAATTTTGTTTCTATGAACAAAAATTTCGTACATAATACGCACGCATAAACACGCATAATACGTGTGTATTATGTATGTAAAATAAATTTGAAAAAATTTGGCCGTTATTTTACATCAATATTCTTATTTTTGTGTCGTCCAACCAAATGAGCTAAAATTTTGTATATAGGTTCCTTGGATGTACCTAAATATGGAGCCGACGCCTTATATTAAATTAAATTATAATATAAATTTAGTGTATTTTGTCTAAATGAGTTGAAATTTTGTCTGTAGGTTAGATATATCTGAATACGGTACCGAAACAATCTTGGATTCCAAAGGGTATACAACTACGAAAAAAATTGGTTAAATCTTTACTGATTTTAACGTATAGTGTAACTGTTTTCATGAAGCATGATTCGCTTTATTATTATTCTTGATTGACTTATTCGATAAGCAGGACTTTGCTAATCAAATACTGATCGCTAACACAAAAATACGCTGAAGTCCCTCGATCTATAACACGTAAATTTTTTTTTTTTTTTTCATTTTTTTGAACCAAAGAAAAATATGAAATTATTCCCAAGGTATTTTCTTTCTTTGGGAAAGTATTTCAAATCTTTTTATCATCAACAGGGGGAAGACTACTTGGTGGAAAAAATCATTTTCCGCCAAAAAAAATTTTTCCGCCACGCACTTTTGAGCTATAACTTCAAATTTACACATATTTTCTGGCGGAAAAAGGTCAGTAGTTCTTATATTAAGGTTTTACACATGTTAGCACCAAAAATTTGATTCTTAGTGCTCTCTGAAAATTTTCCGCCAGACGTGGCCAAGTAGTCTTCCCACTTTTTCCACCAAGTAGTCTTCCCCCTGATCATCAAACTTTCAATAGAACACATACGACAGAGTATTCTAAACTGTCGAACTGTCGAACCGAAAAGGCTAAAAATGACCAGTTTTGTCAAACCAGTGTCTTATGATAAGACTACGATCGATTAAGTGGCATCTGACTATTCAGCAACACCATCAAGCTAACTCAAATTTGGATAACCTGGCTAGTTTTCTACCGAGACACATCTCAAAAATATCGATTTCCTGCAGAAAAGTTATAAAGTTTCTGAAACTGAACAATCAAAATATTTCATATTTAAAACATTCAACATTCATTCCTTTATTATTACAAATACTTATTTTAAGTTGCCTTTAACTTAGGCAACAATCAATACAAAATTTTTGTTGATACCATTATTAATCATAAAATATCACACTTATGTAGAATTTAGATATATAAAGTAACATTTTGTGAAATTTCGGTTCTTTATCGCTTAATTGGTGATTTTTAATATTGAATTTTAATCAGAATTTTTTTTAATTTTATTGAAACAAACTGGTAGTTTTGAGTCATAATTTTATTACGAAATGCAAATAAATTTATTATTTTAAAAATCATCTTTCCTCTTTGCAAAGTTTGTTTAAAAAAATTTTACGATCACAATTAATGAATGACACCAACAGTTTATTTCAAATGCATTCTTATTCTTCAAATTTTCACAGTCTTCTTTCGCTTAGAACATAACTGATTTGTTAAAATCAATAGAGGATTTTCAGGATTAATCCCGAAAAATCCCAAAAATCCAAAAAAAATCCCTGAATAAGGAATAAAGATATCTAATAAATTTTGATGAATCCCTAAGGTATTTAACGAGTAGCTTCGGGATTCATCAAAATTCCTTAAATATCTTTATTCCTTGTTCAGGGATTTTTTAGGATTTTTGGGATTTTTTGGTTAAAATGATTAGACAGTTTTTATAAATGCAATGTAAATAATCAGCATTTGAGAAAAAGCTCAGACTACGATCATTATTGGTGATTTTTCCATTAAAAATTTTTTCAGGTTTTTTAAAACTATTTAAAAGGCACATAAATTAACAACATCAGCCTTTTTACGTAATCACTAACACTTGAAAATTGAGTATGAAAATTGTTCATAAATAATAAAATCATCTTTTTGTCTTTTTAATATTAAGTTAGAAGTATTTAAATGCTTTTTCATACATTTTTTGCTCGTAATTTCTTTCATTCCTGTTTTGAAGTTTTAAACACTTTTGTGTAATAATTTTCAGAATCAAGGGGTCAAAAAATAATTAAATAATTTTAAAATAATTTCTCAAAAAGTTCTAGCAAAGTGAACTAGATTTTTGCCAACTTAAATGGGAATTTTATTTCAATCACTTCACCCTTGGTATGCAACCATATATATGCATCCTTTACAAGCCACACTTGAAAACCATTTTTCTCAAATCTTAGGCAATCACATTCAGCAACACGTGAACTGCTTTCTTACATGAAGCTCAATAGCTTCTTTTGTATTTCAAAAAATCCAAAACATTTTTAAATTTCCACAAAAAGCTTGCATATCTTCAAAAGTTTAATTGTTCTTCTTTTTAAACATCGCCATCATAATCCTCAGATAGTAAAAAATCTTTTTCAGACCTAATCGTTCCAAAATTATAAAAAACTTCCATGACATAATTTTTTATGACATTCTTGTTAGGAACAATATCTGGATTTTTATCATAAAAATGATAAGTTATCGCCCTTGCCATACTTTTAAATAATTCCTTTGGATTATCAGACTCAAATTTTTTTAATTCATAAAAAACCGTCAATTCTGCGATAACTAATTGTGATATCTCATTTTTGTTCTGTGCTCGCTTGAAATTATTTTCATCAATCATTAAAGGTGGTGGTGATAGTGACGGTGATGGTATTACACTTTTAGTGTGTTGAACATTTGGATTGTCATTAATGAAAGATGGCTCCTTGATAGGTCTAAATGGGATAGTTAGCGGTGTCTTTTGATTCACTTTGAATTGAGGTTCATGATAAGAATTTGATCTTGAATATTTTGATGGACTTTTTGGCCGAAGATCTTGTGAGATGAGACTAACCGATCTATCGAAGAATTTTCTGTCATTTGGTCTATTATGGACTGAATCATGAACAGAATTACGACGATTCATATCATTGCTTGGTTGGAATCTATTTGCATAAAAATTAGGCAATGCTGAGTTGTTATTTTGATTATGTCTGTCAAATCTGTCATTTCTTTCTATCCTTTCAATTGTGAGCCTCTCATTCTTGAAACCACTATCAACTCTCTCGTTTCTATAGCCATAAAATTGTTCATTTATTGAATATCCCTGAAAATTTCCATTCTGAAACATTCTTTCCTCAGAACTTCTCGACATTTCACGTTGCTGCTGTGACTTTTTTAACGTTGTTGCTACAATTTGACTACAAACTCCCATTTCATCCTCACTTGGTAGCTGTCGGTGTTTTCTTAGGTCATTTTTATACGGTAATTTGATATGTTTAGATGGACTTGATTTTTTTGGCGGATTCACACAAATTTTTGTAAAAGATTCAACTGGTGATTTACCAAAATCACAAGGAGACTGTCCCATGCTGCTTGGTGATCCTCTATATTCTGGAGTTAAACTTCTAAACTCTTCTCTAGATTTAATCAAATTTATTGGTGCGTTGACAGCAGAATCACTTTGAGAATGTTTTAGTCTTCCAAAATCAGTTTCATCAGATTTATTATTTAAATCAGAATTAAGCCTTACTGAATCATTTTGAATATTTTGTGAATCTGGATGAGTAACTGAATTAATAGTACTACACGTTATTAATTCGACTGTACTTTTTGATGATTCAACATGAGTTGGGTTGTGGTTTGTATGAATGATGTCATTATTGTGTATTTCAGAAGTTTTAGTTGATTCTTCAAAGGATTTAATTTGAATAATTTCTGTAGCATCCGTTAAATATATTATATTTGTTTTGCCATTCTCGTCTTTTTTGTGATTTATTCCAGAATTAGTTTGAGCACTACTTGATCCTAGTTGATTGTTAGTTGCATTAATTTGAATGTCGATTCGTTGATAACTCAAAATTTCTGGTTTACTATTTGATTCATTAGGATTAGAATTTGATATATTTTGACTGACTTTTAAATCAATTGGGAATTGACTGACATTTTCATTTGAAATGCAACTCCTAGCGTTTACTTGATCATCTTTTAACGGAATTTCATCGACAACTCTTGATTGGTAAATTTTTAAGCATTCTTCATTTAAATTAACTAAATTGTCTTTCACGTTTTCCAACTCTGGATTTTTAGGCCCATTCATTTTCTGTTCTGCTAATTTTTGTGGCTCATCTGTAATTTTCAATTCTTCTTCATTCTTATTTCCACTTTTAGTCTCAATTTTCTGCCTTTTACTACAAAAGTTGTCTACCAAAATTGATTCCCTTCGCTTCATAATTTTACTTAATTGATGTTTTTGTTGAAATTCTTTTTGACGTTGTTCCCATTTATTTCTTTCTATTTCAACATTCAGTTCATTTTCTTTTGAAATTATTGTTGTGGTTGGTGGACTTTCTGGCTCCTTTTGTAGAATTGATTTTGAGTTTTCAACAATCTTATTATCAACTTTCTTTAAGGTAGGATTATTTGCAAAACTTCGTTCTGATAAGAAATCTTGAAATGAATGGAGATATGATGGACAGAAGTCTTCGATCTTTTGAATTTTCTTGGCATTTTGGATGAATCGTGCATTTTGTGGGTAATCTGGTTGATTTTTGGTAAGCGGTGTTGAAGTTTGATGTAAAACTGTTAAACTTTGCTCTTTTATTGTAGACTGAAATTTTTTAATCGAGCTTTGAACTGGTGATACTAATACAGGAGCAAAGTTTTGGGAAATTGTAGTCAAATTTGTTTCATTTTGTGAGGTTCTACTCAAATTTTGATTATTTTTTGAAAGACCTTCTTCTGGGTTTGTAGTAATTGTATTTGAATTTTGAACATCTCGTCCCGGATTTTGAAGTTCATTACTTATTTTTTCAAGATTGTTTTCTAAAACGACAGTTGAATTTTCAGACAGTTTTGATAAATTTTCAGATGTTTTATAAGGCTCTACAAGGTTATCTGCATACTTTTGCAAATTGTTCTTTGCCAGAATTGAGATTTCTTGATTATCAATAATCAATCCATCCTGCTTTGTTGCCAAATTTTCTGAACTTCCTTCAAGAATTTTAATTGTTTCTTCCAAATCACTCAAGTCAGCTCTTACTGAATTTTGACATTTATCAGAATTTTTCTCACAATCTGAAGATTTTTCAGGAATATCAATTTTTTCAGACAAATTTAAATCAATGCCATTAGCACAATGACTCTCACTCTGTTTTTCCAATTCACTTTTCTTATCAGTCGTGCAAATAGAAGTTATTTTTTCAGCCCCAACATTTCCACTAACACGTAGGTTGTTATCAACGACACTATTATCAGGCTGTATCTTATCAGCTGAAATATTTTCGCACTTACGAACATCATCATCGGCGCCGTGGTTACTAGTTGTACATTGGCTACTGATTGAGCTAATTTCATCGTCGCTCTCATCGTCTGACTCACGTTTTATTAAACGACGCACAATTGAGTCACAATACTCATCAATGTCTGTCTCATTATCCGACACATCTTTGTCCTTTTCCAGCTTTATAGAATCACTTGACAGTAAAACACTAGCAGCCTTTCCTCGATTATTCTTCAAATCATTCTCAAGTTTTTGATTATTTTTATCAATTTTTATGTCGGTTTTATTTGTGGTTTTATGATCATCAGTCGACATACTGCGTTGTTGATTTTCATTAGCCATTTTGTTATTTTGATTACTCAATTTTTTTTCATCGGAAAACCTATTACTCTTGTTTATAGATTCATTCCTATCAGCTACTGATTCACTGGTTTTTTCGATGTCATTTGAGTAGCATGGAACAATCGGAATGTGTAGTAATTCGCGAGCAGCCTTCTGAATTTTATTTTGTTTGAATTTTTCTTTAAATTTACGAGCAAGTTCACGAAAATCCTCTACAGAAATGGGTGTGGTTTTTTGTGGTTCTTCAACCTGCTCAGATTCAGATAGATTTAGAAAATCCTGAAGTTCTGATGTGATGCTAAGATTATCAGTTGAACCTGACAGATCTTTTGATAAATCAGATGACGATCGACGACTATCTCGTGAGTCAGGTGGAATATTATGAATTTTCGGTGATAACTCGTAGCTTTTTGCTGGAGATTTAAATATATCTTTTGGTGTTGATATCGATCTATTTCTGATGGGGTCAATTTCCAACTCGATATCTTCTTTTGATAGACTAAATTTTTTCAATAATTTTTTGGATGTTTCCTCAAAACTTCTAGAAATTGATTCAAATCCTGTTGAATTTTCATCATTATTATTTGAAATTTCATGACAAAATTTGATATTTTGATCAATTTCGTTGGTATTATGTTGACTTTTTGTGAAGAGTTCTGTAGATTTTGTAGGAAATTTTAGAAAATTTTCTTGAGAATCGCTATAAGACTGTTGAGACTTGCCTAATATTTCCTTGAAATCATTCAATATATCTGTTGATTTTATGACCTCCTTTCGTGAAATTTTGTTGATTGAATTATCTTTAAGATCAAGCAAATTATCCAGTGAGCTGTGGGCATTGTCTCTTGATTTATTAACTTTTTGTTTAGATTCTTCTAAAATTTCTCCAAATTTTTTTAAATTTTGTCCTAGATCTTCTGATGAATTTTCATAACCGTCTTTTAATCTGTTGGAAAAGATTCTAACGTTGTTAAAATTTTTATAAGATCCATTTAGATGATCAATGGAATTTTCTTTATAATTTAATGATTCTACATGATCGATTGATTTACTAACTGGTATTCCCACTGTATGATCCCTAGAATCTTTTAATATATCCACAAAATAATCTCTTGACTTTTCCAAATTATCTCTTGAACCATTTAAATCAGTTTGATTTTCCATTGAAACATTTCCAGGCATTTCATCCGGCGACTCTATATAGTCAACCATTACATAGTCATCTGACTTTGTTCCATCAATATTGATCGATAATTTTTGTTTGACTGAATTTTTCGATGGCTTTTTGTAGATGAGCTTTAAGAGTTCATTTTGTTTATCTTTGTGAATCAAATTTGATGATGTCGGGAGAAAATGTAATTTTGAGGCATCAGAAGAAGCATTATCATACCTATGATTATGTTCTGTTGATACTTGACTTTGAAAACTTTCTGATCTAGATAGTGAGACACCTGAATCTGAACTATCATACCTGTTAAATTTATCAGCAAGATTGTATTCCTTCAATTCAAATGTCCTTGAGTATGAATTTTGTGTATACGGCAGATAATCAGGCTTTGTTGTCGAATGAACAATCGTAGATTGAGGAGGTGACATGTGAAATTTTTTTATTTCTGTACCATTTTCTAAAATATCTACCTGTGTTTCAGCATCTGTTTGTATCCTTTTGCTATTCATAGTTTTCTTTTTTGTGTCTATAAGTTCAGCAATTCTATTTGTTAATTCTACATTTCTATTGTTTGTTGTCTCTAAAATAGCTCTGGTCACTGTTAAATCATTCTGAGATGCTTCAAGATCCTTCCTTAATTTTGTTATTATTTCCCTTTTGTTTTCCAATGTAAGTTTCAGCTTCATTGTTTCATCTTTTTGAATTTCAATTAAATCTATCTCTTTAAGTTGCATATCCTTAATCTTTCTACAATGATTTTTCTCTAATTCCAATAAATTTCTTTCATGTTGGATCTTTAGCTCTGTTATGTCACTTTCTCGGTTCATCACAGCAATTTTTGACTCTCTTAGTTGCAATTCTTTTTGGTTTAGTCGCCCTTGTAGGTCATTTATGCGCTGTTGAAGAGGATTGAAGAGGCGATTATTATTATTTTTAGTATTTCCATTATTAAACCGCTGGTTCTTGTGGTACCAATTATTATTTTGATTGTTGTTATTATTATAAAGGTTGTTGCGATTATTATTATTATTTTTATTATTACTATTGTTGTTGTTGTTTTTATAATTATTATTAAAATTATTATTATTTTTATAACTATTATTATTATTTTTATGATTATTACTGTGACTATTGTTGAAATTGTTATGATTATTATTAAAGTTATTATGACTATAATTATTTTGATTTTGATTATTGCAGCTACTGTTGATATTACTATTGCTGTACGAACTGACGCAATTCTCAATAGGATCAAGCTTTAAAATATCATCATCGTTATCATTTTTACTATCGCAACTGACACGTCGTCGTTTTCGACCATTATTTAAGCTACGATTTTGAACCTTTTCTAACGAATGTGTACTATTACTAAGTGAATTTGATGACCGCTCTCGTTTGTAACACATTAACGATGATTTATCACTATCGCATTTACTTTGGGATCTCGTGTCTCTATCCATTTTTGAGTTATTTAATTATCAGTCGAAAAAATGTGAGTATTTAATTTACTATTAATTCTTGTTTACAGCTTAATTATAGAAATTTGTCATTTCTAAATTTTGATGAGTTTAAATTCTTCTTTATTTGAGGTTATTTTCCTCAATAAGGCAGGATTTTTTTAAATGCAGTTGGTGAGTTTAATGTTTTGTTTCAAAGTATTTTTTCATAAATGCAGGATGGTTTTAAATTAATTTAACTAAAATACAGCTTATATATCTTGTCAGTGTTTTTTTTGCTGAATTTTTTTTATAGAAAAGTATTGTTTTTTTCCTTAATTGATTTCTTTATTAAAATATTGGTCCTCTTAGAAATTTTTATCCGATTTTCATTGTCACTTTTCGTAATAAATGCTTTTAATTTTTAATAACCTTCAATTGCTTAAATTTTAGCGAATCTTAATCTTTAAGTAGACTGAGCATGTGATTGGTTTGTCGGAGAACTGTCCTATTTATATTTGAGTACGCTCTGCTTTTTTGTGATTTTAGCTAAATGTCCTCAAAAATTGTGTACTAGAAATGACTTCACTTGGTTATATCTAAGAAATGTTCTCTCTTTTGGTGATATTTAATGGCTTTCGAAATTGATTGTGTGTTTGATTATGTCCAAATGTTGAGTCGCAACAATACCGAGTTAACTTTTTGGTTAAGTTAAGTTTTATTACAGTTTTACAATAATAACCTAAAAAATTTCCTTGAATTTTTCCATCAATTCTTAAAATTTAAAGATTTCAGCGGTGCGACAAGCCGGAGTTCCTGATCGATGTTAGATTTTTTTGTGCCGAAATAAATATTATATGAATCCAACGTAGCTTAATGTTTTAAAAATAGAATATATTTTAATTGGAGTATTAATTAACCAGCGCAGTAAGTAAGTAGTATTAATTAACCTTGTGTTGATAAGCTTTTTAGGACTTCTGTTATCATTTATTTACTTGAATGTGTTTTAAAGTTCAAGGTCAGTTTGAGCAGATTTTTTTCCTGTCCTAGCTTGTGGAAAGAATTTTTTCAAATATTTTTTAGTACTCGATGCTTTAGGTTGAAATTCAATTTCCATATATTTGCTGGATTATCCAATTTTCTTCACTGGTTTTGTTTATTTTGTATAGTTATCTAAAAATATGACAGACCCAAATTATTTTCATTAATTTTAGGATTTTTGCGCTCAGATAAGTTGTTTCTCAGCAAATTTATTTCCAGGTAGAATTATACTTTGATTTCTAAAAGAAGCTATCTCAAAATTCCAAAACTTTTTTTCCTTTGGAATTTTGACATATAAAATTTATGACGTGTCCCTTAATTCCAGGAACACATGTCAATCATAAATATTATACCATATTTTTTCTTTTCAGAGTAGTTATACTCAATTATGGCTTATTTTGTGTCCAATGATCTTAAACAATTCAATGGTAAGCTAAAACTTTGGTTGTGTTAAAAAAGTTGCGATTTTTTCACAGATTTAATCTTGATTTTGTTGAAATAATTCCAGGTTAAAGTGAAGCTTTTCTTTTGTGGCTGTTCAGTGAATATTAATTTTTTGTACAAAAATATTCAAGCTTTATCACATTGATTGCTGTTATCAATTCCTTGCTTCTTATTTGAAATAGTAAAAATTACCTCAGTTTATAAGAAATACAAAAAACGTCGTTTTTCTGTTGATTCGGCAAATAAATATCAGTTGATTGTGTTGAATTGAATTATAGAATTTCACAATATTTGCTGTTTCCGTAAGTTTATTTGTAAACGTTGACTAATATTGTGAAAATAAAGGCACGTTGTTGTTTATTTATGTTGATTTGTATAAAAATATGTTTTTAGTTTATGTTAAAAACTTAACTAAAATCTTCCAATATTTTGTGTTTACAGCTTCAAATTGTAGAATAATCTCCAAATTACTTGCGCTTTTTAAATAAAATTTAGCTTTGTTTTGCTTCTTGTCAGAAATATTTTGAATCTTTTTTGTGTTTTCCAAATGAATCTGACGACTATCCAATATTTAAAAATAGATCCTCAAAGACTTTTTAATTTTTTTCTTTGCTTCTTTCTTGCTTGATGTCTAAAATTATACTAAAATGACTTAACGATGTACAGAAATATTTTTAACTCAATTTTTCTCTCTTTTTTATGGCTCATTTTGACTCTATTTTGCTCTCTTGTTTCTTCTTATTTTACTCCAATTTACGTCTTTTGCAAGTCTCGACTGAAATGAGAAAATAAGATTTTTTAAGATCAATTTTGTTTTGTTGTGATTTAAAATTATGAGCATTTTGCTTTCAAGGTCTCAAACTATTTTATATGTTTATTAAATTAAAAATTTGTATTGATATAGTTTCTCAGCAAAAGCAAATGTGAGAGAAAAAGTTTGTATTTATACCTGTATCTTGTATTGAGATTTTACGATTGCAAAATATTTTGTCATAAACCTGGTCATAAAAATAATCATCTGGTTTACAGTTTCAAAATTAAATTCTTTTAAATTTTTAAATTATTTTGCAGTAAAATATACTATTATTTTAAGAACATAAGAAAGATTATTTAACACTTTTTGATGCTCTTTCTTCTTTATGCTATTGTTATTTTAGCTCTTTGTATAGAAAAACAAAATACTCATAAGGGGCCGTTCACTTATTACGTAACGCTTTTAGAGGGGAGGGGTGTCTGAGATTTTGTGGCAATTCAAACAAAGGAAATTTTTCTTCGTGGAAAATTTGTAACAAGGGGGGAGGGGGTCTAAAAGGTTATTTTTTTTTCATTACATAATAAGTGATTTCTGTTTTTCTGGTGTAAAATATTGTACGTATATAACGTAATGCACTAAAATAGGCTGACTAGTTAATTTTCGGTAAGGATAATGTCACATATATTTTTTTGAATTAATTATAATTTGTTTTATTAGATATATATTTAGAGTGATTCGGTTTGTTTATTATTTGAACTTTGATTATTTTTTCACGCCTATATCCATTATTTTATTAATTTTTTTCATTATTGTCAATATTGTTTAATATTATTCAATATTTTTTGAATGATTTGATCAATAATTTGCTTAAGCTTCAGGAAAAACTTGTTTTTAAGAACCTATATAAAAATTCTAGATGCCACAACATTGTTGCCGTAGACTATTAATTTTTTAATTTTTGTCAATTAAATCAATTTATATCAAGAAATGTTTCATTTACTGATTTTTCCGTGTAAATTTATTTCACGTACAAGTGCGCTTTCCTGATTTCAAACAGCCATAAATTTATTAGACAATAAATTATTAATTTTATTTAACATGTCTGATAACATATAAAACTGAAGACACGTATATTATTGATTTAAAGTTTATTAATGAGAATGTCTTTAAATATTTATGTTACAAGGATGACATTGACATGGAAATTTTTTTTCCTCTAATATTTCTTTTGAACGTGTAGATTTTGGTTTATTACTATAAATTAATGTTGATAAGAAAGGAAAACAATAAAATTTGTTTAATTTTTGATACATAGATGTTCTTGATAAATACGTTTAAATAAATATGCTTTTTTTTCTCTTTATTCAAATCTAAGACCAGTTTTTTAATCCTTAAAAAGTTTTTTATCAAGTATTTTTCGAAACATTTTGGGATTCGATGAAATTTTTTTCTAATCAGGATTTTTAAAACTAAATCAGTGGTTTTTAGTAAATTTTTAGGAAATACAAATTTTCCTTGATTTTTTACAAACTTTATTCCAGTTTTTCAATTAAATATAAATTTTTGGGACCCTAGACTACCGCCAAATCTTTAAAATGGACCATTGGACTAAATCCTAAGCTGACAAGCCTTAACTAAAAATGAGAAGATAACCAAATTGTGATAATTGAATTTCATTTCTTCTTTTTATTTTTGAGCAAATTTAATTAACAAAAAAATTAACGAAACGGATTGAAAAGTATTTTTTCATCTGTTGCTATGAGCAGTTTTTTAACGGGATTTTTTACCTTTGATAATTTTGAGTCCGCTTGATATTTTGTGCAATATTTTTGAAATGATTGTGTAATAATGAAAGAGTAAGAAGACGTAGAAAAATAAATGGAATGATAATAATAATAATAACAAACTCTTAATCTGTCTTTGAAATTCGTGATTTTTTTAAAATTAATTTAATAATTTTTTTTGATAATGTCAAAAAATTTCGATTATCAAACAGTATTTCTGTGTAATTATACTTAAGTTTTGCACTTTTGATCTTTCTTTCTCTTATGGGTAATTCCACGAGTAAACGGAACTGAAAAATTTTGATAAAATTTTTTAAATCTGTTTGTACGTTTGTATTAGGTACATTATAAAGACTAAACTTGCTTCATTTTTCAATTCTTAATGTAATATCATCACTAAGTAATGATAAAAGTAACAAAAATTAGTTAATTTTGCAAAAAACTATTTTTGTTTTTGTAAACAAATTTAACCGATTGACAATTTCTTTTGCAATTTTCTCATTAATTACGCTATATTAATATGACGAGTAACCTTTAAAACATCAAAAACAAGTTTATCTACGTGTTTAATGCACTTTCATTGCATAAAATTGTGTTATTTGTGATATTTTTAACAAAATATGAAAAAATGTTCACAAAAATGAACAAAAATTTAACCGATTGGCAACAAAAAAAACTCAAAAAAATTAACAAAGAAGTACTTTTTTGCTAAAATAAGCTTCATAGTAGATTGAATTTTTGTTCTATTATAAGTTTTAAATGAGAAATTATAGTTTTAATCATTAAAAAAGAAGAAAATTGCAATAAACGAAATCGAGAAAAAAATTGTCACTCATGGAATTACCCTTATAAATCATTTAATTTATTTAAATTAATTGGACAGTTGATAAAGTAATCATTAAATTATATAGACCGTTTAAAAATTTCGATTTAATTTAGTATTTCATATGATTTAAGCAGCTGTGGCGTAGTGGTTAGCGTGTTGGCCTCCTACACCAGCGATCCCGGGTTCGATCCCAGGGAATGTCTAGTCGGATTTGGGTGCTTTTTCACTGTTCTAGCCACATTACTCGGTTTGTGTGATGTCAGCACACAAATTGTGGTTAGGTACATTGTATTGATATACCCTGGGTCATGCAATGTGCAGAGTTACGAAACAATTTGCTATGAAGTAGTTGTTTCAAAAAGCAAAACAAAAACTCTATTCTTTACGAATAAAAAATCACATATATTGTAAATTAATGCATAAATTAAGTTGTAATAGCTACGGCTAGATCTCTTAAATCAAAAAAGCAAAATCGATGTATACATCAAAAATTAAAACATAAATAAAGTCAACCGACATTTTTTTTTAAAAAATAAAAAAAAAATCATATGATTTAAATTTGCTGTTTTTTTTGTTTACATTTATCATATAGAATTTAAGAATAAATAAATTTGATTACTATTTGCTCAAATTATTCAATCAAATGCAAAGTTTGAATTCGACACAAATTTTGTATGAAGCTTCCATTTTCCATACAAAATCCGACTCAACTTCGCGCTCAGATAAAAATTTTATCAATTGATTCAAATTGCGAAATATGGTGAAATAGAAATTTTTGTCGTAAACATATTTCATAAATTGTGATTTTTAATACTAATAAAGGAATCGATTCAAGTGGGTCACAACAATTTTTACGATTTCTAGAAAATTCGGTATAATTCAGTCAATAATAAGTTTATTTTATAATTTTCTATAGAAAGGTCAAAAATTTAACTTAATTTCGTTTGACATGACAAAACATTTTGAAATAGATAATGCAACATAGTAAAATTAACAAAAATATGTTTAAAAAATATCAACGAATTTATAAAATTTAAATATTTGCTTTTCATTGTTTTTGTAAACAAACATTACTAACAAACAAACAATGCTGAAAATTAAAAATCATGAATATATAGATTATGTTCCAACTTGGTCCCTAAAAAAGCAGGACAGGCTGAAATTTATAGTATTTTTAACAATTTTTGACAACTTTTAGTACTGCTTAAAGAAAGGTTATGAAGTTTTTGCAAAAGCGGAACTTAATTCCAAAGCGGGACGCGGGACTGTCCCTGCAAAAAGTTAGTAGATGGACAGTCTAACAAAATTGTGGATTTTCATTGTTTGGGTAAGAATTTTATTAAAATAAATTTTCTTTTGAATATATTAGTAAATTTTTTCCGCGTGGTTTTCTAAGGACCGAGCTGGTACATTTTGAATGACATTTAGGATTGGTCATATATTTATATCTAATAATAATTTCTGATGATGTTTTTAAAAGTTAATGCAATAATATTTTTGCTCATTCGCATGTGTTCTTCATTTTTCAGTCACCAAAGTCTAAACACATGTGCTTGGTTATAAAAATAAAAGTCTGTTTTTGTTGTTGTCAATAAAAATAATTTGTTTTTATTCAATTTTTTGCATGATTTATGAGTAGATTTGGATTTCAGATATAAATTGATCATCACAAATAATACAGTTCTGCGCATCTAAAAAATCAAGAGGACTGCGCAATGCGCAGTCTAGATGTGCAGGTTTGTATTTATATAAAGTTTTTGATGACAAAGATGATACACAATGCAAAATTAGTTGAAATCATTAATTTTCAAAGAAAATTAAATGCGCAGCCTTACGCATCTAAATTTACATCCAACAATAGAAATTTGTAAACCTGAAGATTTTGTACCAACACCACGGAAGTTTTGTAGATTATTTCAAATACATTATAGACAAAATGAAAATATTCTTAATGTCTGCCATAAGTTGTTCTCCATACTTCGAAATCATCTGATGTCTATTAGTATCACTTAATCTTTTAAATTAAGTCATCGTCTCTTTTTGTAGAATTCTTCATATTTCATAATATAAAATTTTATTAAGTTCACATGTCACATCCAGTGACGTAGTATGATTTTTGATGCCCAAGTCTAACATCTAACATCGCCCGAATCCAAAGCTCCGATTGTTCCCCTTTCTACGTCACTAGTCACATCTGCATTTAAATAAGAATAAATAAATGATGATATTTATGTGTATTGTTTGGGATGTGTTTCTATCATACTTATCAGACTATAATTGTTATTTCAACATGTCTGTGTGTATCTTTAACTGCATTGAAATTCAAGTGAGTGTATTCCAGTGAGGAGCTCAAGGAATTTTATTATTTCCTGTTGTATAATCTGATTATTTGTATAATCTGGTTGATGCTATTAACCCCGAGCGACATTGACTGTCGTATTGCCGTGATGGCAACGTAGTTACCGGTTTATCCGCCTGCATGTCTGCCATGTAACTACCATTACCGTGCCATCACAGTCAAGGCTCCTTGGCGGCAATGCCATTAAGAAGGCAGCCATGCAGGTGGATAAAAGCAGAAACAGATCAAAGTGCCGCTCGGGAAAGCTACGCGTCTAAATTTGCGGGTATTTATAAATTATTATTAATGTACATCCTTTGTCTTCCTATTTATCATCGAAGTATGTTTTGTTATTTTCATAAAATAATATCGGATAAATTATATTGAATTGTTCTCATTTAAACAAGTGTTTCCATAAAAATGTGTCTTTGCGCTCATTGCGTAGTCAAAATAACTTCTTTTTTAAGTTGCGATGAAAAATATTTGAAGTGCTGTTCTTGAGGTTTAATTAATAAGTGTGATGAAATCTTTTGTTATTTTAAAAACTT
The DNA here is from genome assembly GCA_963573255.1 of Chironomus tentans. NCBI lineage: Eukaryota > Metazoa > Arthropoda > Insecta > Diptera > Chironomidae > Chironomus > Chironomus tentans. Next base: position 21,282,157 of record OY754305.1, on the reverse strand, counting down.
CCATTTGTTTTTTCCAAACAGCACCGTCACTATTGAATGGTGCATCCAGCGAAATAAGTAATGCTTCGGATTTTAATAAACAGTTCTACAGCTTGACAGTTCAAGATTGTTCTAGACAGATGACATTTTTGTGTCATTTTGATTGTGTAATTTCACATAGGGGTACTGCATCCGTTTGTCCGACATCACTCAGTATGAAGTTTCAGATTTCTTTTACTAAAAATATTAAAATATTTTAAATTGACTATTATATCAAGAAATATTAAATACTTACTCAAAGTTGTCTTTAAAATTTCCAGAAATAATAATTGTTCATTCTTCTTTGAGAAAGTTGACCAAAAACTGTCACTTATTTACCTGAATTGTCTACCTTCACTTTTTTGCCATTATGATTAAAGAAACTAAAATATTCAAATTTTAAAATAAATAATTGATTATAAGTTGAATATATTTTTAAATATTAAATTACTAAATTGCACTCAGCGCTGTCAACAACAGTTCAATGGAAAAAAGTCACGAAAGTTCTAGATTTTTTTACTCATTCCTACAAACATTTTGTCATAAAATCTAAGACATTTTTCTTTTGCTGTGTGGGATATGAAAAGATCGGCAACTATAGAATGACCTTGAAAAGTGGAATCATTGACTAGTTGGAAGAAATATAACAAAAAAATGTCTGCATCAAGTATGATTGTATTTGTGCATTTGATTATAATACAAACGTCAATAAATTTTTGCTACTTTATTAAATTATGCTTATATCTAAGGCTAGAGATCAATGAAATTCCTGTTTTATTTATTCGTATTGCTTTTTTGCTCCAAGGTTTATTGTTGCAATTCTAGGATTTTATACTTTTTTGCTAGCTAAAGCTAATTTTAGCAAATCGATCACAAATGATGTCAATCAAAAAATTTGACCACTTTTCCATCTGATCTCTTTATAAACTTGTTCGTCCATCAACTATTTTAATTCTATTTAAAGTTATAACAGCTTATGAAATTAAATAATCAAATTTCCAAGCAATAATAAATACGAAAATGATAAAAGTATGCTCAGCTGATTTTACAACCAAAATTTGTTCATTCATAAAATACGATAGCCAAAAAAATCTGAACGATGAGTTTTTTGCAAATAAAAGTTTACTGTTAACTGATGATGATTGGTATTGTATATTTGCACAGTACTAATAAATTATAGTCAATGAATATATTATTTAGTTTAACCATTATTAGAAACATTTGGATAAGATTGTTCTATCCTAAAAAACTAAAAGCTATAAATTTTATTAATTCTGACTTTCCACTGCGGCACACCCTATTTTTAGAAATTTTCTTTCAAATTTAAATTAAGAAGTTAAAATCTTAACTTTGACTAATTCACAAATGAATTGAATTAATTCATTTTATACTTATATTTGTAACTGAAACTTTATAATTGATTTTCTAACGATCTTTTATTATTTGAATTTTTAGTCCACCTTTTGAAAGTTTCAGACCCCTTTTACTATTTAATTAATAAAAGAATATTGAGAAATTAAAACAATCGAGTTTTTCTTTCTTGTAGATAATTTTCATTTTGAAACTTGTTCCATCCGTCACACTTAACAGAAGTGAATGAAATTTTTTCGCGTCACACAGGTTGGGCATCACTGCTTTAGTTTTTCACATTAAATGTGATCCTGAGCTGCGCTAGGACATTTTGCGGCTAATGATTGATTAATGCACCACTGAATTAGACTAAGAGTTTATAGTAGATATATGAAGAAGGACAAGCATGGTGGACAGTAATTAGGTCCCATAAAAGTAAACTACAACGCAATCAAGCCACTTCAGCTTACTTTAAAACATAATTAATCTAAAAGCGTAAACAGAATACATGCGTGTGACGTATTTGACCTAAAAATAATTTTAAAGCCTTTATTCTATATATACCACAAATTTCATAACTGATAAGAAATTCTCAAAAATCAACGCCTTTTTCGTCGAATTTTGTTTTTTAATGCTTTAATAAGCTCACAGTTGTGTTGTCACAGAACAAATTATTGTAAAATATTTGATTTTTCTAGAACAAAATTTTTTTGAACTTATAGAAAGGTAAAATTGTTTTGTATCCAGAAAAGATCACTTTTTCACCAATTAATGGTCAATTATTTACCATTAATTATGCCGGTAGTGAAAACTTACATTTAACTTACATACATTGACATTAACTTATATCAGCAAGACGTCATAATAAATTCGCACATAATAATAATATTTTCAAAAACACCGCTTTCATATCAATAAGGGCAGGGGCGTAACCAGAACTTTTTTTTAAAGTTGTAGGGATTTTAAACTATTAGTACGCACAAAAATTTCAATGAAAAGTTTTAAAACTTTCAAAAAAAATTTTATTTTTGGAAAATTTTCTACTGAGTTTGAGATTCAGTTAGGGGCTGAAGCCCTCCAAAGCACCCCTCCCTTGACTACGCTTCTGAAGCAGAGAGCAATAATTTGATAAGATTTGGCAAAGTACTTTTATAGATTGTTTCTATGCAGAAAATAAGTTAGTCATGTGCTTTAAAAAATTATCAAAATTCCTCTAATATCGCAAAAAATTCAAAATTTTGATAAATCCGATTGTTAATTTTTATTTTTTATTTTTGTAACAAAATCAGTTTAAATGTCGATCTTATCACCTTTCCGCAACCTCGTCAAATAAAAATCAATGAATATGAATATTCAGAATTGCTCGTTTTCTTTTATTGTTTATACTTGTCAAACACATGATTTAATCACGCATTTCGAATCCAATTCACGAACTACTCGCATATGATATTACACATATTACAAATTATTATTACATGATGCATGTTCTAAGATAGATATGAGTGTTATCACATTAGCACATTTGTTGAAAGTGTCATGAATTTTCAATTAATTTTAGAGTTGAAGTCTTTTAGTAAAACTTTTGACTATTTTGACTCTTTGAATTACATCATTCATTTATTTTGTTTTTAATGTTAAAGGTCCATCCACTTTTTCAGATTTTTAGATTTCAGTCAGAGCATTTAGCATGTATTTAGACAATAACTAGAAAAGATAATCAACTAGATACATACAGATCTTTTTGCATAAGTTTGTATTAAAAATTAGGAACTGAGTTTTTATGGTTTTTATTTCCGAGTTTCTCATGCACTATAATATTTGCCTAAGTCAGCTTATTTCTTAAGTTTATTCTAGGGTTACCCGAGGTTACCAGATCTTTTTCAAGTATAGGTATACTTATGGTAACAGATTCAATGCGAAAAAGGATAAAAAGGAATGAAAAATTAACAAAAAAAATTTCCTTTACTAGATTCGAACTCATGCTTCCAAAAAGATTTTAACATCATAACATCATAAAATCGAGTAACTACTAAAACTTGATAATTTAAAGTTTTTTGAAGAGAAATAATTATATTTTCGATTTTTTTACACTTGCGAGACACTCTTCAAAAATACACCAAGTAGTCACCCTAGATTATCCTTATGTTTGTGCTAAGTCAGTTAATGACATTTGATCACAATTTTTAAAAGAATAATATTTCTGAGTCTGATGTTTGTGCTCGCTATAAATTTTTCCATGAGATTTTTTTTTTCAATTTTTCCACGTTTTCTCTTATATTTTTAGTTCAAAATTATTTTCTGATTTTCTTAATATATTGTTATTATCAGTAAATATTTTTAGAAAACTAGATATTTATATTTTTTATAAATAAAATTTTTTGAACTTTATAAATTTTTAAATTATTTTGTCAAACGCATTTTGAAGAATTATTCCATCTCACTGATCATTCTCCATTTAACACATTTATATTAACATTTTTGTGTATTTTTGTTATGAATTCTTTCTTAGACACAAAAATGATGTCTACAAACCAGCAGATAAGATAAATTTGAATTAATTAATTCAATCAGCAGTCTGAGAGATTTATGACGTAATATTTTCTGATTGAATGACGAGGTTCGTCCATATTCACACATTAGTTTCTTACCATTTTTCATTTAAAACTTTTTTATAAATAATTTTTGGTGATTTTTTTTCAATCATTTGTGAATTTTAGTGCACGTGCATATTTTTGACAAAATTTGACACTTATTACTTCACAGTTTTCTGGCTTTTTTTGTATTTTTGATAACAATTTCTTCACAATCACTATAATTTTGTACAAGAAAATTTTTTTTGTTGTTCATTTAGTGAAGTATACAGAGAGACTGAGAGCTGAATTGGTTTATACACTTTAATATTTCATAAAGGCTTACGTGTATTTTTTTTCTTCATTTCGTTCCTTCTCATGCTCATTTTTTATCGAGCTCAACAAGTTGCTCTCTCTTAGTTCAATATTTTGAGAATAAGTGGTATAGATTAATTTTAAAAACCAAAAAAATTTAAAAACTTGGAAATTCAAAAATTTTAAAGTTCAATAATTTTAAAATTTAAATTTAAAAAAATTAAAAAATTTAAAAAATTTAAAAAATTTAAAAAATTTAAAAAATTTAAAAAATTTAAAAAATTTAAAAAATTTAAAAAATTTAAAAAATTTAAAAAATTTAAAAAATTTAAAAAATTTAAAAAATTTAAAAAATTTAAAAAATTTAAAAAATTTAAAAAATTTAAAAAATTTAAAAAATTTAAAAAATTTAAAAAATTTAAAAATTTTAAAAAATTTAAAAAATTTAAAAAATTTAAAAAATTTAAAAAATTTAAAAAATTTAAAAAATTTAAAAAATTTAAAAAATTTAAAAAATTTAAAAAATTTAAAAAATTTAAAAAATTTAAAAAATTTAAAAAATTTAAAAAATTTAAAAAATTTAAAAAATTTAAAAAATTTAAAATTAATACAATTTAAAAGTTTCAATATATGAAACCCTGCAGTTCTAATAGTGAAGTTTTTGAGCACTTTCAATATTTTTACTCAGTCGTGATCGAATCTTCAACTTGTTTACATAGTCTCCGCAAATATGAATTTTTCATTTTTAATTATTTTTTTGTGCTTTATTTGTAGATCATTTTGTGAAAATATTTTGGCAATCCTCGCAGTTCCATACTACAGTCATCACATAATTCATCATCAAATACTTCAAGAACTAGCTAGTCGTGGACACAATTTGACGATTTATACACCTTATATTATGAATTATGAAAATTCAAATGTTACTCAACACTATTTGGAACGACTTGTGGAAACTTTTCACAAATATACAAACATCCTTGACTATAAACTAAAAGAGATGAGTAATAATGAAATTTATGGATTCTGGGAGATGCGTTCTACATACAAAATTCTCAAAAAAGTATTCGAAAATGAAGAATTCCAAAAACTTTTTAAAAATCGTGTAAACAATCATTACGACCTAATAATGACTGAATGTTTGTTGTGTTCCCCAATAGTACTAGCTGAAATTTACGATTGTCCGATTGTTATGTTAAACGCTGGCGAGTCACATGTGCATCAGTTGCAACTTTTAGGAAATTTTGCACATCCTTCAATACATCCTGATATTTACGTGTTACCAGTGCTGCATAGTGAATTAGGCTTTATAAATCGAATTAATTCATTCATAATTTATAGAATTTTCGTTGGCATTTGGAAATTTCTGACTACCTCTCTTAGTGACTACTTGCTGTATTCAACATTTCCAAATTTAAGCTACAAAAGCCAGGATGAGATCATAAGTGAAAGATTAAAACTTTTTCTCAGCTTTACATCCACAATGACTGCAAGCATCAGACCAACTGTTCCCATTTATCATCAAGTTGGTTTTATTCACGTCAAGAAACCAAAAGAAATCAAAGATAAGCTGCTTACACGCTTTTTAGATGAATCAAAAAATGGTATCATTATTTTATCATTTGGTTCCGTTACTGGTGATTTAGGTGAAGATTTGCTTATGAGATTTTATGAAGCTTTTGTTGATCTTCCTTACAATGTCATTTGGAAAACGAATGTTACAAAATTTGAAAATTTATTCAAGTTCAGGAATGATCTAATACCAAAATTTGGACATCAAACATCGATGGATACCAAACCAGTCCATGATTCTTGTAACATCAATTCAAATAGTCAAAATTTGAGATGCACAAATAGTTTTGAAAGCCTTTTAAGTTCAATATTCTTAGATATACAATGCGAGTCTTCATCATCGAAAGGCTTATCACCTAAGTCGTTACATTTGATACAAAAACAATCATCTGAAGTGATCCAGGATTCAAAAGATGAAGAACTTCATACTAAAAGGTCAAATCAAGAAAATCATAACTCCAATGTTTCAAGATCAAATAGTTCTACTAAAATTCAGTATCAAAAATGTGACAGAATTTGTAAAGAAATTTTTGTACCAAATTTATTCAACATAGTGTGCAAAAATGTGTCCGAAGGTAATCAAGATTTAGAGCACATGAGTACGATTTACCGAGACACAAAGAAATACGATCGTGAAAATTCAAGTCCACAACATTCAAAACACCAAAAAATATTTAGATCCAGAAACATTCTTGCCTCAAATTGGCTTCCTCTAGCTGACATATTAGCACATCCCAATATCAAGCTCCTGATATCACATTCTGGATTAAGAACCATTGAGGAAGCAATTGACAGAGAAGTTCCGATGATTCTTATCCCCTTAAGCTACGATCAGCCATTTAATGCAATTTTGCAGAGTAAGCATGAAATAGCAATGCATGTGGATATAAATAAATTTACTAAAGATTCACTGACAAATGGTATAATGGAAATGACAAAATCAAAATACAAAGAAAATATTCGAAATGTAAAGAAAGTTGTGTATGATAAAATGTCAACTGGAATGGAAAATGCAGTTAAAAATATTGAGGACTTATTGAAACACAACAAAACATATGAATTTTTGGGATACGATGCGGTCAATAACAGTGAATTCTCAAAATCATTTTATGATATATATTTAATTTTATTTGTGATTGTTTATTTATCTGTAAAAATTATTAAAATTTCATGGAATATTGTGCGAACTTTCGTAAACTTGAATTTTTTTAATCGAACTAAAAAATTTATGATGTCTAAAATTAAGTAGCTCTAATGTTTAATGACCATTGTAAATATTTTTTAAACTACCTAAGGAATTAATTAATGCAATAAAGTCTTTCAGATAATACTAAGTGTTTTTAGTGTTTCTATAATTGGCAAATTTGCGAAATAATCTTTATATTTTTAGAGGATCGAAAATGTCGTCCATTAAATAATAAGTTTTACATGCCATTCCCTTATTTTCACAAAAACATCCCAATTTTATTACAAACTCCATTTTAATTATCGAAATATTTTTTTAAGAATCGCTAATTTTTCATCAACAACATCAATTAACTACCAGTTTAATAAGCGACAGTAAAATCAGGCCATAAAAATCTTCTCTTAAGAGCTGCTACCATAAATCATATTTTTTAGTCTTTTCATTTTACGTTTATCACAACCTTTTTAATTCTTATCAGTTTTATTGCCGTCAGTTGTATTGATAACTGGTTGTGTCAAAAAATAACCAAAGTTGCACTTTTTTCGTTGATACAAACATTTTTGAGAGAGATTCGGAAGAGTAAGGAAGCTTTTTGACAGTTTCTTACAATTTTTTTGGTATTATTTCAAAAGTTTTGATAAAATTGTAAAACTAACTATAAATATTTTAATATTGACGAATTTCAAAAAATTAATATTGATTAACATTGAAATTTTCCTCAGCTTTTTAAGATTCGATGTGAATATTTGGATTTAAACATATTTCAAACTTAATCAAAAAGACAATTTTAAATAAGTAAACAAGTAAAAAGTTACAAAAATGCATTGCAATCTTCATTTTGTGAATAGTTTTTCAAATTTTGTGAATCGAAAAAGAATTTGCAGTCCTGGTGATAATGTAAAAGTAACAATTGATCTTCACTTCAAGCAAGCTACTAAAGTTGATGGTGAGAATTAAAATATGGCAATCTAAGTTTTGTCCATTTAATGCTTTGAGATGAAGTAATTGCTCGAAGTTGTTCATAAGTCTTTTAAAGTTTATTATTAATTATCCAGGCCATATCATAATAATCTTAAACATTTTTTTTAAATACATAAACTTTTTCTTTTACACTCTTAAAAGAGGTTGCACTTCATGTCATTGGAATTGCAAAAAACAAATTCATGAAACAACAGCCTGGAAGTAATGGCAAACTTCTAACTGGCAGTGTTGAATTGATAAACAAGAAAGTTGAAGTCGTGAAAAATGCAGATTTTACAACCGGAATGCACAAGTTCCGTAGCTCATTTTTACTTCCAAAAAATCTACCATCAAGTTTTAAATTTGAAAATAACGCAACTAGCAAGCTAACAAGATGGAAGAAGACTGGATGCACGATCAAATATAAAATTCAAGTTTCAATTTGCCGACCAAACAATCCTACCAAAAAGTATGAATACCCAATTGAACTCGTTAGATTATTAGATTTAAACGAAGCCATTCCGCCTTTAAACAAGCCTCGAGAAATCAAAACAACAAGCGCTAATGGAATATCCAAAGATTTTGTAATGACAGCTGTGATTCCTCAGAGAGGATATTGTAGTGGAGAAGACATAACTTTAAAATTGCTGGTTGAAAATGGATCAACAGTGCATGTTAAAGGCATCGATATTTCCTTAATACAGAAGATTATTTTGGCAAGGTGAGGATTTTTAATTTTAGTTATTATTTTAGAATTCAAGATGGGTTTTTATTTATCATTTGCGCTATATTGGTATATTTCCAAAAGCATCTACTCAAAACGTAACGAAAAAATAGCAATAAAATCGTCATAAGCAGAGTGAGCCCTAAAATAACCTAGGGTACATCCAAATTGCAAAATTTATCAATTTAAATTTTTTCCACATTTTATTCCATTTTCAAACAGCATCATCAATCAAGAGCCAATGGAGAAAGAAGAGGAGGAGTGGGTCATAACGGAAGCAACAGAAGAATGTGATGAAGTTCCTGCAGGTGAACGAAGAGAATTCATCAAAGTTATCAAAGTTCCACCACTTCATCCAGACATCGACAATTGTGATCTGATTCAGGTTTGTTACAGGCTTTGGATTCGCGTCAAAACCAACGAAATTGGAAGAAGGGAAACATTGATAATTCCAATTGTAATTGGAAGCATTGAGCTTAAAAAACCTGAAGTACCAAAACCTGGAGAACTGACTGGCAAAAAGAAAAACTTAAAATTGAATTTGAATAATACTGATCAATCTTTAAGGCACAACTCAAACGTTTGTACCTGTACATGCCCATGTGCTCATTGCTCAAGAATTAAAATCGTGACTGTTTCGGATCTAGGCAGTCCAGATGGTTCATTCATTCCAGCATCACCAGATATTCCACAGACTCCACTTTCACCGAGTGTAATGAACTTTGATACTGCACCGGCTATTATGATAACATCAATCACTTCTGAAGGGGTCGAGGAAGAAGCTAAGTAGAAAGGCTGAATGATTTAATTTTGATTTTCCGAGAAAACACTCGTTTAGTTTCAAAAACCACATCCTAATCACACAAATATTATTTTTTTAAAGCCACAAATAGGCCATAAAAGTCGTGTGCCCATGTAAACTATCCATAAATGATAAAACATATCGTTATTACCCATATTATTGTCAAAAAACTACTTATATACAAAAAGTTTTTGTCTTTATTATTGTTATCATAAAAAATAAATAACTAATAAAAATTTGCATTTTTATTTTCATTTAATTTTGTTGTCATGACGTCAGTTATCATGTTTGAAACAAAGTTAGATTTATTTATTAAAACAATAAGTGGATTCTTGTTATCAAGCTTCAAACGGTTTTTTATCGTCTTATCGAATAATTCTATTTTTGCAATTTTACTCGTGATTCAATCCTAATGGTAAATGAACATTGCACGTTTTGATCGTATTTGTACATTATACTGAAAATGACAACAACATTAGTATGGACGTAATGATGAGTTGATAAAAATGGAAATGGAAGTAAATGTGACCTTCATCATTGTGTAAAGGCTTTTAGAAATTTTGCCATGAAGGTGAAAAACGGTTGAATCATTGCAGATTATCAAATATTGTATTAGATTCATTAAAAAAATAGAAATTTGAGTTTTAAGGACTCTTCATAAGATAAATTAAAACGTTTAATGTTTTCAGCAGTTAAGGTGGCTTTACTATTGCCTGAAAGCTTTAAAGATGAAAATAAAAAATTATATATTTAAGAAATATTATTTTACATTAATTAATACTACGGCATCAATTCTCATGTTGAGCTTCCCATTTGATGTTGACATTATTGTTATTATGTTCATCAGCTGTGTATATGTTTTTTACCCAAGATAATATCGTACAACTGAAAATATATAATTTTTCGTCAACTGTGACGACTACTTTGTTGCTTTAATATCAGTACAAAAGTTGTGACAAAAATATCATTATTTAACAAGTTGATATCTAATCTGTTGTATTTTTAACTGTTTTGTTATTATCAGTCAGTGAATTTTATGTGAAAAAGGTTGTACATAAAACAGTAAGATAAGGGTACTAATGGAATACTTTTGCTCCGCAATTTTATTTCGGTTTATCTAGGTTAAAAGTTTAAGTATGAGCGAGTTCGTATGAAAATGTTTTAAGGATTTAAATCGGAATTAAAATATTAATTGTTGCACTATTTTTGGAGTATTTTAAGAATTGTTTTCAAATTTGCTGAAGAATTTTATTATTTGTGATTGATAATGAATTTTAGATTTTTAATTTTTAACATTTTCAAAATTTGCATCAAATAAATTTTAACATAAACTAAATGTTCTAATAAAGATTGAATTACAACTTTGCCCAAAACACTTATTTGACAACACAGACACAAAATACGGATATCTAAACAATTGTTTTCCTTATCGCAAGAGAGATAAAACCATAAAACAAAAATCGGTTCTTCAATTTTAGTCGATAAAATAGTGTGAAGAGTAAAACACATAAATGAAGTGCGAAATTGAACTGCGGAGGAATCAAACCAGAATATTTTCTGCTGGTGAAGCTTTCAGTGGTGCTGTAATTTTAAAGTTTAGTGATGCTTCTTTAATAAATGGTTTGTAAATGTTGGTGAATTTGTTAAATTAATTTTCAACTGAAACAAATTTAAATTCAAATGCTAAAGAATTAGGTGCCATTTCATGAAGGTCTTTTGCAAAATATTAAGATTGCACATCGTTATCAATTGAAAAGGGTTTCATAATACACGGCACTCAAAAGAAGTTGGAAGAATCAATGGTATTTTAGATAAGTTAGATCAGACGCATATCTAAAAAATATTCAAAGGGTGGCTAAAGTGTATTTTCTCAATTTTTATTGGGATTAAAAATGTGGTACGCAATTTATCTGATTTAGAAAAAATTAACTTTTCATTACAATTTCGAAATTTCAATCTTGCTGAAAAATAATATCAAAAGTTAACAAAAAGCGCCATCTGAATGTAAATTAAGTAAGCAAGGTAAAAAAATCTTTATCTCTTTTTTGAGTTTTTATTTTTTTCTTTGCAAAATTTTGGTATATTTATTAAAAAACTATGGTATTTGGCCGTTATTCCTGACCAAAGCTAGTGTTACAGCAGAATTTATTTCGCTGAGAGGTTTAAAAAATTTTGTTTTTGAAGAAAAAAATTATGAGTTGATTGACATTTTCTGAAACAATTTTTAGTAATTTATCAAAAAAATCCGACTAGTCTTACCATATTTCCCTCTTATTAAACTTAGAGTTTCTGACCGAGCCAGGCTCGGGCTCGGAGCTCGGTCATTTTTAGCCTAAAGCTCGGGCTCGGAGCTCGGTGCCAAAGCTCGCCGAGCCTTAAATTCTAAACATTAATAAATATTTTTCATACATTTTTAATTTTTTTTTTAATTTCCATAACAGAAACATTTTTAAAGTCATTAGATTGCCAAATTTTTAAAAAATCATGTTAAATATGGACATTTGGATATTATTTAATAATCAAAACATTAAATTTAAAATTTTTATTATGAACAAAAATTTTCTTTAAAATTGCATTTTTCAAGTGAATCAAAGCTCGGAAGCTCGGGATTTTTAACCGAGTCCGAGCCCGAGCTTGACCGAGCCTCATAACCCCGAGCTTTCAGAAACTCTAATTAAACTATATCAAAAATACAACATCTGTCAATCTAATTAACAAAAAAATATGTTCTGATGTTCCAGAAGTTAGTTGTCAAATTATTGGCTATGCCAAATGCTCGTGGTCAGTTGAGAGTTCCTTACATTCTTTAAGTGGACGCGTTGAACACCTTAACACAAAGCTTTTGCTATTTAACAAACCAAGAAATGGTCAAGTTTTTCCAAAAGGCAGATTTTCATTCAACTTTTTCTATCAGCTTCCACCGACACTTCCATCAAGCTTTAACTCTTCAGAAGGTTATGTCAAATACAAAATGATAGTTTTAGTCAAAAGATTTGGAAAATCAGACATGGAATTTATTTATCCATTTTTTGTGAAGCAAATTGTTGATCTAAATGCAATTGAGGAAATGACAAGGCCTTTACTGCGAGTTACATCGAAAGACTTTGCTATAGATTTCACATCCAAGTTCCTTTATATGACGGCTATGATTCCACAGCAGGGATATGTTCCAAATCAAATAATGGATATAAGGATACAAGTCGACAATCGAACAATTGTTTATGTTAAATATGTTAAAGTTTCACTGAAGAAAATTGTCACATTTATCTCACAAAATCCAAATATTAACCAGCACACGGTGGAGTCAACAGAAGCTTCAGCTTATTGTGGCGATGTTGAAGCACATATGAAGAAACTTTTTATTAAATATTTAAAAATTCCTCAAGTGCCACCAAACATTGACAATTGTGAGATCATAAAACTTTCTTATGAAGTTCAAGTTAAAGCAAAAACAGCGGGAGTCACAAGAAGTCCTGTTTTAAGGCTGCCAATTCGGATAGGAACAGTTCAGCTTTTTAGGGATGATCGGCGAGATTATGAATTAGAAGTGATGGAACCCAGAAGATTTGAATTCGCACCGATGAGTTATGATGAATGTATATCTGGATCATCATGTCCTGTAACGCCGAATAGTGATGATTTAATGGATTTTAGTGAGTATTCATGAACTTTATGTTAATAGAGTCTGCAATATACTTAACTGTAAAATAATATTTATATTTTCAGGTCTGCCATCTTACGATGAAGCTATAAAATCAAATGAGACGTGCAATGAAGATCGAACTTAGAATAAAAGAAAAAGAGTTATTCTTGCGTCAACTATTAAATTTTAATAAAGCATTGTTTTCTTTGTTTTATATATTTTCTAATTTTGTTACGTAACCTAAATTTGTACTAAATCGAAATAAAAATCGAATAAGTTGGTATTAGAAAAAAATTCCAGTACATACATAATATTTAAAATATTATCACTGTAAACACATTACATTTTCCTAACAACATTTCTTATAACATTTGGTATAACTTGGCTCGCTCATTTTTTTCTTTTCTCATATTTCTCCTAAAAATAATTTTAGTACGTTAAGTTAACTCGAACTATTGACATCTTATAAATAAAAGTAAATAGTTATTCCTTCTTAAAACAAAAGTTGACTCTCTGTTTAAGAAATACAATTTTGCAAATCTTGAATAATTATACTTGTGTTAAAATCATGAATATGAGAGGTAAGTAAGTGATTGTGCAAAAATGCTTTTAATTATGAAATTTATTTGATTTTGTAAAAATTAAGTCACTGTGATAATTTTAGAATTTTCATAACAAATATATTGTAACTTTCAAATCAGTGTTTCGTCAACTTTTAAAACTCTATTCGTACCTAATTTAAAAAATTAACTTTTGGAGAGAAAAAATGAGTCGAGAGAAATTTGAATTACTGCTAAATAAATCATGAATATGACATAAATAATCAAAATCGACATAAATAATCCCAAAATAATCCATATCAGCAGACTACATGAAATTCTCTCTTACATTCAATTCTTATATAGTTGTATGCCAGGTTTTAATGTGTGCACATTTTTTATGTTTTCCAGTTCTGCATGCATATTGGATAAGTTTAATGTATTGATAAAAAATCTGCGCTGCACATTTTCCTTTACATGTTACATATTTTTTCTGTAATATGTTTTTTTTACAAACTACATATGAATCAATCCATATGAAAATGCAATAACTCCATAAGTTACTTTTAATTATTTTTCTCTGGAACTACGTTATGAACTATAACATATTTGATATCGTTGGAAAGCTTAGATCAAGGGCTAGCGTGAATATACAAACGTGAATATTTTTTGATTTGGACTTAAACGGTTCCTCCCAGAGCACCTCAAAGGTCGAAAAAATGAGGTATTTTCAAATAAAAATTTTGTATGCCCACTATGCACAAATTTTTAATTTCTCTATTGTATTATGTAGTACTAAGTAAGAACTAAAACCCGCCACTTCAAACAATCAATTTGAATGAGATGCCGTCGAGATATGGATTTTTGAAAATTTCGATTTTTGCAAATTTTTTAATATTTTTTGATGAAAATTTACAAAAATAACTATAATTTCACTAAAACAAGATATTTTCTGATAATTTAAACAAATATGGAAAGATTACCACAAGATCTATTAATTTTGTGTGACATTATGGAGTTTCAGTACTTTTGTCAATTAAGGCTAAATTTCTTCTTTGACTTTTACTAAAAAACTGACTTTTTGAATATTTGCATAAAAAATAGCATATGTCTGTACTGTAAATATTTTCAAAAGATGTTAAATGGATAGTTGCTGTACTAATCATTAATCATCCGTTTAAATTTTCAGAATATATCCAGATTTAGTAAAATTATAGCTGTTTTTATGAAAAATATAAGTAAAATTTTTGCAAAAATCGGAAAATTCAAAAAATCATATCTCGACGGCATCTCATTTAAATTTATTGTTTGAGGTGGCGGGTTTTAGTTCTTACTTAGTACTACATAATACAATAGAGAAATTAAAAATTTGTGCATAGTGGGCATACAAAATTTTTATTTGAAAATACCTCATTTTTTCGACCTTTGAGGTGCTCTGGGAGGAACCGTTTAAGTCCAAATCAAAAAATATTCACGTTTGTATATTCACGCTAGCCCTTGATCTAAGCTTTCCAACGATATCAAATATGTTATAGTTCATAACGTAGTTCCAGAGAAAAATAATTAAAAGTAACTTATGGAGTTATTGCATTTTCATATGGATTGATTCATATGTTATCCTTAAATTTGTATTAAAATTGCAAACAATTATGATTAGAGCTAGAAAATGATAAAAAGTAAATTTAAAGAAGAATTTAAAAAATAATAATTATAACATAAAGTGTTAGAATGACACATAAAAATGTGTGACAGAAAAATATCATATTTTCAATATGTTGCAGAAACATTTTATGTTTACACATGAATTATGCAAAATATATACTATTATTCTGTTTAAAAAATATTTTTTGCAATAAAAAACAACCCTGGCTGTAAGCGCGCACATGTTACTGTTTAGTCATACATTAATATGTAATTATACAATAATATAATAAAATAAAAGGAGCGCTTTAAGATTTGCTTATCTGACAACTCTTATCAAATTTTAATAATTAATTTCGTTGCTCTTGAAAACAACGCTACTGTAACTCACTGTGAAAAGAAATAGATGCACACAATCAAGTTTTTTTTACTGATAATTTTTTCTGTTTTGTTTATATTATTTCTAATCTCGTTTAGATTTTTTTTACAAAAAATTAAGAACGAGAGAGGAAGTTATATTGTTATCAAAAGATGTCAGTGGTTTAACTACTATTTAGGAGGCGACACATTAAAAATTTGAAAAGAATGTGCGACACATTAAAATCCCTGTCTTAGTATTGATGATCTTTTTTTGGTAAAAATTTAGATAAAATTTAAAATTTCTCATGCTTAGGATGTCGATAAACCTTTTCGCGACAACCGAGCTCATGTTACTAATATGTCGCAGTGCATAATTTGAAGAGTACTGATTTTTGTAGTTAATTCTATTTTCGTAAATACATTCATAAGCTAGAAATACTCGTTTTAATTTTTTGTAGAACTGTTTGAAGCTTTGAGAATCGATAACAATGGTAGACGATATGAAAATTTTTTGAATGAAACCTTTTCAATAAATTTCGTGGGATTTAATGACCAGCATCAAAATCCTATTGGAGTGTTTATTGAAGCTTGTCCGAACGACAGAAAAGCTTTTGATATGCTGACGAGAATAAATTTCAACTTAAAATTCATTCAGCTCCGCTCCGCATTCATGATAATAATTGAGATAGACAGATGGCTTAATGCGCTCACTGCTCAAGAAATATCAAAACTGATGTCAATTCTGCCCAGAAAATCCTTCTTGATTTCATTTGAGAGCCAAAAAGATGAAGTAGTGCACACGTTTTGGAAATGCCAAGATGTGGAATTAAAAATTTTCTCATTGAGATACAGCAGAAGACTCTCAAATTTATTACTAGACTACTTGTCTTCATCAATTCTTACCTTCAATCCAGTGAATTCTTTAATATATTATGATGGACCAAATGGGATTTATGACGTTGCTCTTAAGGATCTTACTGACTTTAATAATCAAAATTTGCTCATGATTGCTGCTGGAAGGGGCAATTCAATTGTTGTGGAACTTCTTTTACATGAAGGTTTTATACTAATTTGAATACAAATGATGTCGAACAGAAATTGAGTAAATTTAAATTTAGAAATAATCTTGAATATTTTCATGTCAATATACTTATTTTGGTTAAGCTCGCAGAGCTCAGAATATTCAGTGTCATTCTGTCAAATAACCTCATTAACTGTTGGACATCATTGATGAACAATCTTCTATATGTTTAAGCATAAAAATAATTAACGTTCATTCCAGGATTTGATGTAAATTACTTAACTTTGGGAGAACTTGCAGTAGACTTTGCTTGGAATAATGGACATTATAACATCGTTCTGATGCTGTTAATGAGGAATTCTAGATTTCCGAAAAACTTCAATTTCATGGAAGCACCACAAGAGATTATGAACTTTGCTGAGTTTTCTAAAAATCTTCATACCAACATAATTGTTAATGACTATCAAAATGTGGTCAACCAACTTAATGAAAATGTAAATCTTCAATATTATTATGGAACTGACAATATATCTGCTCTAGCAAGAGCAATGATGAATACTAATGTACGAATCGCAAATCTTTTAATGTCGAGGAATATTACTGTTGGGCCAAATGAAAGATATTTTGTTGATAGTGAAGGATTTTTTCGTGTCGAAAGACTTCTTTATTGAACATTTTGAATATAAAAATTAAAATTAAACCATTATGAGACTAGGAACTAGAATATAAGTGTAAGGTGACAACAGAAAACTATAATATCAAGTTAATAAGTGTTAATAAAAAATCGAAATGGTAAGTATAAGTAATGAATGGTAAGACTGACGTGGCTCATTTAACTATGAGTATGGTACTGAAACAATTAAATTATAGATTTTTTTTATATTCTACAGACTATTTGATCAACGTCATTCATTTGGTGAGAAAATTGCTGTTTAGGATGACACATTCTTAAGTTAAGAAGAAGGTAAGAAGATAATATATTGTTTTAAATCAACATTCAAAATAAATCTTATTAATTTTAGGAAATTTCAATTTTGCTGATCTTATTCTTGATTTATCTAAAATTTAAATTATAAAAAAAATTGAGGCTTTTCATTTATTTTAAAACGTAAAAAACGATTTTTGTTTCCCATTCCTTCTTTGTCATAAAATGTCACATAATCTCAAACTCTTATCCTCCTAAACGCATTACGAAATAAGTAACGACCCCTTTTAATGTGTGCTGCAAAATTTCACAAAATTGCCACTTTTAAATATAGCACACAATTTTTCTAATTTTAGTATATTTTTATTGTGTCAATTCCACTCAAATGCCTACAAAATATAATAAAAACTCTTTGTTAAAAGACAAATACACAAACTAATTGAAAATGTGTTAAAAATTGACTGGTAATCATTATTTTAGTATTTTCACATCGATGCAGGAGGCACTTCATGAACACGAATTTAAAATGCTTGCTTCCAAACTTGTGCTTTCCTTCAAATTATGTCCGAATTCTTCAAATTGCTTTTTGATTGCTTCGACTTTGTCGGGATGACAGACGATGACGATTTTAGCTGTTTTTGAGGCGAACATTGATTTGAAATATTTAGTTCCAACGCGGCGTAGATCCTCAACCGTTATAGTTGCAACTTGGTCGACAAGATATTTATTGTAATCTTTAAAAATTCCTTTGAATGAATTCAACATTGCTTGCTGTACAAGATCACCGACTGTCTTCTCACGTTCAATAATTTCAAAAATTAACGAGCTTTTAGCTGATTCGATTAAAGTTTGATCAAATTCTGAATTATCTTCAACTTGTGCTTCGACAATTGTCTTTGCGTCCTTAAATGCTTCATAAATGTTTGTGGCACGATATAAGGAAAAGACAATGAGTCCCTCGTTTGGTCGTGGAATCGCGTTATAGCCGTAAGAATTCTTACGAATCTTCTTCCACATTGGACCTTCAAGTTGTGATAAATATTGAAGGTAAAGAAGGATGACTGGCATGTCAGGATCCATAAAACTAGTAATACCCGGTGATGTATGGAACATAAAGCCGCTTTCGATACATCCCACACCAACAATTGTTCCTGTATATTCCGGTTCCAAATTTCCTTCAGGTATCATCAAAGATGAATCAGCAGTTATTGCAAGTTCTTGTATTTCTGATGGTTTTTCGAATTTCTGAATCAATGGAGTTAATGGAGTTGTCAAATCCTTGACTTTTGCTATATTTGTTGCTATATGTAACGACAATGATGGAATCAAAATGTCACGCAATGAATTAAGATTTTTTATGATCGCTTCTTCTCCTTCCGGTGTCTTTAGCTTTTCAATTAAATCGCTCAAAAATGTGTATTGACGCAAAACTGAATTTTGCTGGACATTCGTGTCGTTTTTGTAGTAAACAGCTTTAGATATTTCTCTAGCCAAGTCATATCCATTTCTCTTAGCTGTTGCGACATCATTCAATAATTTAGATCCAACAATATGAATTCTTTCTGTTGTAAAGACAGAATCGAAAATCAAACTTGTCATCCATGAAACAGCAACTTCGAATTTTCTAACCTCAATTTGCATGTGGAAAGTTGCAGTATTTGAGAATGGACCACATCCGAATCGACTTGTTGATTGAAGTCCAAGGCTTGTCTCATAGCTGATAATTTCCTCTTCAAGAACTGCGACAACAGTTTCATATGGAATCAATTCATCATCCTTCTTAACTGGTGATTCCAAGATCAAATCAAGGAAAAGAAGCAAGTAACTTCGAAGTTCTAATGGAACACTTTTGGTGTCGAAGCTTAATGTGACGTAAATAAAGTTTGATTTTAAGTCATAGACTTCAACATAAAATGGAAATTTCGTCAAATCAATCTTTGAATTTTTGTCAAACTTGCAGATCACATCCAAGTGATGGTAAGTGATGCTCTTAGTTGTTGGAACTGGAATAGATGTGAGCATGTCAATTGGTGGAGCTCGATCATTTTCAGCTAATGCTGCTTCAAGATCCTTTCCTTTCTGCGCTAGTCCTTCCTCACCAAGTTCAGTTTTACGTTTTTCAATTCTTTCAGATTCCTCTTTAGCAAGTCTTTCCTTTTCAGCGATGCTTGGAACTGCTCGGATAGTGACACTATTACTGTCGATGAAGTATTTTCTCAGCAAATTAGTCCAGTAATCAATGCTGTTCTTCTCAAGTTTATGGATGACTTCAGTCACATTCAATCGTTTATAGAAATCTTCTGTTTTCTCACCATAAAGGAAGTCACCAAGAATGTGGAAGGCGATGTCATCATGTGGTGAATTTTCCAAGCTACTCAATCTTTCCAAAACGTATTTTTCGAAAATTATTTTTAATCGACGTTCGTCAAGTGCTTCCTTACCATTTGCAATGTCCACAAGCAATTGAAGCAATCTCTCGTAAATGAAATCAATTTTCTCAATCGGAACATTCTCAAATGTAAAGTAGAGCAATGAAATTGAATTTTCAGAAATATTGTAGCGAATTTCTGATGCAAAAGGCTCACTTATCTCAATAAATGTTTGACACAATGGAGATACAGAAGTATCAGACAAATATTTCATTAAAATGTAGCAAGCTGTTAATGATTCGAAATCAGTAGTTGCCTTTGGTCCCATGAAACCGACAGCAACTAATCCACTTTCTTCCTCATCACTAGGGAATAAAATCTTGATGTCTTTTGACTTCTTGAGAGGCTTTGGAAGAACTTGCCAAGGTTTGGTAAATTTTGGGTAAGAATCTTTGCGAGCAATGACTTTTTTCTCAATTGGATCAATTGACTTAGCAATTTCGTCGATTTCAACTTGACCACAGATGATAATGGCGAAATTTTCTGCACGATAGAACTTTTTATGATAATCACGGATTTTCTCGATGCTGAGGCTTTCACGGATATTCTTCATAATTCCACCAGTTTCCTAAAATAATTAAGATTTTGTATTAAACATTAGAGTTAGAACATTATTAAAATTTTCAGGAAATATTGTTGCAGGTTATGTTACTAGAAACATTGATTTTCAAATCTTTATGGTAATTCTACTATAGTAGGGAGCTCAAGGCCATAAAATTCAAAAGAATATTGATATTAACAGTTTGATCAAATAAATGTTAATAAGTTAGTATTCAAATTTATATTTTTGATGCGCATATCAAGTTCATTGTTAACGTCATCGGCATTTGAGAAAATGAAAAATATTCAACATTGTTGTTTATCACAAATACCACGAAAAATTCTTCAATTCAGTCAGTGTGTTGATATTTTTTAGAACCAATATAATCGTCAAATGTTTATGATTATAGCATGTGCAACAACAAATCGGAATTTCATAGTAACACAAAAATATGTAAATATTATTCAAGTAAATGTCAGGTTTGATATTTGGAATGAGTAAAATCGGGCTAAATCTGTTATAATTTTGCCATAGTTCTCCAGAACAACAACGCTGTTTAACAACACTGGTTTCATCTTAAAGTATTTGGCAACGCTGAATATATTTAATTGAATATGGTTTAAAATATATACAATTGATGAAAAAACTATGACGATATTTATATATTTTAAGACTTAATCAAAAACTTCATGATTTTTAAAAAAAATAATCTCATGTTATCGATATTTAATTTAGTATTATTACCTTAGAATATCCATGATTAGGATAAATATTCCTCAACAACTCCAGATGACTCCGAGATTCTCCTGAATTTTCTCGTCCTTGCATTTCACAATAAACAGCACCATTGTCTTCACCCTCCTTAGTTACCGAGTAAATTTCCGTAATAAATCCAGATTTCGTAAGAGTTGGAAATAGAATATGGTCAAGATAGACGGGCAAAAGTCGAAGAAATCCCTCAGAACCGGCACAACTTAAAGTGTAGACAGTGTTATCCGTTTCTGTCCATGCATCTGAAATTTGATGATGTAAGAAAATTTTAAGTTTATGAAACTTGAGGTAAATTTTTTGGGTCATGTTACAAACACATACTTGTTCCATTAGCTAATGATCGATTGGCCAAAAGATCCAAAACGCCTTTGTATGGATAGTCTTCGGAGCCGAGGAACACCAAATGTTCTAACGTATGTGGCAGTCCATCATCGCTATCTTCCTCCGTTGCTATTAAAAATCAATCAATCAAGACAATTAAGTTTCGATCGAAAAAAACACAAGAATTGTGTGAATTTCCTTGTTCTACATACCGAGTGCCTTGTAGGAATTCGTGACTGGTGATGAGACCTGAGCAATATAAACTTGAATTCCTGAATCTGTGAACAGATACTTTTTTACAGGAATTTCATCGTTGATCTTAATTTCACAGATTAGTTTATAATTTGACATTTTTTACGAGACTTTTTTTCCTTGTTTTGACAATTTTTTTATTACAGAAAAGGGGAACTAAAAGTAAAGCGAAAAAGAATTTCTGCTTAGTCAATGTTGGTTAACCAAATTGTTTTGGCGGATAAATGAATTACCGGTGAATGAAATTCACAACAATCAACAAGTTTGTTTTTTAAAAAAGTTTATGAAGAATTTGTTGTTAAAGAATTTAAGTAACTTTAAGTGATAACTTGATTTTTTTTTTGAAACTTCTGTAAATTAATGGTTAAACTTCACCACCTTTTAGAATTTATGATTTCAGAAAAGAATACTTGACATTTCTGAATCTTTTATTTTTGCATAGATACATTAAAAATGTTTCTAAATTAATTGTTAACTTTACGAGTTTGAAAATAATTAAAATTGATAATAATTGAGAATAGAAGATGTAATAATCAGAAATATTTCGATTTCATCTTAATTCTTTCGTTAATTTGCATTTTTATTCAAGTTTTTTAAACGAGATAATATTTTTTTAATAACAAGTTGAAAAGAAAGCATAGCTTTTTCAAAATAACATAACGATCTCTTTTTTCAGGTAAATATATTTTTTAAAAGAATAAAAGTTTATTTTTCAAAATCTCATTCATTTCAAATCGTGGATTCAGTAAAACAACTAGTAAAAAAAAGTAAAAAAGATATAAATATTAATTTAGAAATAATTTACATAGCTTATTAATAATCATGGATCCAGCAAACAAAACACAGTTTAATGTTGAAGAACTGTCGGATGACATTTTACTAGAGGTTTTCAATTTTTTGGATAAAAGCACTCTAAAGCGATCATCAAATGTTTGTCAGAGGTAATATAAGTTTAAAATTATTGATACTAAATGGTGAACAAAAATTGTGCAGATGCACCTTTTTCTACAAGTTACTGTTGTGCTGATTCAACTTGATGATTTCATTTTTTCATACTTCACAGATGGCACAATTTGATCGTTGACTCAAAAGTTCTCACTCAATGTTTAACATTATTTTTCACAACTGACAACTATCTATATCCGCTTGATGTATATGAAGATAAATTTGATGATTTGTTTGAAAAATCTAAGGAATTTCCTTATAGAAATTTCAAATTTTATATTCAAGAACCACGCTCGATGGAAATATGGAACAAGATTCAAGATAAATTCATCAAAGTTATAAAAGATCCACTTAAACTTGATTTGTCGTCGGTACCAAAATTGGTTATGTTTCGTGTACTTGAATTATCAGCATCAACACTTACTCATTTGCGTCTTTCTTTTGATTCAGATCAAGATTCAATTCAAGACTTACCAATTGAATTCTCGAACTTAGTTTCACTTAAGTTATATGATCATGCGATCCCAAGAAGCATGAAAGCTCCAAAATTGAAGGAATTAATTTATAGTGGATCTTTTAGATATCTAGCATCGAACCAAGAAAATTTTGCAGAGTTTTTGTGTAAATTTGAGAATCTAAAGAAACTTGAGACAGCCACAGTTCCAATAATTGATAAAAATCTAATCAAATTTCAACTTGAAGAACTTTTCTTTCACACACATAGATTTGAACTTGAAACTATGAAAACCTTTTTGTTATCTCAACAGAAATCTTTAAGGATTATATATCTCAATGATGAAGATCTTGAAGATTGCAGAGAATTTGTTAATTTTCTCATTCAACATACAAAATTAGAGGAACTAAGTGTACAATCAAATTACGATGAGAATTCTCCTCCACAAGAAATTGAGGACGTAAATTATTCTGTCAAAAAACTTTATTTAGATTTACGTCCAGTTCGTGGTTGGCCAGCTTCAAATTATTATATTCCAATTTTAAAGAAATTTTGCGCAGTTGAAAAATTGAGATTGCCAGCCTTAAAAAGGATGGAAGCAGTTTTTGAAGAAGTTGATTTGTCAAATTTGAAGAAACTTTCTCTTGGTTTTTGGGATGATAATTCATTCGACAGATTTAATTTTGGACAAATTAAGCTGGAGAAGATTGAAAAAATTTCAATATGGTATATTAGACACAGGAGTGACATCACCAATTTAGTAAAAGTCACATCATTTTGTCCCAATTTAAAGATACTTAATATTGGCACAATAGATTCTTTTCCCCAAAAAAAGGCGCTATTTAAAAAGTCTCATTTTGAAATTTTGTTCAAATTTTCACCAAACTTAGAAGATTTTGTCATTAACTCTTGTCCATACCTCCTCAACTCCTTCATGTTTTACATCATGACGGTTAAGTCAAATCTAATAAGATTAAAAGTTAGTGTTAGTTGCACAGATCGAATTATTGAGATGCAGAAAAAACTGGGAAATTCTAAATTTCTATGTGACATTCATGATTCTCATATTACTGGAATGAAGCCAGTTAAGTGGAATGAAAATGAAAAAAATTCATGGTAAATTTTTTAAAAATATTCATTTATTATTTTTGATATTAATATAAAGAGGACTTCTAAATAGCAATGTGATACTTTAAAATTGTATTTTTATAACACAAAATGTTTAAAACTTTGTAATCATTTTCTTAAAATAATTAAATAAAAATTAATCATTTATATTAATTGCCTAGCTTCTCCTTTCATTGTTTATACAAAGTTCGTTGTTTATTGTTCCATGAAGTCATGATGAATGAAATTTACATATATTTTACTTCAAAAATATTGAGACTTGCAATAACAACAGTGTGGTTCGTAGTGGTTCGGATCCCAATATAAGCTGTAGGTCCCAGGTGCTAAGCGATATGCTTATCACATATTCTCACATTTATGCCTGCGATAAGTGATATTGTACTACTACAGGGGACTATTTGCTTAATAACAACATTGGTTTTGCTGCCTTAGAGCCAGTGTTCATCAAACTATTAAGCTTATAACAATATAATATGTTTCAGCTATCTAAAGATTAATTTTTCGGACGGACACAAAAAATATATTTCATCAAGAAAAAATCACCTAAAAAGCAACACTGATTACGATTCATTTAGTATACTCATCATTCTCCCACTTTAACTCCAAAAAAATCCTCGAAATATGTGTTAATCAACCAGATTTCATCATCACAATGCATCATGTTCATTGACTCACGACCCAAAGGAAGACTAAAATGTCTCATAAACAGTATATCCAATTGCATAACAGCCACCAGGTAATCGTTATTAAAAATCTGTCGTAACACAATTACGACCTTAAAAGTCAACTGATCATTAGCACACTGCACTTGAACTTCAAAACAGGAATGCGAAAAGAAGGAAAGAAAAAACTAGTTTTTGCATGCAAAAAGACAAAAATTTTATTGCATTTGTGGATCCTATACTTTCACTTCTTATGTGCTGAAGATGCATCAAGAACAGGTTTTTGATTAAATCGAAAAAAATTTAAGATGCACGGCAATTTCATTGATGATTAATGAGACAATTCTTGTCGCGTGAAATAAAAATTGCTGCTGATCATGTTTCGCAATTTCTTGACGATGAAAATGCGGCTTAAGATTATATCGATGGTAATATCGTGGATTTGTAAGATATATTAATAAGAGTTCTGGGAACTGGATGGGATAGTAAAGAATAATTTTATTGAATATATTTATTGAAAAATTATTGTATTAAAATTGAAGTCGTAATTGAATTTCATGGAATTTTTAGATTTGTTCCATTTTATTCTTATCGGAAGCTTTTAATTATTAGCACAGGATTGAATAAAATTATTGTAAATTTTTGTCTAACAAGCTGATGCATAGTATGCCATAGGTATTTGTCTAGAGTTTTGTTGACAAGCTGATACAAAGAATGTGAACCACAAAGAATGTGTAAAAGTAGGCTTTCCCGATTTCCCGGTTTTGCAAAATTTCCGGGACCGGGACCAAAATTAAAACTTGAATATCTTATGTGCCAATGAAGGATTTTCAATTTTTTCGTGTTTAAATGATGAGAATCCTAATAGTAAACAATTTAAAATTAAATTTTCTTTCAAAAAATTTGAAACCTTCAAAATACGAGAGTTTAAAATTTTTGATTTTGGTCCCGAAAAACCCGGGACCGGGAAATCGGGAATGCCTATGTGTTTATATAGGTGATCTCTGTCTGAAGTGTTCACCTACATGGAATGGTAATAAACAAAGATATATCCACTTGCAGCAGGATGCATAGAATTGTTTGGGTTTCTCATCATACACGTATAGTCCTCGTCATGTAAGGTGGTGAGCCTATTTGCATACCAACTCTGAGCTGACGGTTAGTCTACATTTTATTACGACAAGAAATATTCCAAATCAAGTATCAAATGCACAAAGTTTGAATAATCTGCAGAATGCAAAGCTTAAACTTCTACAATCAATAAATACTATAATCCTCTTTTAATATATTTTCTTATTAATTTATTGCCTGCTAATCTTAAACCAATTAGCAGAAGATATTTTTTTTTGTAGAACTACAAAGTTCCACCACAGCGAGAATAAATAATAATAATAGTCATGAAAAGGAAATTAAAGTGGACATGGATATAAATTTACATAATAGTATGATGACTCGATGTATCTGTGTAGGCTGTTAAGTGTTCTTAATGGAGCTGAAGCTTCTATAAAAAATATTTATTTATATTCATAGCTATTGATTGAGAATTTCTGGATTATCTCTAAAATGACCAATAAGATTAATGTTTTGTTGACTGCTGACTAGGTTTACGATATTAAAAATTATTTTAATAAATAAATATGATATTTTATTATTTTTAGAACTGTTAACATTTATATTTTTTATCAAAGTTTTATTTTATTTTATTTTTTAAAATAATTTATGAAAGATTATTAAGAAAAGCTCTAAAAACTTTCAATATTTATTTTTTATAACCCAAATGAAAATTAAGTTGTTGAATAATTTTGTAATTCGAAATGCAGTTCACAAAGGTTACAGTTTTATGACCCAAAATGTCAAGCAATATTAATATGAGTTCTGAGAAAAGAATTCTTGTGGTAGGTTAAGTTTATGGACATAAAATTCAATGGAATAAAATGTGACTTAAATGATTTTAAAAATGAAAAACCCAAACTAAAATCGTATTGAAAAATTCATCATGATCTAATTTTTAATAGTATCCCAAAAATATTTTCTTAAATTCCAAAACCATCTAAACAATTTCACATAACCCTCCATGCGACATTTATACTGAATTCAAGGTACAATCCAATAATATTTTAACAAAAAAAGCGTTGACAACTTCATTAGTATTATTATTATTATTTATTATTAAATAAAATCTTAATTGAAAAATGGATTTTGTCGGTAAATAATTTTTAAAATTTAAGTAGCGTCATTTAAAATTAAATCAATTTATTTTCCTTTTTCAGCATGATTGTGCAAGGAGTTTCTGGGAAAAGAAGATGAAGTTTCAGATAAAGTGCATGCAATATAGTTTCCTATTCTTTCACTTGATTTTTAATTTATTGAATTTATTGTAAAATAAATTTTAACTTTATTCAAGCTTTATTATTCATTAACATTTCATTTTTAATGAACAATTAGCTTCTTTTCATATTAATAAATTATTGAAAATAATTAAAAATAACTAAAAGTTGGAATATGAATAAAATAAAGGTTTCGAAGTGGATTTTTTTGGTCAAATTTGAATATTCTTCTGGTAACAATATGATTGATATTTTTGATTTTAAACTATAAAAATGTTATTTTCTCCTTTCAATTCATTTACAATTTATAAAATGTAAATGCCTAAGATCAGTCGATCAAATGAGTTAAAAATGAAACGAACCGTAAATCTCACCAATGATGCTCATTCTTAATTGAACATGTCAAACTGTCAACATTTTCTCGACCATTTTCAACGATAGAGTTTGCAGGAATTTTTCTGATTAAGTAATCGCAATGACAGGAATAAGAAACGTCTGTAGATAAAGTATAATCTCTTCTCTATGAATCATAGTGCTCGATTAAATATTGTGAATTGCATGCTTTAAAAGGAGCTGTATCGGTCGTAATTTACATCAGTTTATTGCAGCATTTCCAAGAATAAAGAAGAAACTTCAAGAATTTCATTAAATTAAATTTTTTTTTATTTAAAAACTTAAAAAATGGCAAAGTTTGTAGCAATTTTGTTAGTTCTTGGTTTTATTGTTTGTGGCAGTGCATCGCCTGCAGTAAAGCGAGATGTTTCTGAATTATTGCGTCATCGTGAATCTAGCCATGTTTACTATGGAAATGGAATTCCTGGACATCAAGCTGAAATCGAAGATGAGCATTATAACATTGACAAAGCTGGAAGCTATAATTTTGGGTAAGAGATTGGTTTCTCAAGTTAAGATTTTGAAGTTGTATTCTTTAATTTTTTAAAATTATTTTTATAATTTTTAACTTTAATATTCATTCATAGTTACAAACAAACTGATTTGCAAGAGCGCGAAGAAGCTGGCCATGTAAAAAGGAACAGCGCTACTGGAAAGCGAGAACTTGACAGTGTCATTGGATCTTACAAATATGTCCGTCCAGATGGATTATGGCAAATTGTCACATACAGAGCTGATAAAAATGGTTTCATACCATCCATAACAGTAACCAGAAACGAAGTCAACCATGATCCACCACAAATTCTAGGAGGATTGGTTCCTGCACTTCCAATTTTGCCATCAACTGAAAGTTCATCAACATCGACTACGGCTGCTAGTGAATCATATTAGCGAAACATTAATGTAATTATGATCGGAAAATAAAGCTTAATCAATTTTTGTTTCTGATAATTATTTTCAATATTTTGCTTTTAACTAATGTTTTTTTCATTTAAAAAGTTATTGTACTTTTTATTGTTCCATATTACATTTGTAACAGGTTCTGATAAATTTCAAGGAACGAATTATAAATGCTAACCTATTCTGTCTATCTGTTCAGGATTAAATTATTCTGTATCCTATAAAACATAATTTATCTCACATTTAATTTATTTTATTAAGTTAAACAAGCAATTTTCACATTATAAATGATCAAAGTGAGTACTTACTGCCAGATTTGAAAATTTTATTACAATGTACATTTTTATTACTTTAATTAAATAAGTCGTTTTTAATGGTCTACTATTGCGGATTGAAATTTATATGTTCATAAAAAAATTCACCATTCATAGAAGAGAATATAAGTCCCTTTAATGTGTTTTCATTGGAAATTATAGAGAAAAGCTTATAAGAAGAATTTTAGTAAATTTTGCAGAAATAAAAATTGTAAAAATATAAATGCTCAGGTTTAAAGATAAAAAACATAAAACTAAAGTAAATTTCTCACGATAAATTGGAAACCAAGACATATCCATGGCATAAACAACGAATTACACATGATGCAGAAAGTACATGAAGTAATCTTCCTATCCCATTAACAACTTGTGACGTCAGACAGTAAGCTTGGTCAAAACCTTGGCATCGTTTTGTTTAAAAGAAGACGAATTTGTTGAATTCTTCATCAGTTCATTGTTGCATCTCAACAGTTTAAGTTAACACTAAAAGTTTCATTTTTAAACAAAAACAAAAAATCAAAAATTCTAAAAATGTCAAAATTAATTGCAGTTTTTGTTTTAATCGCACTTGTTGCCTTCACATATGGAGTACCTGTCGAAAGAGTATTAGGAAATGGAATTGAAGGACGTGATGCTAAAATTATCGATGAACATTTTGAAACTGACGGAATTGGAAATTATAACTTTGGGTAAGATTTTTTAAAGATACTCTGTTTGGAAGCTATAAATTTGGGGTTTCGTTTTTTTACTCTGATCGTTCAATGACCAAACTCTGTCCTTCCAACTTTTTTGCACATCTTCTCATTTCACTCTATTTTCTACTTGTAAAATCAAATATATTAGTCTACATACTAGCATCTAATCACAATTATATCATTTCAGCTACAAGCAAGATGATCTCCAAGAACGACAAGAAAAAGGCGAAGTGGCAATCGACCCTAAAACTGGAAACTACACACTTGACAATGTTGTTGGATCCTATCGATTTGTCCGACCTGATGGATTATGGCAAATTGTTGAATACAGAGCTGATACAAATGGATTTGAACCAATTATCAGAACTGAACCATACATTCAATAATATGAGCAACATTGAAGTTTGAATTGTTTGTGTCAAAAATAGCAGAAATGTTCTTATTTTGCATCATTTATTTTTTAATATTAACTTGGGAAAAATAGTCCATTCTCTGTATATAAACGAGTTACTAAATTTGTAAATATCATTCCAACTTAAATGAAAATAAAAAGTGAATAAAAATAAATCAATTATTAAAACTAAAGTAAAAACTTTATAATTAACAATGTTTTTTAAAAAATAAATCTCTGAATTTCCTCAACAATTTTCTTACACGCTCCCTTAGCTTCATTTCATTAAAACAACAGGCATTGGCTTAAGATTTACAAAAAGTATTTAAAAGTAGTCATCATTACTCTAAGTACCGTACCAAGTGAAACATAAGTTTATTGACCATCAAAAGTTTAAAAAAAATTATAAAAAAAGTTTTCAAATGAAATTTCTATATTTTTCAATTATCGTAAACTTAATCGTATATATTCTTTTTAAAAGTTAAATTAAATTAATTTGGAGTGAAAAGATTCAATGGCTGAAATTGTCAAGTAAGATTAATGCAAATCTTAATGATGAGGATAAAGAAGTTTATTTAGCTGGTTGGGGATATTCGGAATATTCTCATGGAATTACTGATAAGATTCGTTATACAATAATGGATCTGATGCCAAAAAATGAATGCATGATATATAAAAGCCATTATATTGAGGATATGAATGAAAGTCATATTTGTACAAGAAAGATTTATGGTATGCCATGTGATGGGGACTCAGGCTCAGTAATTGTATCCAGCAAAACAAATAAAATTATCGGTGTCGTTAGCTTTATAAAGGATGCTCAAGATGGTGTCTATCTTAGAAGAAATGACTATCGATCTAATATACCAGCAATTTCCACACGAATTTCTTCATACATTGATTGGATTAGCAGCAAAACTGGAATTAATTTCTTCAATTGGAACTAATTTCGTATATGCGTCGACAGACATGTGAAGATTAGTTTTTCGGCAATGAGGTAAGATAATAAACATTCTAGTGCTACTTAAACTATATTAATAATCAACTTAGGTGATAAAATTATTTTAGTAATAATAAAAGAAGTGTCAAAATATTTTATAATTGAGAAAATCTGGAATTCTATTGAGTTTTCGTCACAAAATTTTAGTGTTTTAGTAACAGCAATATTATCACGAGATTAAAGAATGGTGAGTTTATCAGCTGTTTATCAAAAACAATCAATACCATATTTAGGTATTCTTCCGTAGTTACCTTACTCAGGTACCCATCCGGTTTCTAAAATTGTCCTAAACTCAAACCATAAACCAGAATAAAAAATAGTATAAAGGACATAAGGAAACTAGTAATGCGTCCACGGGCTGCGGACGGAAGTGCATTTTCTTAAACTACTGTGCCCAGAAATTTAAACGTATAAAAATTAGTAATGATAAAGAAAACTAATGCACGAAACACTGACGCAAAAAATTAGTCAAAAATATTTGAATAATAAATATAAGTTTCTAAAAAAATAACGGTAATTTCTTTTTTTTTGGAAAAATAACGGTCAAAAACTATTTGAATAATATAGGTCAAAAATATTTGAACAATAACGGTCAAAAATATTTGAAAAAATAACGGTCAAAAAATATTTGAAAAAATAACGGTCAAAAAATATTTGAAAAAATAACGGTCAAAAAATATTTGAAAAAATAACGGTCAAAAAATATTTGAGAAAATAACGGTCAAAAAGTATTTGAAAAATAAAAATAATACCCCCCGTTTAACTCCCCCTCCTCCCCTTTCAATTCACACCAAGAAAGGTTTACGTAATGTAAATTTACATAACACGTATTTTTACGTACGTATTTGTACATAACGTGAGCTTTAATTAATTTAACTTCGTGAAAAGTTCGGAAAATGTGAGGAAAAATCTGAAAATGGAAAATTTTATCATAACACATCATGAAATATCAAAAAAGTGTAAAAAAGTACAAAAAAAAAGTTGCTCAGAGTGGGCTCGAACCCTGGCCGCAAGATTGTAAGAAAAATCACGTTTTTAAGGGCTACGTAAAAAATACGTACGTAAAACGTAAGCAATTTTTTCAACAAAAGTTAATTTAATTAACCTTCTACTGCACCGATAAAAAAAAATCTTTGGTCAACCTATTTCCTGACCTAGTCTACACATTTTAAGCAAAAAACCGCATCGAAAAAGCTTAAACTGGAGGAGGAGATAGCTCGACAGACGTACGGACGGACGGACGGACGGACAAAACGCGGACAATAGTGTCTTTTCCCAATGGGAAAATGCACTAAAAATAGAAAGAACTAACAAATTTTGTGAAAAAATGTTTAAGTATTTTACTTCTTATTGAAAAAGTACTTCTCTGGTCATTTAAAAAATTTTGGCTTTAAATATACTGATATTTAAAAAAGTCTTTATGAAAATATACATTTCTTGAAAAAGTTTAAATGAACTGCATTGATTTTTTATTTTATTTTTACTATCACTCATGAGATCAGCATCTGTAATATTAAGAGATTCACTTCAGGACCTTGAAAGCTTTTCATTTAAAAGGAGACGATTTTAACAAAATATTCATCAGTTCATTGTTGAAGCTCATCAGTTAAAGAATTAAGTCTTTTGTGTTTAAAAATTGTCAAAATGACTAAATTTGTAGGATATTTCGTGTTTTTTGCATTTGCTTCTTTGATTCAATCATCGCCAGTTGTTAAACGAGATGTGTCTGAAATTGCACGACACCATCTTCCAGGTCATATTGTTTATGGAAATGGAATTCCTGGTAATCAAGCTGAAATTGTTAACGAACATTTTCAAGTTGATGGAATTGGAAATTATGATTTTGGGTAAGGAATCGGGTTTGGGACATTTGCCCACCCACATTTGCCCACTCTACATTTCCCCACTGACATTTGCCCACTGGTACTTTTGCCCACTAATACATTTTCCCACTAGTACTTTTGCCCACTAGTACTTTTGCCCACTGGTACTTTATCCCACTGGTACATTTGCCCACTTATATATCTAAAATAAAAATATATTTTTTTAAATTTGATAAAATAATTTTTTCTCAAAACTATGATTTGTTAGGATTTGTTTACTTAAATTAGTTCACTTTAATATGGGGCAAAAATTGAAAAAAATTCTTAAAAATTTTTTGGTCTAAATGGCAGAGTGAGTCTGCCAAAAATGAAATAAAATTGTTATAATTTTCAATTGTTCAAATTTTGGATTTTTCAAAAAATGTTACATTTAAGTGTTTTGATCATAACTTTTCTCAAACTCAACGAAGTGCGACATATTATATACTAATCTAAAGCTAATTATGTAAGCTATCTAAAAAAAGCAAGAACACAATATTTTATGCACTATTAAAAATCATAGGAGTCGATAAGAGCCATTGAAATTTGATGCAATTCTAGGAACCGATAAACTCCCAAAATTGAACCATATTTCATACCAGATTATTGTAAAATGATTGAAAACAGTAGACATTGTTATATTCTGTCATATCTGAGATGGTTTTGATGGAAAAAGTTATAGATTTGTATTGAGGTACCTCTATTTTTAGTGTATTTTTTGACTTTCAAACGACTTAAAACTGTAAAAATAGCAAGTAAAAATTTAATATCTTTACATATTTTTAAAACTACACATGTAACTAGCTATAAGCTATAAGAAAATCCAAAAACATGTTTTCACTGCCACTTTTTATCAAAAAATATCAAATTTTCTTGCAAAAAACTTAATTCATAGGTTAAAACTAAAAATGAAACCACAAAAGCTTGACAAAAGCTATGCAGCTAGTATGGCCTACTAAGCTTATTTCATTTTTTTGACTTTTCGTACACTGTGGACAACCTTAAATGACTGTAACTGACTACTTTATTAAAGCCTACTTGTCAAACAAAAAAAAAAGTTTAAGAAAACTGGTAAAAAGCTATGATGCTTTAAAGATGGTCATTTGCGTTCATCATCAAGTCACATTTTGTGTTATATATTCAGCACTGCTGACTTCTGGTCCAAAATTTATATCGATTCTTATACCTTAGATTAAGACCTTTCAGATGAGGCAATAAAATAATTTTTGCCCCATACTAAATTGAACTAATTTAAGTAAACAAATCCTAACAAATCATAGTTTTGAGAAAAAATTATTTTATCAAATTTAAAAAAATATATTTTTATTTTAGATATATAAGTGGGCAAATGTACCAGTGGGATAAAGTACCAATGGGCAAAAGTACCAGTGGGCAAATGTATTAGTGGGCAAAAGTACCAGTGGGCAAATGTATCAGTGGGCAAATGTCAGTGGGGAAATGTAGAGTGGGCAAATGTCAGTGGGCAAATGTCGGTAACCCTAAGGAATCTAGTGGCAAGTTATATTTATCTGACTAAAACTGTAACAAATTTTTGTTTTATTATTCCATCAGCTACAAACAAACTGACCTCCAAGAACGACAAGAAAAAGGCGAAGTTGCAATCGACCCTAAAACTGGAAACTACACACTTGATAATGTTGTTGGATCCTATCGATTTGTCCGACCTGATGGATTATGGCAAATTGTTGAATACAGAGCTGATACAAATGGATTTGCACCAATAATCAGGACTGAACTTTACACTGGTCCACATTAATATTGTTGAGTTTTGGTATTTTTCTTATTAAAACTTGATAGATGTAAAAAATAAAACGCAATATTAGAATTGTTGTTAAAACAAAAAGAAATTTGTTAAATAAATTACAAAACATTGATCTTGTAACTTAAGCATATTTTTGTGTGTTAATATGGAAATAAAAATTCTCTGCACAATTGCATGACCCAATTCAGGATGTATCAATGTAATGTAGGTCCCTGTACTCCCCTTTGATGACATTTCTGTCTGTAGCCTTCAAAGGAAGGCCAGTACATAAGGTTCAAAAAAGGACAAGTGAAAAATTTCCGAGTCTCGAACCGGTGTGTAATAATTAGGTCCCGAGAAACTAAACCACTACGCCACCGAACCACTTCAAATCACCGAATGTAATGTACCTAGCCACAATTTGAGTGTACAGACATCACACAAACCTAGTTTGATGGCTAAAACAGTGAAAAAGCGCCCAATCTGGCTAGGCATTCCCTGGAATCGAATCCGGGTAGTTAGAGCTGAAAGTTAAGTCCAAACGCACCTGTGAAAGCCGTTCTTATACCATTTTCTTACATTTATGCAAGTTGTATTACAAGATTTACGCTCATTCATTGATATTTACAAACTGCATACAGACACTTTATTTTCACACATCTTAAAAATTATCATGTTTCATATTTTAAACTAAACATAGTTATGACAATTAAGTACAGTAATGTTTTTAAATGAATACTAGAATCAGAAACTCACCAAGTTAAGCGATAAAATAAATTATTTTTGCATATTTTTCAGTCCGACAGTGTCCGATTGATAATATCTACAGTCTAACAAAATTTCTAAAAGATATCCAATTAAAAGTGTGTTCCTTGATTTAGGTATTTGAAGTTAGTACGATATTTTATATTAGTCCAATTAGCAATGAGCACTTTTACTCTTATTACACATTTAAATAATATTTAAATCTGAATTCGTAAACTAAAAGTTTTAATAAATTGAAAAAAAATCCGAACTTTCTTTATGTGTTTTAATTCTTAATTAACCTATTTGATTCCTAATTATTACTTCCAATTTGATTATCTTCTCCTTCTTGATTGCAGTTAAGCAGCTCAAAAACAGATTTTTCAGTGGTCGGCTCATTATATGGTTATCAGATTTTTTTCGAGACAGAAAGAGGACAAAAAAAAACTATCAAAAGTGTAAAGCGACTAATTAATCTACATCCATATTCGTCAGCTTAATAATCAACTCTTTGTCATTTTCCATCTGGTCGGACAAATTTGTAGTAGCCTGTGACTTTTTCGAGAACACATCGTCCATTTTCTGAATTAGCTTTGAAAGTTGCTTCTTCATTACGACGCTTAAGGTCAGTTTGGAGGTAAATGTGGATTCATTATTAATGAATTTATAAATTTTAGTGTGAAGATTCCTAAAAATAAAAAATCGTACCTATTTGAGCTTCGTGTTTCCATACACTGTTTAAATGCTTAATTGTTCCTCTTGATTGGTGAACCGATCTTGCATAGATACAGATTGCAAGAATTGTGAGAGGATTAATTAACTTGAAAATTTACTTATACAAATTTAAGTAAGAAATTTTTTTTATTTTTTTTTAAAATTTTTATTTTATTTTTATTTTTTAATTCGAACATGCAGGGTGCCGTGCATTGACAATCATTCAGATTTTTTAAATCATACAAATATGTTTCCATTAAATGGAAGCTTATTGAACATTTTTAGTATATTTTTCGGTTTTTATTTTAGGTCTAAATCCATTTGTGTCAGCTGTGTATTCAACAATCTGCCATAATCCGTCTGGACGAACATATTTATAGGATCCAATAACGTTGTCGAGGGTGTATCGTTTATCTTTTTCGTCAAATATAATAGTACCAGCTTCATCGCGTTCCTGGAGATCGTCTTGCTTATAGCTGTGAATAAAAAAGCAACATGTGACGAAAATAATAATTTTTTAGATAAAACTTTAATAAACTTTTAAGTCTTTTTAATCATTTTATATCCAAAATTTCTGAATGGTCTAAAATTAGACCAGCAGAAATTTTAACTAAAGTCTCACCCAAATTTGTAATATTCATTTGGAATAATTTGGAAAAATTATTTTGTAATTTTAGCATCACGACCGCGAATATCATTTCCGTATATCCATGTAGCTGGACGTTGTTGGCCAAAACTTGTTCCAAAAATTGCGATGAGTACTAAAATTCCGAAAATATTTGCCATTTTTTTTTGAATTATTTTACAAATCTTCTTCAACTGTTGAACTTCAACGACAAACTGATACAGAATGCAGCAAAATCACCCCTTTTTAAAGTAATCAGCAGGATTGCAAAAACAAAAGAATGATCACAAGAAAATGAAATTGCTTTTATTTTATTACTCAATATTTTAGTTTAAAGGCAAATCAAAAGGTGCGGTTTTTTCATTCTTTTCAACTTTTCGACTAAATATTTATTGTGAAATTGTTTCTTTAAGCCACTATGGGAAAAAATTGAAAAAAAGCGGCCATCCACTTTTTTTGGGAATGTTTCAAATATCCATTCCAAAGTGATTTATTCTTGTAGAGGACATAAAAGTAGACTTGTATGCCAAATTTCAGGTCATTTGGTGCTATTTCCGCGATTCTAGGGCTGTTTGAAGTTGGAAAGGGGTGAAAAATATGATTTTTTCATGCAATACTTGAACTGAGAAATCTCAGCGATGATTAAAGATATTGAAAAACAGGTTTCAGTTCCTAATAGTGGTATATAAGAGCTTTATTTTGACATACCACAAAGTTTATAACTTTACAGTTTTGGTACCGGTGTGGTAGGATATGCCTGAAAATCATTGGAAAAATACCTTTGGACATGCCGCAACTATCTTAAATGGTCAATTTCCAATCAAGTAAATGCACAGAAATGTAGCCCTTAACTTCTAGTTTGTAAAACTGTATAAACATTGGGCATAGCTAGGTACGAAAAAAAGTTTAGGCGATTTTAGTGAGTCGATCTATATTTGACAAAAAACTAACTTTTCTTAGAAAAAAATTAGAAATATAACAATAATTATGGTTTTTGATGTTTTTCAATGATTTATGCTGTTTAAAGACAAACTGCGAAGAAATTTTTCCAAAAAGTTCAAAATCTAGCGAGATACGGGGTACATGTTCTCTCTGACGACTTGACCCTTTTTCACCTCACTCAAACTGTTGTAACTTTTTGAGGATGTAATATTTTTTAATATTGTTTTCTGATTATTATAGCTTATATCAGTACCTTTCTAATGATATATAATACTTGATATTTGAGTTTGATCTTGGTCATGAATTCTGCCCTTGTTTGTGACCGACCCCAAACTAGTGAAAATGTCAAAAACGCTATTTCTTAATACCCTACTTAGAAACATAATTAGACATTATATTTGGGTTTTTTGTGTTTAGTTTTGATAATAATGACTAATAAGACTCAAATTTTGTGTTTTCAAAACTTTTTGCTGGCTATAGACAGTCTTTTGGTAGCCTCCTAGGAAGTACCCTATTAGTTTCTATTTGGTCAACAAATCTCTCAAATTAAATTATTTTAAAGACTTTTTTTGATTAATTTATAATATGTGTACACGTTTTAGGCAAAATACATTTATTTTAGCTAGATTACACTGAAAATTTTTGATTTTTGCTAATTTTGCTTGAGATTGGCTTGCGTCGGTCACATTCAAGGCACTACCATGGCTGCAAGGACTACGATGTATTCAAGTATTACACACTTTTATAAAGGTAGTAACATCAGCTATCAAACACAGAAAACAGAATCAAGAAATATTGCGCTAATAAAAAGTTATGACTGTTTAGTTA
Organism: Chironomus tentans; assembly: GCA_963573255.1. NCBI lineage: Eukaryota > Metazoa > Arthropoda > Insecta > Diptera > Chironomidae > Chironomus > Chironomus tentans. The sequence continues at coordinate 21,243,531 of OY754305.1, read as the reverse complement.
GTCTCAAAAAGGACCAAGTCGACAACCAGCATAGGAAAAAACGCGATATTGGAAATTTCATGCCTATTTTGACTTCTCAAACATTTTTTTAGGTTCCTATATGACTTTTGATTACTTTTTACTCCAAATTTTATTGAAATGTTACTAAAATTTCCAAATTCAGGTTTTTACCAATGCTGGTTGTCGACTTGGTCCTTTTTGAGACTAACTAAACAGTCATAACTTTTTATTAGAGCAATATTTCTTGATTCTGTTTTCTGTGTTTGATAGCTGATGTTACTACCTTTATAAAAATGTGTAATACTTGAATACATCGTAGTCCTTGCAGCCATGGTAGTGCCTTGAATGTGACCGACGCAAGCCAATCTCAAGCAAAATTAGCAAAAATCAAAAATTTTCAGTGTAATCTAGCTAAAATAAATGTATTTTGCCTAAAACATGTACACATATTATAAATTAATCAAAAAAAGTCTTTAAAATAATTTAATTTGCGAGATTTGTTGACCAAATAGAAACTAATAGGGTACTTCCTAGGAGGCTACCAAAAGACTGTCTATAGCCAGCAAAAAGTTTTGAAAACACAAAATTTGAGTCTTATTAGTCATTATTATCAAAACTAAACACAAAAAACCCAAATATAATGTCTAATTATGTTTCTAAGTAGGGTATTAAGAAATAGCGTTTTTGACATTTTCACTAGTTTGGGGTCGGTCACAAACAAGGGCAGAATTCATGACCAAGATCAAACTCAAATATCAAGTATTATATATCATTAGAAAGGTACTGATATAAGCTATAATAATCAGAAAACAATATTAAAAAATATTACATCCTCAAAAAGTTACAACAGTTTGAGTGAGGTGAAAAAGGGTCAAGTCGTCAGAGAGAACATGTACCCCGTATCTCGCTAGATTTTGAACTTTTTGGAAAAATTTCTTCGCAGTTTGTCTTTAAACAGCATAAATCATTGAAAAACATCAAAAACCATAATTATTTTTATATTTCTAATTTTTTTCTAAGAAAAGTTAGTTTTTTGTCAAATATAGATCGACTCACTAAAATCGCCTAAACTTTTTTTCGTACCTAGCTATGCCCAATGTTTATACAGTTTTACAAACTAGAAGTTAAGGGCTACATTTCTGTGCATTTACTTGATTGGAAATTGACCATTTAAGATAGTTGCGGCATATCCAAAGGTATTTTTCCAATGATTTTCAGGCATATCCTACCACACCGGTACCAAAACTGTAAAGTTATAAACTTTGTGGTATGTCAAAATAAAGCTCTTATATACCACTATTAGGAACTGAAACCCGTTTTTCAATATCTTTAATCATCGCTGAGATTTCTCAGTTCAAGTATTGCATGAAAAAATCATATTTTTCACCCCTTTCCAACTTCAAACAGCCCTAGAATCGCGGAAATAGCACCAAATGACCTAAAATTTGGCATACAAGTCTACTTTTATGTCCTCTACAAGAATAAATCACTTTGGAATGGATATTTGAAACATTCCCAAAAAAAAGTGGATGGCCGCTTTTTTTCAATTTTTTCCCATAGTGTAAGCTTTAAGTTTTATTAATAATAGAAATATTCATTAAAAATAGAGTTTCTGGGAAATTTTTAAACTCATTTTTGTAAAACATAATAAAATTTTTTACAAAAGAACACAATCTTTACAATAAATAGCTACTTTATTTCGTTATAAAATAATGATATTAAATGCCATCTAAAGTATTAAAGTATAAATCCTTAATTGCACATTAATTTTTTCTTTGGAAATTTAAAATTGTATATGTGATTACTGCACACCGAAACAGCGATATAGTTTGAGACTCGGACGGGGAAATTTTTCTCTTTTCGTTTTTCGAATCATATGGACTGAAAATGAAGCTCACCGCCTTCCCTTATAGGTCTTAATTTATACTAAACTGTAGGTCTAACTTAAGTCCGGTCGACAAAAGTGTTTTTTTTTTGGCATACAGATTTTGTAAAAGCAGAAAAAATTTCCAAAAAATTTAACAATGAAGGAAACAGAGCTACTGAATACTACCCAAGTTATAAAAAGCAACAGTAGTGTTTAAATTTTAATTTATTTGTACATCTTGGTTTCAGAAATTGTCGATTGTAATACAACAATTGTGGATAAGGAAGCTATTGGTATTTTTGAGCGTTGTGTACAAAGAGCAATTTATGTTACGATTAAAGGAGGATATAAATTTAGGAAGAGACATAGTCATGAGCCAACTAGTCTAAGTAATACCATGAAACTGATATAATGAAAATGCTTCACATAAATTGGTTAAGATGGGCGGAATACCCAAGACGTCCTGAAGATACGCTAGTACTTAAATTGACAATATCTGACTATATTGCCTGTTTTTGTTTATGTTTTGATCGGAAGTTACAAAAATGTAGCTTATTAAGTAACTAAGAGTGGAGATAACGATTTAGTTCATCGATCAAAATGAATGATTCATAAAAATTTCATTAAATTAGCATTTTCAGATTTTATTTTTAACGGCTACATATATTTTGAAAATATTTGAAATTTTTAAATAAGTGACGTTTTTGGAATGGCGGTAGTCTGTTATAAATATTATTCTATAAAATTACGATATAATATTTTCTAGTCTAAAACCCCAACTAAACTGTCTTTTAGATTGTTTTCTCAGTATTAATATAAATTCATCAACTTTCATTGTGTGTGACGTACACAGACACAATTAAGAAAAAGATAACTCCTTTTATTTATGCATTGAGACGTGCTAGAAAATTCATGACAGAAAAGACAGCTATGAATTTATATTACGCACATGTACAGTCACATTTAATCTACATGGACACAATATGGTCAGCTATATCAATAGAGCTGATGAAATCTCTTGAAGTTTTGCAAAGAAAAGCTCTTAGAATTGTCTTGAGGAAGAGTTGGTTTGCTGGAAAAGATGTTTTGTACAGCATTAAGTTGCTTCCTGTCTCTGTAATTTGTGAAACGAATTGCTGCTTACAAGTTTTTAAAATTGCATCTAATTTAATTAAGAATAATGTTGAAATAACATTAGGTAGTGATTTACACAATCATGGAACAAGAAATCGTTCAGATTATGCAATTACGCAATGTCGAACAGTTCAGGGAGCACAGAATTTCTATATTAGAGCTTTTAGAAGTCATAATAATCTTCCTCAGCAAATTAAAAACTTTCATTCACTGAGCCTTATTAAAAGTCGCCTGAAAGAACACTTTTTTGAAATTTATCGTGATGCTATTTAATTAAATGAATAATGAAATTATAATGTAATATCTGCAAAATATGAATATTTTATGTAAAATTTATAATACAGCTTAAAGCTTAATATAAATCTCAAATTTCATTGTTGAAGCTCATCAGTTATCAATCATCGCCAGTTGTTAAACGAGATGTGTCTGAAATTGTACGACATCATCTTCCAGGTCATATTGTTTATGGAAATGGAATTCCTGGTAATCAAGCTGAAATTGTTAACGAACATTTTCAAGTTGATGGAATTGGAAATTATAATTTTGGGTAAGAAATCTAGTGGCAAGTGATATTTATCTGACTAAAACTGTAACAAATTTTTGTTTTATTATTCCATCAGCTACAAACAAACTGACCTCCAAGAACGACAAGTAAAAGGCGAAGTTGCAATCGACCCTAAAACTGGAAACTACACACTTGATAATGTTGTTGGATCCTATCGATTTGTCCGACCTGATGGATTATGGCAAATTGTTGAATACAGAGCTGATACAAATGGATTTGAACCAATTATCAGAACTGAACCATACATTCAATAATATGAGCAACATTGAAGTTTGAATTGTTTGTGTCAAAAATAGCAGAAATGTTCTTATTTTGCATCATTTATTTTTTAATATTAACTTGGGAAAAATAGTCCATTCTCTGTATATAAACGAGTTACTAAATTTGTAAATATCATTCCAACTTAAATGAAAATAAAAAGTGAATAAAAATAAATCAATTATTAAAACTAAAGTAAAAACTTTATAATTAACAATGTTTTTTAAAAAATAAATCTCTGAATTTCCTCAACAATTTTCTTACACGCTCCCTTAGCTTCATTTCATTAAAACAACAGGCATTGGCTTAAGATTTACAAAAAGTATTTAAAAGTAGTCATCATTACTCTAAGTACCGTACCAAGTGAAACATAAGTTTATTGACCATCAAAAGTTTAAAAAAAATTATAAAAAAAGTTTTCAAATGAAATTTCTATATTTTTCAATTATCGTAAACTTAATCGTATATATTCTTTTTAAAAGTTAAATTAAATTAATTTGGAGTGAAAAGATTCAATGGCTGAAATTGTCAAGTAAGATTAATGCAAATCTTAATGATGAGGATAAAGAAGTTTATTTAGCTGGTTGGGGATATTCGGAATATTCTCATGGAATTACTGATAAGATTCGTTATACAATAATGGATCTGATGCCAATAAATGAATGCATGATATATAAAAGCCATTATATTGAGGATATGAATGAAAGTCATATTTGTACAAGAAAGATTTATGGTATGCCATGTGATGGGGACTCAGGCTCAGTAATTGTATCCAGCAAAACAAATAAAATTATCGGTGTCGTTAGCTTTATAAAGGATGCTCAAGATGGTGTCTATCTTAGAAGAAATGACTATCGATCTAATATACCAGCAATTTCCACACGAATTTTTTCATACATTGATTGGATTAGCAGCAAAACTGGAATTAATTTCTTCAATTGGAACTAATTTCGTATATGCGTCGACAGACATGTGAAGATTAGTTTTTCGGCAATGAGGTAAGATAATAAACATTCTAGTGCTACTTAAACTATATTAATAATCAACTTAGGTGATAAAATTATTTTATTAATAATAAAAGAAGTGTCAAAATATTTTATAATTGAGAAAATCTGGAAATCTATTGAGTTTTCGTTTTTTGTATTTACAGCAATATTATCACGAGATTAAAGAATGAATGATGAGTTTATCAGCAGTTTATCGAAAACAATCAATTCCAAATTTTGACTTTGTTTTATCTATCATACCATATTTAGGTATCCTTCCCTAGCTACCTTACTTAGGAACACATCTGGTTTCTAAAGTTGTCCTGAAATTTAACCAAAAACCAGAACAAAAGATAATATAAACGACATAAGGAAAATATTTTAAATATTTTATTTCTTAATAAAAAATACTTCTCTGGTCATTTAAAAAATTTTGGCTTTAAACATACTGATTTTTAAAATAATCTTTATGAAAATATACATTTCTTGAAAAAGTTTAAATGAACTGCATTGATTTTTTATTTTATTTTTACTATCACTCATGAGATCAGCGTCTGTAATATTTAGAGATTCACTTCAGGACCTTGAAAGCTTTTCATTTAAAAGGAGACGATTTTAACGAAATATTCATCAGTTCATTGTTGAAGCTCATCGGTTAAAGAATTAAGTCTTTTGTGTTTAAAAATTGTCAAAATGACTAAATTTGTAGGATATTTCGTGTTTTTTGCATTTGCTTCTTTGATTCAATCATCGCCAGTTGTTAAACGAGATGTGTCTGAAATTGCACGACACCATCTTCCAGGTCATATTGTTTATGGAAATGGAATTCCTGGTAATCAAGCTGAAATTGTTAACGAACATTTTCAAGTTGATGGAATTGGAAATTATGATTTTGGGTAAGGAATCTAGTGGCAAGTTATATTTATCTGACTAAAACTGTAACAAATTTTTGTTTTATTATTCCATCAGCTACAAACAAACTGACCTCCAAGAACGACAAGAAAAAGGCGAAGTTGCAATCAACCCCAAAACTGGAAACTACACACTTGATAATGTTGTTGGATCCTATCGATTTGTCCGACCTGATGGATTATGGCAAATTGTTGAATACAGAGCTGATACAAATGGATTCGCACCAATAATCAGAACTGAACCTTACAATGGTCCACTTTAATATTGTTGAGTTTTGGTATTTTTCTTATTAAGGCTTGATAGACGTAAAAAATAATATGCAATATTAGAATTGTTGTTAAAACAAAAAGAAATTTGTTAAATAAATTACAACACGTGTTTGACCATGTAACTTAAGCGTAGTTTTTATAGTAGCCATATAATTAAATATTTACATTTTGTTTTCGATTTATTATACGACCTTAGAACTGTTGCTTGTTTTACAACAAATGCACAGTTTTTCGCAAGTCAAGGATCTACTGAATTAGAAACTTTTCAATTTGTAAGAAGTGAGCAACAATTTTATATTTTATGGAAAAAATAAGTAAAACAATTTTTTTCAGTGTTATAATAAGGATTGTTGTCTCTATGGAGGAAGTGGTACATTGTTTTTATTTGAGGGCGAAAAGATACACGAGAAATCAAATTACACTAATTTCAATTATTTAAAAATAGAGGATATGAACCAAATTATTGTTCAGATCATAAAAAGTCCATAAGTAAAAGATCATAAGTAACAGAGCTCACACTGCACTCAGATTGCTGAATCCGCTAATCAGCAGAAATTCACAACTCGACGTTCGTAACAAACTTCTCATCTACAAGCTAGCCATCAGACCGATCTTCACGTACGGTTGTCCAGCCTTTGAAAGCATGTCAAAAACTCATCTTCAAAAACTTCAAGTTTTGCAAAACAAATTCTTGAGAATCATTCTCAACAAAACAAGATATGAAAAGATCAAAGATCTACATATAGAAGCAAAAGTACCCACCATCGAGGAGTACGTCAGAAAATTGCAAGCGAATTTCAACATTCGTCTTGCAGCTCAAAATTCTGAATAAAGCAAAAACAGTTCAAATCTAAAACCAAAACTAAGTGACGAAAAGACTTCACGACTGGTTCCTTAAAAACCAACCTCAAGAACATGTATTTTAATTTTTTTTTGTACATACTTAATATACATAAAAAGTCCAAAATGCTGCTGTTTTTAAAATGCTAAAACATATCTTCCAAAAGTATTATTTTTTCTAATTCTTGTTTGTTTAGTGATAATTTATTTGACTTCTTTAATGTGCTGCCCAAAGAGAGCTTCTGGAGATTTTAGCTGTAGAAATGGAGCAAATAATTAATATTTTTGCTCGAGCAATGGCGTTGAACCTTATTGCTATGTCAAAGGAGCTCTTAATAAAGGCTGCTGTTTAGAAACTGACACTAAGGTATGAACCAAATTTGTAGAGATGTTTAAAGAGAATTTTTTGGAAGGATTTATTAAGTAGTAAAAAAAATTAAAGTGCTTGTAAAAAATTTAAGATCAATTAATTTTTTTCCTATTCAAGTGTTGCAGAAATGGAAGCAAATATCCATTCTGCTGTAAAAATGGAGCATGCAATAGAGATTGTTCCTTAAATAAAGAAAGTGGCCTTTACTGCTGAAATAATGGTGCCGATAACTCTTATTGCTGGATAAATGGAAGAAAAGGGTCTAGCTGCTGCACAAATGTAGCAATAAATAAATTTTATTGATGTGGTGAAAGAGGTTCAGAACCGCATTGTTGTAAAAATTGATCTTTTTGGACTTTAAAACTTCAACCGTTAGTTCAACTTATGCTTGTACATCAGCTGTAATCCCATTTTATTATTAAATAATTGATTGGCAATAAAATATTTAAAATATTAAAACATTAAATTACATCCTACAAAATAACAATTTTTCCTTAATTTATAGTCTTTGCTTCTTTCAAACATTAATGATTATGCAATTTTCCTGTACTCTTTCTTCCACTATCATTTTTAACATCTACGAATTCAACTGCAGAGAACAAAATTAAGTTAAAGTCATCCAATTCATTTTGTTGGTATATTTTTTTTTAAATTATTATTTTCGGTGAACCTTGAATTATACTTGGAAGTTTTTTTTTACTATAAAGATAAATTATTTAAATCTTCGATGCACTTTTATGAGCATGAGTTGTGCACATAAATATGGTACTGAAATAAAAAGAAATTAAATTTTGTAATTAAATTTTTTTCGATATATTTTTTTTGCAAAAATGTTCTCTTTGTCTGACAATTAATCTAAAATAATGCACATGTTTTTCGGAAAAAAGTTAAAAATTTGGGCAAAGCTTTAGAATTAAATATTGCGGCTTTTTAAAATTTTACCAAATTTTGACTGACAATTACTTTCCAATTCGCAGTCTGATTGTCAATGATGACCTCATTTTGAAAACTTGGAACTTTTAAATACTAGAAAATTTTCGATGCATTAAATTAATGCTATTTATCCGTGTTGCGCCATTTCAAAAAATGACCGTTAGAGAAAAATTCAAATAATTCAAAAATTATTTATCCGTTAAAAATTAAATCGAATTTCGCTTAATTAAGCATTTTAGGGCTTTTTAGAACATTAAACTACTATAATTCATGTAGAAGATTTAATTTTATAAATCATTAATACTTTTAAAGCTAGTGTTAAATGGTTTTCACGAATTATAAAATTTTACAAAATGTCAACAAAGAAATATTTCTGGAAAATACTTTTGTCAAAAACTCTTTGAACTCTATAAATCTTTCTTGTTAAAACTGATTAGAATGTTCAACTAGCTTTAAATTACAGTTTCAACTTGAGAAACTTTGCTTTACAATGTGTAAATTGACAAAATTTGTGAATTAAATTTCTAAAGTTTTAACGGTCAATTAAAATTTGAATTTTTGTAAATAATGTTGAATCAAGTTCGAGTTTTTCGAAATGAATTTCGAGTTTTTTTTAAATGAAATGGCGCAACACGGCTATTTATATGTTTTATTATAGAGCAAAAACTATTTTTCAATTGATTTAATATTTTTTGATAAAATTTAGGTTAAGTGAGGTCAAGGAACTTCAAGGAACTGCCATATTAAGCAAAAAACCTGAAAATTTGGGATTTTGTTTCCACATATATCAGCTTTTAAATGAGATATCTCTGAGGAATTTCGATGAAACTTTTCCAAAAATTCCCATTAAAAGTTTAATTGCACTTTTTCTATTTTAGACCAGTGTGATAATTGGTCAAAGCATAACTCAAAACTAACTATTAAATCGTGATTAAAAGCTAACAGAATTTGTAATTAGAACTTTTGTCTCCTACTTTTGAAAAACAATATGCTCAAATTTTGTTAAAGCTGCCCCGAATTAATTTAGTCTTGTTCGACCACAAAACTAAAACTAATAAATTCTGCATGCATTACAATTATATGTTCATTGAACGACATTTATGATGTGTATGGCGGTATTTTATTTTCACACCATATTCAAGATAAATAAATTTTATTTTTTAATGCAAATTAAAATATGAATAAGCTGACCATCTTTTTAGATTTTCAGTGAACTGTCCTCTATAAATATCTATGTCCTCTGATTTCTTTGCGGTTTTGGCAAATTTTCTCTATTTTTTAATTCAAAAATATCCAAAATTAGGTATTTTTGCTCAAAATTAGCTTAATCTGGCTAAATTTAATTAATGTCCTCTATTTTTCTGAAAATTTTCTGGTCACCACAGTTATGAAACTCTAAATTAACGATTTCAATAAAATGAAGAAGACTGAATGTGAAAGGAAATTGACATTTGAAAAATAATAACGTGAAGAAGTAAATGAATTTTTCGGTCTCTTTGTTAACTGATATTAATTTTTACTGGAAGTATAATTTCTGAATGACAATAATATTGTGAAATATGTAGTTGTTTGTATACATAATTTCCTCTAAATTAGCTTTTTTAATGAGACATGTTTTTTTTTAATTTTAAGAAAAAATGAATAAGAAATTTTATTTTGCTTCTTTTAATCCAAATTTATAAACTGGAATATTCAATAAATTAAAAATATTTATACAATAATCAATTCATGCTTCATTTATCTAAATTCTTGATCAGTTTGATTATCTTCTCCATACGAATTGCGGTTGAGCAGTTCAAAAACAAATTCATCAGTGGTCGGCTCATCGTCACTTACAACAAATCCATTTTCATCCGCTTCATAGTCAACTCTTTGCCATTTTCCATCAGTTTGGACATATTTGTAGCAGCCTGTGACCTTTTTTTTAAAAAAAAGTGTCGGTTGACTTTATTTCGGTTTTTTATTTTTGATGTATACATCGATTTTGCTTTACCTAAGAGATCTAGCCGTAGCTATTACAACTTATTTTATGCATTAATTTACAATATATGTGATTTTTTATTCGTAAAGAATAAAATTTATTTTGCTTTTTGAAACAACTACTTCAGAGTAAATTGTTTCGTAACTCTGCACATTGCATGACCCAGGGTATTGATATACAATGTACCTAACCACAATTTGTGTGCAGACATCACACAAACCGAGTAATGTGGCTAGAACAGTGAAAAAGCACCCAAATTCGACTAGACATTCCCTGGGATCGAACCCGGGATCGCTGGTGTAGGAGGCCAACACGCTAACCACTACACCACAGCTGCTTTTCCACTGCTAGTAGCCTTTTCGAGAACAAATCTTTCATTTTGCTTGAAAGTTGCTTCTTAAGATAAAAATAAAATATTTTGCCCAAATATATACGAAATATTTGGGTGTATTTTAAAATATTGATGATCAATTTATTTATGTAATTTTTAGACATTTTGATTTATTTTTATATTTTACTTATATTTTATTTTATTTTTTCTTTATTTAAAATTAAATTTTATTATTTTAATTTAAAATTTATTATTTTTGAAGAAAAGTTTATTATATATTTTTAGCGCATTTTCCTTAGAAAGTAATGCGCTTAAAGGTCCACTTTGGCTGGCCCGCTGGCTGCCTCAAAAACTCGGCGGAGGAAGCACGTAGAGACTTCGGGTTTTTTGCATTAAATAGCTGCTATTTCGTAGGGGTGCGCAACGTATTTAGTTTTTTAAAAATCCTCACCAAAACTTAATTAAATTAACTTTTCTTTTTTTGGTGTAAAAAATCACTGACGTGGATTAGTCAAAGTTGGGCGTGATGATTAAAAAGAGGACTTTTCTAAGAAAAGTTTTCTTAGAATTACGATTTTTCCTACAATCTTCCGGCTAGGGTTCAAGCCCCACTCCGAGCAACTTTTTTTTTGCACTTTTTTACACTTTTTTGATATTTCATGATTTGTTATGATAAAATTTTCCATTTTCAAATTTTTTCTAACATTTTCCGAATTTTTCACGTAGTTAAATTGACTAAAGCTTACGTTACGTAAAAATACGTACGTAAAATTACGTAACATGTAAATTTACGTTACGTAAACCTTTCTGGGTGTGAATTGAATGGGGAGGAGGGGGAGTTGAACGAGGGGGTGTATATGAAGGTGGGGGGGGGAGTAAAACGGGGGGTATCATTTTTATTTTTCCAATGCTTTCTGACCGTTATTCCTTCAAATATTTTTTACCGTTGTTTTTTTAAATATTTTTTTTACCGTTATTTTTTCAAATATTTTTTGACCGTTATTTTTTCAAACATTTTTTGACCGTTATTTTTTCAAATATTTTTTTACCGTTATTCTTCAAAAAAATTGGTGTTTATTAATTAATTATTTTTGACTATTTTTTGCGTCAGTTTTTTGTGCGCACTTCCGTCCCTTAGCCCGTGGACGCATCATTAGTTTCGCAATAACATTAATTAATTATATTTTCAATTCATTTGGGGATTAAATTAAGAGGGTAGTAGTTTTTGTATTTTTAATCATGGATTTATTTACTGATCTGTACGGGGAAAATGCGCTTAATTCCCTCGATGGATAACACGAGGACTTTCGACATCTTTTTTTAATTTATTAATTTTTCATGAACATTTTTTATATGTTGTCGAAATAACTTTAAGTAAGAGCTATACTATAAGAATCAGAAGCTGTATTTGATAGTACTTATGGTAAGAACAGTTTCAATCACTTTTTTAACATTTTTCTGGTTTATGTCTAGTACTCAGAGGTTCTCTAATATTTTTGGTATTTTTTATAGTAGCTCCTACCTATATTAGCATTTTAAAATACCAACAGCTGTTTTTGATGATTAATTTGGAGTGAAAAGATTCAATGGCTGAAATTGTCAAGTAAGATTAATGCAAATCTTAATGATGAGGATAAAGAAGTTTATTTAGCTGGTTGGGGATATTCGGAATATTCTAATGGAATTACTGATAAGATTCGTTATACAATTATGGATCTGATGCCAATAAATGAATGCATGATATATAAAAGCCATTATATTGAGGATATGAATGAAAGTCATATTTGTACAAGAAAGATTTATGGTATGCCATGTGATGGGGACTCAGGCTCAGTAATTGTATCTAGCAAAACAAATAAAATTATTGGTGTCGTTAGCTTTATAAAGGATGCTCAAGATGGTGTCTATCTTAGAAGAAATGACTATCGATCTAATATACCAGCAATTTCCACACGAATTTCTTCATACATTGATTGGATTATCAGCAAAACTGGAATTAATTTCTTCAATTGGAATTAATTTCGTATATGCGTCGAATAGAGTTAATGCTGAATGCATTTGCTAATTTCATAGCAATATCGTCAATTATTTTGTTAAATCAAAAGTTATTTGCATTTTCTATTCTTTTGTAATATATTATCTTACTTTTAAGTTAATTTATCATTCATTTTGAGCAATAGCTTAGGTTCTACCACCTGAGTGCTAAAGTTTGGAATTTCTTTCTTTCCGGAAGAAACTACATAATACTTGCATAATACATATAATTGAGAAAATCTGGAATTCTATTGAGTTTTCGTCTTTGTATTTACAGCAATATTATCACGAGATTAATATTTAGGTATTCTTCCGTAGTTACCTTACTCAGGTACCCATCCGGTTTCTACACTCATGAAAAAAAGTTATTAATTTTTATTAAAAATGTATGAAGAATTTTACTAAAAGTTAGTAAATATACATCTTGCTAACTTTTATTAAAATTTAATAAAAGTTATTAAAATTTTTTTGGTTTTGTAAAATTTCATTCAAATTTCATAAAACCGTTAAAGTTTTAATAATTTTCATACTAAAATTTAATAAAAAGTTAGCAAGATGTATATTTACTAACTTTTATTAAAATTGTTCGAAGATTTTAATAAAAAGTTATTAATTTTTTTTTTGAAAAATAAGCTTTATACTATAATTAATTCATAGTATAAAGCTTTTTAAAGTCAAAACTGAGAAACTTTCTCAATGTTTATGACTTTGACAAATGTTTGGAAATTTATGTGCTTCATAAATTATCAATTAATTTGTATGACTTTGTATGAGAATTAAGGCTCATTCTTGTAGCAGTCATTTCTGAGAGCATTTGTCAAGTATATAAATGCAAAAAAAATCTCGTTTGATAACTATTATTAAAATTTAGTAAAAATATAATAAAATTTATTAATTTTTTCTAAAATTTTAATATTTTTCATAAAAATTTTTGTAAACAAGATTTTAGTAACAAATTATTAAAATTTTTTTCATGAGCGTAAATTTGTCCTGAACTCAAACCATAAACCAGAATAAAAAATAATATAAAGGACATAAGGAAAAAATAGAAAGAACTAACAAATTTTGTGAAAAAATGTTTAAGTATTTTACTTCTTATTGAAAAAGTACTTCTCAGGTCATTTAAAAAATTTTGGCTTTAAACATACTGATTTTTAAAATAATCATTATAAAAATATACATTTCTTGAAAAAGTTTAAATGAACTCCATTGATTTTTTATTTTATTTTTACTATCACTCATATTTAGAGATTCACTTCAGGACCTTGAAAGCTTTTCATTTAAAAGGAGACGATTTTAACGAAATATTCATCAGTTCATTGTTGAAGCTCATCAGTTAAAGAATTAAGTCTTTTGTGTTTAAAAATTGTCAAAATGACTAAATTTGTAGGATATTTCGTGTTTTTTGCATTTGCTTCTTTGATTCAATCATCGCCAGTTGCTAAACGAGATGTGTCTGAAATTGTACGACATCATCTTCCAGGTCATATTGTTTATGGAAATGGAATTCCTGGTAATCAAGCTGAAATTGTTAACGAACATTTTCAAGTTGATGGAATTGGAAATTATAATTTTGGGTAAGAAATCTAGTGGCAAGTGATATTTATCTGACTAAAACTGTAACAAATTTTTGTTTTATTATTCCATCAGCTACAAACAAACTGACCTCCAAGAACGACAAGTAAAAGGCGAAGTTGCAATCGACCCTAAAACTGGAAACTACACACTTGATAATGTTGTTGGATCCTATCGATTTGTCCGACCTGATGGATTATGGCAAATTGTTGAATACAGAGCTGATACAAATGGATTTGAACCAATTATCAGAACTGAACCATACATTCAATAATATGAGCAACATTGAAGTTTGAATTGTTTGTGTCAAAAATAGCAGAAATGTTCTTATTTTGCATCATTTATTTTTTAATATTAACTTGGGAAAAATAGTCCATTCTCTGTATATAAACGAGTTACTAAATTTGTAAATATCATTCCAACTTAAATGAAAATAAAAAGTGAATAAAAATAAATCAATTATTAAAACTAAAGTAAAAACTTTATAATTAACAATGTTTTTTAAAAAATAAATCTCTGAATTTCCTCAACAATTTTCTTACACGCTCCCTTAGCTTCATTTCATTAAAACAACAGGCATTGGCTTAAGATTTACAAAAAGTATTTAAAAGTAGTCATCATTACTCTAAGTACCGTACCAAGTGAAACATAAGTTTATTGACCATCAAAAGTTTAAAAAAAATTATAAAAAAAGTTTTCAAATGAAATTTCTATATTTTTCAATTATCGTAAACTTAATCGTATATATTCTTTTTAAAAGTTAAATTAAATTAATTTGGAGTGAAAAGATTCAATGGCTGAAATTGTCAAGTAAGATTAATGCAAATCTTAATGATGAGGATAAAGAAGTTTATTTAGCTGGTTGGGGATATTCGGAATATTCTCATGGAATTACTGATAAGATTCGTTATACAATAATGGATCTGATGCCAATAAATGAATGCATGATATATAAAAGCCATTATATTGAGGATATGAATGAAAGTCATATTTGTACGAGAAAGATTTATGGTATGCCATGTGATGGGGACTCAGGCTCAGTAATTGTATCCAGCAAAACAAATAAAATTATCGGTGTCGTTAGCTTTATAAAGGATGCTCAAGATGGTGTCTATCTTAGAAGAAATGACTATCGATCTAATATACCAGCAATTTCCACACGAATTTTTTCATACATTGATTGGATTAGCAGCAAAACTGGAATTAATTTCTTCAATTGGAACTAATTTCGTATATGCGTCGACAGACATGTGAAGATTAGTTTTTCGGCAATGAGGTAAGATAATAAACATTCTAGTGCTACTTAAACTATATTAATAATCAACTTAGGTGATAAAATTATTTTATTAATAATAAAAGAAGTGTCAAAATATTTTATAATTGAGAAAATCTGGAAATCTATTGAGTTTTCGTTTTTTGTATTTACAGCAATATTATCACGAGATTAAAGAATGAATGATGAGTTTATCAGCAGTTTATCGAAAACAATCAATTCCAAATTTTGACTTTGTTTTATCTATCATACCATATTTAGGTATCCTTCCCTAGCTACCTTACTTAGGAACACATCTGGTTTCTAAAGTTGTCCTGAAATTTAACCAAAAACCAGAACAAAAGATAATATAAACGACATAAGGAAAATATTTTAAATATTTTATTTCTTAATAAAAAATACTTCTCTGGTCATTTAAAAAATTTTGGCTTTAAACATACTGATTTTTAAAATAATCTTTATGAAAATATACATTTCTTGAAAAAGTTTAAATGAACTCCATTGATTTTTTATTTTATTTTTACTATCACTCATATTTAGAGATTCACTTCAGGACCTTGAAAGCTTTTCATTTAAAAGGAGACGATTTTAACGAAATATTCATCAGTTCATTGTTGAAGCTCATCAGTTAAAGAATTAAGTCTTTTGTGTTTAAAAATTGTCAAAATGACTAAATTTGTAGGATATTTCGTGTTTTTTGCATTTGCTTCTTTGATTCAATCATCGCCAGTTGCTAAACGAGATGTGTCTGAAATTGTACGACATCATCTTCCAGGTCATATTGTTTATGGAAATGGAATTCCTGGTAATCAAGCTGAAATTGTTAACGAACATTTTCAAGTTGATGGAATTGGAAATTATAATTTTGGGTAAGAAATCTAGTGGCAAGTGATATTTAACTGACTAAAATTTTAATAAATTTTTGTTTTATTATTCCATCAGTTACAAACAAACTGACCTCCAAGAACGACAAGAAAAAGGCAAAGTTGCAATCAACCCCAAAACTGGAAACTACACACTTGATAATGTTGTTGGATCCTATCGATTTGTCCGACCTGATGGATTATGGCAAATTGTTGAATACAGAGCTGATACAAATGGATTCGCACCAATAATCAGAACTGAACCTTACAATGGTCCACTTTAATATTGTTGAGTTTTGGTATTTTTCTTATTAAAACTTGATAGATGTAAAAAATAAAAAAATGTTATTTGAAGTGAAATTTGTTGTTTTAATAAATTTTTTACTTTTGAACTTCACATTTGTTGACCTATTTTTGAATTATTTCTAACTTTTAACTTAGAAATAGGAGAAAGTAATCTATAAAAAATAAATCATATTCACACCAATTTTAATTGTGTGTGAATATATTGTTTTTGGTATTTCAGTGAAACTACTTTTTTGGACTTGCTGCTTCAGTATGGAAAGTCTGTGCCTAAAATTACCAATTTAACAGTGAAAACCGCATCTCGATTGGTGCTACCATTGCCGAGAAATCTCAAAAAAACACTTTCTGTCATTTAGCAAGTTAGCAAGTTAGTTAATCGGTGCGATAACTCGATTCAAACTCAATATTAAGACTTCTGGTTTTTTGCATCTGGTAGATATCATGTATGGCAAGAACTGTATTGTTTTTGGAGTCATGGGATGCAGCCAGTAAGGCACACGGAACGAAAAACTGCTATTTTTGGTCAAATTATAGCCGATTATTGCAAAACACATATTATTTTTTTCATAGAAAAGGAATGTTTTGACCAAATGAGCTGAAATTTGGTATGTAGGTTCCTTAGCTGTGCCTGAATATGGAACCGACGCCATTTTGGATTTCGAGGGGCTAGAAGCTACGCCAAATTGATTTTTGCTTTAACTTTGACCAAATGAGCTGAAATTTGGTATGTAGGTTCCTTAGCTATGAATTAATATGGAACCGACGCCATTTTGGATTTCGAGGGGCTAGAAGCTACGCCAAATTGATTTTTGCTTTAACTTTGACCAAATGAGCTGAAATTTGGTATGTAGGTTACTTAGCTGTGCCTGAATATGGAACCGACGCCATTTTGGATTTCGAGGGGCTAGAAGCTACGCAAAATTGATTTTTACTTTAACTTTGACCAAATGAGCTGAAATTTGGTATGTAGGCTCCTTAGCTGTGCCTGAATATGGAACCGACGACATTTTGGATTTCGAGGGGCTAGAAGCTACGCAAAATTGATTTTTGCTTTAACTTTGACCAAATGAGCTGAAATTTGGTATGTAGGTTCCTTAGCTATGCCTGAATATGGAACCGACGCCATTTTGGATTTCGAGGGGCTATAAGCTACGCCAAATTGATTTTTGCTTTAACTTTGACCAAATGAGCTGAAATTTGGTATGTCGGTTTCTTAGCTGTGCCTGAATGTGGAACTGATGCCATTTTGGATTTCAAGGGGCTAGAAGCTACGAAAAATTAATTTTTGCTTTAACTTTGACCAAATGAGCTGAAATTTGGTATGTAGGCTTCTTAGCTGTGCCTGAATATGGAACCGACGCCATTTTGGATTTCGAAGGGCTAGAAGCTACGCCAAATTGATTTTTGCTTTTATTTTTACCAAATAAGCTGAAATTTGGTATGTAGGTTCCTTAGCTGTGCCTTAATATGGAACCAACGACATTTTGGATTTCGAGGGGCTAGAAGCTACGCCAAATTGATTTTTGCTTTAACTTTGACCAAATGAGCTGAAATTTGGTATGTAGGCTCCTTAGCTGTGCCTGAATGTGGAACTGACGCCATTTTGGATTTCGAGGGGCTAGAAGCTACGCAAAATTGATTTATGCTTTAACTTTGACCAAATGAGCTGAAATTTGGTATATAGGTTCCTTTGTTGTGCCTGAATATGAAACCGACGTCATTTTAGATTTTGAGGGGCTAAAAGCTACGTCAAACTCATTTTTCTCTAATTTTGATATTTTTGACTAAATAAGCTAAAACTTTACGATTTTTCGTAAGTCTTGTTAGTAACATAATACTAAGCTATATATGAAAAAACTTGAAACGGTGTGAATATGCCCATGAAGCGTGATCGCTTCATTACTAGTTTTTCGTTTAGAAATCTCTTAACTTACTCAACAGTATTTTAAAACTAATTGGTTTATGCTTCAAAAATGTATATCAAAATAGCTAGTAAAAAGCTAGTTTGAGAGTGTTTAGTAGTTTTAGTTGTCAAATAAAAAATTTAATTCACCCAAAAAATAAAAATCCTTTTTCCATCTTTTTTAAATCTTTATTTCTGTATTTTAAGTATGTCCAAAAAAAATTAAATTTTCTTGAATTTGATTTTTAAGAAACCAGATTTGCAGTCATTTCGTCACTTAGTTTTGTTTTTAGTTTTGAACTGTTATTGCTTTATTCAGAATTTTGAATGTTGAAATTCGCTTGCAATTTTCCGACGTAGTCCTCGATTTTACTTATGTATGTAGATCTTTGATCCGTTCATTTCTTGTTTTTTTGAGAACGATTCTCAGGAATTTGTTTTGTAAAACTTGAAGTTTTTGAAAATGAGTTTTTCTAATGCTTTCAAAGGCTGGACAACCGTACGTGATGATCGGTCTGATGGCTAGCTTGTAGATGAGAAGTTTGTTTCGAAAGTCGAGTTGTGAATTCCTGCTGATTAGGCGATACAGCAGTATGAGTGCGGTGTGAGCAGTGTTACTTACGTAGTCTACATGCTGCTTTAGGCTCACTCTCTTGTCGATTACCATTCCAAGATATTTTGTTTCGGTTTCCCACTTGATGTTCTCGTTGAGGAATTTGATGTTGCTTCTTGAAAGCTACCTGCATTTTGCCATCAATAAATATCTAAACAAGCTGTGTTTTCTGAATTAACAACACTCTCTAAAAATTTAGTAACAATATTAATTTTGTATAAAATAATAAACAATAAACATTTGTATAAAAATCATTTTATTATTTACTACCTAGTTTATTGCAATGGATTTTTTGAACTCTAGAGTGATGACGAAGAAAAAAACCTTTTCTCGGTTGAGTATAAAAGTAAATCGACAATAGTGAGTATCTTCACAATTCATCGCTCAGGACTAACGTGAGCATCTTCCAGAACTTACTTGAAAAATTGACTTTGTATCGTGATGGTGAGAACTGTGATTGCATTTTTTAGCATAATCAATTATTTTTTAATTTAATTATAATTATAAAGTTATGATTTCATTTATTTAAGATTCACTGCAGCGTGTTCATAGTTTTGCTTTTTTCTGCAACTACAATTGAAAGTTCAGAAAAATCAAATTGTACAGGATCAATAAATTTTCAACCGGTTAGAACAATTTCGTCTTCTAAATTTCAAAAATTTAGTTTGTTTTTAACCTTTTCAGTGCTGTAAAAATGGTGGAGTTGGAAACTTTTGCTGCCTCAATGGTGCCAATAACACCGATTGCTGCTTAAATGGTGGATCTGGTCCATATTGTTGCATGAATGGCTCTAAAGAGAAAAAATGTTGCTTAAAACCTAGCATAAATGGCGAATACTTACCACCGGTAATGTTTTTTTAATTAATGTTAATTTTTTAAATAAATTTTATGTATTTATTTCTGCAGTGCTGTCCTGATAATACTTACGGTGACTATTGCTGCAAAAATGGAGCAAATAATAAGGATTGTTGTATCAATGGAGGAAGTGGACCATTTTGTTGTCTAAACGGAGCTCTAAACATACATTGCTATTTATTTGAAGGAGAAAAAGTATATTAATAATTCAAAAGTTTTCGTTGATAAAAATAAGGTTTATTTTGTATAGTGTTGCAAAAATGGAGGAAGTGGAACGCATTGCTGCCCAGATGATAAAAATCCTCAATGTAATCAACCACCGTGTCCAAATGGAGGAAGTGGACCGAACTGCTGCCCAGACGATAAAAATCCTAAATGTAATCAACCACCGTGTCGAAACGGAGGAAGTGGACCAAACTGCTGCCCAGATGATAAAAATCCTAAATGTAATCAACCACCGTGTCGAAACGGAGGAAGTGGACCGAACTGCTGCCCAGACGATAAAAATCCTAAATGTAATACAGATATTATGTGTCGAAATGGAGCTAAAAATAAAGATTGTTGCCTAAATAATGGAAGAGGTCCATACTGCTGCTTGAATGGATCTGTCGAAAAAGGCTGCTGTTTGCATAATATAACAACTGGATATCTGCCAACGGTATTATAGTTTTTCAAATTCTTAGTTACTTAACGATAAATTTGTTAATTTTTAATTAGTGCTGCCCCAAAGGAACTTCTGGAGATTATTGTTGTAGAAATGGCGCAAATAATAAAGATTGTTGCTTGAACAATGGGATTGGACCATTCTGCTGTGTCAATGGAGCTCTCAATAGAGGATGCTGTTTGGATGATGATAGAAATGTAAGCGATTTACCGTTTATCTCAAATTTTAACAGATGAAGACAATTTAAGATCATAATTATATTACTTTATTCGTTTATTAACAATTTCAATTGTAGTGCTGTAGAAATGGAGCCAAACCACCTTTCTGCTGTATCAACGGTGCTGAAAACAAAGATTGCTGCCTAAACGGAGGAACTGGTCGTTTCTGCTGTAAAAATGGCGCCGATAACGTCTACTGTTGTGAAAATGGAGGAAAAGGGCCAAGTTGCTGTACGAATGGTGCAATAAATAAGTTTTGCTGTTTAAATGGTGCTAATAATCCAGGATGTCAATTACCAGAAACTACAACACCTAAGCCATGTCCTTATGGTGGATTTGAACCATATTGTTGTAAAAATAATGCAAATAATGAATACTGTTGCTTAAATGGCGGTTCAGGTCATTATTGTTGTCACAATGGAGCAGATAATAGTGACTGCTGTTTAAATGGAGGCAGAGGAAGATATTGTTGCCCAAATGGAGAAAACGATCCTTATTGCTGTGGAGAAAGAGGTTCAGGACCATATTGCTGTAAAAATGGATCTTATTGGCCTGATTGCAGGGAAATACCAACTTCAACTCCTAGTTCAACCTACAAATATACTTCGCCTGTAATCCCATTTTATTATTAAATAATCGATTGGCAATGAAATATTTAAAAAATTAAAACTTTATGTAAAATATCTTCTTTCAAACATTTATGATTATGCAATTTACCCATGGATACCGGTGAACCTTGAAATATACTTGGAAGTTTTTTTTACTGTAAAGATAAATTAATTAAATTTTCGATGTACTTTTATAAGCATGAGTTGTGCACATAAATATGATACTTAAATAAAAAGAAATTAAAAAAAAGGTAAAAATATTTAACTTGATTACATAATAAATCTAAAAAAGGAAAATTATTGATTATGATATTGAACTTTTCTGTCCTTTTCTGACTAGGTCTAAACTTATTACAACTGTCGGTTTTTTATATTTTTGCAAAAATGTTCTCTTTTTCTTGCATTTGGACGTGTTTTTCGAGAGAATGTGAGAACTTTTTGCAAAACTTTAGAATTAGATATTTGAGGTTTTTGAAACTTTACCAAACTTTGAATGACAATAACTTCCCAATTCGCAGTCTGGTTGTCAATGATGACCTCATTTTAAAAACTTGGGACTTTTAAATACTAGAAAATTTTCGTACATATTCCAACAAAACACTACGAGGCACAACATATTTTATGTATCGATGCTTGATCGATGCATTAAATTAAAGCTATTTATCCGATGTGTGTAATTCAAGTTCGATAGACTGTTCGAAAGTCTAGGGGTATTAAAATACACAACACAAAAATTTTGAATTTCAAAAAGCCGTTGAATTTTTTTTATTAATTTTCTTAATATTTTTATGGATTTAACAAAGCATTTAGTTTTGTTATTGTTACAAATGATTAATTGCATTAAATTTTCTTTGAAATTTCGTATAAAAACTGCTGTTTTCAAATTTTTTGGTTTTTCGACTATTTGAAACTGGGGTATTTAAGGTCGATTTTTGTATGGCAGATAGACAAATAAGCAATTTTTACAAGTTTATTAGGAAACCTTAACGGTCACTTTTCTTGAATTACACACATCGGCTATTTATATGTTCTCTTAGAAAGCAAAAACTGCTTTTCAATTGATTCAGTAGTTTTTGAGAAAATTTAGATCAAGTGAGGTCAAGGAACTTCAAGGAACTGCCATATAGAATCATATGAAGCAAAAAAACTGAAACTTTGGGATTTTGTTTCTACATATATCACCTTTTAAATGAGACATCTCTGAAGAATTTCGATGAAACTTTTCCATTAGATTTTAGACCAGTGTGGCAATTGGTCAAAGCACAATTCAAAACTAATAATCAAAGCATGATTAAAAACTAACAGTATTTGTAATTAGAACTTTTTTGCTCTACTTTTGAAAACCAATATGTTCACATTTTGTTAAAGCTGTCCCGAATTAATTTAGTTTTGTTCGACAACAAAACTTTAATTTCTTAGAAGGAAATTAAGTTTAATTAATTTTTTAAAATCATGCACGCATTACAAGATTTATGCTCATTGAAAGACATTTATGAAGTATGTATGACGTTATTTCATTTTATCACAATATTCAAGATAAATAAATTTCATTTTTTAACGTAACTTAAATTATGATCAGTAAATTCAATAACGCTTTTTATATCATCATATTCATGCCTGCTTCCTAAACCCTAAATTAACGATTTCAATAAAATAAAGAAGACTGAATGTGAAAGGAAATTGACATTTAAAAAATAATAATGTGAAGAAGTAAATGTATTTTTCGGTCTCTTTGTTAACTGATATTAATTTTTACTGGAAGTATAATTTCTGAATGACAATAATATTGTGAAATATGTAGTTGTTTGTATACATAATTTCCTCTAAATTAGCTTTTTTAATGAGACATGTTTTTTTTTTAAATTTTAAGAAAAAATAAATAAGAAATTTTATTTTGCTTCTTTTAATCTAAATTCATAAGCTGGGATATTCAATAAATTAAAAATAATAAAATAAAATTTATAAAATAATCAACTCATACTTCATTTATCTAAATTCTTGAATTTGCCACATCGCCACTACTTTCAGTCTGATTATCTTCTCCTTCCGCATTGCGGTTGAGCAGTTCAAAAACAGATTCATCAGTGGTCGGCTCATCATCACTTACAACAATAATTGGTCTAAATCCATGTTCATCAGCTTCATAGTCAACTCTTTGCCATTTTCCATCAGGTCGGACATATTTGTAGTAGCCTGTGACCTTTTCGAGAACATATCGTTCATTTTCTGGATCGGCTTTGAAAGTTGCTTCTTCATTGCGACGTTGAAGGTCAGTTTGAAGGTAACTAAGGAATAAATTAATAATTGTATAGAGTTGAGTGTAAAATTCTGAAAAATATAATATTTTACCCAAATTTATACGAAATATTTGGTTGCATTTCAAAATATTGATCAGCAATTTGAGCTTCGTGTCCTGGAATATTGTT
This sequence comes from Chironomus tentans, assembly GCA_963573255.1. Lineage (NCBI taxonomy): Eukaryota > Metazoa > Arthropoda > Insecta > Diptera > Chironomidae > Chironomus > Chironomus tentans. The sequence goes on along the minus strand of OY754305.1, from coordinate 21,219,747 downwards.
TCCATAAATTGGTTCAGAATCTTGTCTTAAGTCACTGTTTACATGCTTAATTGTTCCTCTTAATTGCTGAACTGATCTTGCATCGATTGAGATTGCAAGAATTGTGAGAGAAATAACTGACTGGAATTTAGAATTAAAATTTTTAGCTGAGCAAATTTTGTAATTGTTACATTTTTTGATTAATTTTTAATTTTTTGATTTATCTTTATATTTTAAAGTCTTTAAATTTTTGAGTTTTTTTAAAGTTTTTTTAAAATTGATACTTTTTACTTTTTATTCAATTTTTTCTTAAAATTTTTAATCAGTTTTTAAATTTATTATTTTTTAAAAAGTTTAATATATTTTTTAGTTTTTTATGAATATTTTTTATATGTTGTTGAAATAATTTTAAAAAATCTTAAGCTTACTCCAAAAATATTTTGCATTTTAAAATACTTTTTTTTAAAAAAAATAAAATTCACAACTATAAGAATATTTTAGATTATAAAACTCTTCCTTCTTCTACAAATAGCCACAAACTGATGATCACTCTAACAGAATCAGCTCCTTATAAATAGAATTATCTCGCATTGTACATGCAAATTCTATATAGCGGTTATTGCAAAGGCATGAGTCAATTGAATAATTATAGTTACGCATCATTCCATGCAGCTTAATTTGTCCAATAAAATTATTCAATGTAATCGAAGAACTGTAAGGCAATATTGGTCACGATTATGAATGTAAAGAAAAATGGGTAAGAACTGATCGTAAATTTATCACAAATTTTTTTTCCACATCCTATTTCTGCGGCAGAGCCACCTTCGTTTTTTATTCGGTGGATAGAATTTCAGAGCAGGTCGATGAATTTTAAAGTAATGTCAGTAATTAGTTAATGTGAAATTTGAGAAAAGAGGAATTTTAATTTTTTATAAAGTTGTGAAGATATTTTGTTGTTATTCAATGTACTTTTTTGCTTATTGGTATTTACTGAAATGATCAAATAACTTAAAATAGACCTTTCAGATTCCTTTTGCACGGTTCTTCTTTTAATTCTCATTTCCTTAAGTACTTTTACCTGGTATCAATAATTTTATTATTTATTTTAATCACCATTCCATATATGTAATCCCATTACGTTATTTCGATTATTACGAGCAATTTAAAAATTAATGCGTGGTTTAGTTTTGGTATTTAAAGTTATTTAATACTAATTTAGGAAGTAAAAATTGATTTTGATGTCAAGTTGAAACATCGAGTAGAATGAACGCTTTTTTATGGTTCAAAAATCTGACAATATATGTAAACATAGAAAGTTAGTTAATTGAAATAAATGGAAAGAAATAATCCGTAAATTAGCATGCATTATGAACACAATTATTTATTTATTATCTGAATTTATCATAAAGTAAACAATTTTTTTAATAAATTTCAAGACAGAAAAAATTTATTGAGACAAAGTACATCACTAATTAGCATAAAGTTGCTAAACAACAACTTAATGATTTTAATTAAGTTTTGTAGTAAAAGAACAACGAGATCTTAAGTGGTTATTTTACAAGCTTACAATTCTCAATTTTACTCTTTTTCCTACAATTTTTTTACCTTTCTAGTAAAATCTGCTTTTAGTAAGCGGGATACTTCTTAAATTGCAGAATACATCCTTACTAAGGTTTTATTAATAATAAATAAAGATTATTGACGAGAACTGTAGAGTTTAAAATTATTGTGTGGTTATAAGCTTCATTCAATGATTTTTCTTAATGAAATTTACTTAAGTTAGTCAGATGAATTAAATGGATGCATAGATTTAAGATTAGATCGGAGATAGATGGAATAAATGGAAATCTTAATGATGATTTTGATTGAACTGCAATAAAATAAATAACTATTTGTCAAGCAAAAAGATGTAGATAGCGGGATTCAATTATCTTTATACTCAGCAACCTCACGTCATTGACTCTGGATCTCCAATTTTTTTCTTAATATAATATCGAATTTCACAATTCTTATGAACAATATGATCAATAATTCCTGATGGAATAAATGTGTCAACGACGTCGTTTAGCATTTCAAAGATGTGTTGCTTCGTTATATTTGTACAAGTTATCACTAGTAAGTGATAAGAACATATTTGCAGAGGAATTTCGGCACTGAGTAGCAAAAATATTATAAATTTCTTTATCACTTCCAAAAAGATGAGCATAAACTGCGACTGATGTTTTATTTACTAGAAGTTGCTCAACGAATCCTTCACTAACTCTGCAGCAAAACTTCATCATAATCATCAACTGTTGGCTTTCCGTATGATGAGACAATAGAAGATAAAAATAATTAAGCTTGACCTTGAAAAAGCTTTAGCTGGTAATTTTGTCATATAAATCCCGAAAATATTGATACAACATTTAAGTTTGCATATCTAATATCATTCCCATAAAAAATATTTTGAATTTTCCGGTCACATTTACTAATTATGAAAATAATGGTTATGAAAAAAGTTGACATTACGAAAATCCATGTTGTGTAATCGAATGGCCAAATAAGTTTCTGTAAATATTTTTTTTATTACATTTTTTAAAGACTTTTTTATGAGCGAATAAAAAAAATTTTATTAAAAAATTACCGCATAGGAAGTGTATAAATCTCCTGGAGTCATTGCAAAATATATATTCAAATTCATGAATGGTTGAGTTGTGCAATTTCCAACTTCTCCAGCTGCCATATATCTAGGATGACCAGATGTGACTATTTTCAACGGACAGTCCGTTTTTTTCATCAATTGTACGTTGTACGTTTTTGAATAGATTTTGTCCGTTTTTTTCTTAAAAAGTTTATTATTTTTATGTGCTCACAAATTAACATTGATTACAAGGTTTATTTTCAGTTATTATTTTGATTTGTAGTTATTTCATCATAAAATTAAGTTTTATTACTAAATAATTAACGGCCGATTTCACTAAAGTGGATTATCCTCGATTTTGGATTATTCACTTCAGTATTTTTGAAATATCTTGAATATTTTAGGATTTGAAATATTTCTGATTTTGGTTTATAATAGTGCAGGATAAGTGTAAAAATTCCATATATTAAGAATATTTTTCTAGTGGGGAGAAAAGGAAAGTTATAATAAAAATTGTATTTAATCCTCTGGATTTGACAAAAAAGTTAAATAATACATACTTCTGAAAGAATTACCAGAAGCTTAGCTATATAGAAATTTCACACATAGCCCACACAACTATAAACCAAAACCGGAAATATTGCAAACTTAAAAATATTCAAGATATTTACAAAAAACTGAAGTGGATAATCCGAAATCGAGGATAATCCACTTTAGTGAAATCGGCCGTAAGAGTTTATTGGATTTTATATAAAATTTTCATCAAAATTTTTCGAATCGAGTCAGGAGCATGGGACCGACAGAATTATTCCGCGGAATAATTCCGCGGAAGAAAATTCCGCGGAATTTCGTTCCGCGGAACTTTATTCCGCGGAATTTTGTTCCGCGGAATTATTCCAGTATAATTATTTCAAAAATTGATTCCGCGGAATTTTGTTCCGCGGAACTTTATTCCGCGGAATTTTGTTCCGCGGAATTATTCCAGTATAATTATTTTAAAACTTTATTCCGTGGAACTTTATTCCGCGGAACTTTCTTCCGCGGAACTTTCTTCCGCGGAACTTTCTTCCGCGGAACTTTCTTCCGCGGAACTTTATTCTGCGGAACTTATTCCACGGAACTTTCTTCCACAAAATTATTTTAAAAAATAATTTAATTTAATAAATGATTCCCTGAAATGATAATCAATCTGAAGTTCAGCATAGACAATTGAAAAATGCAATAACAATAACTTAAAAGTGGACTGTATTTCAATGACAATTTATTTAGAGAACAATCTCTCAACAATCACAATTTCAACTATTTTTTTCAATAATTTCAAAGAATCAATGATTACTTTGATCAAGAATAATCATTCTAAAAAAGATGTTGATTTGATTCAACACTCTGCCAGCTTCACAACGTTCAATGATATTGATAATTTCAACTTCGTGTTAATCAATTTGAGTAATTTGAACGACTTGACAATGTATAGAATTCACGAGGATTGAATAAGAATTATTCATGATGAATGGCTTTACTCAATCTTTGTCAATATTGTTTGATAGTCCTGTTCAGCTTTACTGGACTCTGCCCTCTCGACTGAACGATTGATTCAAAACTTGTATTAGATTCAGCATAACTTGATTTCTTGTCACTTGCACAACTTGTCGTAGAATTGATTTGGTTCAAATCATGTTGCGATGTACGACTTGATATAGATTTAAATGACAATTTATGTTTCTTGCTCACACGATTCAATTTCTCATCAGTTGACATCTCACGTTTACGATTCTTACAATTTGTACTATAAGAACTATCAGTTGCAAGCTGATATTCTTGGTTCTTAGGAGATGAAATCTTTTGACGACTTTTTGACAATTTCTCAGACTTCACATGCCTCAATCCATGAACTGATGTTAGGTCATTTGCAATATCTCGTTCTGTAGAATCAATCTTCACTTTACGCTCACGAGTCTGTTTAAGTTTGTTCTTATTTGATGCTGTATCGATGATAGCTTCAACAGATTGCCAATTTCTTTTTGCATCAGGAATCAAAATTCTAACTGTAGTTAGGTTTTGTAATTTACAATCTTTAATTGGAACCGGAATCAAAGATTTCTGTTTTGATTTCACAATTTTGATATTTTGTGTCTCAGTTATGTTATTCGGCTGTGATGATGACTTAGTGTAATGAAGAGTTGTATGATGCTTCTTGTTACACTTCTTGCATTTCTTTTCATTTCTGCAATTTACAGCTTTATGTCCTGGACGCAAACAATTTCTGCAAAACCTCAGCTTTGTCACAACAGCATATCTTCCTCTTGAAGTCTTGCTCAAATATGAATCACATGTATAAAGTTGATGAGATTCCAAACAGACATTACACTTTGTTGTCTTTTTACAATTAACTGCTGGTAAATTCATCTTTTGTAGTTCTGCAGTTTTCAACTCAGTCATTTCACACGATGATCTCATAGATGACAACATTGATGGAAAACTTTTAGTATCAGATTCTTTACAACAATTTGATTTTATTGAATCACTTGACAACTGTGACCCATTCTCACTCATACTTGATGTTTCACTTGACGATGTCTAGTCCAGTAAAGCTGAACAGGACTATCAAACAATATTGACAAAGATTTAAATCAGATCCATCCATCATTATGAATGCTGCTATGCAATGTAAATTCTATACATTGTCAAGTCGTTCAAATTACTCAAATTGATTAACACGAAGTTGAAATTATCAATATCATTGAACGTTGTGAAGCTGGCAGAGTGTTGAATCAAATCAACATCTTTTTTAGAATGATTATTCTTGATCAAAGTAATCATTGATTCTTTGAAATTATTGAAAAAAATAGTTGAAATTGTGATTGTTGAGAGATTGTTCTCTAAATAAATTGTCATTGAAATACAGTCCACTTTTAAGTTATTGTTATTGCATTTTTCAATTGTCTATGCTGAACTTCAGATTGATTATCATTTCAGGGAATCATTTATTAAATTAAATTATTTTTTAAAATAATTTTGTGGAAGAAAGTTCCGTGGAATAAGTTCCGCAGAATAAAGTTCCGCGGAAGAAAGTTCCGCGGAAGAAAGTTCCGCGGAATAAAGTTCCGCGGAATAAAGTTTTAAAATAATTATACTGGAATAATTCCGCGGAACAAAATTCCGCGGAATAAAGTTCCGCGGAACAAAATTCCGCGGAATCAATTTTTAAAATAATTATACTGGAATAATTCCGCGGAACAAAATTCCGCGGAATAAAGTTCCGCGGAACGAAATTCCGCGGAATTTTCTTCCGCGGAATTATTCCGCGGAATAATTCTGTCGGTCCCATGCACCGAACCCTTTCGAATCATAAATTTGAATCTTCCATTTCTAATGATGAAATTTTAATAAACCATTTGTAAACTTTTGATGTTAAAAATATACTATTTAATTATAAAACTATTGCATTTCATCAGTTTTTTTCTCAAAAATACTCTGGCCACCCTACATATATCATTGCCTGGCTATAACTCTTATAATATCAAGATATACGGCAGGCACTTTTTCTATTCCATTAATTTTGACTGGTTCAAGGTGATAAACTTTTACACCTGTTGCTACTTTTGGTGGTACAGATGGTTGAAAATATATTGTGAAATTATATTTTTCAGCTACGAGTCGTGCAATGTCTGATGCTATTCCTAAAACTATAACTTCTTTGGCATTAGTAATGAGTTTGAAGCTTTTGATTGGAGGATTTTGAAACAATCCCAATGTTATCTCCTTTCCATTGAGATTTTGATGTTTTTTTAGTAATTTTCTGATAACTTTTCCAATAGTTTGATAACTTGTTGAAAATATTAATTATTTCCCAATTGTTTGGATTGCAGCTGATTACTGAGATGCACATTTTTAGAGTTTTGAACTCGATTTAGCCACCAACGTTATTCAAAACATACAAAATTGGATGAATATGAAAGTTCATTAAAGTTTGGAGACAAAAGCTCGGAATTCCAATTTAAAGTTTCTATTTTGCTCACAGTAGACTAATATTATCATTCGTTTTGTGAATTTGTTAATCAAGTGCATGTTCAAGGTCAAGCTCAAAATATTTGAAAAATGTCTACACAGAACAATTGTTGGAAATCATTTTTGACTAGAATTCCTTTTGTCTTAATTAATAACTTCTTTACAAAAATATTTGGAAGTCTTTTTGCGATCTCGTTACTGATATCGATTGAGGTTCTACTATACTGAATTAACTCGAAATTTTCACTGGATTTGTCTGCAAAATTTTCCGCTAAATCCACAATAGCTTGAGATATTTGAACATAATCTGAGCTAGTTCGTTCAATAATTTTATTTACATTGGTTCGACAAGTCATAATTGATACAAGAATAATGAAATAATTTACTGACTTTGCTGAAGTAGCACAATAATTTGACTGATTAGAAAATAGACACTATTTGTGATTAAATGATAATAAAATATATAAAAAATATTTTGTTGTAACTCTGAATAAAATATTAAACAAAAAGATAAATGTTTCTGATTATTTTATTATTTTGGATGTCAATTGATGAATCATATGAAGGTAGTAGCGTAGCAAAGAGAACATTAATGGAATTAGATGGCGTTAGATAGATTCAATTGTAACATAAAATAATTTTTTTAACAATATCACCTTTCCTGTTAATAACTGAATGGAATACATACTGATAGTAAGAAAGTACATTTTTAAAAAAAATGTTATAATTCACTTTGTAAATAATAAGATTGATAAGCAGGCTTACCATACACTCTTTCTATAGAAAAGTGCAACCTGTTTCGACTTTGAATATCACATATTAGTTTTTTAATATTTACACAAAAAAGAATAAATTCAATTTTTTGGCAAATTTTATACTGACTAAGAAAGGAGCTTGATTTAGTGGGGCTTTCCCACAAAAATTACGCAGCTTGTCAACCAAGTGATAATAAGTGATAAGTAATAATTTCTTCCATATTATTCATATGAGCAGTATACACATGAATGATATCTAGCTAAATATTATTCATAACATTTTCGGGTGGCACATTATGCATAATTATGCTGAAAATTCTGAAAATGTAGACTACATGCCAATTTCATGACGAATCTAGACTTGCTTCTCGTCAGCTTGGTGACGAATTTTTTCTAATTGTGTTTTTCGGAATTTTTATTTGTAATTTTTTTTTATTTTAAAAACATCTTATCTTGCAGTTTTAAAATACGTGTACCCAGCGTATAACACATATCAGGGGCGTAACAGGAGTGGGTAAAGTGGATCAAATCTTCTTTAAGGGGAGGGCGCTTTTTTAACATTTTTCGTGGGCCACCATGGACTCTCGTTACGCCTCTGACACATATTATGTTATAAATATTGCAAAATAGAAGTAATCTCTAACGGCACATAAGCAGTCGCTCAATAGGGCAATGTTCAAAAATGATGTCAATTCTAAATGGATACATCAAAGAATTCCAGCTTAAAATTGAAAGTTTGACCGGTGTACCGGCATAATCCTGAATAATAAATAAAATTATAATTTCATTACAAATGCAAAGCTTTACAATGTTCTTTTTTAATTTTGTCAAAATGTTTGTCGTAATTATCGAGTGTCCCTTATTGTTTATGAATTAAAATATGTTAGCGGAAATAGCGATTGATAAAAAATAAAAATCTCGCAAACAAATTGACTGCTCTCAATAACTAATTGAGGCTGTAAAATTTTTATGCAGTACAGTTATGTTTTAGAGCTGAACGAGAACACATTTAAAGAGAAAGTGAAGAAAAATATTTAAGAATTCTAAAAAGAATAAAAAAATTGAAGTCATTTAAAAATGATGTAAGTAGAAATATTATTAGTGCAATTAAGGTTGATATTATTCTAAAAGTTAATTCAAAAATTGTAATTAAGAACACCATTAAAGCAAAAAATATTAATTTAAAAAAAAATTAGCTGTTACATTAAAATGATTGCAAGTTGCATGTTGAAATTTATTTAATCATATTTTAATTTTAATAATTGATTTGTAATAAAATTCAATACTTAGTGATACTAAGTGCTGAATTTTATTAGAAAAAAGGTTTAAAAACGTAAATCAAAAATTAATATGTGAGAAAATTCTATTTTTAATAATTGTTTCTAAAAATAGAAAGAACCATCTAATTTTCAAAATACGAGGATATTTCATAAATTTTCATGAAAAATTACGTCCAAATATGTCTATAAAAATATCACACAGATGGATAGTCTATCCAGGTTACACTCATAAAAATAATTTAACATTTCTCATTGTTATTTCATTGTAAACAACAGTTAACAATGAAATTGTTAAATTTGTATGAAGGAAATTTTTTTAACGATATCATCGTTAAAAATATTTTTACTATGAAACAACAATCTGATTGTAAAGCTACATTTTGATTGTTAATTTAACTATGGACATTGTTAACATTAAATTTTAAATAACTTAATTAATCTTGAGATATGAAGACTCAGAATTAAATTAGGATATATTATTTAATGTTTCCATCATCCCTGTCACTTAAAAAAATACAAAATCTAAAAATAAGGTTTAATTAATTTTTTATGAGTAACAATGCAAATGTTAAAATTGACAATTGCCATTGTTAAATATTTTTGGTTAATTAAATTAAGTTTTTCCCATTTTTTTCTATTAGCTTGCAATGAAATTCAATTTAAAGCATGATAAGCATTTTTTATGAGCTTTCTTAAGTTTAATTAACTAATTTTTAAAAAGTTTTTGTTTATATAATCCTTCTTGCAATAACACATCTATAAATAATTTACAGATGTGGAGCAAAAGATTTGGTAAGAACGTTTAAAGTAAAGCAACAAAATTTCTATTTAGTAATTGGATGGGTGACCATCTAACAATTTAAATTGTTAAATTCTACAATCAAATTGTTGTTTTTTTTTTCAAAAAATTTTTTAACAATGGTCATCGTTAAATTTTACAATTTGCTTGTTGACAAAAATTTTACGATGAATTGTAAAATTTAACAATTCCCATCGTTAACGCTATTTTAACAATGGCATTGTTGAAATTTTCATACAAAATAACAACACATTGTTAAATTATTTTTATGAGTGTACTAATAGATTTTTAAGTTGTAAGTGCAACTAAAAACTAAAAGTTAAGAGACTTCTTATTGCTATTGTGACCATTTGCTGTATTTTTGCAGGGGCATTACTGTACTTGTTTTGTAGCTCCTGTATATCGAAAACACATTAATGATAGGCTGTCCATCTGCGCACTTTACAGTGGGACAGTCTCGCTTTTTGAAGAATGTCCCGCCTAAAATCCTTAATGTCCGCTTTTTAAACTTTTTTTTCTTGGAAAATGCTCTAAATTTTGATCTGTCCCGCTTTCTCAAAGCTGAAATAAACATGTCACGCTTTTTGACCAAAAACCCATGGACGACCTATTTAATGATAAATGAATTTAAAACATTACCACAGATTACCATCATTTAGAAAGTTTAAACTATACAAATATTAGGCTATCGATCCTATAATTTGATATATTTTCTAACACTGCTAGTATATACCGTAAATTAGTTATATTTTCAATTCTGTGTGTTAAAAATAGTTCACAATGTCTATAATCTCAAACTAAAAATCAAATCTAATTTCAAATTAAAAATGTCCCTATATATTAGTTATAATCTAGTCTAGACAAAGCAATGCATCGCGCATTATGCCATTGCTCTTCTGAATATAATTCTGAATGTTACTATGCAGTAACTTCATTATCAATGTAATTTCTTTGCAATTTCCTTCAAAAAAAGTTGTCATAATAAATGATTCATAAATAATTCATTCTTTTATTTTTAGATTCAGGAACAATCGTCAGCTGATCTCATTTCTTCTTATCATTTTTTCATTCCACAATGTCAATTCTGTTGACATTCAATGTGATTTTAAGCCTGATGATTTCGACTCAATAGTTAATCAGTATACATGCGCTGTCCAAGTTAATATAATGATAACTGCCAAGAATACTGAAATTCAGTCAGTTCGAGGAACTCATAAGTCTGGAAAAAATAACAATGACGTCACTGGATTGTCGATTCGAGATAAAAGAATGCAGTATATGCCATCAAACCTAGCAGATAAATTTAAGAATTTAGTAGCCATGAGGATTCGACAAGGAAAATTAAAAGAAGTAAGTCAGAATGATTTTAAGTCATTTCCTAAATTGCGGTACTTGAATCTCGATGCAAATGATTTGGAAGTTCTGGATGACGATTTGTTTCAATTTAATCCATTACTAGAAGTCATTTGGTTCGAAGGAAATAAGATTAAGGCAATTGGTCAGTCAACATTTGATAATTTGAAGAACTTGAGGGATTTGGATATGAATGGGAATAATTGTTTCCAAAAAAGGATGTCAAGTAAATATGAAATTTCCACAAATTTGGCAACAATGAAACAAAGATGCTACAATTCTGATGTAGAACTCTCTAAACTGAAGCTTAGATATCGAGAATTAAATACAAATAATTCAAAACTAATTCTCGATATTGATGAACTGAACAGCCAAATTTCTCAGAAGGACAAGGAAATTGAAAGCATGGCAAATTCAGTTTACAATTTAACTGAACAATCCGTGAAAGATAAAAAAGATTTGCAAGCAAAACTTGTTCAACTCCAAGGAAAATTTGCTGATGAGGAAACTAAATCAAAATTTTTAGATTCACAATTGAAGCAGTCAAATTTGAAAAACCACGAAATTCTCGATCAAATGACGAAATTGGAAGAAAAACATAAAACAGCTTTAAACCAAACTGCACAAGTTGAGAAAACATCACAAGAAAGAATTGACAAACTTCAACAGGAAATTGATGAGAAGGATTTAAAATATCAGGATTTGATTGAAAAGTTCAACAATTCTCAACTTTTAACCAACAAAACTCATCAAACTCTTGAAGGACTTCAAGCTCAGCTTAGAAATCTTAAGCAAATTGAAAGTGAATTACGACAAAATGTTTCGCAACTGGAAATTATGCTCGAAACGCAAGAAATTGAATATGAAAATCTCACAGACATCATTGCGAATAATTCTGTAAAACAGTTAACTTATGAGCAGGAACTCAATCAATTAAAGCTTCAAATCAACGAAACTGAAACCAAATTTGCTGCAGTTGACTCAGAACGTTTTCAGTTATCAACTTATCTCAAAAACATCACAACTGAAAAACAACAAATGGAAAATGATTTGAAAAACTTAACAGAATATCTCAAAAAGTCAGAAGAGGAACTTACAAATCTCGAAGTGCTCAACGATGAACTAAGCAATGAACTTGCTAATCAGACACAAATCGCTGAAGCTATAGTTCATCAAAGTGAACCACAATCGAATGGAGAAACTTTGATCATAATTGGAATTGCAGTGATGATTCTTTTGACGATTGTAAATGTTTTCGTGGCAATTAAATATTATCGAAAGAAGACAATTGTTTTAAGACAAGTTGAAGCTGACGATTCTTATTGTGATGATATGTGATTATTTTATTGATTACTGTAGCTAAAATATTTAAAAAAATTGGAAATTAAATTGACATATGTAAATTATATATGAAATTTAAATAAAGTTTTAAATTGTAATTGTAATTAATAGGCATTCTGGTTACTTCTTTCCTTCTTTTTCAAATTCTTGAATAAAAACATTTACTTAAAATAGTTCAAACATCCTTGAAAATTCCTAAATCCATTGAATCAAGCGATTAAATAATCTCGTCAGAAATTAAGAGTGATGAGTGAACTATAACACTAAAAATCAATTAGAAGCTCTTTCATTAATCATAAGCGAAGAGAAATTGAGTAAGTAAGCGAGAAAAAATTGAGCCTAATTACGTTGATAATGAATAATTCAAATTTCACTTGAGTAAAGACTTCTAAGTGTATGGAAGCTTTTCAATTTTGTACATTTTTGAATTCAATTAGTAAATAATGACGTAAGTATGATTTCAGGATGAATTTTCCTACATGAGTCTAATGGCCAAAACACCGACATTTTGAGGAATTTTTTTAGATAGTGGAAATTTTTTCATGCAATTTTAATTTGGTCAGTTAGCTTTTAACCTAATCAATTATTTCACCTATCGTTTTATATTTTGTGATCAGAGCTGGTTCTGGGGGCTGAGGCCTGACCATCTTATATAAAACACAAAATACTGTAAGAGGCAAATAGTATTGGTACACATATAAATATTGCTTTGCCTACAATAGCTCAAATTAGGAGAAAATAAGGAACAAATCTAGAATTTTTGATTAACTTCTCAATAAATATTTTATTTCTTTAAACAAGTTTAATTTAAATTTCTCTATTCTTTTAGATTTGCAAATTGTATGCTGCTCCTTATCATCATCTCATTACTTAATAATGTCAATTCGGTTGATATTCATTGTCAATTTAAATATGATGATTATTATTCATTATCATCGCAATATACATGTGTTGCTCAAAATTCCTTAATAATAACAAACAAGAAGACGAGAATTGAAAGCATTAATGGAAATCATAAATATTTAGAAACCAATGATGAGGTCAAAGGATTATCAATCCAACAAAAAATAATAGAATATATGCCATTAAATTTGGCAGAATATTTTATGAATATAATTGCAATCAGAATCAAAGAAAGCAAATTGAAGGAAATCCATCAAAATGATTTAAAACCATTCACTTTGCTTCAATACCTAAACCTTGATTCTAACAACATTGAAATTCTTGAGGATGAATTGTTTGAATTTAATCCACTTCTTGAGGTGATTTGGTTAGAAGAAAATAAAATCAGAAGTGTCGGAGAGACAACTTTTAGTAATTTGAATAAACTAAACGACTTGGATTTGAATAAAAATATTTGTATCTCAAGACGAACAACACATCGCGCTGGCTTATCAGATATATTGCAATCTGTTAAAAGAGCTTGTGATAATGTTCAAGCTACAACAACGACTTCAAAAACTACATCAACACCTAAAGATTTAGCAGATGAAATCCAAAAGAGACCTGGTTCTAACAACATAGTTTGGATTATTGTTTGCATTGCAATTGTTTTAATTATTGCTATTATAAATATTATTGTCATTACAAAATACTGTGATAAGAAAACAGCTGCTGTAAGATCAATTGAGCCAGAAAATTGTTAAAGTAAAAAATAAAAATGAATATGATAAAACATATCTTTTTAAATTATTTGTAACAATTGAGGGTAGTTAATTGAAGGAGCATTGGAGTGTTAATTTTACCATTAAATTATCATACATCGTAAGTATAAAGGTGAGTATGTGTGATAAATATATCCCTAGAGTCTAGGACTAACAGCTTATATTGGGATTATTATATATTTATTCCTATTTTTGGAATTTTTAAAATATTTTCGCACACACCTGAGCATATATAAATCCGGTCAGAAGCGGGCGATATCTTTCCAGAATTCAGTTGTAAGATACTGTATGATCACAATTACTTTAGACTTAAATTTTCAGAAAGAGACTCCAAAAGATCCAGTGAAAATGCCTATGATTCTGATGATAGCTGCTACGATTGAGACATCAAGGATACAGCCAGCTGAAACTCGTTTTTATTTTGTTCTGGAAGGATAAAACAGTTAATTTTTTTTGCTTTCGTCGATTTTCAAATATTTCAAATATCACTAATTTAGCACAATCACTATTTGTCAATCTGTCACTTTAGTCAAAATCATTCTTAGTAGATCACGATTCACTAATCTAATTCCAAACTTATATTTTAAATCACTTTCATTAATTAATTTTCACTATAAGATATATTTTTACTCACAATCTTTGTTTACATTTTTGAAGTTCAAAATTTTAACCTAAATATCTTGTAAATTTTCAAAATTTAACGGTTTTTGAAGACTAATTTTACTATTCAAAATCTTTTGCAACGGTTAATAAATTACTTCATATTTTTAGAATTATATTATTTGTATTATAATTAATGAACAGCCAGTATGGCAATAAATACACATACATACATACATATTCCACAACACACTAGCATATCATATCAACCATTTAATAAAAATCATTTACAACATTATTTAAAAAAAAGTATTATATTGTGATGATTATAATATTATTTAGAATATTATTAAAAAAGTGTTTTATTATGATGATTGTGATAATTGAAATTGATGGAAATTTCAGAGTCACTTATTAATTGAAAAATGTCACTATTCTGAAATATAATCTATTTAGGCTATTTACTAATATTTAATTAACTTAGTATTTTGTGAGAGAAATTAAAACATATTTGAGTATATAATAATTGATACGAGAGAAATGAATAAATAAATATGACAAAAATCACACTTGTTCAGTTTGAGTGAAGGAGTGAAGAGTAATTGAAATATAATCGACAAATTTAATATATATAAAAACAGGATGTAAGTTTTAGTTTAATTTTCCTTTCAAATATTTTTATTTCTGTAAAAATTCAATAACGCAATTTTGGAATTAAATAAGGTCGTGAATTTTGGGTTTTTCGGAGTAGTTCAAATTTTAGATTTTCTCAATTTGGTGTTTCGTGAAATTGCATAGGATTTGGCGTAAAGCCATTAGGGAACAAAATTTCTCCAACCTTTGTGAACATAAAATTATTTAAAAAATTAGAAAATATCAGCTGATTTTTAAAAAAAAACATGTCACTTAACATCTGAAAGTATTATATTAGTGATACAAACTCTAAATTGACTTTCTTATTTTTCATCCTACAGGATCATAAGTTCACACATCGGAGTATTTCTTATCGCAATCACATTACTGAATTATGTCTCATCCGTTGACATCGAATGTGAATTTTCTCATGACGATTTTGACAATTTCCATAGTAAATATACATGTTCTGTTCAAAATAGTATAGTCAGTACCGAAAAGAACACAGAAATTGGAGTAGTTCGAGGATATTCTTCATATGGCAAAACTCTTGACTATGTTTTAGGATTTTCAGTTCGTAGTACCACAATGAACTTTTTTCCAACAAATTTAAGCGATAAGTTCAAGAATTTAATTGCTATTAGAATAAGATCTTGCCAATTGAAGGAAATTCACCAAAATGACTTAAAGCCATTCATAAATCTTATCTATTTAAATCTTGATCTTAATCCAATCGAAATTCTTGAAGAAGGATTATTTGATTTCAATCCCCATCTTGAGGTTATTTGGTTTGAAAATAATAGAATTAGAAGCATTGGACAAACAACTTTTGATAAATTGAATGTCCTTAGGGATTTGGATTTAAGTGCAAATAGATGCGTATCGAAAAGAGTATCAAGTAGAATTGGAATGAAAAGTTTTTTGGATTCATTAAAGACTTCATGTTTTACTCCTGAATCTACTACAACAACCATGGCAACAACTGTGTCAGCAACAGAAGAATATAATCACAAAGACCATCAAAATCCTAAAAGTGGAATGATTTGGATGATTGTTGGAATTTCAATATTTTGTTTATTTTCTATTGTAAATATTGTTGTCATTATGAAATGTCTTCGTAAAAGAACAATAATTGTTAAACCCATTGAACCAGACGATTACTAAACATATGGCAATTAATTGAATTTTTTAAATTTGAGAATAAATGCCCTTGAAAATTTGACTTAAAAAAATTTGGAACTAATCTACATAATTAAAATGACAAAATAAAACATTCCAAAAAATGAGTTATATTTCGAGTATTATATTACAATTTTTTAAGCTTACAGATTGAAAGTACGAACTGTCCATTGAAAAAAACATTCAGGTAGTCTTTTTATAGATCACATATTGTCATAAAAATACAGATCCCCCTAAAATTTAGGTCCTAAATCCATCTAAAGATGAACGATGGACATCATTACTATTGTGGCCATTAAAATTTCATGAAAATCCTTGACAATTCTATAAATTTCGTAAAAATCCGGGACATGAAGGAAAATTTGAAAATTAACGGAATATATTCTTGAATAAAAGTTCGGTAGTAAAAATAGCGAGCACAAAATTCATAAAAAATAATAACGAAAAAATAAAAAATACTTTATTTAATAATCACTGAGAGAAGATGTTTGCTTTTATTTTGCTGACAAAAAAAATCATTTGTAGTAAATGTTCTAAGGAGTAAAGAATACATAAATTTGAATAATAATTTTTTGGATTTATAGAATAAATAAAATGATGTAAGTTAAAATAATTAATTAAAATTTGGCGTGCATGTTACGTAATCATCATTATTTGAACATTTGTTATCATTTAAAGCATGTCTCCTAAAGCATTTAATTAAAACTAATGTATAACTAGGTGGCATATTAACCTTAATCTTTCCAACTCAGAATCAATTAAATTCTGCAACATTTTATTATTCAAATAATAATTTTTTTTTTAATTTTTGTTTTAGAAAAACAAACATTAGGTTCCTTCTAATCAGCATCGCATTATTTAAATATGTCTCATCAGTTGACATTGAATGTGACTTCAAGAGTGACGATTTTGACGCAATAACAGATCAGTACACATGTGACGTTAAAAATAATTTGATGATTAATTACAAAAATGTTGTGATTCAAATGTTTCGCGGGTCACATAAATTCGGCAAAACAAGCAGCGATGTCACAGGATTGTCAATTAATGACAAAAAAATTCAGTTTATGCCGGAAAATTTTGGAAATAAATTTAAAAATTTAATTGCCATTAAAATAAGACAAGGAAGATTGAAAGAAATAAGTCAGGATGATTTAAAGTCGTTTCCAAAATTACGCTACCTAAATCTAGATGCAAATGACATTGAATCCCTGGATGATGACTTGTTTGAGTTTAATCCTGATCTTGAAATAATTTGGTTTGAAGGAAATCGAATTAAAAACACGGGAATGTCAGTTTTTAGCAATTTAAAGAACTTGAAGGATTTAGACTTAAATGGAAATGTCTGTATATCCAGAAGGATGTCAAATAGTCGTGAAATGGCTGAATTTTTGGCAGAAGTCAAGAAAAATTGTTTCGATGCTGGTGTAGAGCTTGTTAAATTTAAACAAAAATATAAAAATGTAAATAGGATGAATCCAAATATTTTGTCTGGTTCGGATATGGAAATAACCAAGAACATGAGCATGCACAATCCACAAATGCTGATATATAATAAGGACATTGAAATTGAGGAATTACAAATTGTTAATCGTAATTTAACAGAATTAATTAAAACAAAAGAAAAAGAAGTAGAAGAAAAAGTATCAAAATTTCAATTAGAAATAAACCAAAATGTTAAAAGTTTTGAGGAAAAATTTACAAATGTTACATCAGAGAAAAATCAAGCTATCATTAAGTTATCAAAATGTCAAAACAAATCAAAGGATATTGAAAACCAAAATTTAAATTTTACAACCGAAAATACAGAAAAAACCAACAAAATTATCCAACTTGAGAGCCAGCTCATTGATCTGCAAGTAACTTACTCACAATCACTAGAAAAGTATGAAAATTTATCCATAGAAAATCAAAAACTCACTGAAACCCTTAACAACACTGAACTGAGATTAAAAGACATTGACATTCAGTCTATGCCTGATGAACTCGTTGAAAAGATTAAGAAATACCTTATTCTCGACAGTCAACTAAAGAAAAGAGAAATGGATTTAAAGAAATTTGAGTTAGAAGTGGCCAGCACAATATCATCATTGAATAAGACAAAGGAAAGAATTGAGAATTTTTTAAGACAAAAGAATCAGGAAATTGTCAAAAAAGATAATGAAATAAGGAAGCTAAGGGCTGCAAATGCTCAATTTCAAAATAAAAATAACCAACTGCAAGATCAGATAAAAGACATTACATTGAGGTCAGTTACCTTAGAGAAAACCATAAAGGCAGACAATGTGTATTTACAGGAACTGAATATAACTAAAGAGTTGCTAGAATTAGAAAAATTAAAGTTTCAAGACTTGAAAGTAAAATTTAATACAACTTTAGAAAATAAAACAATGGAATGCTCAATTCATCAAGATCTACAGACATCCAATCATAAAATTGAGCTGAATTTTTTCAATTCCAGTCTAGAAGCATCCAAGCAAACTTCAAGTGAAGCTCACAATTGTCCTGAACAACCTGAAAACATTCAAGCAAAAATAAATATGAAGAATAATAGAATTAAAGGATTGATGTTGCAGAACAAGCAGCTAAAAGTTGAAAAGGCCACAATTTTAACCAGACAAAGAAAAATCACAGAAATTCACAAAAATAAAACTCACGGATGTTCACAAGAAGTCGAGAAGACTAAAGATCTGGAAAATAGCATCATTATAAATAACGCTGCCATAAATGAACTTCTCGCTGAAAAAAGTCAGTTGAAGAATGAAATAAATATTCTAAATGACTCTGAAGAAAGGTTGAAAAATAGTTTAAAAAACAAATATGGAAGTTGCTACTATAATGTAGAAAAATTGAATCAGGAATTGAAAAATGCCAGCTTTATTGAGCACAATTTGAAGGAGAATATTACAGCATATCAAAAAATCATCAAAACAAACAATTCAACTATATCTAATCTGATTAGTGAAACGAATCAGTTGAGAAATCAAACATATGGCATATCAGGAAATTCATATTCAAAATTAAATACTACAATCATCAATATTGCAAAAGTTAATCAGGAATTGAAAGATTGTACTCAAAAAGTTAGTGAATTGCAACAAAAGAATTTACAGCTTGAAGATATTATTAATAATCAAGAGTTTGATGACTACACGTCAAACGAACTATAAATGGAAAAGGAGTAAGTCTTACAATATAAAACTAGCCTTGTTATCATCATCCAAATTTAGTGTGTCCATCTGCACACTTTTTAACGGGACAAACTTTTCAACAATAAAATATATTTTATCTTATTTAGGTAGAATAAAAGTCACCAAAAATTTGAATCTATTCTTAATATAAATTATTTTTGTTAATTCTAGGCTGTCCTGCTTTTTGGGTTTGGTGCATGGGGATCAGGGGCGTATTCAGGGGGGGGTTTTGGGGGTCAAAACCCCCCCCCTTTTTGGAAAAATTTCTTCAATTTGCTAGGGTTTTTTGAAAAAAAAAATCCTAAAACCCCTACCTAAATTTTTCCGTTCATACAAAAAAATTTCAAAACCCCCCCTTAAAAAAATTTCTGGATACGCCCCTGATGGGGATGACGGAATATTTATTCAATGGTTAGCCAAACGCAGTGACACACTTCTATAATGAATAAAAGGAATCATTAATATTTTTTGACATTTGTAATTTAAAAAAAAGCTACTAAAAGGTAATAATAATACTGAACGAAAAAAACAATAAGCAAATGGAAATATTTCATTATTTTTCATTTTCCCAAAACATTGTAAACAAAACTAAGCAAAACTATTATTTCCATAGTAATATAATATAATATACTAAGTTTTCAGGAGTGAAAAAACTTACTTTGAAGATTTAATAAACGTAAGAATGAAGTTAGTAAACGCCCTAACTAACAAAGAACTACAAAATCCAAAATCCAAATAAAATTTTCTTAATATAAAAGTATTGTGATAAGTTTTTAAGAAACAAATATTTTACATTTCTTATAGGTTAAAACATAGTTATTTTATCATATACTTTTTAGACTTGCATATGCTCATAATTCAGGATGTTTTGATATTTTGGATTGTCGATTTGAGATAAAAGAATGCAGTATATGCCATCAAACCTAGCAGATAAATTTAAGAATTTAGTAGCCATAAGGATTCGACAAGGAAAATTAAATAAAGTAAGTCAGAATGATTTTAAGTCATTTCCTAAATTGCGGTACTTGAATCTCGATGCGAATGATTTGGAAGTTCTGGATGACGATTTGTTTCAATTTAATCCATTACTAGAAGTCATTTGGTTCGAAGGTAATAAGATTAAGGCAATTGGTCAGTCAACATTTGATAATTTGAAGAACTTGAGGGTTTTGGATATGAATGGAAATAATTGTTTCCAAAAAAGGATGTCAAGTAAATATGAAATTTCCACAAATTTGGCAACAATGAAACAAAGATGCTACAATTCTGATGTAGAACTCTCTAAACTGAAGCTTAGATATCGAGAATTAAATACAAATAATTCAAAACTAATCCTCGATATTGATGAACTGAACAGCCAAATTTCTCAGAAGGACAAGGAAATTGAAAGCATGGCAAATTCAGTTTACAATTTAACTGAACAATCCGAGAAAGATAAAAAATATTTGCAAGCAAAACTTGTTCAACTTCAAGAAAAATTTGCTGATGAAGAAACCAAATCAAAATTTTTAGATTCACAATTGAAGCAGTCAAATTTGAAAAACCACGAAATTCTCGATCAAATGACGAAATTGGAAGAAAAACATAAAACAGCTTTAAACCAAACTGCACAAGTTGAGAAATCATCACAAGAAAGAATTAACAAACTTCAACAGGAAATTGATGAGAAGGATTTAAAATATCAGGATTTGATTGAAAAGTTCAACAATTCTCAACTTTTGACCAACAAAACTCATCAAACTCTTGAAGGACTTCAAGCTCAGCTTAGAATTCTTAAGCAAATCGAAAGTGAATTACGACAAAATGTGTCGCAACTTGAACAAAATTCCAATATGCATCATACTTCATTTAAAGAAAAATTTTTGCCCAGAAATAGTTGGATAATGATGATTGGCCTCCTTTTTATTTTTATAGTTACAATTTTAGACGCAGTTTTAAGTTTTTTAGTTGTGGGGTGGTTAAAATATTGAATGTGATATAATTTGGTTAATTAATTTTTTTGCTCATATAATTATGAGGGATAAAATCTACTTAAAATGATCAGTATTCAAAATAATAATATAATATAATATTAAAATAAATATTAATAATGAATTATTTCCTTAATGTTTGTCACATTTTTGGTTCATATTATTATAATGCCCGTATTATCAAGCTATTCATGTGCGCACTAATAGAAAAAATTAATAATTATTTAATATTTTTGCATGTTATCCTAGCTATATTTACTGGGTTAAAATTAATTATAAAATATTTTATCATGTACTTATAACACCTTGTGGAAAAAATGCATTAATGAAAAGTCTGCATATTTCAGTGCTATTTTATTGAATTGAGTACATAAAAAATGTCACAGAATGCATTCACACATTATTTAAATTACAAAAAAATTCAAAAAATAAATTTTGTTATCAAAAATTTTGAATAGCAATAAATTTAGTACTATACATTACAACCAACTTATTTTAGTAGGAACAACTTTAAGAGAGGTTTTTCAAATCCTGATGACCTTTTTGTTTAGGGCAGTATCTTCCAAACTTTTTTCGTTGGCGATACACTTTTGAGTCAAAAAATTTTCGCGACAAAAAATATTTTGGTTGCCAATTCATGCAAAAATTGCTCGAAAATTGAGTTGGAGCAAGTAAGAAAAAATTGGTCATTTTTGGCCTTTTTGAAAAAATCTCGCGACACACCTAGAATATTTGGCGACACACCAGTGTGTCGCGACACATAGTTTGGAATATACTGGTTTAGGGTAAAACGAAATCATGAATTTTGGTTTTAAACTAGTATTAAATAGTTTGACGGTCTAACTTTGACCCCGACTTATTATTAGTAAAATTCAGAAATTCGGTTGTTTTTTTTATTTCTTGCTGGAATTTTCAAAATTCTATTATGTTTATGCAAATTAGATACACGAAATGAGTGTGGATAAAGCATCCTGTAAATTAAAATGATTATTTTTAGAGTTTTTAAACTCAATAAAGATGTTTCCTCACCTATTGTGCCTTAAAAAGTGTTTGTTTTCATTTTTTATTCGTCTTGCATCCAGAAACTCTTTTTTTCTAGCCAATATTCCCTTGATACAGAAATAAAATAATTCCACGATTGATAGAATTGACCAACCCATAAATAAGCCTAGCAAACCACCGCATTCAGCAATGAAGTTTTCCAACTTATAAGCAACAAAATATGTTTGCTCATCAATTAAAAAGTCCTCAAAAATTATTTTGATGCTTGTGAATATCGCAGAAATGCTAAAGTATAAAAAATTGTGAATTAAAGCTATTATATACAATTAGATTAAAATGCGAATGTTCTGGATTTATAAATTTGCTTATTTTCATGAATGAATTTTAGAAAAACCATTAAATCCTAAATTCCTTCTAATTAGTCTTTAGAATCAATCAGACTCACTTGCTATGATTTTGATTATCATCAAAGTTAGCGATGTTAATCAAACTTTCAAAATTAACATGATCCATAAGCTTGGTCTTGTAATGGATGTTATTACATGGTGGAAAGCAGTTGCAAGGAACTGCAAAATTTAAAGACATTTCATCATTATGCGGCCAGTGTCGAATAGCATCATTATAACAAGCTGCTTCTTCCAAGTTGCAAACAGGTGTGTCTGCTGATCGGGGCATTGAAAACTTAACGCATCCACAAACTCTCAATGTATGATTTGTCAGACATTCCATATCACAATGTGCGCTCGTGTACGATTTAAAGAATTTCAGTTTTCGTTCATTTTCAAAAAAACATCCTCGTATTTCTGGCTTATATTTCCTCATGCTAGCATCAGTCGTGAAATGCTTCGCAGTCATAGAAATGAGAAATTGTGTTCCCATTGCTGAGTAGATGTAATCATGGAATTTTGTTGGAACCTCGTTCGGCATATGAAAAATAATCTTGTAGCTATTCCGCATTGATGGACAATAATTGTTTGTTTCAGATTTTGGATGCATTAAAATAAATTCAATGCTATTTTCACTGATTATTCTAAATGGAAATACAATATCATCATTAAAGTTGTATCCTTGCTGAAGTGTCCACTCGACATCTTCATTGTTATCATCAAAATACATTGATTGATCTTTAGCAACATTCCTAATTCCCTTGCGAATGAAAAGATCAAAGTCTTCATCAACTGAGTTCTTATTAAAAATTGTATTATATCCTTGCATGTTATACGAATAACAAATTCCATCATCAGTAATTATTCTATTGAACATTTCACTACAATTCCTTTTAAGATCACTATCTAAATAGCATCGATATAAAGTTTCATTCGTTGTAAATGATCCTCGAAGCAAATGGTCAACAAGGTTGTCCGAAACTGAATGTTTAATTTTTTGTGAAAATAGTTTCGAAAGATTCGGCTCGCATGCTTGGACAATTGCTGAAATCATTTTTTGCTGTTCAATATCAATTTCTTGTGAATTATTTAATTTATTAAAATTCAGATCATGATAAACTTCATTGAAATTTGCATGAAAATTTCTTATGCTCATTGGTGCACAAATTGTAACTGCGGGAAATGGAACCTTACGAATTGGTTTTAATTTAACCATAATTCCAATATCTGGTGTTAACATCCATTTTGAATATACTCCATAAACATAGAATGAAAATCCAATGATTGAAAGAACAAAAATTATTAGCCAAAAAATTCTGATTGATATGTGTGAATTTTTATCAGTTAAATAACAAATTCCGTGAATTGAACTTTCAACTGAGGACAATTTTTGATGAAATTTTTTATCATAATTCATTTCACTTATTTTTTAAAAAACTGTATCTTTACTTTTTTACACCTTAACTTATTGACAATTATCCACACAGTGATAGTTTTTTTTGCAAAATTATTAGGATTTTTTAAAATCTAATTTTATAATTTTTTATTAAGCGCATTATCATGTAAGTTTTGAATTTTAAATGAATTATTTTGTTAGAATTTCTCATGCGATAGTTTAAATTTAATTTATTATAAAACGTAAACTACAAAGTTGCAATAATTGCTGCATTGTTCCATTCCAAAATGCATAAATAAAGATCAGCACTGCAGAGTATGTACATAATTATTTTAAATTATAAAATTTAATGACTCCTTTGTAAAATATCAGATAATTATACTGGAATTATTTTATAGTGTAAATATAATTAATTTATGTTGTTAATTTGATAATTTAATTTGTGTTGCGTGAATGTTTGCAGTTCTCTGCAAATTCATAATTATTATTTTTATTGGAATGACAAACCAAATTTTCTTATATCTAAACAAAGAATTCAGAAAAATTCTTAAATTTGCGATGTTTTTTTGAGAAAAACGGGGTTATCAAAGTTTTTCTCAAAAAGCATCGCAAATTTTTGGCTTTGCCGCCGATTCATACTTTTATGATTCAAACAAAGTGTATAGCAAAATTAGGGTTCTTAACTAGTTTCCAGAGTCGTATTTCCTGAGTATTTGTAATAATCTGCTTTTAGTGTGATTCAAGGAGTAAAATATGGCCGACTCTGATAACTACTGAGTAATCATAAAACCTCTGAGTCTCCTAATATGAGAGATACAAAATGAGACTTGAATAAAATTTCAGCAAAAAAGTAGATCATAATTTAGTATTGTTCTAATTTCGCTTAAATAAAGATATCATTTATTTTTATTTAGCCATTCTATACATAACAGATCATATAAAAATGTGAGTATATATTATTTTTGCAGTTAACTTTTTTTTCATTTTTTTTAAAACTTTTTTGATAAATTTCAGGCAGAATGTTTCAAATTTTCGATTCTTAATTTTTATTGTTACTTTCACCTGCATATTAGAAATTTGTATATCCGTGGATATGCACTGCATATTTCAAAGTATAAATTTCTATATTACGACAGATTATTCATGTAATGTAAATAAAAACTTGAATGTTTTTGTACCTAACATGAATATAAATAACATTGTTGGATTAAATGTGTCAACAAATAATCTGAATAATATTCACGGTTTATCAATTATTAACAAACAAACCGAATATTTACCAGTAAATCTAGGTGAAAAATTCCAAAATTTAATTTCGTTAAGAGTCAAAGATGGAAAGTTGAAGAATATCGACAAGAATGATTTAAAATCAATGGCGAAATTGAAATTTGTTGATTTTGATTCAAATGATTTAAAAGTAATTGAGAAAAATCTATTTCAATATAACACACATCTGGAATGCATTCAACTGGACGCAAATCATATTAAAAGTGTTGGTCAGAATGTTTTCACAAATTTACATAAACTTAGCCGTTTGGACATGAGTTTCACTGACTGTGTTAAAGGAAGAGCTTTTGATATCAAAGCAGTTAAAACTTTGATTATAGATATCGAGAAAAATTGCAACAATGATATAATTTACTACAATTATTTGGATATGAAAAATGATATAATCAACAGCCGATGCTTGGATTTACTAAAATCATCTGAATCATTAAATGCAAAACTATCCATTAATGAAGGAATAATCAAAAATTTGAATGAATCTTTAGTAAATTTGCAAGATAAATTTTTTAAAAATTATACCCAACATTCAATATATGAGCGTACCTTAGAAGCGGTCGAAACTAGACTCAGGTTGGATCTCAATCGAATTACTGCAAAAGGAGGAGGAAACTCAGCAACAAGTCACACATTGTCAAAGCTCTGCGGTTGGATTGTACTCATTATTATTTTATATTTGAATATTTTTACGGAAAAAAATTCTGAATTTTTAATCTTAAAGTAAACTTGGAAAAACTTGTTGAGTAATATTAAACTCATAAAAAAGATTTTAAAAAGTTTTATAAATTTGTATGGAAACATTTAAAAACCGTTTTTAAACTGAACCCTTAAAAACTTTTTTTAATTTTTAAAAATATTTTTTAATTTTTTGAATTTTTTTAACCCGTTAAAAATATTTTGAAAAGATTGCTTGGAGTGAGAATCGAACCAGCGACTTCTTAGTTAGTAGTCCAGTTCTCTAACTACTAGGT
This sequence comes from Chironomus tentans, assembly GCA_963573255.1. Classification (NCBI taxonomy): domain Eukaryota; kingdom Metazoa; phylum Arthropoda; class Insecta; order Diptera; family Chironomidae; genus Chironomus; species Chironomus tentans. The sequence continues at coordinate 21,193,336 of OY754305.1, read as the reverse complement.
CACCGAACCATGTGGAAACATATAGCAGTTTGTCAATGTATATGTTTAAATTTTAAAAACAAAATTTTAGATTTAAAAATGTTTTTAAAAGTTGATTATAAAAAATATTTTTAATATTTGTATGCATTAATTTTGAATAAAAAATTACTAGGATGTGGATGAATTTTTAGCGGCATATTGCACGCACGAATTGTAGGTACATTGCAGGGTAAATCAGATCTTATGACGTATTCGTGTCCATATAATAGATTCTGTAATTGCAGTGCCTTCATGCATTATTATTATAAATATGATTAAAAGCCCTGTTAAAAGCAATCATGCCGATGTCATCAACTTAGTCAGACAATAAAAATGTAGATTACTCAATGACAAATTAAATATTATTCATTTTGTGATTTGTTCGAAAAGCTACTCCATATTAATTTTATTCATATTCATTATATTTCAGTGAGTCTTAAAAATGAAAAGATTTTGATTTTATTTAGATATCATTTTTTATTTAAAGTTGACAATGTAGGTGTATAAAATTCAAAATATAGCAGTGTAATGGAAAAAATTTAAAATAAATATTTTTAATTTTAGTATGATTAATATTTTTACTAAAGTTCTCCTAATTACCCATGGAATTTCGAATGCTGTGGCATTTGTGGATATTTATTGCAAATTTATGAACATAAATTTTGATTCAATCATATATTCATGTGATGTCAGCAATAATCTAAATATTTCCACACCAAATGATAAAGTTGGTGCAATTCATGGATTTCTTTCACGAGGCAAATATTTCAGCGATATCAAAGGATTATCAATTGTCAATAAACAAACTGAATATTTACCAATTAATCTTGGTCAGAAATTTACTGAATTATTAGCATTGAGGGTTAAAGATGGCAAATTGAAGAAAATCGACCACGATGATTTGAAATCAATGCCAAAAGTCCGTTATGTTGATTTTGACTCGAATGGATTAGAAATCATTGAAAAAGATTTATTCAAATTTAATCCACAGCTTGAGTATATATCATTTGATGCCAATCGCATCAAAAGTGTTGGTGAGAATGTATTTGACAATTTACAAAAATTAAATATCCTGGATATGAGCTCTACAAGTTGCATTCAAATTAAAGCCAACAACAGAATCAAAATTCGAAATGCTTTGTCAAAAATTAAGGAAAGATGTTCAAGTTTTGGAGATGAAGTTGTATATTATAAATCGAAAATTGAGATGTTTGAAAATAAAACTTTGATACTGCGTAGAGAATGCAATAACATTGATGACGAAATTGTGGTTGGTGATGAAAAGTTAAAGCATTTGAAAGATTCAATTAAAAATTTAGAGAATCAAGAATTTGAAAATGAGCAAAATTTTGTTAATAAATTGGAATACACTAGAAAAATTCAGATTCAGTCAAAGATTGACATTTTAAATCTTGAACGAGAAATCTCAAACAAAACATCAGAAAATCAAAATTTGGAAGAAATCATAAATAAAATGCATCAAAATATTTCCGAGTTACAGAAAAATATTAAAATAAAAATTGAAAAAATCAAGCAAGAAGAGCAAAAGACAGAAGATCTGAAAGAACAAAATAAACAAATGTTGGTTCAACTCGAAAATCTTGAGCAAAATAAAACTTTGCTAAACAAGGAAAATACGATTTTAAACATGGAATATACAGCAATGATGTCATCAGACGTTAGTCCTCGGAATTTGTCATTAAATCGTGAAGCTTTGTTATTTATTGTGCCTTTATTTACACTCATCGTATTTATACTTGATTACATCACAACATTGAATTTTTTCCGCAGATTTTCAATATTCGGAATTAGAAGATTTTTTAGCAAAATAGAAAAGAGGCATAGAGAAAGTTTGTTCAAAGGGGCTTAAACCTCCCACTGAAGTTAAAAATTTAAAAAATTCACAGTTTCTAAATATCTAAAGCATATAAGATGGATTTGAAAGTTTCTGGGCCAGTTTTAGAAGGAAATGAAATATGGATCTTCTTAGAAAATTTATTGCTGTTTAGTTATTACTGTATTCAAATAAAAATAAAAATATTAATTTTTGTATCCCATATTGCCCGAATTTTTTTTCCACTTTTCCCACTTTTTGGCGCCCCCAAATTTGCACACCCTACGTAAAATGTGACAGTTGGGACACCTAGTTACAACACCAGCTAAAAGCTTTCATGACGTATCTATGGATGGATTTTTAGTGGAATTTTTTTTCCATCTTATTTAGAACATTATATTAGTTACTTACTTAGTTGGTCGTACAGATCAATTGTGATCCATGACCTCCCTCAGACGTCGCCTAAAGATGGCTCTATCGCTGGCTACCGTCTGCCAATTTCCAATACCAAGTGCAATACTGTCTCTATCAACAGCATCTTTCCATGAGTTTTTCGGCCTCCCGCGTGTTATTTTGCCATCTACAAAATCTGACTTAAAGACCTTACTTAACGGAGCTTCCGCAGGCCTCCTTATGACATGCCCTGCCCAACGCAGTCTGTTGACTCTTATTCGTGTTACGATATCAGCTTCATTGAAGAGCTGATACAATTCTGCGTTACTCCTGGATCTGAATAGGTCTCCTTCCTTCTTAGGACCAAAGATAACTCTCAGTATCTTTCTCTCAAATACACCAATTGCGTTCTCATCTGTCATGGTCATGTTCCATGACTCTGAACCGTATAGCGCTACAGGGCGTATTAGCGTCTTATACATCACTAGCTTGGCGCATCTAGCGATCCTCTTTGACGTGAGTAGATGTCTTATTGCAAAATATGCACGTTGTGCTGCCAAAATTCTCCGCTTAATCTCAATGGAAGTGTCAAAGTTGTTGCTTATAATGGATCCTAGGTAGACAAAGTCGTTAACTACCTCGAATTTCTTATCACCGATTGTAAGGTGCGAACCAACAAGCTTTTTTGTTCTCTCAGATGCAGCCACCATAAGAAACTTAGTTTTGTCCTCATTCACCCGAAGCCCGATCTTATTAGCTTCTCTCTCCATTCTTGAGTAAGCGTCAGTAACAGACCTTATGTTCCTTCCAACAATATCCACGTCGTCGGCAAAACCTAGCAGCTGAGTTGACTTAGTAAAGATAGTTCCATTTAGTTCAATTCCAGCTCTCCTGAATACTCCTTCAAGCGCAATGTTGAACAGCTTAGTTGATAACTCATCTCCTTGTCTCAGTCCAATCCTGCACTCAAACATGCTTGATGTAGTGCCCTGAACTTTCACGCTGCACATGACCTTCGCAAGTGTTGCTTTCAACAATCTTATCATCTTATGAGAGAAATGAGACTCTGCCATGATTTTCCACAGCCCCTCTCGATCAATTGAATATGCTGCTCGAAAGTCGATAAAAAGATGAAGCGTCTCGACATTCATTTCATAACTCTTCTGGACAATTTGACGAATATTAAAAAGCTGGTCAGATGATGATCGCTGCTTTCTGAAACCCGCTTGGTATTCACTCAGGAAAGCTTCAGCATGAGGCTCAAGTCTCGAGGATATAAATTTAGAGAGCACTTTATACGCCGATGGGAGAAGAGAAATCCCACGGTAGTTTGTGCACGTCATCTTACATCCCTTCTTGTGGATAGGGCATATCACACCAATCATCCACTCTTCCGGTAGCCTCTCTTCTGCCCATACTTGCTCTATCAGCTGATGAAGTGTTGTAATCAACTCGTCACATCCTGTCTTGAACAACTCAGCAGGCAAGTTGTCCATACCAGGCGCCTTGTTGTTTTTAAGGCCACTGATAGCTGTAGCTACCTCGTCTAATGATGGAGGATCAAATTCCTTTCCATCATCCGTCTCGTAGGGATGTCTATGCTGAGAGACAAGCTCATCCGCTCCAGCATTGAGAAGCTCATTAAAGTGCTCTTTCCACCTATCCAGAACTCCTTCCTTATCACACACTAGGCTACCATCTTTCCTTTTACAAACAGAGACTCTCGCGTGAAACGATTTTTTTGCTGTGTTTATAGCCTTGTAGAATTTTCTGGATTCATTCATGCTGTGTGCATCATGAACATCAGAGATCACTTGCAGGTCATGAGTCCTTTTCTTCCTCTGCAGCAACTTCTTTTTCTCCTTCTGAAGCTCTCTTATCTCATCTTTTTTGGCTCTCGTGATTTAGTTTAGTTTAGTTTATTTTTACGATTCTATAATATAATTAATTAGAATTACAAGAATTCAGCAATACAAATCATTTAGAAATTACAGCGTATGAATCGTTACCGTAGAAGCGGTTGATTGGATTATAAATTCAAAACAATCAATTACATTAATGTAAAAAAAAATCAAATTAAGATTTGAAATGAGTAAGATTAAAAAAATGCAAATCATGAAACCAATTACGTTTCATGTTAAAGGTTGCAATAAATAATTTTAAAAAAAAGAATCATATTAATTCACGACAATATTAATTCACAATTTCACCACGATCTTCAAGTCATTTCTGTTACTAGATGACATGCGAGCACTTCGCTTAACTAGTATCAATTTTTCGTCGCAGGATCTTAGGTTGAAGTCAGTTTTAAAGTTGACAAGTAGCGCATTTAAAGCTTCTTCTTCAGCCTCATTCGAAACAAATGTCAAGAAAACTTTAGCTTTAGTGACCACTATCGATACTAGATCTCGCTCCTCAATCATACAATCGAACATCTTAATCAACGTGAATAGATCTAGATCCTCTACATTGTCGAACATCATCAGTTTATTAATTGAAATAGACTTATGAACATTGTCATCGTTCTTTAGGTATGCCAGTGAATAACCAGCATACTTCAAATCCAATACTTTACTCCAATCATCAAATATGTAGCAGTTTAAGAGATTCCCATCATTACATGAAGATATATCGAGGATATTTTTAAATTTTTTAAGGCTTCTCAATAGTAACACAACTGATGAATTACCAGTTGTATTGCCAATTTCATTGATAAAAAAGAATCCATAAATGTTGTTGAATTGTTCATTTAGTTTCAATTTCATTCTTAACTCGGAGAGAATTGATAGTCTGTTGTTTCCACTGCTAAAGTTTCTAATTAAAATTGCATTTTTGTATGGAGTATCTCGGATGTTTAGAACAGGCGTGTCGCAATCATGCACAATAAAGTCATTGAAGTCATTTAAATCATTCTCCCTTTTCTCGCATCTATGACTCGTTGGACAGCTGCTTTGCATTCCTCGTCAAACCATACGTTTTTCGTATGTTGCTTGATGCCAAGACATTCCTCTGCACTAATTTGCATTGCAGCACAGCAATTTTGCCTCTTTGACATCCTTATTGCTGAGCTTGGCAACATCATAGCACTTACTCCTCACGCCTCTCTCTTTGTTGATGTTGCTGATTCGAGTCCTAGCTCCAAGCAAAAAGGCCGGCTTGCTAGGCCAACGCACCCTGTAGTAACCAGAGCCCCGTTCGTCTCCGCCCCACTATGTGGCTTGGATTAACGGCCTCCACCGCGAGAAGGTGGGGTTGGTACATGGTGGTGTTATGCTAAGTGCAGCACGAGGCTGCATATGTTACGCGTTCACCACCTTTAGGAGACCGAACATTATATTAAAAATACTAAATATCTGCTAGGATTTCGGCTTGATGACAATATGTTAGTAAATTTATTTCTACTTATCCTTTCTGAAAGTACATAATATTATATTGGGAAGATTTATTCTATTAAAATTTTGTAGAATAGCGCAGAGACGTGGCCAGTGTTAAAAAATACAGGACTCTCCGTTGAAATAACATGCAGATGGTCACACTATACATAACCGATATCTTTGACCATTCTACAAATGATCTAACTATCGAACTACAGTAGCGTGCAAAATATTATGGACGGTCAAAGAAAATTCATTTTGCTACTCAAAAGTATACTTAAGTTTGTCCAAATTAAATGAAATTTTCACCATTAATACAGTTTTTCATGAGCTTTCATATGACAAAAAATCAATATGCTATAATTAACTGTTTTTGAAAAAACCGTTAAAATTCAAAATTGGTAACGTGCAAAATATTATGGACGATTTCTTTTTGATAAATTTTTTTATGTTTAAGCTATTTAAGCTTACTTTTTGGACTCAAATCATTAAGTTTATACATTTTACTTTGTTTTTATGCATAAATTATAGACATGAAGCAAGAATAGAGCAAAATAATTAACCAACAAAAAAACATGCGAAAATTTCAATATTTTTGTCAACTTTTTTCAAATTGAAGCATTTATTTAACATATTTTGCATTGTATTGTATTGAATTTTCAATTACTTTCCAAAAAATGTATAATTTGCATGTAATAAAACAATTTGAAGTGAAAAATAAGCAAAAAGTTTCTTCATCGAAGCAAAAATTTTTGTCATCAAAACTGAAAATCGATTAAAATTTCTTAAATATCCATGAAATATTAATCAAATCAGTATTATTTACTCACATTTATACTGTTGATTAGTAATTATGTAGATTTGTTTACAGTGTTTAAGGGAGAAATGAATAAATTATGGTTTACCAGACGCACAAAATTTTTATACAAAGCTGGAAAAAATATTTTGCTATAATCTTTTAAATCTGCATTTCTCTCTCTTGTTTTAAACCAAAATAGTTAATATTGAGTGTTTTGAGTTGTTATATGTTGATTTACTAAAAGTTTAACAGTGATTTCAGACGATTTTTGAGTTCAAAATTTTCTATGCTTCGACATGCTTTGTCATACATTGGACATACATTGGACTCTCTAAAAACTTCGTACCGTGTAATTCCTTTGTGAAAATCTATGTTCTTACTAATGTACAGTATTTTTCACTTCAAATTGTTTTATTACTTGGCAGTGGAAAAGCAGCTGTGGCGTAGTGGTTAGCGTGTTGGCCTCCTACACCAGCGATCCCGGGTTCGATCCCAGGGAATGTCTAGTCGGATTTGGGTGCTTTTTCACTGTTCTAGCCACATTACTCGGTTTGTGTGATGTCAGCACACAAATTGTGGCTAGGTACATTGTATTGATATAACCTGGGCAGGGGCGTAGCCAGGAGGGTCTGGGCCCCCTAAAAATAATTTTGAACCGCAGCGAGAGCACGGCTCAACCGTTTTAGGGGCCTAGACCCTCCTGGCTACGCCCCTGACCCTGGGTCATGCAATGTGCAGAGTTACGAAACAATTTGCTCTGAAATAGTTGTTTCAAAAAGCAAAAAAAACAAACTCTATTCTTTACGGATAGAAAATCACATATATTGTAAATTAATGCATAAATTAAGTTGTAATAGCTACGGCTAGATCTCTTAAAAAATTAAAAAGCAAAATCGATGTATACATCAAAAATTAAAACATAAATAAAGTCAACCGACATTTTTTTTAAAAAAAATGTTTTATTACATGCAAATTATACATTTTTAGAAAAGTAATTGAAAATTCAATACAATACAATGCAAAATATGTTAAATAAATGCTTCAATTTGAAAAAAGTTGACAAAAATATTGAAATTTTCGCATCTTTTTTTGTTGGTTAATTATTTTGCTCTATTCTTGCTTCATGTCTATAATTTATGCATAAAAACAAAGTAAAATGTATGAACTTAATGATTTGAGTCCAAAAAGTAAGCTTAAATAGCTCAAACATAAAAAAATTTATCAAAAAGAAATCGTCCATAATATTTTGCACGTTACCAATTTTGAATTTTAACGGTTTTTTCAAAGACAGTTAATTGTAGCATATTGATTTTTTGTCATATGAAAGCTCATGAAAAACTGTATTAATGGTGAAAATTTCATTTAATTTTGACAAACTTAAGTATACTTTTGAGTAGCAAAATGAATCTTCTTTGACCGTCCATAATATTTTGCACGCTACTGTACCTGTTTTTGCTAATTTAAAAAACTTGATCTTAATTTTAACAGTACGTGAATGAAAACTTTAAAGGTAAAAAAACCAACTCAATCGAAAAAAATTTAAAAAATTACATTAAGATTAAATTAAGATTAATCTAGTCAAATTCTAGTGTAAAAAATTGTAAGCATCAATAGATGTAGCAATTAAAATCATCAATGCAACAATAATTTGCAAAATAAATTTCATCCATATATATTTTCCGTCGTTCAATTTTTGCAATGGTTCAGGATTAAAACTTTTAATTTGTACCTTAAAAGTCTCGATTTGTTTTATCGTTGCTAATATTTCAACATTTATATTGTTAAGCTTTTGTCTAGCTTTGGTGTGCTCATAGTTAACGTCTTGGAACTTTCCTGAAACTTCATTAAAATTTAGTCTGAGATTACTGATTTTTTTCTCATTATCAAAGAGATCCTGACTCAAGGCTGTTGAAGAGATTGTTAGACTAATCTTTGTACGATTAAGTTGTTCCATTTGTATTTTTAGGTGTGAAATATTTTTATTAAGATGTTTGTCAATTTCTGATAAATTTTTAATTTCTTCATTCCTTTGTTGTTCTCTTGAGACTACATTTTGCTTATAACTCTCAGAATTTTGACTTAATTCATCGAATTTTCTGTCTTTTTCAAATTTTTCTTCTTTAAAATCTTCAAACTTTACGATCAAGTTTAAATTTTCAGAGTTAACAAGTTCAGATTTACGAAACAGATAATTAACTACACCCTGTCTGCTTGAGCAATTAACTCTTATTATATCTAATAAATTGTCCTTATCCTGTTTCATGTCCACATTCTTAGTCAATGCACAGTCATTTTCTGTTAAATCAATGCTATTCAAGTATGTTAAGCTATGAAAAACTCGAAATCCGATGTAACTAATTTTATTTCGACTAAGCCAAATGTCCTTCAATTGACTATTGTGGATGAATAATTCATCATCGAGGAACTCAATATCATTTTCAACTAGATTTATGTACTGCAAATAAGGCATAGATTTCAATTCATTTTGTCTGATTTCTTTTAACCTTCCATTATTCACTCTTAATCCAATTAAATTTTCAAACTTTTCTCCAATATTTGATGGCAAAAAGTCAGTTTTTTTATCCTCAATAATCAGTTGTAGGTATGAGTTAACAGAGCCACTTTTAACAACCTTGTTTATTTTAGTATTTGGAGTTAAAATATTCAAATTGTTTTGAACAACACAATCATTTTGCCAGTTAACGCCTACAGAATCAGTCAAATTATTGGAACATAAGATAGTTAAAGATTCAGATATGACTTGTAATGATGAAATCATGAAGAGTATGATATTGATGGTTGCTCTGGTGCATTTATGCCTTAAATATACGAGATTACAATTAAATAATGATAATTTTTTATAGCCTTACATAGTTTTACTTTGTTGATTTTATTTTCAGGAAAAAACTTCTTTCAATTTATTGGCTTGAGTTTAGAATCATAAAAGAATATTATGGAAATATGAATACACAATTTAAATGAAACATGTTTTTGTGAATCATTAACTGCCTTTGTTAAAGCTTTTTATTCATTATTTTTCATACATCACATTTATCTTGCGATTAAATGTGACAAAACAAAAAAGAATGACTAATTTCATATTTTCTTGATATTATTTTTAAATCATCAAACCTAAATAAATTATGAGTTGTAAAAAATACATTAAAATGTAAATCGTTTCCAACTGCAACGCTATTTAGCTGATTTGTGTAAAGCTAGAGAATTAGTTTTAATTAACATAAGATCATTCTTTATTAGAAATTTTTACAATTCTCATAGATAAATAAAAGTAGAAAAGTGTTTGTAAACCTAACTAAGATATTCAGAATAGTGCAAATTAATTTGGATAAATGAAAAATTACTCTTAAACGCAATTAAGATTGGTGTGAATATGAAAAGGTAAAATTAATTAAAATTAAATTGAACAAAACCCACCTTACCCCTCTTAGGCGTAAAATTTATATACAAAAAAATTTCGTTCTATGAAATGGCAATCAGCTCTAAAGCCCACTCACTCCCCCTTAATATTATTCGTCGTTTGTGAACGATATTAAATTTTTTTAAATTAAAAACAAATTAATGAATAAAATCTGTGGTGGTATTAAGGTAGACTAGTAATACTAAAACTATATTACTCGAAACACTACTGTGTCGCCGCGTCATCTCAAGTGTATCGCGAAAACTTTGGAGACACTTTAAATTTACACTAGATAAATTTCTATTCGGATGGAAAATACTTAAGCGAGCATAAGACACAGTCAGAAACCTCTTCAATCTTGATACATTTTTCTTTGATCGTATCTCTTTAAGTATTCTGATAAGTGACAGAATCATAACAAAAAAAGTATTATAATATTTATCAGATATTCCTATCAAAAATAGCAACTTGTCGTGAGGAGGAAAATTTAAAATTTTGTTAGTATAGGTCAGTGGTGTTCAAACTATGCTCCGCGATATACAAGTGTTCCGTATGATAACGTCAGTCAAATTTTTGACTGCAAAAAGGTCATGAACTCTAATTTTTGGCAAATATTTTCACAATTTTTAAAATTTAGTATTCCAGGGAAAAATTTTGTCCGAAAAGAGTGTCACGAGACAAAAAAGTTTGAACACCATTGGTATAAGTAATAAAATGGTTAGACAAATACAAAATCTAATATGATTCAGCTAGCCATCTTTATAAAGACACCCGAGCGGCATTTTAGTTGAAGGCAGCGTGACGTCAGTCTGGTGTTGCCTCCAGATGTCGATTTATCCGCTCACATGGCTGCCTTCTCACTGTCATTGCCACCAAGGTGCCTTGACGGTGACGATACGGTAATGGCAATGAGAAGGCAGCCATGTGAGCGGATAAATCGACATCTGGAGGCAACACCAGACTGACGTCACGCTGCCTTCAACTAAAATGCCGCTCGGGACAACTATCAATTAATTTTGTATTTTAAAAACAGTATTTATTAAAAAAGACTTAATAGTATTAAAATTACAAACACCAAAATGATTAAACTTCCTGTATTTATCACATTTTAGGCATCCAACGAGAAAGATTTTTCTCATTATTATCTCGTTATTCTCATGTGTCATTGCATCGTCTGTTGATGTACAATGTGAATATGATAATTTTGAATATATTCATGGCTCTGATGAATTATATGCATGTTTTGTCGAAAATGACTTACAAATTTTCTCGCCTGATGTCAAAATAAATGAAATTATTGGTTCTCATATGTCTGGGAAATCAAATAACCAAATTAATGGCCTGACTATAGAAAATAAGAAAATTAAATATTTTCCATCAAATCTTGGTAAAAAGTTTGAAAATTTGATTGCTTTGAGGATTAAGTATGGAAGATTGAAAGAAATACATCAAGATGACATAAAAATGTTTACTAATTTGGAGTATCTTAACTTAGATGAAAATGATATTGAAGCTCTTGATGATGATCTGTTTGAATTCAACACGAAACTCTTATTAATTTGGTTTGGTAAAAATAAAATTAAAAGCATTGGAAGAACAATTTTTGACAAATTAACTAAGCTGAATGATTTAGATTTGTTTGGAAACATTTGTGCACAAGAAAGAGTTTCTCGCTCAAACGTAAAACCAGCCATCATTAGAATTAAGGAAAAATGTTTTAAGCCAGACATTGAGTTAGAACATAATAAGATGAGATATCAAAAATTGAAGAACGAAAAATCAAAATTGATTGAAAGTGTTGAGAAAGTGAAAACAGAAAACTCTAAATTGGCCATGAAAATCAAGAATATGACGGAACACAATTTAAAGTTAAGCAATGACTTAAATGCTAAATCAGAAGAGTTTAATAAGATAATCTTGGAAAAGGATGCGGAAATTCAAAATCTAAAAAGCGTCAACAATGATTTAAGTAAGCAAGTTCCAAAAAATGAACAAGATGCTCAAGAAAATCAGCAAAAAGAACAAAAAATCACACAACTTGAGGCACAAATCAAAGTTCATGAGAACAAAATCTCTAAGCAAGCAGAAGAACTAAAACATAAAGCCCAAGAAGCAATCGAAAATTCTAGAATAATTGAAAGTCTTAAAAACATTACAAGCCAACTTGAAAATCAACTACAAGAAAAAGACCTAGGACTGCAAAAATTGTCCATTGAAAATTCAAACTTAAATCTTGATTTAAATAAAATAGAAGGCAAGAATCAACAACTTGAGGATCAAATACTTATTATATCATATCAAATCAATGGAACCTCTAACGAAAATGATAAAATTCTAAAAGATTTAGAAAACAAAATTAATGAAAAGAACAGTCTTGAAAGCCAGCTCAGATCATCACAAACTACGAAAAGAAACCTAACTGAAGTAATTAAACAATGCGAAAATAAGAATAATCGACTAAAAGATCAACTCATTGAAATTCAAGCTAATTTAACGGAAGTCATCAATAACCTCAATAATAACACTCACAATCTGGAAATTAAGAACATCCAACTAGAAAAAAATATTGCTAATCTAAAAGATAAGTTACAAAAGGAAACAACCAAGCTTAATGAAACTTTAGTCACCAACGAAAAATACGACGATCAGTTACAAGAATGCAAGAAAAATGGTAGTTTCTTAGAAAGACAACTTCATGGGGCTAGAGTTGATATCAGAAAAATTCAAAGAGATCTAAAGTTAGAAAAAAATAGTAGTACACAATGCGATAATAGATTAAAACATACAGAAAATAAAATTCAAAATATGCAAAAGAACTTAACAGACAGCATTGAGAGATTTGAAAATATAAATCGAAATTTATCAGCTGAGCTCAATCTAGAAAGATTTAGAATTTACAATTCTAAAACAGAAAATAACAATCTTCAGATTCAAGTAGCCAAGTTAAGCGATAAAATCAATCAACTAGAAGATATCCTCAAAAATTCAATGACTAATTTAGATAATCTTCAGAAAAACCTATCAGAGTCTACGTTAGCTCATGATTTAATATTGAAACAATTGAAGACATGTGAAGTAAATGTTCAGAATCTCAACATCCAACTTAAGAAAAATGAAGAAAATTCTACAAAAAGAATTCAAAATCTGAACGAAGAAAATACAAAAATTAATGCAGAACTTGCCAACTTCAAAAATAAATCTAATCAATTAGAAAATAAGGTCATTGAACAAGACAAAAATATCAATGAACTATCAAGATCCAAGGATAAAACTTTGAATGATTTGAGAGAACTTCAAGATAGACACAACCAATTTCAACTTCAATCTAATCAAAAGATCCTAGAAATGAGTCAGTTGAACAATCAAACTATGAAGGAACTAAGGGAATCTCAAAGTACGAACCAACAAATAACAGACCAACTAAGAAATATAACGGAATTATCACAAAATTTTCAAACTTCAAATGAACAGAAATCAAGGAAAATTCAAGGTCTTTATGGAACAATCAAAAATCTAAACATTAATCTCCAAGACTCTCGAAATTATTCAAAGTTATTAGAAGCAAACTTCAGTTCTACAGTGCAAAACCTAACAGAGAAGCATTATACAGAAGTTGAAGAGTTTCAAGCAAAAATTAACAATTTCACTTACGTTTCAGAACAACTTCGTCAGGACATCAGGGGTCATAAGGATACAATTGAATTAAAAGAATCAGAAACTCTAAATTTAACAAATATTTTGACTGATAAATCAGACCAAATTTCATCTCTTGAGGATCAAGTATTCAATTTAAACCAAGGACTCAATGAATCCTTAGCAACGACAGATGATCTGAACATTCAGCTTAATGACACAACCATCAAACTTGAAAACCTCAAAATTGTCAAAACTGAAATCGAAGAATTAAATCAAAATCTTAATAAGGAGGTTGAAATCGTCAATGTTGATTATTTGAAGTGTGAAAGTCTTCCCAGGTTTACTTGGGATAATCATCCAATAATTTTTGCCTCGATCCCTTTGATGTGCATCCTTACAGTTGTTGATTTATGTGCGAGTTTTAGATGCTTCCGCTAAAAATTGTCATCTGTTAATGATTCCAAATACAAATGTTTCAATAACGGCTGAGTTTATAACCAGAATAATCTGATTCTTTTATACTTTCTAATATAAACCATACTGCTTAGTTTTGTGTATTTTTTAACTAAGACAAAGAAAAAAATTATTATATTCTAATTACTCGCATAATTTACGCAAACTCTCTTATTATAAAAGAGATTTAATCTCTTCACTGTAACAATTCTGAGATTAATCGCTCACATGAATAAAAATTGAGATATTGTGGCATCAAAAATAATTTTAAGATTCAAGTTGACTGAAATAATAGAAAAAAAATGTTAAAAAAATTATAAAAATTTAAAATCATTTTATTACAACAAAAAATTTGAATATTATTTAAACAAAATCGTAGCGCTTTAAGATTTTCAGAACATTGTCGCACGATTTAAGAGAAAGGCTGAAGCCTTCAATACATAATGTGTGTTATTGTTAATTCTACATTATTTTGATTTTATTGAAATCTTTTGATTTAGCACGGTGGCATTATTCTTCATATAATACTTGCAGTATTTGCATTTATTAGTCAAACAATTGTTTGTAGAAATTATTTAAAGACTTTTTATAATGAATAAGAGATAATGATTTGTCGGAACAATCAACAATAATTCAAAATTTAAAATTTCATCAACTTTTTTAAAATTTGTCGTTCTAGCTGCCACTGGCATCCCAATTTTTATTGTAGAAAAAGGCTACGGAAATATTGCATTATCAAGCGTTTTAGGATCAAACATTTTTGATATACTTGTGTGTTTGGGACTGAATTGGTGAGTTCAAATCGTCTAGACCAGTTTTGCTAGATCTATGCTGCGCGTCACAATTTTTTTTGCCAAAACATTCCATTAAAGTAACCAAAATTTACTTCATAATAGAATAAATAGAAATTTCGAAGTAATAAGTTTGAATTTGAAAATATGTCGCGGGAAAAATAGTTTGCTAAGCTATCACTGGACTAAGTTGTAAATTTGCATAAATCTGGATTAATTCATCCAAATCTTTAGTCAAATAATAATACTTAATCAGAATGAATCGATTAAAATAAAATAAAATAATTAATCTAAATAATTACAGGTTCATACAAACAGCTGTTATCCTACCTGGCTCACATGTAAATGTTTTCTCAAGCGGATTTATTTACACAGCATTATGTCTATTTTCAACGGTTGTCTTTCTATTAACTGCCATTCATTTACATTCATGGAAATTTGATGCGAGACTCAGTAAGTCAATATAGTTTCAATTAAAATATTTTGATTATTTAATATGTTGCATATTCTATAGGTTTTATTCTGATGATTAGGTACATTGCATATGCTGCATTAGTGTCTTTGTATGAGTTAAATATATTTGGTGAATTTCATTTTCATGAATGTAGTAGGAATTACTAAGCTTTTATAAAAAAAGTAATTTTATTGTGATAAGAATATTTAATTACTCTCCATAAAAATCTCATCGAATAAAAATACTTCAATACAAAAATACGTGTGGTTGTTTAAAATTGTTAGTTTTAAATCGACACTCAAGTTAAGAACATTTAAATAGAATAAAATGAATTTAGTTTTTTAATTTTTAAAAAATAGTAATATTTTAAGAAAAAATTTAATAATTGTCACAAAACTAAAATGTAAGTATTTTTTTTCAAATAAGCGCCCAAAGGCTTTATTTATTACTTTTATTAGTTTAAAAATTTAAAAAATGATACTAATTTTGATGTGATTTATTATTTTAAAAAAAATTCTAATTTTAATATTAGTAAGATTTCGAATATTAATAGTTATTTGCAAAATTAAATTTAAAAAAATTTGAAATTTATTTTGCTATTCGTACAATTTAAATTAAAATTTATTCTAGATATTATTTTAAAACACAGTTACTTATTTTAAAAGCGGTGAAATGGCATCAGTGGCCTGATTTCCCGGTCTCGATAATTTTCGAGACTCAAGACCAAAATTAAAATTTAAATCAAGGCGTACACACTCAGGAAGTTCCCGGAAGTTCCCGGAACTTCCCTGACTTCCGGAAGTTCCGGAAGTTTTCAAAATTTTCAGGAAGTTTTCTTAAAACAAATGAGAACTATGAAAATAAATGTTTTTTTTTATGTTTTTTGATGATATATACTATTTTAAGATTAATAGCAAAAAAATTCTTCAAAATGTTCAAAATTTAACGAGATTTGCTCTCTGACGACTTTACCCTTTTCCACTTTACTTAAACTGCACTAGCTTTTAAAATTTGCAATATTTTTAATTTTTGTTTTCTGTTTGTTATAGCTTTAATTAGTACTTTTCTAATGATATATAACACTTGATAGTTAAAATTTATGTTGGCTATTAAAATGGCCCACGTTTGTGACCAACCTCAACTAGTGAAAATCAAAGTAACATCGCTTCTTGATTTACCATGTAAAACTCAAATTAAACATTGTATTTGAAGGTTTTTGTTCAACAGTGATTAATATAATTATTAAAAAATACAAATTTTGTGTTTTCGAATCTTTTTGCTACCTTTGGGTAGCCTCTCACAAAGTACTCTATCTTGTCAATATTTAGTCAATAAATATTGCAATTGAACTTATTTTTCAAACTTTTATCGATTGATTTATGATATTTATGTATACCAGAAGCAAAATTCATAGGTGTAAGGTAAAATACATTGAGAAATTGGAATTTTTGGCAATTTTGTTTGAGATTAGCTTGCATCCGTCAACAATCAATGCACTACGATGGCAGCAGTGAATAAGTTATATACAAGTATTATACATTTTTGAATAGATAATAACATCAGTTTGTAAATTCAAAAAACAGAAATAAAAAATATTGCCTCCACAAAAAGTTATGGACTACTAAGTGCTCTCAAAAAGCACCTAGTCGATAACCAGCATAGGTAGAAATTCCAACTTTTGAAAAGATACGAAAGTTTTTGAAAAATAAATTAAAAACGAGTACTTTATGGTAAATTTTTAGAGGAGTTGAAAATTAAAAAAATATTTTCTTTAATAAAAGTGTCTCTAGAGCACTTTTTAAAGTTTTCAAATGGTTATTTCTTGAAAATTTATTAATTATTTGAAAAATTTGTTTTATTTTGTCCAAAATATTGCCAAGATTACAGGTTTGAAAAAAATAGAGATGATCTAAGTTAGAGATGATCTAGTTAGAACTTTTTTGCAATAATTTCGCTTACTGGAGTTCAAAAATAAATTTTTTGGAAATGTAAAAAATCAGAAATTGTTAAGTTTTTCCAATTTTTCAAGCATAAATAAAATAAAATTTGATTTAAAATTGATAAAACAATTTTTACTTTTGCTGTAATTCAAATCAAATATTTTAAATTTTATGCACTTAAACTATATGAAGTTCTTTTCAAATTTCAAAAATTTCATATATACCAGGAAACTTCCTGAAACTTCCGGAAGTTTCATACATTTTTTGGGAACTTCCGGAAACTTCCTGAGTGTGTACGCCTTGATTTAAATATTAGGGTGTTTCCTTGAAAATGAGCCCCTTTACTCGGTATTTTTGAATTCTTAATAACTTTTTTCTGGATTAAGCTATCGATCTGAACTAAAAACCATTTGGAGCATATTATGCGTAGATAATTCCGGAAAAGTCTCATTTTCCGAAAGTCACTAGAAGTTTACTTTACAAGCCGCGGGAAAAAGTCCAAAAAAGTAAAAAAAATGAAAATTTTTCAATTTCTATTTCTGAAAGATTGTTCTATGGAACTAATCAAACTTAATGGCTTTTGCAATATGGATTTTGATCTAGTTTAAGAATATATAAATAAAAGAATTTATAGTTGCGAAATGTAAACAAAATTTCACTTTTTCTAACCTCATGAAAAATTTCTCGAATATTAGTAAATTTCAAATATCTTTACAATAAAGCAATGAATTGAAAAACTAATAATGCCACATTATAGCTAAGTTAATGGAAGATTAAACACACACTATTTGGTTTAATTCTGAAATACTGAAAAGTTAACGAAAAAATTTAGTGATGATTTCAGTATTTCAGAATTAAACCAAATAGTGTGTGTTTAATCTTGCATTAACTAAGCTATAATGTGGCATTATTAGTTTTTCAATTCATTGCTTTATTGTAAAGATATTTGAAATTTACTAATATTCGAGAAATTTTTCATGAGGTTAGAAAAAGTGAAATTTTGTTTACATTTCGCAACTATAAATTCTTTTATTTATATATTCTTAAACTAGATCAAAATCCATATTACAAAAGCCATTAAGTTTGATTAGTTCCATAGAAGAATCTTTCAGAAATAGAAATTGAAAATTTTTCAATTTTTTTTTACTTTTTTGGACTTTTTTCCGCGGCTTATAAAGTAAACTTCTAGTGACATCCGGAAAATGAGACTTTTCCAGAATTATCTACGCATAATATGCTCCAAATGGTTTTGAGTTCAGATCGATAGCTTAATCCAGTAAAAAGTTATTAAGAATTCATTTCAAGGAAACACCCTAATATCTTGGATGTCATTTAATTTTTTTTATACAAATTTTTGATTAAAACGATTACTAATTACTTAAGCAATGATTTTAAACTATAATTTCTTAAAAGTATCCAGGTACATCAATGATATTTGAATTTTAATTTGGTCTCGAGTCTCGAAAATCTGTCGAGACCGAGACTTCGGGAAAGCATAGTGCCAAAGGTCCTGGGTTCAATCCCAGGTCAGGTCTAATTTTCGAAGCTCTTTTTCCATTTCACCGTTCTAGTTATGAAGCTCGGTTCGTGTGTTGGGTGCAGTTTTGAGGTCTTTGGTACATAATGTGTCTCCATTGCTAGGTATACAAGGATATACTAGTATTTGGATGATTTCTTAGCAACATCTTACGCACACGAATTGTAACTAGGTACATTGCAGGGTACATCAGGTCTTATGACGTACTCGTGTCCTTGCAATGTGCAGAGCTTGCAAGTGGTTCGGATTCCACTATAAACTGTAGGTCTAAAGGGTGTGGTACAATAGATTTCTATAATCGCAGTGTCTCCAGTTTTAAGCTGGGCCCTTCACGCATTATTATTATTACTAATTTTAAAAATTCAATTCCCAGGAAATCATTATTTGGAGCATCGCTATTGATTATTTTAATACTTGTTGGCTTGTCCTGCTCTGTCGAAATATTTGTTGACTTTGAATGTGAATTTGGTTACAAAAATATTGCTAATGTCGGTGAACTGTACAGGTGCACTGTAAAGAATAATCTGAATATTTCACATTCAAGTATAAGAATTGGAAATGTTTTTGGAAATCATATCAATAATCACTCTCACAATAATATTACTTTTCTGGTAATTGAGAACAGGACAGTTGAATATCTACCATTAAATCTTGGTGAAAAATTCAAAAATTTGGTCGGTTTGAAAGTACATTACGGAAAATTGAAAGAAATACATCAAAATGACTTGAAAAGGTTTACTAAATTGGAACATCTTAACTTGGATTACAACGACATCGAAGCTCTTGATGATGATTTATTTGAATTCAATACGAAACTCAAAAGAATTTGGCTTGCTAATAATAAAATTAAAAGCATTGGAAAGACAACTTTCGACAGGTTAACTAAGCTATCTGATTTAGATTTGAGTGGCAATATTTGCACACAAGAAAGAGTTAATGGATTAGAAATGAAACCAAACATCAGTAGAATTAATCAAGAATGTTTCAAACCCGACATTGAATTAGAAAATTTAAAGCTGGTGTATCAAAATTTAAAAAATAAAAGTTCAAAAACAACTGGAGATATTGGATTATTGAGGAACAAGAATGTGAAATTGTTGAATGATTTTGAAAACCTAAAAAAAAATTTGAAATTAAATAAGATAAATTTTAATGAAACTGCTGATAAGAACCAACTGAATAATGAAATTGAAACAGTTGAAGACGAGATACAAACTGAATGTAATAATATCAACGAAATTTCAGCAGCAAATGAGACAATCCTGATGGATTTGGAGAATTTAAAAACTGAAAAGAGCATGCTTGAGAAACAACTCAATTTCTTAATCATCCAATCACAAAACATGGAATTAAACATGACTGCAACAAATGACAAATGTACAGCAATAAATCATGAAATTGTAGTTCAACTGGATAAAATTAGGAATGAATCAGATGCAACTTATAGGAATTTGACAGAAAATATTCAAATACTTGAAAATGAGACACATATTTTGGAAATTAAAAACAACCAACTAGAAGAGATC
The DNA here is from genome assembly GCA_963573255.1 of Chironomus tentans. NCBI lineage: Eukaryota > Metazoa > Arthropoda > Insecta > Diptera > Chironomidae > Chironomus > Chironomus tentans. The sequence continues at coordinate 21,173,163 of OY754305.1, read as the reverse complement.
ATTCTTAATCTAAAATACCAACTACAAATTGAAGAAGGTAAGCTAAATGAAACTAAGAGCATCAACACTATAAACATCAATCAGTTACAGGATTATAAGAGATCCAATGCTGAATTTAGCAAGCAACTTGATAAAATGAATGCAAATTATCAATCCCTTAAGAAAAGTTTGGCAGATGAACGTAAAAGATTCCAAAATAAAAACACTAAATTTAAGGATATTTTATCATTTACTGGTAATAAGTTCGATGATGTGCAATATAATCTTACTGCAAAATTTGATGGTCTCTACAATATAACTAGTGAATTGTTGGCTAAACAGCAAATTCCTTAAAATATTTAATACTATTTTCGTACCTTTGATGTAAAAAAACTAATAATGTTACATAATAAATTTATTGTTTTAAACTAACTAAATTATATTTGAAACATTCATTTATTAACGATTTTAAAAACTTTCCTTCCGCAAAGCAACACCACAGCACCACTTCGGCTAATTTTACAAATATCCAAAATGGTCTCAGGTTAAGAAGTGAAAAAGCAGCTATGATGTAATGTTCATGGTAAGATATGGTGTTGATCTGCTATGTCAGCTATCTCAGGTTAGATCTCAGAAAATGTCCAGTCGGATTTGGGTGCTTTTTAGCGCATTTTCCTTTTGGAAAAAAAGGCGCTTATGTCCGCACTTTGTCCGTCCGTCCGTTCGTCACAGCAACTCCTCTTCACAGGAACAACCTAGAGACTTATTTTTGATATTAAAATGTAGCCACTAATCCAGGGACCCTAAAGAAGTAAAAAAATTTAGAACTGGTCACTTCCTTTCCTGGTTATAGCCATTGGAAATGACTGCTGTCCATACTTTTCATACAAATTTGACTTTTTTGTTGAAATTTTTGCATACATTAACCAAATGAGCTAAAATTTGGTACGTTGGTTCCTTAGCTGTGCCTGAATATGGAACCGACGCCATTTTGGAATTCGAGGTGCTAGAAGCTACGCTAAATTCATTTTTGCTCTAATTTTGACCAAATGAGATGAAATTTTCTATGTAGGTTCCTTGGATGTATCTAGTTGTGGATTTTTAAATAATTATGTGCGTCAGTTTTTTAATGCGTCAGTTTTCTTTGAGGAGTAGTTCGGGAAAATGCGCTATCCTCCCGCGAGCCCGTGGACGTATTACTAGTTTACTGTTCTTGCCAGATAAATCGGTTTTTGTGATTTTGTGACACCCAAGTTGTGACATTTCTCTTGATATAATCTGAGTCATACGATATGCAGAGTTGAGAATAAAGCTATTTTGAAGTGGCGGTTTTAAAAACATATCAAATTATATTAATTATGAATGAAAAACAAAATTTATTGTATAGAATTCATAAATAAGATGTATTAGCTATTGCAAATCTCTTAGTTAAATAAAATTTAAAAAAAAACATAAAGTCACACGAAAAAAGGAATGGTTTCGAAAATAATATTCAAGGAAATATTTTTTGCAGTCCCCTTATTTACTATCGGCTTGTTGACACTTAATTGTTATCACCAAAATATTTTACTCAGAAGCTGTTAAATTAATCTGCTACTAATACGGAGAAAATTGTTTGTTTTTGTTAATAACAAAGCCATTGCACATATTTTAATTCTCATTGATAACATAATTTATGAACACGAGTTTCAATCCAATTAAAATTTTACAGTCGGTTTTGGAAATCCCAGAACGATAGTCATTTAAATGGTTTTTAAAAATAGAAATGATTTGTTGATTACTTAGAATGTTCAAATTCCTTAATTCGTATGAACAATAAGTTTGTTGGCTCTAAAGCAAACTCGGACATATTCACACAGTTCAGTTTCAACCTCCAGAGTCCTATTCTTAAAAAATATATATTTGATATATTTTTTGCGATATTTGATTAATTTTGCGTAATATCTCAAATTATGACACGTTAAAACGTTTTTGCAACCCTGGATAAGATGAATAGATTTTAGGTTATGGTTGCAAGCAGGTCAAGACCTCACTTAATGAATGAAGATTTTTGGGAAAAGATCTCTATTGCGATTTTATTATTATTATTATTATTACACGCTTTTATTTAACTCGCTCTGTTGTATGCGTCAAATCTTGTAATCGATTTTTCGACTACTTCCATTGCTCCTATCGAGCTGAAATTTTTTTTGCATATATATTTCCCATGACAATACAATATTTCATAACTTTCAGATCTTAAAAATTAAAAACAACCCCTGTGATCTATAAACAGTCGGACGAGCGCAGCGACAACCCCTGTAATTCGAGCGCAGCTCGAATATAAAAATTCGAACGTAGTTTGGATTAGGTTGAGCGTAGCTCACAAATTTTTACGTCCTGAACGTAGCGTAGCGAGTGAAGGCGTGAAAATTTTCTAACGTGAACTAATGTAATCTATAACCGTACAACTTATAAGCAATCAAACGTTCAAAGTAGTAAAATATTTTATATTTGGTCTAATAATTGTATTTATATACAAGGACTAAAGACTAAAAAGTAGAAAATAAAATACTACGTAAAAAAATTTTTTTTTAAAAAAATACACGCTTTTATTTATGAACTAAAAAGGAGAAAATAATTTTTTTCCTGGGCACTCAAATTTGATCCAAAACTTTTATGACTAAAAATAAAAGCGTGGGGCGCTCATCATAAATCACCACTTCATTTTCAAGTAGTTCTGAACTTAAAAATCAATATTTATAAGACCCTCAATATTTAAAAACAAACTATAAAATAATGAATATGAAATATCATTGTTGCATTCAGTAAACTATCTCATCTAAATATCTTTACTATTCTTACAATAAAGGCCTTAAAATGCTACACATAACTTAACAAATTCAAGGTGATAATAAATCCAAGTGACAAAAAGTTATAATATAGTGCTAAAAAATGTCTGTTGGTTACAGAATTTAAATAAAAATTAAAAAAAAATGTATGGAGCAACGTCAAACTCTAATGACATTAAGTAAAAATAAATTAAATAAAGTATTTTATATCATTAAATCCTTCATAAGAAATATTTGAAAATAAAGTGGTGATTTATGATGAGCGCCCACCCTTTTATTTTTAGTCATAAAAGTTTTAAATCAAATTTGAGTGCCCAGGAAAAAAATTATTTTCTCCTTTTTAGTTCATAAATAAAAGCGTGTTTTTTTTTAAAAAAAAAATTTTTTTACGTAGTATTTTCTTAATCACGCCTAACTTTCAATTTCAATTCTAATTTAATAAGTGAACTTTCTACAGTTTCCGATATAAGTTTTTAATTAATTTCAATTCTGTTTTCTTTTTGCTAGAAAAGCAGAATTTTGTAAAAATTTTCTTGAATATTTTGTTTCATTTTCAAACAAGCAGAAAAACTGGTTTCTCAATCAGAATAAATTCATTTTGTTAATACTTGGTACTTATCCGGTGTGAATATAATGAAAAAATGAGAGAATGTGTAAGTGAAGTCATGAGTAAAGAAATATAAAAACAAAAATAATTGAACAATCTCAGCTTATTCAGTTTCATATTCGAAGACGAGCAGTGTAGAGAATTGAAAGAAGTATAAAATAATATTTAAAAGCTTCTACAAAAATTAAAAGGTGATAAAATATGTAAATTTACAAATATTCTTATTAATGTACATAAAAAATCTTCAAAAAATGTTAAAAAATAATATTTTTAAAAATTTATTATTTTTTCATAGCAATGAGGTTTAAGTTTCCTCAACTACTCATCCTTTTCATTATTGGATCATCCAATGGAGTCATTTCACTTATTGATCTAGAATGTACCTTTGAAATCCGTGATTTTGCTACAGTCGGTCGTCAGTACACATGCGTCGTACAAAATGATTTGAATATTTTTGAGCCAAATGTCACAATATTATTTGCATCAGGAACTCATGATGTTAATGAATCTAATAATTCTGTCACGGCTTTATGGATTGAAAATAAAAAGACTGAATATTTGCCATCAAATATTGGAGAAACATTTCCCAATTTAATCGCATTGAGAGTAAAAGATGGGAGATTGAAGGGACTTCATAAGGATGATTTAATGTCGATGCCAAAGCTGAAATACTTGAATTTAGATAACAACGATGTAGAGGTCTTAGATGATGATGTCTTTGCATATAATCCACAACTTGAATTATTATGGTTAAGTGGGAATAGAATAAGGAAAATTGGTGAAAATCTTGCCGACGGTTTCAAAAAGTTGATCAGCTTGGATTTAACAAAAAATGTTTGTGTATCTAAAAGGTTCTCAAAATTGAAATCAGCACACGTTACTCCACCAGACAAAAATTTGAATTCAGTGTATCATACATTAACGGAAATTATGCATAATTGTTCTAACTTTAAAGACATCATTTTTGAGACTAACTTAAGAACCGAAGACCAAAATCACCCTGATGTAAAAATCTACGAAGATCAAATCAAGAAATTAAACAATCAACTGTTTAGCACTAAATCTGAATTGAATTCTATTAAACTCAAATTAGTGGAAGAAATATCATCAAAAAATAAAACATTGGATAAGCTTCATGAGCTTCAAACAAATCAAACACTAATGACTAACGAAGTCGATATTGATAAATCCCAAAACAGCATAATGGAACTTCAAACTAAATTGAAGCAAGAGGAAAAGGAAGTAAAAAATTTGAAGGATGAATTGAAAAAATTAAAAGACATACACAACGAATTATCAAATCTCAAGGTTTTATTAAAAAAATACGAGGATGAAATGTATACACTTGAAGAGCAGAGACAACGAGATCAGGCACAAATAAGGCAACTTCAAACAGAAAATGCTCTACTTAGAAATAAAGTTGAAGAACTACAAAAAGGTGTCCCAAAAGTAGATACAGAAAATGACATGGATGAAAATATTGAATCTATAGCTACGGTAAAAGTTACTACAAACGCCGAAACAAATGACATAGCTTACGAAGACTTGGACTTGAGTACACAATCAACTAATGATACTTTATTCGATGTTAGAACAAATGGTCGACCAGATTTGCGGGGTCTATTTGACGACGATGACATTGGAGAAGATGTATCAATTTTTGATTACTACAATTAATTATACTTTTACTCTGACTTTTACTTTGCTGGAGTAAATTTCAAATTTTTATTTTTTTTTATTTTTAAAAAATCTACATTTGAATTCATCCGCACAAACTAATATATTATTTTGTGATTTGAAAAATAATACATTTAATTTTATAAATAAACTGAATTACAATTGAATTACAAATAAACTTGATATATATTCTTTATGTTATACTTTGCAGATGCCCAGAAAAGTGTAATTGTTAAAAAAAACTTGTTTTTATGATAAATGAAGTATTTAACCAATTGAAGTGGTCTAAACTTATAATTTAATTTTTATATTAAAATAAATTAAATAAAAATTAAAAGAACATTCTTTATTTTTAACTTAAATATATGTTTGTCATCATCCATCCTTCTCCAAAGTCCTAGCTATGACCCTAAAATACATATTCTGTGACTGATAAGAGCATCAGCTTGTGAGAACGTGTGACTTATGGTGAAATAAATTTGATTACAGATATTTAAAGCGAACATATTCTTGGAAAAACCAGAATATATTTATAAATTTACATCCATGCGAGGAAACAAGTAATAAAGGTTTACTGACTTTCAGTAAACAAAATTAGAGTACATATTATAGTTTTATGATCTGATTCAAATTGAAGATTCTTGCTTTTTATTAAATTAGATTTTTTTTCTGAAATATCAGAGTTAATTTAAGAATGCTTATTAGAGCAGAATTAGGACGACCCAAAAAATTTTTTATGGTGACGACCAAATTTATAATTTAGTAGTTACAGCCCAACGCATTTATTTTAATTTTTTTTAATAACTAAATTTAGTATAAAATTAAAGTTAATAGAAAATTTAAGTTTCTATATTATTTTCATTATATTTATTAGGAACCAGATCTGAAACCAGCAGCTGTCCAGTCTTGACAAAGTCAAGTGTTTTTTCTCAAGATTCTAGAAAAATAGTGACATTTTTAGGTTTACCTAGGAATTTGTTTTGGAATTCGCCTAATCAATCATGGCAGACGCGTAGCCAGGGAGGATCTAAAGATAAATTCCCCACTTTCGCCAAAAAAACAAGATTTCTAGTCTAAATTTTTTCATGCAAAAAATTTGAAAATCCCCCCTTCAAAAAATTTCTGTCCATGCCCTAGGAATCATAGCCAGGGGCGTATTCAGGGAGGGGAGGGCTTTTGGAGGTCAACAACCCTTCCCTTTGGAATTTTTTTTCAATTTGCTAGGGTTTTTTAAGAAAAAATACCAATACCCCCTCTAAATTTTCCCGTCCATACAAAAAAAATCAAAACCCCTCCCCCGAAATATTTCTGTCTACGCCCCTGAATCATAGCAAACAGCTTTAATTTTAACAAAACATTTTATAAACGATATTTTCAACAAGCCGTCAATCTGAATATTTTAATAATTTTATTTTGCTACATTTTATCAGCTATCACAATTTAATTTGAAATGAAATAAAGAGAAATTATAAAAAGATATTTCAGTCATGTTGAATAGTTTAAAGTGATAATAAGAGCTCATATACTTGAAAAAAATATATAAAATATTAATTAGAAAAATAAAGCAAAAATCTACAAAGGCTACAAAATTTTAGGTTAATATTTATTTTTATAAGTTAATAATTGGATTTTATGTAATATTTATTTGTCTTTCATTTTTTATTTATAGATATGACAGTAAAATATCTACATCTACTTCTATTTACATTTGTCATTTCCTATGCAACTACAGCATCGATTGACTTAAATTGTGAATTTAGATTCCATGAGTTCTCAACAATTGGCAAACACTATACATGTTTAGCTAAAAATGACCTGAAAATTCTAGATTCGAATACAACAATTGAAAATATTCGGGGAATTCATAAATTTAACCAATCAGTTGATTCCATTACTGCGCTCTCAATTGACAACGTCGAGGTTAATTTTTTTCCATCAAATTTGAGTCAAACGTTGTCAAATTTAGTTGCTCTGAAAATTACTAATGCAAAATTGAAGGAACTCCGTCAAACAGATTTAGAATTGTTGACAAAGTTAAAGTACCTTAATTTAGATAGAAATAACATTGAAGTTCTCGATGATGGTTTATTTAAGTTCAACTCTGAACTCAAATTAATTTGGTTTTATAATAATAAGATCAAAAGCATTGGATCTTCAGTTTTCAGCACATTGGCGAATTTATCAAGCTTGGATCTTTCAAATAACGTCTGTATATCAAAGAAATTTGCTAACTTTAGGAAAGAAAACATTAATGAGACACCTAGATTAGTTCCAAGAGTTTTGACATCGGCTATGCTATCGGAAATTAATAAAAAATGTTCAAGCCGTGAAGTGGAATCAGATCAAAAAATTGAGACAACGACAACCTTAAGCAACGAACAAATCTATCAGGAAAAAATTAGCAAACAAGAATCTAGAATATTAGAGGTTATGCTTATTAATAGTAAGAAACAAGAAGAACCGGATAGAGTACAGAAACAGCAAAATATATTAACAAATGAAATCCACACTGAATCTGCTCGCGAGTATGAAGCAAACACAAAAATATTCAAGCTGGAAACAAATATGAAAATCGAAGAAGCTAAAGTTATAGTGTTGAAAGAGAAATTAATCCAAAAGGAGTCAGAATTGAGGAGTATGTCAGATGATTTATCAAAAGCTCATGAATCTATCAGACGATTTGAAGAAGAAATTGCTCGAAATTATGCTGCATTGAGGCGAGCTGACAGGTCTGAAATAAGTCAACTTGAAGCTGAAAAGGCGGAAATGAATCGAAAAATTGGAGAACTTTTAAAATTGATAAATGTCCTTAGACAAGAGTCTGAAGCTGAAATACGAAAGGCCAAAAATGAAATTGAAGGATTGAAAATTTTACTATTTCAAGATGAAACCCAAGAAATTGAAATCATTAAAAGTAGACTGGATGAATCACCAAGTACCAAGAGTATTGTTGAAATAGAAACGACTTCAAATGAAGAAGAATCCTCGAGCATACAAAGCATTGTTGAAGTTAAATCAAGTTCAATTGAGTTTGTTACAACAACAACTTCAGAGGAAAATTCTGATAAAGTTACGGAGAAATCCACATCAACTACAATTGAATTGTATAAAGCAACCAAAAATATTGAACCAAATGAATTAGAAACAACTACTGGAGGAACTTCTGATGAAGCTAGTTACAGTTCTGAATTGACTACATTAGAAACTTTTCAAGACACAGAAACTGAGGAAAATACAGAAGCATCATCTACAGAAACTTCTACTGGAACTGATGAGAGTGAAAATTATTCAGAAACAGATTATTTGTTCAGCACAACCTTAGAAAACATCATAAAGAATGGTCATCATTAATACTCACATGGATTGAAAAATTATGAAACTTTATAAAAATATTATGTAATCTGTAGTTAAGAGAAAAAATATTTTTGTGTAGAGGCATAGCAAGAGTACTAGAAACTCGGGCAAATTGTTTGAAAAAGCACACCTGAAATAAAACTAAATTCGATTATCTAAAATTATAATGCAAAAAGTTTTAACACTAATGAAGATATTATTAAAGGTTTTGGAATAAACGATGGCACACAGTAATTATATTTTATGTAATTTTTTAAACTTTTGATAAAAAAAAATTGAATTTTGTATCCCCTTAACTGCATCTCCCTGAGCAAATGTCCCATTTTCCCACCTTTATAGCATTGTGTAACGAAAAAATTCGTAAAGTATTTAAATTTTATATTATCACTCAATATTTCTTAAAATGTAGTAAAATGCGGTATAAATTTACCACTTTTTAAAAACATAAATGATTTTTACAGATGATTTTTGTAAAAAAATTTTCAACGTTTAACTTTATTCTGATTACCGATTGTTCAAATGTTAATAATAATAAGAGGAAAAGGGTGAATATTTTTTAGCAATTTATTCTTAATTTTCATATTGGCTAAATAAATTTGGTTTCGGAAAACGTAAAGGAATTTAAAATCTACATGTTAGCATCAGTTGTTGTGCACTACCTGTTAGAGACTTAACAAAAGGGAAAACTTAATTTTTCTTTTCAGAAAATTATTAAAATGTTTTCAAGTCAATTTTATAAACACCAAGTTTTAGATAATTTAAAAAACACCATTAATTTTTTATATTCAAACTGCTTGATAAGCAAGGCCAGATTGATGGTGAAATTATATTTGATTACAATTTTTCTTGGAATTCTCAGTGCACAAACAAAGTAATTAAAATATTTCAGAAATATATTCAGAATCGAGTTCCAATTTTAATTAATCATTAAGCCAAACAAAATATGATAAAGTGATGACTTATAAATAAGAGTCATTAAACGTTAGGCTGTCCATCTGCGCACTTTTCAGCGGGATAGTCTCCCTTTTTTGAAGAATGCCCGCCTAAAATCCTGAATGTCCCGTTTTTTAATATGTAATAAATTTATTTTATATAAAAGAGTATTTACTAGTTATAGGGGAAAATTACTTAGTGAAAATTATTTAAAAGAAACTTTATCACCGCTAAATATTTACCTAAAATTATTAGACAAAAAGAGGTCGATGAAAAAAATTCTTACAAATTATTTTTTTCACTAGGAAGTTTCCCCCTTGGTATGACAGCAATGAAGCCTTGATAGCATTTTTCAGAGAGTCATGTTCCAGTCTCATAAAATAGCTAAAAGTGACAAGAAGTATATTTTAGTTGAACTAATTTTTGAAGCGTACACATTTGAAAGTTTTCTTAGAATAGAATACAATAATGGGTTTGCTAAAGGCAAAAGGCACTGCGATCGATGATCTGTTGTACCATCCCAAGTCTCTACGCTAAAATCCTTATATCCTTGATAAATCCAATAATGTCCGAATAGCGCTGCTTCCGTATATCCTCAATAATAGCAACATCCTTATTAAAGTGCTTAAGACGCTGCCCACATAATGACCTACAGCTACAGAGAATATGAATGATAGTTTCTTCATTCGTATTACAAAACCTGCAAAATTTATTATTAGTCAAATTCATCTTAAAAAGTAAACTATTGATACTCATATGTCCTGTCAAAGCACCAACTAAGATGCTAAGATCTCTCCTTGATAATTCCAAAGCGTCCGACAATTTATTCCTATTTTTAGGACCAATGAGACATTTGGCCGTCAAAGCTCCTTCGTCCAAATTCCATACACGAAAATGCTCCCTATTCATCCATTCACGAATCTCCAATTTTATCATACCAAATCCATAATACGAAGACTTGTCATAATTTTCCTTCCTTACCGCTTCTTTAGCTAATTGATCTGCTTCCTCATTTCCTTCAATGCCACTATGCCCAGGTATCCATTTTAGAATGACCTCATTTTCTTGACCTAAAGCTGTTAAAGCAGAAATACAATCTAGAACCGTTAAAGATCTGACAACACAACTGTTTAAAGCTAGCAACGCCGATCTACTGTCTGTTAAGAAACAAACTTTACCGCCTTTCAAACTTATATCTAGACAATGATTTGTGCCCATACAAATAGCTTGAACTTCTGCCTGAAAGACAGAAGCATGATCCTGCAGTTTGTACGACGACTTCAACTTCAATTTATTACTAAACAAACCGATACCAACACCAGAATCTGATTTTGATGCATCCGTATAGACACTTATATACTCCTTATTTACCACATCAAAAGAAGTTGTATCATCTTCTTCTGACAATACCACATTAAATGACTTGTCAAAAACATGTTTTGACACTAAGTGATCAGTTTCTGAGGTGTATAGTAAAATACCTCTCAAAAACCTGTTTAGTTCCATGTGACCTGAAAAAATCCAATCATAAACCCACAACTTATTTACCGATAACTTACATGCACTTGTTCGAGCCACCGCTTCAGTTCTGATTCGAATTGGTGGAAGTTCAAGAAGTCTATCCAGAGCCAATTTAGGAGTAGTTTTCCAAGCACCACAAATTGCAAGCTCAGCCATTCTCTGCAGCTTCTCAATTTTTTGAGAGGCGCTTACCTGTTTCATTTTATGCCACCAAACGACACAGCCATAAGTTAGTCTTGGTAAAATGACTTGTTCATACAACCAATACATCATGCTAGGTTTTAATCCCCAATTTTTCCCAACAATTGATCTACATGCCCAGAAGGACTTAATTACCTTACTTACAACGAAATCAATATGCAAATTCCAGTTTAATTTGCTGTCTAAATGAATACCGAGATATTTTGCATCATAACTGAAGTTAATCCATTGCCCATACATAATTGGAGGACGTAGATCACCCAATTTGTACTTTGTGGTAAAAGGAATAACAGTTGTTTTGGCTGGATTTACAAGATTTATCTGCAAAAAGTAAGTTTTCTTCATTCTTGTTTATTGTATAATTTATTTTAGAGAAAATTACTACTTGTACCCCTGAGAGCAAATTAAATAAAAATAACCAAATAAAATAACTAATTATTATTCTTAAATATTTTAGGATGAGGACCAAGACATCAGTCAGTTTACTAATACTGACATTTTTTGGATTTTCATTCTGTATTGATTTGAACTGTAAATATAGAAACGAAACAATTTTGCGGAAACAAACATATTTCTGTGTATTATGATCCAAATACAGAAATAAGCAAAATTAATGGAAATCATTTGATCACAAAATCTGGAAGCCTTATCACAGGATTGTCAATTGAAAATAAAAAGACTCAGTATACTCCATCAAATTTAGGTGAAAAATTCACAAATCTGATCGCGCTGAGAATTAAAAATGTAAAATTGAAGGAACTCGTTCAAGAAGAAGATCAACTTAGATGATAATGACATAGAAAATTTGAAAAATGACTTATTTGAGTACAACGAAAAGCTTAAATTAATTTGGTTTTCAAAAAACAAAATAAAAAACGTTGGATCGGCAGTTTTTGATAACTTAAAATCACTGGGAAATTTGGATCTTTTTGGCAACAAATGTATATCTAGAAGTGCATCCTTTGCTGGGTCAGTTGCTCCGCTTGTAGAGCAAGTCAAGCAAAATTGTTCAAAGCTGGAATTTAAACCAAGCAATAAAAATAAATTGTCCGAATTTTTGGAAATTGATTATGAGGAAATTTTGGATTTAAAAACAGAAAAACCAATTGATACAACTACAATCCCTGCTCCAATATCAACTAAAAGAGTCATGATTAACAGGATCAATCATCAACCAGCTCAAAATAAGGATATATTTGAAATAATTAAAGAAAAAGATGGAGAAGTTCTCAGAAGTTCACAGAAAAATATTCAAAGTCTTCATAATGAACTATACAATCTTAACAAAAGCAATGAAATTGAAAACATCATGCAAGTTGATCAAAATGTATGGCCTAATTTAGAATTGGAAAAGTCAAAGCAGGAAAATATCAAAATTCAAAATGAGTTAATGTTGCTTAGGAATCAGCTTTATGAGCAAGTAAGCATGGCAAATAAGGATAAGATCGAATATGAAAATAAAATGAATAAGTCTGTGGATTTATTGAGGAAACAGCTAAACGAGAAGGAGAAAAAAGTAGCAAGGTTGGAATTGGAGCTTAAAAATTGCAAGATGGAGAATTTAAACAGAAATTTCAAAAAAACCATCAAAAGTGTCGAGATTTCTAATGAAGAAATTGAATATTAATCACGAAACTGACTTTTAACCTTTTCACATCACTTAAAAGTTCTTGAAGGATTTTACTTAACATTTATATAATTGTTAAGCATTTTTATACTTAAATAACACAAATACTTTTGTTTCAAAAATTTAAATTTAAAAATTTCACAAACCAATTTTAGATTTTTTAAAAGAGGAGTTAATACGTAAAATCTACATTTCTAGTGGTCTCATGATCTCCGTATGATGTGGTTTTATAATCCTGATGATAGCAGTTCATTGTAATCTCAAATTGCACCAAATAATATCAGTAAATTTTTTCCTAAATTTACTCTCTCTTAACATATGTTATTTTATAAACAACAATTTTTTAATATTTTTAATGAATCGCTTTCTGAAATAGAAATTATAAAATTGTTGCTTAGCTAATGATAATAAAAGCCAATGTTTATTTTTAAAAACTGTAAATATAAGAAATTGTTTCTTCCGAAAATTATATTTTTCCAAAGATGACAAATGTAAATCTCAGAAATAATGATGTTTAATTTGACCTTTTTAAAAATCAGTCTTTATTTTTAGCGCTATAGTATACAAATTTCGTCAACTACTATTCTTTATCTTTATTGGATCAAATCCATGAAAATATTAAATTTATTTATCGAAAGAAATGGCACAATATTAAAAGCATGCTCAGCATTTCTGCAAATAGATGACAAATTGACCCTTTCAGAGGACAGAGGACAAATTTCAAAAAAGAGGACAGTCCTCTGAAAAACCAAGCATATGGTCAGCCTATTTAAGGGTAAGTTGATCAACAACATCGTCTCAGCATCTCAGCTTTTTATTTAAAAAAATTTTATGTTACATAGAAATACTGATTTTTTGTCCATTTCCTATTTGTTATTTTAAGTGATTTTATAGTATAAAATATCATAATAAGTCTTTCTAACACCTCATTAATTTATAAAGCTTTCATAAAAAATTTTGAATGTTGATGCTTTACTAATGATTCCCTGCATAATTCTGATTCCTCATGATTCCCTGCTGCTGTAACAATCCGATCAAACATTACTACAACATGCAAAGAGCTTGATTTTTAGATTACAAGTGCTTCAGGCTCATTAGAGATCTGTCTTTTGTTGTGAACAGTTCTTATTTAAAATCTCATCATTCAAATTGTGTTATTAAATATTAAGTTGTAAAAGTGAGAATAAAAGATAAGAAGTGAGTCAAAAAAATATTTTTGTTGAGAAAACTTAGCTATAGAGTCAGCTTAATTAGTTGAAATTGTTAAAAAAAAGTGAAGCTCAGTATTAATTTTTTGCATAACTGAATTTTTTAGATTTTTGTTAATGTTTTTTTAATTGTGAATTTCCATTCCATATAAAATAATATTTTTGAACATTAAAATTTAGAATTTCATGTTAATTTTCAATTTTTTTTTTGTAGCATTGAACATTGCTAAAATTTTTAAAATCCAATGTTAGTTTTGTTTAAAAATCTCCACTTTTTTTATAAATAATTGGAATACAATCAAGATTTAAGAAAAAAAATTTAAGATTATATTTAAAAAAATTCTTTATTGAAATTTTATGTTTTTAAAATATTTAATGCAAGCACCAAGAAATAAACCTGTAATAATTCTTTAATATTTATAGAATGAATCCAGATCATGATAACTGTAAATGCAACAAAGACAATCCTTTGTATAAGTATGACCCAAACGAAGCGGTCAGTATTAAACTTTATTTTTTTAAAAAAAAAACAATATTCTCATATTTTTTATTTATTTAGAATCCCAATATACGGCAAAACTTGCGGTTAAGAAATTATCCATATATGAGTGAGCAAGGACCGATGTAATTGGCTTTTACACGTGAAAGTGGATCGAAAATTTATATTCGTTATAAGGGCAAATCCACGAAAGAATTTTGGTAGATTTTTTTAAATTTTGATGCAAAACTCGAAAACTATTTTAACTTCTAGTTTGTAAAGAAACCTGATTTCTTTCGGTCTGTATATAGATTTCTTGTAAAAGTGCTTTAATTAATGAGTTATTTCAATTTGGAGAGTGTTTCTATGTTGCCTCTACAAAAAAATATTATTTTATTTATTTAAAATTTCGCCTGTACACACATTGAAAATAGTAGGAAACACATAAAATTGAATTTCGCTCGTTCAGGCTTTAGTAAAACACTGCTAATAAATTATGTGTAATTAAAGAGAAAATGATGAAAAATAGTGTTTCTATGTTGCCTTTTTAACTCATTATTGCAAAACACACTTTTATTTGTTTACAAAATTTAATCAAGTTTTTAACAATAACTAGCCTTTTTATCATCAAACAATGATGACAGTACATAGTAGAGTTAAAAATATTATAAATTGAATGTTGAATACAAACTTTAAGTGAATAATTAAAAAGAAAATCCGATTTTAAAAATTTATTTACACTGTTAAAATTTTTTGCATCAAAAATATTCAGTACCGTTTATTCGTGGATTTGCTCATAAAGAGGTTTAAAATATTTTACTATTAAATTAAAAATAAAAAATTTGATTTTTTTATTTATCACAGAAACCCGAAGATCAGAATAAAAAATGAAGTCCCGGTCTTTACTCGGTCTTACCAAAATGCATTAGTAAAGAACACACAAATTAATGTTCTTATTAAAATGTAAAGTTTAATAATTTTGAACTAAAAATAATAAAATAATGTTTAGAAATGAAAGTTTATGACTTGCATAATATGTTAAAAATTTGGAATATTTTTCAGAATTTTTTTATGTAAAAGAATTAATTTTCAGGAATTGAAAAAAAATTAATTTTCAGAAAATAATAATAATTTTTTATTCAATAAATTTCTAATTTTGAATATAAATTTAATATTTCACAACAAACAAAAATCAAAGTTAAGTTTTTTGAATCAACGAAGCTAAAGTATGTATTTTGATGAAATTTAACTCCTCTTAAGCCTGCTTTTTTCTCATCACAATTATAAAATAAAAATACACATTGGACGTCTTCCATCGTTTATATTATGTTGCGCAAGAGAGAGATTCGATGCCCTTATGTTTTCTTATGTTTTACAGTCTCTTGGTAAAGGCAAAAGCTACCATGAATCATGCTGTCCATCGGTCTTTGGTGAAATAGCGGGACATGTCCCGATTTCAGCTTTGAAAAAGCGGGACAGACCAAAATTTAGAACATTTTCTAAGAAAAAAAGTTTAAAAAAGCGGGACACTAAGGATTTTAGGCGGGACATACGTCAAAAAAGCGGGACTGTCCCGCTAAAAAGTGCGCAGATGGACACCCTAACCATGATACAGTTAGGTACCTATCTGCAGGGGCGTATCCAGAAATTTTTCGAGGGAGGGGTTTTGAAATTTTTTTGTATGGACGGGAAAATTTAGTGGGATTTTGGTATTTTTTTTCTTATAAACCCCTAGCAAATTGAAAAAATTCCCAAATTTATTCCCAAAACCCCTCTCTAAATACGCCCCTGCCTATCTGACATCTCTGGTGTTCACAAAAATAAACCGAATAGTTACTGTTAGTATTTCAACATAAGAGTCTTCATTGTTTTAATTTTAAAAAAGTAAATGATCAGCTGATTTAAATAATATCCACGATGCTGTGATTTGTATGTGTGACGATTAAATAATATATTTCTAGAAAATACTTAGGGTGACCAGATGTGACTATTTTCAACGAACAGTCCGTTTTTTTCATCAATTGTCCGTTGTCCGTTTTTGAACAGATCTTGTCCGTTTTTTTTCTTAAAAAGTTTATAATTTTTTTGTGCTCATAAATTAACATTGATTACAAGGTTTATTCAGGTTTATTTTCAGTTATTATCTTAAATTGTAGTTATTTTTTCATAAAGTTACGTTTTATTCGTGAATAATTAAGAGTTTATTGGTTTTCATACAAAATTTTCTTCGAATTTTTTTGAATCCAAAATTTGAATTTTTCGTTTTTAATCTTTTGAAATTAGTTTTCAAAAAATAAGATTTTTTTGCATCTACTGGGATTTAATAAACTGTTTTAAGCTTTTGAAGTTAAAAATATACTATTTAACTATATAATTATTGCATTTTCTTAGTTTTTTGGGTATGTCCGTTTTCTTCTTGAAAATGTCCGTTTTTTTCTCAAGAATCCTCTGGCCACCCTAAAAATACTGAATGTGTTTTTCTTTATCTGAAACCTTTTTGTGAAATATTCATCTTTTAATTCATTTCTTGGTTTTTGTGTTTTAGAGGCTCATAACGGAACTCGAGTGACTCTAGTTTTAGATATTTGGCTGCTTGGTATACTTCAATATTTTACTTTCGTTCTTATTTCAAGTTCAGATAGACGTGTTTGAATTTCAGTTAAATTTTGGAAGCAATAAAAACGGATTGACAATGTTTATGAGTAAATATGAAATCAATTTTTATTTAAGAATGCAAACTATATAGGTAATGTAAAAATAGATTTTAATTTAATAATCATTGTTTTCTTTCAATAGAGCATCCTTGAAAACGGAAAGAGGTGTCCTGATGGGACACTCACCATTCTGCAAGTGGACCGCTTTCATCCGAATAAACGGAAAAAATCAGGTAAAAATTTGTTAAGATATTTAAATATTAAATTTTTTGATTAATTATTTTATCAGTATGCAAAAAAGTGCAAGTCTCATTTCCTCACTAAATACTGGTTTACATGTAAGAGTCAGCTGTATATGAAAATGAAAAGGAGGCAGCAAAGTATGGAGAATGTTCAAAGTATGTTTAAAGGAGACTAATACTTATGTGCACTCTTTTAATTTTTTGTACTTTCTTACTGAATTTTTGGCTACTTATAAGCAATAATAATTTTTTAATGAAAAATAAAGAACAAAAAAATTGATAAAATAAAAAATAAAGCCAAAAATTAATTTTAAAAAGATTTAATTTTTTGTTTTAAATTTCAGATTTCTCCGAAAATTTTCAATTTCATTTTTTCCAGCATAATCGAAAGAATCAGGGACATAACCTAAAATTTTCTACTTTTTCGGAAAAGCGGAAAAAAATTTGAGATTTGATCTTAAAAACTCAAAGAAAATTTTCCATCATGGTGGAATTTGTCAAGAATTTGTCCCCTTAAAATTTCTAATTATTGTGAAATAAAATTGTAAATCGAGAAAAATTCTTTCATTAGGTAAAATTTTTAATATTTTATATTAAAAATATAAAATATATTTAATAATAAAATATATTTTTAAATTAATCAAGATACATGACACAATTCTAAATTCAGGAGGATTCAAAAATATTTTCGTTTTTAGAGATTTGGAAAAACGTCCTAAAAACTTTTAAGTTCTGATTGCTGGTGCTGTAATTTAATACTAATTTTATTTTTTTTTAATTTCAATTTCAAGAGATATACAATTTTTTAAACCTAACTTTATTTATCTTATAAAATAAAAAAATTAAATTTAAAAAATTTCAGAAAATATAACATTTTAGAATTAATTATTTTCTCAAATACTGACTTTTAAAATTGCACATATTCATCTTTAGGTTAGGATGACTAGATATTTTTTTGGGAAAAACAATTTTTTTTCTGAAACTAGAAGACAAATTGAACCTTTCAGAAGACAATGGACCAATTCGAAAAGTAAAAGAAAATCTTATTCAATACCAAGCAGGTCAATTTATTTTTAGCAGTAATATTTTCTGATTATTCCAACTTACTCAAAAAAAATTAAGCACTCTTATTGTTTAATAAAACCAATCAGAGTTCATTCATAAATGACGTCCAATTCTTGTAGAGAAGAGTGTCTGACGATGTGTGACATTTCCATATTAAAAAAAACTTTCCGTATGAACATTTTGTGACAGAGTTGGGAATAAAAATCTCGTTTTTACCGTGATGTCAATAAGATTTTGTTTGTCTTGTTAAAGAATTTTGCATTAAAACTAAGTTCGTGCTTTAGATAACAAGGATCAAAATCATAAGATTACCACTGAGTATATAAACTAATTGGAATAATCCAACGAAGTAGCAAAATATTGCACAACTAAATTTCTTTTTTTAAAATTTTATATAAATTATTAAATAAATTTAAATCAGAATTAGCAACAAAATATTAAAAATGTGCTTGAGTATCATTTCAGTTAACAAAATAAATTTGATATATGTATCTTAAATCTGTAAACAGACAGAATGAAGAATCAGAAGAAATAATTATTTTGATTATTTTAATGTTGATGATTCAGAATGGGAATCAGATTTACTCAGGAAGGCAGTGGACCGAAATTTTTTCAATCATGATAAAAAAAATTGCGTCGACGTTATTTTTTTACTAATTTATTTGATTTCATTGAATATTTAGTATAAAACCAAGGGGAAAACAACGTGATGGGTAAATTTTTCCCACCAAAAAAGGGAAATTGGGAAATTTCCCATTTTCCCATTTATGATGGGAAATTTCCCATTTTTCCCAATTTTGATGGGAAATTTCCCATTTTTCCCATTTTTGGTAAAAATTTCCCACTTTCATCAATATTTTTTCCTGGTTCGAAAAGTAAAAACAAATTATTATTGATGCACAGTGCAATCAAAAAGTAAGAAAAAGGTGCAACCTTTTTATTCAATTTCTAATAAATTGAAAATGAAACAAAGAGGATCCAAGTCCAATAGGATTCGAGTCACATGGGGGACCGCAATACAAATATTTGAATCTATTTTAAATTTTTTTAACTTATCCTATTTTTACATTATAAGCCAAAGGCTTATAGGATGAAATAAGTAATGGCTTGTTAAAAAATGTAAAAAAACAATAAAAATTCTTAATTTTCAATGAAATTTCGAATTTTTATTGCTTACTCAATTTTTAAGCTCCTGTTGCTGTCAAATCATATCATTAAACAGCAATTAAATTATTCTGTATATTTTAGTTAATGAATAATTTAATTTGGGTAGTGACTTAATAGAGAAAACAAAAAAAATTTAAATCCAATTTTTTACTAATATACTGGCTTAGTAACGGATAGCGGCTTAAAACATGAAAACAGGGGAACTGTTTCTTTTTTAAATTTAGAAATCATAACGGTTGAAATATCAACGATGTTTTACACCAAAAAAAGAAAAGTTAATTTGATTAAGTTTTGGCAATGAATATCAGAGAACTAATTTATTTCTTCAAGCCTACCAAATAGCAGCTATTAAATGCAAAAACCTAAATTCTCTATATGCTTCTTCCGACGAGTTTATGGAACATAAACCAAGGACTAGTTAAGGACCATTAAGTGCATTGTTTTTTTTTTAAAGAAAATGCGCAAAAAATTAATCTTGATACTCAGTGCAACTGTTAATAACTGTTAAAATACTCAATTTCACTTCATAAGTCAAAATCACGAAGAGTAATTATTTTATAGAAAATTTTGCTTCAAATTTTGTTTAAATTTTTTTCCCATTTTTGGTGGGAAATTTCCCATTTTTCCCATTTTTGGTGGGAAATTTCCCATTTTTCCCATTTTTGATGGGAAATTTCCCACCAAAAATGGAAAAATTTCCCATCAAAATTTTTACCCATTACGTAGTTTTCCCCTCGTATAAAACTATATAACATATTTAACATTTCATTATTAAGAGTAATTATTGATTTAAAAACTGAACCTATTTAAACATATCTCATCAAACGTGATGTTCAAAGTGAAATTTGTTTTGGGCAAAGTAAAGGTTTTAAGAATACATTTGATATTGGTAGTTTTGAAACAGCACAAAAAATAATCCAAAATAATTCAGAGATTATGCAACTTGCATCTACAAAACTTTGACGGCATATAATTTATTGTCTACATATTTAAGGTCAATTTTTTGTTTTGTTTCAGAGTTTTTCTAATTTCCAAAAGCTATATTTTGTCCTGATTCACTAAAAAGTAAATAATAGTAAAAAATTTAAAGAAAGTCCTCGTGTTATAGATCGAGGGACTTCAGCGCATTTTTGTGTTAGCGATCAGTATTTGATTAGCAAAGTACTTCGTATCAAATAAGGCAATCATGAATATTTTGTGACTTAAATAAATTCAACAGCTCGATAACGGTTTTTTGGCATTCAAATTTTCTAACGGTCAAAATATATTTGAAAATTTCCCGCGTAAATGCACTTGAAAATCATTAATTATAGTATAATTAACAATTTGCACGGTGAATTTTCATATTTTAAAATGGTTTGTCATTTAACGGTTTTTTTAAATTCAAATTTTCTAACGATAAAAATATATTTGAAAATTTCCCGCGTAAATACACATGAAAATCATTAATTATAGTATAATTAACAATTTAAAAAAAAAATTTTGCGGTGAATTTTCATATAATAAAATGGTTTGTCATTTAACGGTTTTTTGAAATTCAAATTTTCTAACGGTCAAAATATATTTGAAATTATCCCACTTGAAGTTGGCTCTATTGTATTGAAAACAAAAAATCATTAATTATAGTATTTAGAGATGGTTTTCACCTTTCTAACTATTCGATACGCCAATAACTCGATGGCACGGAGCTAATGCAAAAAACCAGAGCTCTCTACGATGTCTGATTAAAAAGTTTTTCGTGTGCTCCGACCGACCGACCGACCGACCGACCGACCGACCGACCAGACAAAGTGCATTATTAAGCTACCTTTTTAAAACAAGTTTCAAAAATGCGCTAAAATGTAAGCACTATTTACTACTTATGAGAAAAATCTCTAGTCACCCTACAACTACATTTAAACCTGCTTGTACATTTTTATGTTTTACATACGAACTGTAGCAGAGTATTAATTTATTATTTCTTAGGTTAAAAAAATGAGCAGAGTTATCATGGAGGAGTAAATAATACATTTTGTTATTAGCAGAAGTTGGAAGGAATTTACTGGATTTTTCTTTATCATGTCGTGACTTCAAAAATACCTAGCAAATAAGAAACAAAAATCTTAAAAAAAACAAAAATATTAAAAAAGTCATTCAAACAGTTTTGTATAATAGAATAAATTTATTTATTTTAAATATGATTAATTCACTTATGACGTACATCCCAAAAATGGCATTCGTATTGCCTTTCACAGACACCCCACTCCTACATAATTATCGTTATAAATAGAACGACCATACATGATCTTCAAAATTACATTAACTCATCATTCAACTTTTTCAAAATATTCAAATTTTTGTTCCATCTTGCTTCAGATCCAGCAAGGTCTTTAAAGCTTTCAATCAATGTAAAAATTGTTAAATTTGTTGGTTTAATTTTTCGTTTAAAAAATGTTTTCAGTGCTTTTGGATTTTCATTGAACAAATCTTTTAAATATGATGCAAATTTTTTACAAGATTCTTCCAAAGATTCCTCGATTACATAATACATCAAGTCATTAGAGTTCATTATTATGTCTTGAATTTCAGTTTTATTAAAGTGAGAATTATAAATTTTGGTTATAACGTCGAATGTAAGAAAATAGGGAGTTGTTAGTGATCTATGAAGAATTGTAAATTGACTGAAGTCATAGTACAAATATACATACGTTCTGGGTGAAAATGACTTTTTAAGCTCATTAATTGAGTTGTAAAAGTAAAAATGTCTATCATCAGTGAAGTTACGCAGTAAAATTACTCTTTGTTGCTCCTTATTTGTATGATTTGCCAGAATATCCCACATGTATTTAAATTGAACTGAATCCCAGTGTGCTTTTTGGAGAAGATTTGAATTTAAATACAGTTCATAGATTTGATCATTTGACAGAAAATCTTCAATTTTATATGTCAAGAGTTGAATATATTGAGTGTTTTTGTATGGAAATAATTCAAAGTAATTTATAAATGCATTTTCAAGAACACTTTGTATTTCCTGCTCGGTCAGCCATTCTTCATAAATCTCCCAAAGCTTTTCATATTCAGAATAGTCTAAATCACCAAAAGTTGTATTATAAAATAAATAAATTTTTGGACTTAAGGCTGTAATTGCTAATTCTTTATGTTCATCAATTGTCAAAGTTTCATTGACTTTTTCATGAAAATCCCAAAAAGATGAAACATTGAGAGCTGATAGTTCATTGTGATAGGAACTGTGAGACTTATTGACACTTAACTGCTTATAAAAATTCATTCCATATAAAATTTTCCCCTTTTGATTTCTTCCGTGAATGAATTTTTCGAATTCATCACTTGTCAAATAACTTCGAGCTAGTTCTTTAATTTCATCAGGTTCTATGTAAATTGCGATATAATTTGGGTCATAAATTGCAGTGAAAAAAGTTTCATTTTCATTAACTTTAAACAAATCGAGCAAGAGATCGTGATCCCTACTAAAAAATTTGAACAAAAACTCATAAATTTTCGGATAATTTGTGTCTAGTAAACGAATAAAAACATTTCTGAATTTTTCTCTAGCTAAGTCGGTGAATTTATCGCAAAACTGTTCATCCTCATCTCTATCATTAATTTGCAAATATGAATCCATAAAATTCGTTACAACTTCTTGATTTTCTTTATAGTTTCGTGCAAGCAAGAAGAAGAGCTCAAGTCTCAATTCAATTTCATCTTTATCTACATAATTATCGACCAAATAAAGATTATCAATGAAATATTTAGCGATAAAAAATTCCGCAAAAGTTCTGTGAGCAAATTCAAATTTATTTTCACCGTTAATGTACAAAATTCCCATTCGTGATATTTCTTCGTATGGCAAATCTTTTGGAATTTTACTTTGCATAACTTTCAATTTTTTAAATTTTATTGCAAATGTTGTAGTTCCAAAAATTCTAAGCTCATTTAACAATGCATACTTTTGATAAATTTCAATAACACTGAATTTTGAAATAAATTTTTGCAGTATTTTCTGTTCAAGTTTACTTCTTGTTAGCCAAATACCAATTTTTTTCTGCACAAATGTCTCATAAATTTCATATAATCCGGGAGATTCTTCAGAGTTTTGAGTATCGTAAATCTCACTGACTAATCTAAGCATAACCGGTGTACTAAAGTTATAGGAAAGTTTATTTACCGACTCAAATTTTTCAATAGTTTTCTTAGCTTTTTCGATATTTTTGTTGATATTTTCACTTGAAATATTTCGAGAAATAAAAAATTTTGTGAAAAATTCTTGTTTTCCATTTTCATCTAATGGAACTAAATCCCATGTCTTAACCTTAAATGTGTCTCGTAGTTGCCTTGAGTACAGAGGTCTAGTGCATACAAATTGAATATTTTTTGTAGTATTATGAACGAACTTAATTGTATTAAGTATAAATGAATTATAATTTGGTGAAATTTCATCGAATCCGTTCCAAAATAAAACAGAATTGCCATTTATGAAAGATTCTTCAAAAATTCTTTTCTCAAAATTATTTTTCTCTGAACTAAGGTCTAAAATATTTTCAATAAGTTTCTCAACATTTTCATTAAATTTACCTTTTTTGTAAAACTTTGTATAATCTTTCAAGTCTATGTAAGAAACCCAACGTGAAGGAAATTTTGATTTCATTTCTATTGCAAGCTGCTCGAAAGAAACAGTCTTGCCGGCACCTGCTTCTGATGATAAAATCAAAATCTTTTCTTCTTCTGATTTTTCAATTATTTGTGTCAAATTTTTGTGTAAAAATGTATACATATCCTGATTTGGATCGATGGTTTTTGACTTGAAATGAAAATTACCTTGAATCTTATCAAAAATTACTGATTGTTCCTCGAAGCTTTTTTTAATAAATTTTTGATAAAATTGCTCCATTGTTACATTTTTAGTTCTTTTACGAAAGTGTTCCTCACGAGTATGAATATTATATTGATAGTCAAAACCATATTTATACTCAAAATCAATCATGTTCGTATCTTCTGGGTAAAATTTACGTTTTATGTAAAAATCAACACTACTTTCAATTTTATATCCAATGGACAATTCTGTTTTGTTTAGGATCTCTTTGACTTGTGGAGATGAAATGGCAGTAAATGCAAGGGGAACTAATTCATTTAAAGCACTGAACTTGACAATTTTACCTTGATAATTCATATTGGAATCTAAAATAACCGTTTTGATTTTTTTTGCTAAATTGTCCCATTCAAAATAGATATCATCATGAATATAGTGCATTTCTTTATCATCTAAGTTAAGTAAGATCCCTCGTAAAAGTTTTGCAATATGATTGGATGTCAATCTGTCATAAACTGTTGAATTATCAGGATATAAATCAGACATTTTAACATTCACATTTTTATACGTCACAAATGAATTTATGATCTTATTTTGATCATTGACTGACAATTCCTTGAAATTATACAATGGATTATGAGTTAAAATAGCAACCAGGGCAACAGTAATTACAGCAATAATTCCCATAACTATTGAAATAAAAAGATTTCTTTTTAATTTTGAAATTTTCTTATCTTTCTTTTCGATTTCCCTATCAAACTGCTCTCCGATCCATGGAATAGCTTGCTCCATTTCTGGACCTACCTTCTGTTCAACAAATTCAAATAACTCCTTGTAATTATCATTAGATTCCTTTAGCTTTTCGGGATTTCCATGGTGAAGGGCCATCAAATGTGCAACACGAACTGCCAGCTCAGCATGATACATTTCTTCTGGATAACATTCGTAGACGAGACCAACAATCTGAAGTGATAATGAAATATTTCATAAAATAAATTTAAATAATCCATAAAATCAGTAAAATCTGTCAATGCCTTTGACTTTGCCTGTATCCAAGCAACATAGAACATAGTACACTCGTAGAAATAATTTAAAAACACTTTGTCCTACGTTGACTTCAAGCCTGGTTCCTTAAAAACCAACTTCAAGAACATATATTTTAAATCTTTTTTTGTACATACTTAACATACAAAAATAAAAATTCATTATTTAAAAAATAAAAAAAAACTTTGTCTTATGAACTCTGAGTACCTATGAACTCTGGGTTATTGGAATGAACAAAATTTGAAAATCAGTTTTTTAAATTTTAAAAATAAAATTTTAGATTTTAAAAATAATTTTCAGAAATGTTTTTAAAACATTCTAAAAACTGTTTTTTAGAATTATGTTTATGAGTGTAGCAGATTTGACCTAATTCAACCACTCAAACATTTGATTAACAACCCAAAAAATATCAAATACCTCTTCATTTTCCTGATTTTCCTCGTATTTTTTGCACAACTTCTCAAAATCTTCCATTAATTGATGATTATTCTTTGCATATGGTTTTGCGTCATTACCGAAAGTCAAATTTAAAGCATAATGACATAGTTCATGTGCTAAAGTACCAAGTGTCTCATTTTCTGTCATTTTATTTAACAGCTGTCGTGCACCAATATAAATTCTGCCAGACACATAGAATATTCCATTTGTATAAGCACTTGATGTCGGATCAACAACATGAACATTGTCGCGATTGAAGTCAAAGATAATTCTGAATTTCATCGATGCTGCGACGACCATGAGGATGATTCTGATTAAGGCATAGTTGTTTAATGTAGTAAATGCATGCTGAACTAGACTGAGTTTTTCTTGAGCATTTGGAACGTCATGACCGATAAATGAGTTTGCCATTAAAACGTTAATGTGGTTTTCAGGTAAATCTTTAGAATGTTTAAAATGAAGTTCTCGAACTGCTCTTTGTGTGTCGTAATCCAAATCTTCCATAATAGTTTCTGTATTCTCATGTGGACCGAAATAAACTCCATTCGTCATGAGGAACTCGTAAATTTCTATATTTTTACAGTTTAGTGCAACTGCTGCAGCTGATACATTTGATGTGTTGTAAAAATAATGCAAATTTGAGTTTCTAGTCACAATTTCCTTTACTTCACTTATATTATTAGCTATGATGTTTTCATGAAGCGAATCAGATGTTTTTACAAAGTTTTGTATATCAACAGAGCACTGATTAGAGTCTATTGCTAACGGATATCTCAGATTTGAATTAAGAAGTAGCAAAAGAACATCAAAATATTGTCCGTCATATGCCAAAGATTGAGCATTTACATTTTTGAATGGTGATTCTGTTTCAAAGCCCATACTTAATAAAATATTCATAACGTCAATATCTCCCAATTCGGCTGCAACAAGCAAAACATTGTATTCTCGGTGGTCGGCTAGAAAGTGCAGTTCAAATTCCTTTGACTCACAGTTGTTACACAAGGATTTGCAAAGACCTGAGGATATTAAGATGAGTGTTTTTTTAGAAAATATTATGGTAGAAGAAATCTCACCTAAATGCCTCTGGTTCAATGACCTCGCAAGGAATTTAACAAGAAACTGGAAAAGAGTCTTGTTGGTCACCATTTCTGTTGAACTGTATGGCTTAAAGCTCAAAAATTGATCGATCTCGCTAGATTTCCAGTAAATTAGAAATTCTTCTTTACTTTTTGAGATTATAAAAACCACAATTGATTTCCTCAAGCATTTACTAGTCAAAACTTCCAACTCATTTGAATCTAACGCTGAGTCAAAGGAAACATTCTCAAATGTTATTATTGTCACTTTCTCAATATCTTTTAAAGAAAAATTAAGTGATTCAAGAACTACTGAAAGACTTCCACATGTTTCTATGGTCAATTGCTCAATATTGTCTGCATCGAGTGACACTTGCGATTGCTGCTTTTTGGGAACTACAATGTCAATCAAATTTTCCTCTCGACTTTCTCTGATAAAGCGTAATTCGTTGTTAGCCACTGAAAATATTAACATTTTGTAAACACTTTTATTAATTAACATCTGACTTCTCCACATTTTGATCATCCAAAAACCAAATAAAATATGTCATAGTATCTAAGTAATGTCAAGTGTCAATAAAGCTACGCCAAAAACTATGCATATAGCCATATATTACGTCTCTGCACAAAAGTATTCTTTATTACCTTGAAGTAATTGATTTTTAATTAGGCTGACCATCTGCTTGGTTTTTCAGAGACTGTCCTCTATTTTTTTCATTTTTAATTGTAATGTTCTAATTCGTCTAGAAAATGAATAAAACTAGTCGACATGGGGGATGTCCTCTATTTTTCTTGAAAATGTCTGGTAACCCTATTTTTAATTCACTCTTGGAACATTAATTCGAAATAAGTTTGAATATTGAATATTAAAAATATAACTAACCATCCGCATATTCACGATTTCTATCCTCATTTCTGTTATTTTCTAAGTATCTTAAAATTCTTTGTGGTAAAAATCTTAAGATACTCATACCGATTCACATAGTTCACTTTAATTAAACAATAAATTTATGATACACAGAAAATTTAAGAGCTGTCACAAGAGACTTCTTTACTGAACCAATGAAATAATGAAACTATAGACTTTAAACCTTCTTATTTTTGTTTGAGAATATAGTTTTATAAGAAGATGTAGAACCTGTTTGCTGTTTTTTAATTTCACCATCAACTAAAGAAAAAATTATTTTGAATACTTGATAATATATGCATGAAGCGGTGTAGTCCTAACTCCACTGATTTATTTTTCTTTTTATATTATATAGCTAAAAAAAATAATAAACTCAGGATAATTTTACAGTAATTTCAGATCTTCTTGTTGAGTTTTCTGGATTTTTATGATACGTTATTGGAGGAGCTAATCATAAACAAAAGGATTGTAATCAAATGTTTTATATCTTTTTATTTAAAAAAATACTTACGTTTGGTTGTATAAATTTGATTGTTAATGTTCAAAATTGAGGTAACTTTTAGATTATCTGATGCTTCAAGTTCCTTCCTATTTATTGTGCTTTGTTTCTTTTTCGCTGTGCAAATTAAGATTTTGTTTATTGAATTTATTGATTCATTTAAAAAACATAATTAATGAAACTGATTATTTACCTGCATTGCAAACGGTAATCACTATGATAATTATGAAAATTAATTTCATTTTGTTGTTAAATAAATGTTTTAAGACAATCGTTGTTTCTTGATCACAAAATTGTAAATCTATTTCTAAATTGAGCACATTTTGGATAAAACTCTTTTTAAGAAGCGTTTTTGTATTGACCACAAATACCACTGTCAAATATTGAATTTATAGACACAAAAAATTAGTATATAGCAAATGTGTCAAGAGGACTTTAAAACCTCAACATTCAATTTAATAAAATTACGTATTACAACTCGAATAGCACACGATGAAAAAGACAAAAGATAAAATTATCGTGAAACTCGATTAGATTTCATCTAACTTGTTCCCAGGGGAAGTAATTACACAATTGCATATATCCTAGTCACAATTTGTATGTTCAATCTCACACAAGCCAAGTTGGTATGGTTAGAACAGTGAAAAGCCAACACTCTAACCACTACGCCATAGCTGATCGTACATTTAAACTTGAAGTAAATCAATGGTTTTTGGATGCTTCTAATTAAATTTTATTCGATGTAGCAAATTTTTTTAGAAAAAAATATTTAATTAGTAATACATTGTATTTTGTTAGCTGCATTTCATTATTCATCATTTTCTCAGACGTTCTTGCCAATTTTACTGAATCTGTTCTTATATGTTGTTGTTGCTGGTTGTTGTGAAAAAGGTGGTAATTAAATGTATTTTAATTATTAAAATGAAAAATACTTACGATAGGGTGCTCTTGGTGTTGTAATTATTGTTGTGTAAACTTGATTATTGATGTTCAAATTTGGGGTGACATTTAGGCTATCAGAAGATTCTAGTTCCTTTCTATTTGTTGAGCCTGGCTTCTTTTTCGCTATATAAATTAAGTTCTCGTTTAATTGATAACACTAATTTATTTTTAAAAAAGCCTAATTACCAGCATTGCATACTGCAAGCACTATGATCAAAATAAAAATTAATTTCATCTTTGAGCAAAAATTTTAGGCACAAGTTGTCTTTTTAAACTTAAGGTAATGAATGAATGACTCTCTTGACATTCGGGTAATCTTGGTATCCAAAACTGGTTTTGAAAAAGCTGCTTGCAAAAATTTCAACACTGATTTATGTAAAAGGATTTATTTAGTAGACCTGAAAAACAAATATATTGTATAATGTGTGTCATACTTTCTGTCAAATTTTAAAGTCATAAGCTGTAAAATAACACATTAATGTGAAGTTCCATGCAAACGAAATTTTTTATTGAAAACTTGTGATTGTAAAGACTATGAGAGATGTTCTACTTATTTTCGATGTATTTATTTCCGACGTGGAAACAGGTTTTGAGGTCCTGGTGTTGCTGCTGAAGGTCCAAATTTATTTTTCATTCTTATACTCTTATTATTGTAATTATTGTTAACTCTAACGGTACATAAGTTATTAAACTATAAATTAGAGCTTCAGAATGGTTTTTTAAAAAAAATTAAGGGTGTCCGGACTTCCGTGGACCCCTTACTGATTAGGATCTGCATCAGACTCAAATGTCAATTTAAAAAACCGTTACGGAACCGGAGAAAAAGTTAGAGAACCACTGATTCTAAATAGTTCAAAATTATATTTACTTGTTATTCAATGTATCTGATGGAACAGTAGATATATTAGATAGCAGATTTGGTATTAGGTCAACATCAAAATCTTCGAAAAGTATTGATTTCTGTTTTGGTTTAGGAGTAATTTCAATATTATCTGATGACACAAGCTTTGCTCTCCCGATCACCTCTTCTTGGCGTGCTGTCAAAGTTAAGCAATATGTTAATTTTTACTACATTATTTCAAAGAGAAAAAATTACGATTTGAAATTGAAATTTACCTGCACTGCAAACTGAATGCATGATAATGAATATTAAAATTGATTTCATGATAAGGCACGAGTTGCTTTCTCAATCAAAAGATTGCGAATAACTGAATATTTAAGCAAGCAATCATCTTTTAGGTAAAAACTTGTTTAAAAAAAGCTTGTTTGTATTACTTTCATAAACTGCTTGTAGTAAAGTTTTGTTTAAAAGAAAGAACTTTTTTGACAGAAATTTTCTGTTTAATTTATTACACTCATAGAAAAAAATTAACATTCAATGTTAGATTTGTATGAAGAAATCTAATATTTATTGTTTGATTTTCCTTTATCATAAATTTCTTAGAATCTAACATTAAAATGTTAAATTTAAATTCAAATATTTTCAAACCATTATTTAACGTGAAATCTAACATTTAAATATTAAAATCTAATATTAAAATGTTAGATTTAAGAAAATTATTTTTTTGTTAATTAAATTAACTTAAAAGCTTTGAAAAGAAAAATTTTGTTAACTAAGTTAACTTAAGAAAGAGCTAACTTCTAAGTTTAAGCTCACAAAAAGCTTAAATATTTTTCAGAATCATGTCCATCGGTCATGTCGATTTAATAATGATTGTCATAAAGAAATTGCAGCGATATTTTTATTAATGTTTACTGCGAATTATAAGATTCAAAAAAATTAATATTAAGATGTTAAATTTTAACATTTCAGTATTAAATTTTTTTTTTCCAAAAGCAAACAAAGATTAACATCCAATATTAAAATCTAATAAATTTTAATAAATTTCTGATAAAATTTAGCAAACTAATATTAAATTTATGTTTAATAGAAATCTAACATCGATTTATTAAAAAAATTCTATGAGTGTAATCATATTTACAAATTAATAGTTTTAAAAATTTTCTATTGAAGTTTTATTTTGACGATTTGGAAGATGATACGGTCTTGTGGAAGTAAATATGTGTGTATACAATGGAAAACGTAAGTTCAGACTTGGAGTATATCTTTTGTTCTCGGATGCTGCTAATTCCGTTTTGTTAGATGTACCAATATTCTTTTTTGCTATATTTCCAAACAATTTTAAAGATATTAAAAAATATTTGTTAAAGTTTAAGCTCAGTTAATTTGAATAAATTGATAGGAAATATTTAAAACATACTTTACCTGCATTACAAGTTGCAAGCACAAAAATCAACACAAAAACTAATTTCATTTTTTAGATTTTTTATGAAACGTGTTGATTGTTTGATTTTCTATTTGTGAATGAAAAGGTTGAGAAAGATTTTTATACTCGTTGATATTTTAAGTTGGCCAGATTTTAAATCAGTGATGCCCAACCTGTGTGCCGCGACACACTACTGTGCCGCGAAAAATTCCAGAAACCTCAAAAAATCTAGTTTTTTGAAAATTTAAACCTTTTACACTAGATAAGATGGACCCAAGCGCCGAAGCAAAACAAAACGTCGACACAAAAAAAAACATTGGGTGTGCCGCCAAAAATATTTGGTCTATAAGTGTGCCGCGATGCAAAAACGGTTGGACTGCTTTAAATGAATACAATAATGTGCAGTGAAAAAAATTCAAACATTCAAACAATCATAATTTTTAAAAAATGAGATAAAACTTTCTAACAATGCTTTTTAATTTAAATTTGAAAAAAAAGTTAAAAAAAATTCGGAACCTCGCTTCATTTGGCAAAATGGTAAAGAAGATTTAATTTCGAAATTGTTTAATAATCTTAAAATAAAGGAAAACAAAATTACAAAAAATTAAATTTTATAAATTACACAAAAATTGATATTTGAGCATATATACAGATTTTATTTATTTCCATCTTCTTTTTAAACATTTAAGCAAGTCATAATTTTATGCATTTCCATCATTATTACCTAAACACCACGTCTGTTATAATAAAATGGATTTATTGGTCTTCTATATCGATATCCCGCTGTACTTTCTGTCGTTGTTGTTGTCGTGGTCGTTGTTGTGGTCTTTGGAGTCGTAGTAGTTTCAGGAATTGTTGTTGTCGTCGTTTTTCTTGTTGTAGTAGTTTGAATCTCACATTCAGGATTATCTGCGCCATTTTCACAACAGTGCTCATTCTTTGCTCCATTTTCACAGCAGAACGGATTATCGACGCCATTTAAGCAACACCAAGTGCCACTTCCTCCATTATCACAGCAATTTGGTTCCTCAACACCATTTTTACAACAATATGATCCTTTTCCGCCACATAAGCAGCAATCAGGATTGTCAGCTCCATTAATGCAGCAATAAGGACCACTTCCTCCATTATCGCAAGTCTAAAATTATATTTTTAAGTTTTTAATGTGTATTAACCGAATTTTGGTGAAATTTTACATTTTCAGGGGTTCTTATCGTAGTAAGCTCACATTCTGGATTATCTGCTCCATTCTCACAGCAGTGCTCATTCTCAGCCTTATTTAAGCAGCAATATGGTGGTTTACCTCCATTTTTACAACAGTCCTTACAAAATGATAAAATGAATTTAAGGAAAAAATTCTCAAAATGAAAATTTTAGATAAATTTTTTTAGTTATAACTTACTGGTGATGGTGGTAAATATGCATTTCCTGGTCCACCAGATGATTCTTCTAAGCAACATCCAGGATTATTGGCATTATTTTCACAGCAGTATTCATTCGTTGCACCATTCTCACAACAGAATTCGTTGTTGGCATTATTTTCACAGCAAAACTTGTTATTTGCGCCATTTTCACAACAAAATTCATTTGAAGCGTTATTTTCACAGCAGTATTCATTTGTAGCACCATTCTCACAGCAGTGCTCATTCTCAGCCTTATTTAAGCAGCAGTATGGCGGTTTACCTCCATTTTTACAACAGTCCTTACAAAATGATAAAATGAATTTAAGGAAAAAATTCTTAAAATTAAAATTTTAGATAAATTTTTTTAGTTATAACTTACTGGTGATGGTGGTAAATATGCATTTCCTGGTCCACCAGATGATTCTTCTAAGCAACATCCAGGATTATTGGCATTATTTTCACAGCAGTATTCATTCGTTGCACCATTCTCACAACAGAATTCGTTGTTGGCATTATTTTCACAGCAAAACTTGTTATTTGCGCCATTTTCACAACAAAATTCATTTGAAGCATTATTTTTACAACAGAATTCACTCGTTGATCCATTTTCACAACAGTATGGTCCAGATCCATTTTCATTGAAACAGCAATCAGGATTATTAGCACCATTAAGACAACAAAATTTACCAGTACCCCCATTTTCACATGACTATATGATAATACAATGACTATATAAAAACAAATGAATATACAAAAATAATAAACTTACATCTGGTGGAAGATACGAATTATTTGGAGGGATATATTCATATCCAGATGGAGGAGGGGGTGGTGGTTCATCGGATCTTGCTGGTTTTTGTGGGACCTTTCTGCCATGGAACCTCATAGTGCCTCTGTTTATATTATTTTCATATGGATTGTTTTTTCCATATTTTATGTGACTCACGTCGGCAGACACGAATGCGATCAAGAGTGCAATTGAGAATAATGAAAGTTTCTGTAAATATATTTATTTAATTTAGATGTACCTAACTAATTTTGATTTACTTAAAATTTAAACTAATTAGTAATTTTTAATTAAAATATTTTTTTTTATTTTACCATATTTTACAATTTTTTTTAAATGATCACGATAGCAAACAAAAGTGCACAATTTTATCCGATGCTCTGATATCCGCAACTTCAACAGAACTAAAACTAAAACCTTGACGGTAACATCGCTTTATATAACAAGTTACTATCCCGCCCTTTCTTCCCTTTCATTAATTAGTCGTGTTCTCATCTTCATTCTTAACAGGTTCTCATCTCTCAACTCTTTCCTTCTCTTTTCTTTCTTAACATCAACGTTGCTATTCTCTGATCAGTTATTTCTCATGTTTAAAATATTCTATTTTTACGGTATCAATAAATACACAGGAATATATGCACAATGAGTTGATACTAGATAAGTTCGAAAGGAAGAACTATTAATTTTTTGTGTATAGACAGTGTAAGCTATTTGTATTGAGATGTAGAACTTTGAGACTCTAGGCGATTATACTATCTTTCCGTCGTTGCTATTATTCTTATTGGCATGATCATCATTATTATTGGTTTTATTTATATTCTTATAATATTTTGTGCACGTTATACTTCATCGCTTATTGAAGCTGAAGATCATTTTTATGGACATTTTAATGTGGTTTGCAGGATAGCTAGAAAAAGTTTAAAAATTTAAGAATTCAAAAATGTAAAATTTAAAAATTTAAGATTTAAAAAATCGTGAAAATGGAAATAAATAAATAAAAATTAAGCTAAGTTTGATTATTGATTTTCATCCTATTCCTCCCTTTCAATTATAATAACTTTGAATAATTCTAGCAATAACATAACGATAACTTCTATGAAGATGTTTATGTCCATATCTACGTTTTAACTTAATTTAATTTCATTTATATTGCTGTATCATTTAGTAATGGAAAAGAATTGCGACTGCTTACTTTTCTTTGAATACACATTTATCACTTGATAGTAAATTGTTATGTTAAGTCAGGCAGTTATTCCTCTACTTCTTAGCCTTTAATGGCTGCTATGTGTCAAGAAATAGAAAGAAAATGTGTGAAAATGGACATAAAAGTTGAGTGGTTAAAAAGCTTCAAGTCATAAGAATAACACTTTTGGGTTGAGGGACAGAAATTGTCAGGTAATCATGTAAATGATATGTTGCAATCACCCACAAATCTTTTTAAGAAACTAATTTATGTCTTAATCATTCTGTTTTGCATTGATAATTAAACCCGTCAGCTAATTAAACAATGCCTTCTGCAGGCAACTTATAAATTGCAATTGATGTAAATCAATGTCTAAAAGGTATTTAAGCCGTTATTATCTCTTTAAGCCAATAAATTACTCAAAAATTAGGATTATGTTATTAAATAATAATAAGCGCATTTTTTTGCGTAAATATTCACATGTCTATAGTCAGTCTAGATAACGGTCATAAATGGTTTCTGATGTCACTAACAGAAACAAAAAAACTGCTCTTTTTGGGGAAAGACAAAACAGTAACAGCCGTTTTCTACATGCACTTTTTCATAAAAAATTATTTTTGTTTTTTTACTACATTCATGACTAATTTAATTCTGGATAAATTTAACTCAAAAACCGACCTATATGTAATGCAATGTAGTTTTCCAGAAACCGCTACGGATCACCCTAAGATGCATATGTTCGATGTAATAATAATGAGATACTGGATAAAATTTCAGTACAAATTTCTGATATTTGTATGGCCTCATTATATTACCAATAAAAACTAGAGCAAGTTTATTTTGTTATTGATTTTAAAACAAAAGTTCAGTTTTTAATATGGCAAAAAAAAAGAAAATAAAATGACAAATTAGTGTTGAAAATGCCAGAAGCTACAATTGTAAGCTCTTCAGGATATTGTCGGTTAATCATGCAAATGATAATTTGCTACTCTAAAATTATTTCAAAAATAATTTATACCTTAATTGCTTTCATTTAAATTACCAATTAACTCTGCAATCAAAATGATTCATGAAGCAGTCATTGCATGTAAATATTCATATTTTTTCTTATGATTAAATATTCATAAATCTTTAATAAAATTTCAATCAAAATAATGTAGGACGGCTTCTTAAAATTGAGCGAAAAAACAAAGCAGCGTACTGTCAAGGATAATTTCACTCTTTAAACTGAATAAATGTGGATGTAAAAATGTGAATAAGTGATCATTTACAATTATTCCAATTATCATCGTTCATACTTGTAGCTTTACTTTATGTGGACCTTAGGTTGGTCAATTCAGCTGATTTTACTATAAAATTATAATATTTTTGAATATATCATGTAAAAGTTTCATTAAAGAGAGAAACTAAGAATTAAAAATGTATAAATTTGGTATTATTAATATCCAGAGCACATGAAAGATAAAAAAGAGTCAAAAAGAATATCCGCAGCCGGTAGGATTCGAACCTACGCTCCCAAAGGGAATCTGATTTCGAGTCAGACGCCTTAACCACTCGGCCACGACTGCTGATGATTTGTTATTATTAAGTTTAGCAATATTTCAATTTACAGTCCCGATAAACTTCATAGTAGAAGCACTAAAACTTATAAACTAGAGAAAATAAAAACAATTAGGAATCACTTTAAGAAAATAAAAAGTATTATTATCATAAAAAAGTATCTTTCAAGATTGCTGACTCTATTTTTAATGAAGATAAGGATATGATACAATTTTATGATAACATAAAATTACGTTTTGAGTTGATTTCGAGTTTATCAAGGAAACAGTATTTTTTCTTCGACCGATTGAAAACTGTGAGAAAATGTAACTGTAATGATTCTATTGATAAGTATACAAGAGTAATATTGATAATTGAGTGAAATAAAAAGGATGAGTAAGATTA
Organism: Chironomus tentans; assembly: GCA_963573255.1. Classification (NCBI taxonomy): domain Eukaryota; kingdom Metazoa; phylum Arthropoda; class Insecta; order Diptera; family Chironomidae; genus Chironomus; species Chironomus tentans. The sequence continues at coordinate 21,136,322 of OY754305.1, read as the reverse complement.
TCAAGAAAATTCATTTTATTTGAGTTAACTGGTTCATTGGTGGTAAATATGCTCTCATTTAAAAATGTCTGAATGCAATCCTTGCTAGAATCATTAAAGTGTAGTAACATTGTTGGAATACAACAATAACGTATTTTGGATATTTGAATTATATTGTATTTAGTAGTTTTCTCACGGACTTTCCTCACTTACTTATTCAAAATTAAGAAGAATACATTTTTTGAATAAATAAATTAATAAACTAATTTAAAACCTCGTGAGAGTGAATTCAATTAATTGAATAACAACATAAAGTTCAACAAATATTCATTAAAATCATCATTTTATTCCATTTTTCATAATCACCTAATCAGACCAGTTTTTAGTAAATTCAAATAATTTTCGAAGGGCACCTGAATGTTTTAATAGCATAAAAATAAGAAAGTTTTCTGTATTAGTGATTTTATTTGAGTCAAATTTTGTCTGATTTAGAGTGTTTTGCAGAATTAATTTGGGAAGTTTTTCTTTCAAATGCAACAGCCTTTTTATGTCATTTGAGATAGATCCCTAAAATATTTCTAAATTTATACTTATCGCAACTATACTTAAGACACCCATAAACATTATCTACCCAACAGTATCAATATCATCCAATCACACAAAAAAATATGCGTAAAATTTATAAACAAAGGTGCAAAAATGAAACACAAGATGAAAAGAACAGCAAAGTATTCATTGAAAGAGATAAGGGAGATGAGCGAAGATGGCAACAAATAAGCAGAGCATTAACATGAGAATTGAATTGCAATGACCTTAAACATAAATAACCTTCAGATTGATGATGTTTAAGGTAATGAATGAAGATGTGCAAAAATTACATGCACAACTACATCTGTACTTATGTAGGAGCACACAGGCTCAAACATGATTCATAAAAAAGTGAGATAGATTCTGATGTACCGCAAAATGCTGCAGTAAGTGAGAAACTTCTCTAAAGTTTTGATTATAAAAAGCGTGGATATGTTCTTTAGTTCATCAGTCGCATTCATTCTTACATACACGATAAAACTGTATCGTCAGCTTTTAGATATCAAATAGAGAAAAAAGCTGAGTGCGGAGATAAAGTAAACAAGAAATTCTTTCTAGTAATAAAAATATAGTCAGAAACATTTTGCAGTTTAGTTCTGAATAAAAATGTACACGAAATTAACGGTAAGTGTTTTATTTATTAACTTATCATTGAGATTGATTGAGATTGATGTTGGAGGAGTGTCCTTGTTAATCGGTTCTTATTGGATTAATTAATATTTTCTTAAATTATTTAATACAAAATATTATTAACTTTTGAAACTGTTCACGTTGGGCGAAAAAGTGAAAAGTTTGGCAAAAATTCAGCTTATGGGCTTATGTTGTAGACATTGGGCCATAGTCTATGGGAAAAATAATATTTTGTCCCAAAAGTGCACAGTGCGCGAGGTGGGGGGAAAAGTGTTTTTTTCGTAGTTGGCATTTTCAAAATAATCTTGTGCTTCACCAGCTCAACCGATTTTTTTCAAATCTTTTTTATTTGATAGATAATAGTAAGAGCTTTCATAAAAATATACATATTATATACTTTTGATGCACTGTGGTTACGTTAAGTGAGAAAAAGTTCGAAAAAACTAGGTTTTTTGACATTATTTCATCCTCATGTCCATGTAATGCACTACAAATTTTTGTAAGCTGCTGCATAATATAGGTCTTATTTATGCCTACAAATATTATATACATTATGCACTGATATTATGTAGTTTAAGTGGTGAAAAGTGACTTGGAAGTCGAAAATTTTCAATTTTTAGCGAATTTTTTCTCTTAAATGATGAATTCGACCCACTAAACATGGACGGCCCCAACATTTTATTTCTTGTGTTTGTAAACTTTAGTATGAGCTATCGATTAATGCAAAAAAGAAAGAAAAAAATCCACCAAGAAAATATCGAAAAATGGTCCTGAAGGGGGTCTAGTAGGGGTACCTCAAAATTCAAAAATTTGTCACGCTTGCTAATCTTAATGAAAAAAGATGAAATTTTCAGAGAATATTTAAATACTAATGTACTTTACATCTACATAAATAAAATTTGATGCACAGTGCAACTTTGTCGAAAATTTGAAAAAATTGAAATTTTTGTGATATTGAAAGGTTAGTTGCTTACTAGACATAGTGTAACTAGCATTAATCATCATTTTGCATTAAATAGTGCATAGTCTATCAAAAAACCTTTCCAACGATGTATAATAAGTTATACTTTGGTAAAACATCTCCTAAATAGAGTGAAAAAACCGAAAAACTCGTCAAAATTTTGAGATTCTGAAGATCTATACTTCACAAATTTGCTCATAACTATTACAAATCTCAAGTATATGTAACAAATTTAGTCTTGTTGGAAAGATTCGAGTAGAAATAACTTATTACTGGAAAATTTAGAGTTCCAAAGTTCCTTAGTGCACAGTTACGCTAAGTCCAAAATGTCATTTTTTGACTGCCCCTATAAGAAGCATCAAACATTAAATTTCTATTTTTTGAAGTTTTTTCCATAGATCTATGCTAGAAATAAAAGATAAAAGTCATAAAGGTTCTTTTTCGTCATTTATTGCAGTATCCGTAAGTGGCATTTTCCTAAATTTTTCGAAAAATTGTTGTTTTCAAGATTTTTTCATTTACTCATTTACTGCAATAAATGACGAAAAAGAACTTTTAAGAGTTTTATCTTTTAGTTCTAGCATAGATCTATGGAAAAAACTTCAAAAAATAGAAATTTAATGTTTGATGCTTCTTATAGGGGCAGTCAAAAAATGACATTTTGGGCTTAACCTAACTATGCACTAAGGAACTTTGGAACTCTAAATTTTCCAGTAATAAGTTATTTCTACTCGAATCTTTCCAACAAGACTAAATTTGTTACATATACTTGAGATTTGTAATAGTTATGAGCAAATTTGTGAAGTATAGATCTTCATAATCTCAAAATTTTGACGAGTTTTTCGGTTTTTTCACTCTATTTAGGAGATGTTTTACCAAAGTATAACTTATTATACATCGTTGGAAAGGTTTTTTGATAGACTATGCACTATTTAATGCAAAATGATGATTAATGCTAGTTACACTATGTCTAGTAAGCAACTAACCTTTCAATATCACAAAAATTTCAATTTTTTCAAATTTTCGACAAAGTTGCACTGTGCATCAAATTTTATTTATGTAGATGTAAAGTACATTAGTATTTAAATATTCTCTGAAAATTTCATCTTTTTTCATTAAGATTAGCAAGCGTGACAAATTTTTGAATTTTGAGGTACCCCTACTAGACCCCCTTCAGGACCATTTTTCGATATTTTCTTGGTGGATTTTTTTCTTTCTTTTTTGCATTAATCGATAGCTCATACTAAAGTTTACAAACACAAGAAATAAAATGTTGGGGCCGTCCATGTTTAGTGGGTCGAATTCATCATTTAAGAGAAAAAATTCGCTAAAAATTGAAAATTTTCGACTTCCAAGTCACTTTTCACCACTTAAACTACATAATATCAGTGCATAATGTATATAATATTTGTAGGCATATATATTATGCAGCAGCTTACAAAAATTTGTAGTGCATTACATGGACATGAGGATGAAATAATGTCAAAAAACCTAGTTTTTTCGAACTTTTTCTCACTTAACGTAACCACAGTGCATCAAAAGTATATAATATGTATATTTTTATGAAAGCTCTTACTATTATCTATCAAATAAAAAAGATTTGAAAAAAATCGGTTGAGCTGGTGAAGCACAAGATTATTTTGAAAATGCCAACTACGAAAAAAACACTTTTCCCCCCACCTCGCGCACTGTGCACTTTTGGGACAAAATATTATTTTTCCCATAGACTATGGCCCAATGTCTACAACATAAGCCCATAAGCTGAATTTTTGCCAAACTTTTCACTTTTTCGCCCAACGTGCTGTTTAAGACAAGATACTCAAAAAAGCTTAATTTCATATAAAAATGTTGTAGGAAAAGAGGTTTAAACTCCAATTTATTGAACTAAAAATAAAATCATGCATTGCTGCATTGGTGCTGACCTCCTACACCAGATCCTGGGTTCAATACCTAAGAAGCATTGTATTTATATACACTGGGTCATACATTGTACAGAATTGTGAAACAAATTGCTCTGTTGTTGTGATTTCAAAACATATCAAATTTATTCCAACAAATTATATTGAACAAAGTTAATAACTAAGATGTAATGGTTATGTCTCTTATTTATATCAAAACATTTTATTTCATATATTGAGAAAGTCTATGTTTTTAACTTTTGTAATTAAGCATCATCGAGACGTCCTTAATTACAATTTTTAATGAATAAATTAATATGCTAAAATAAAAAATATACACAGTGCTCTCAAAAGATTAGCATTCTTCCACTGTAATTAATTTCCTTTACATTTTCAATATTTTCCAATAAAATTTATTCGCATCATAAAAAATCCTACATCATGCTTTGTTTTACATGTAATTATATTAACATCTTTCACTACTTTTCTCATGAGCACCGCCTGCAACTCTTTCATTCAGAGTTAAAATTTATGATTATTAATCTTCTGAAAGGAAGTATTATCAATAAGCTTGTAACGCTGTAAAGGTAGAATACATGAAAGTGGTGTAAACTATGTGTTGCATTGATTTATAACATATTGGAGCATCTTCTTGAGATATGAAGAAATTCAGATTGTAAATTCTGATAAGGAAGATTTTGAAGCTTGCCTTGAATTTAATTAAGAATCATTGGAATGTGAATTTTTTTACATAATATGATACATAGAACGTAGTACATATATAATACGAAACTCAAGCACATACGTTTAACTTTCAATTAAATCATTATCAATAATATATTCATCCAATTATAATTCAATAAACATTAAATAACCACTCAATTTACAACTTACAATGGGTAATGAAACAAATTTCTACTGTGGCAATCGATTTTTAATTAAATATGTAATCATTTAGTGTCAAAAAGTTAATTTAAAGTAATTAAAAAAATCATAAAAATTCATTAACAAAATTCCATCATCACAACAGGTTGATATCACATTCTCATTTATTTAATCGATATATTTTTTTCTTCCAATTATCCACACACATTCAACTGCACAATAATAAAAATTGGCATGCAATAAAGGTAATTGTAACAATATTCTTCGTAATTGATATAGTCGCTGGAACGCCGGTGAACGAAGAAGAAGTCACGACAAAACAGACGTTGAAGAAGCGCGATGTGAGTTCACTTAAATTGCAAAGGAATAATAATGAATCAGTCTATGGCAATAATATTCCTGGCCATGAAGCTCAGGTCTTGAATTATGTATACAAAATTGCACCGAACGATAATTATTATTTCGCGTAAGTAGTTCCCTGAGTAGTTCATAAAACAAAATTATTTACATTCCTGACTTTAACATTAACTTAGTTATATAAATTTTAAATATTTTTTCTTGTAAAAATCTAAAATATTTGAAGACTTAAAAATTTTTAATTCTTAAAATTAAAATTTTTTAATTCTTAAAATTAAAATTTTAAATTTTTTAAATTTTAGAACTTTAATCATTTTTAATTTCTTAAAAACTATTGAGCTTTTTAGATTTCTTCAAACTTTATAATTTTTACTATGTAGTAAAAAAATTTTAAAAATTCATATTTAAAGTTTTTAAGTTTTATTTAATCAACTTTCATTCAAAATATGAAAAGCGCTTTTCTTAACAACATGAGTGTTAACTTACGTTCAATTTATAGCTATAAACAATCAGACTTACAAGAACGCGAAGAAACGGGAATTTACGAATACGATGCAGAACAAAACAAAAGGAAATTGAAAGTGACTGGATTTTACGAATACATCCGACCTGACGGAATAAAACAACGTGTTGAATATACATCTGATGACATGGGATTTCATCCAAATGTGATTGAGTCGTGAAGAAAATTATTCGCTGAACTGAGGAAACTTAACTACTGCCATGGATTTAATGATTATGACAAATGATTATTAATTTAAAATAAATTGTAAAAATACTGAACATATTGAAAATGAATACAGGTGACTAAAATAAACTGAATTTGGTGATATTTTCATTTCATTTGGGCTGAAAATGGTAAAATAATTAATTTTATATCAAATTTTAATTTTATTCATTTGATACTGCATTAAATGGTAAAGACAATGCCTAGAATTTTAGAAAAACTAGAAAAAATTGGACGGAGAATTATTAAAAACCAATTTTTTTAACATTTAAAATCAAACACTTAATTTACTTTCCGCACAAGAATTTTAAATCTACAGACATTGTTATATATAATTTTAATAATGTTTTGATAAATATGCCTAAAAAGTAAAATTCGTGTCACTTGATAATTCGTACTCTAGAGAGCAAAACATCGAACATCCAATCATATCAGCACGCACAACCTCATATCACTGCCTTAAAACTGTTCATGACTATCAGTATCATATTTTGTACTAAATCCTAGCTTCCTTCGATTCCATTCAATTGCAATGTCCACAATATTTGTCCCCAAATAAAAGTCAACAGCCACAATATTTGCTTTTCTGCCAAATTCACCATGATAAAGTCTTGTGACATGCCAATTTGTTGAGTCCGCCATTTTTCTCAATCCACCGAGTCGATTTGTGACAACATCCATCGCTTGTGGTGTCAGTTCTGCCATCTCTGCGTACGGGCGTGAATTCAAGAATACCTCTCGGCTAATATTTTCTCTTTGTTCTTTTAAGAATTTTTCAAGTTTTCCATAACCATCCTTGACATTTCCCCATCGTTGTCGAACACTTTGGAATAAATGAGTCTTGGAATGTTCCTGTACAACTGCATGATGATCATAGCCGATAATGATTCTGTTGCCACTTCTCCAAATATCTTCGAGAGTTGTATCCCATCCGAGTTTTGGATCTGCTGCATATTCGCCAAGTTGTTGAAATAAATACATCGCGAATTGTTGATGAACTTCAAATTTATTCCTGAATCCAACTGGAAATTCTTGAAAATCTAAGATGACAATTTCGTTTGTAGCATCGACGAAATCTTTAATTTGCTTGAAAATATCACTTAGTGGATGCAATCTTGTGATTCCATGATTAGCCCAGAACTTTTCATTATTTGAACGGTAATAACCAATACGTAAATCAAGGTATCGTACACCATGCATCAATTGAGACATTATGTTGTCATCTTGAGTCAATGAGTATCTCGTAATCAAATTATCCATGGTTGAAGGATCAAAATTCGATTTATATGATGCAGAATCATGAGTTCCAGGTATGAATAGGTCTCTAATTTTTCGTTCCTTTAAAACATCCTTCATTTCATTCATCCAATTGGCATTTGCTTTCATGCAGCCATTAAGCATTCTTTGATCATTTTGAACTAAATGGAACCATAATTTATAACACTTTGTAGTGACTTCAAGTGATATGTCATCAAAGTCGTGGGTCAGGTGAGTCTGTTGTCGGCCATCAGAGGCATTAATTGACAGCTCATAAAATACGTTTGTGAAATTATCATCGAGTGGATTGCTTGAATCATTTGTGAGATAAATGACAGTCGAGGTCTCAAGAACTGAAGCTAAAGGGTCGTTGAAGTCTAAAGAGCTGTTGGTTGATGTTGGTGTGAGTTGAATGTGGAACCAATTGACATCGATTCCATAATTTATTGGATTAACAGTCAAATAAATCGTCGGACGTCGATAGAAGTTGTCTGTGGATAGAACATGTAGATTATTTTATTATGAATGAAAAGTAAGTAAAAACGTTGGCTTAGCAAAGGCATTTGGCGCTTTGGTTCAAATTTGAAATATACGTCCCTATAATAATCAGTTCAGGTCGTTGGTTCGGTAAAAATTAATGATATAATAATCCCTCTTATGTTTATAGTTATATCTTATAATGAAGTTGCAAAAAAGTATGAAACATTAAAAATTTCAAAAAAAATTATCAGGCATCAAATTTTATAATAAAAAAATCAAATGCGAGTTCGTTGACATCTAAATTAGATTAAAGGCTATCACTTATTGCTTGATTTCGAAAATTTCACTTTTTTTCTGCAAAATTTGTTAATGTATCTTGAGAATCAGATTTCATTCGTAAATTGTCTGAATCAGAGCAGGAACAATTTATTGTACTTTACAGTAGGTATCTTCATAAAAAAAATTTCTTTAACCTTGTTAAAACAAATCCATTGTCTGCTAATGTGTGAAAATAAATCACAATTTGTGTCATAGCTTAATTATTTAGTGTAACTAATCCAATTTTTTGAATGAGTAATGACTTTTGAGTGATATTCACGCGATTCATACAAAAAACATATTTTGGAGAATATAAGCAAATTGTGAGTCATATTTTAAAATAATAAATTTGTTAATTGAGAACTATGAATGAGACAAGCTTTAATTTTATTATTCATTCTTGAAATTATATGAAGATTTTTAAGAGATAAGATTTAAGTTTGTCCCAGAAATGCTAGTCAACTGATAATTTGTCATTTAGAAATAAATATACATTTAAATTCAAAAGTTTGTTGATATATAGACAATACTCGAGATTTTGCTAAGGCAGGATCACAGGTCAAGTAATTTTTTTAATACTATTTTTGAGAGTTATTATGATGCGAATCAATTAACGTAATCTGTAATACAGCCGTAAGGCTATTTACAATGAAAATAAAAAAAATTACTTTAGTCAGAAATTCATCAATGTTTTATTTTACAACTTAGACAAATTTAATCGAATTATTCCTTTCTTTTGTAAATGGAGTTTGTATATTTTTCAAATTCAATTATTATGAACCGCAAAAAACGACTTTTTAGACACCTGTTTGTCTCAAACTATCATAAATCTTCAACCCTGCTCTCCTTTTTACGTAAAAGTTCAAATATTGTTAAGAAGATGACTAAAAAAAGTCATAAAAGCGAACAAAATCTAGACTTCAAGATTTAAAAGAAAACCAGTTATTAAATATATTTTAGTCAAACAGAGTAACAATGTAATTTAGTTGAGAATGAAGCAAATTTTCACATTTTCTCAAACCACCCTCTCCTCTTAAGAACATTACGTAATAAGTGAACGACCCCTTATTGTTTTAATTTATTTTCCATACTTCCGCTAAAAAGAATTCGTCATTCTCATTTTAAATAAAATGCAGCTTTTCAGGAGGAGAAATTATATTTACTCCCGCATAGTCTTTAAAATCCACTTTGCCAACAAAACATTTTATTATTATTATTCATCACTACTTATCTCACCTGTAATAAAAGCATCACAACATTTTTGAAAGTGGCACACAAAGAGTGTAAAAGTAAACAAAATAAGATGAAAATTTATCGATTTTTGTTGAATGAAATTCATAGAGAATTCTTTTGTTCTAGTAAAACAACACAGAGTGTAGAAATTGTTCAAAGAGCAAATGACACGACACCACCGAATAATTTGAGAGACGAGAGCAGACTGAGTGACTAAATATTTTATTCTATTGTGATGAGGATGAGGTTGGAAGACTTTTTTTTAGATAAAATTGTCTATTTAAATTGCTCAATTTTACTCTAGAATACTCAAAGAAAAATTTCTATTGTTATTTTTTTTGCTATATATTTCTCTCGCACAATTTTCTTCTCTCATCCAAAACATGTGTTTTATTTTTTGCAGCTGTTAATTTACGTAAAATAAAGTTATTGAGATGATGAGGAAGAAGAAAAATAATAATATTGGTTTTAGATCATAGCAGAGTCAACTGTAGGGTTATCGGAATGGAGATTGTATATGAAGTGTTTGAGAGTATTTATAAAATGTTATCTCGTGTATTATTTTTTGACTTAAAACCCTTACTTTTTCATCTATTTGATTGTTTTAAAATATTTACTTTATTTTTGAAGAACTGTTATGAACCAATAGCTATATTTGGTTATATTATTAAATTTTAGTCATGTTCTTACTATTTTTATATCAAGATTGAAAATTTTTACGTTATGTTCCTAAATCTAGTTATAGTTTAACATTAATTTAGTGATGTTGTAGCACCTGATGTTTAGGTCACTCGGATCAATGACGGATCCCTCAGTCTTCATTTTTCGAACATATCACTTAAGCTAGTTGGGAATTATTATTGATTTGAATATGGTACAAAGACTTCAAACAGGCGGCCATATATCAATAATAAACGTCTAAAAATTTTATTCAATCTGATTGAGCTTTTTCTGATGTTCATTTTGTTAAACTATCAATTACTATGGCGCAGTAATAAAACCCCTTTAGAAATTACATAACACTAAAACTGTCCGAGTTCCTACTGTAAAAAAACAGTATCAATAATCTTTCAAATAAGTATTTAAGCACTTTGAACAGATTTGTTATTATGTGCAATATCAATATTTTTTATCGTTACCACCTTAAATTCACTTATGTGTAGATACAAAGTGCACTGAGTTTTACGTTCATGAATTGATAAGAAATTTCAACTAAAAATTAAATAAAAATCAGCAAAATAGAATTTATCAATTCAGTCGTGTGTTACTTTTCAAACTAAGCAAACCAAAAAAAAGCACCATGTCAAAGTTTGTTCGTCCAGAAAGTCTTTCCTTTCCACAGGTTTATCATACATTCAAAGCCAAAAATAAGGCCGGAGATGCAGAAATCGAGTATAAAATTGAAGATTTGCCTGAAAGTTTATTTGAGGCCGCTTTGGAATTATTGACAAAAGACTTTGCTCCTGAAGAAACAATTTGTGCTTCTAAGAACATCACCAGCAATGAGGCAGCCATGAATGAAATCCGTTATTTCTGGTATAAATTGATGAAGGGAAGTTTCTCGGTCGGATGTTTTGCAAACGATGGCAGCAATGATCTTGCTGGTGTTGCTGTCATGACAGTTTTCAATAAGGGAGATCCAAGACCAGGTGAATTCCAGGTAGGTTTTTGAATAGTGTTGGTTTAGGTAATAAATCTAAATTAATAGGTGAAAATTACAGCCAAACGAACAAGACACAAAGGATATCTTAGATCTTTTGAGATATGTCTTTGGTGAATATGATGTCTATTCAAAATACAACGTTGAATCGTATTTAAGTGAATGTGCAATGTGCACAAATAAGGATTACCGAAACCGTGGTGTCGGTACTGAACTTATTAAATCACGTACTAATCAATGTAAGGCATTAGGACTCCAATTAACATCAACAGCTTTTACTGTCATCGGAGGCCAAAAGGGAGCTGTAAAGGCTAACCATACTGATGGATTTGTTGTTTCATATGATGACTTACAGAAAAAGTTCCCAAGCTTTGATTTTTCAAAGAAAAATACCGAATTCTTGAAAATCATGGACTTTAAGATTTAATAAGAAAGTAGTGTTTGTAATCTTATCAGGATTTGATATAATTTTGCAACAACAACTGCACAAAGTTATCACACGACAAATCTATTTTCGATGATAAAAAATAAAAGTAATGCAAAGGTTAATCTAGGGATTTTTTCAATATTTTTTTACAGGTTTCTGTTATATAACTGATAAAGTTCTTATCGAATTGCAATAAAAAACAAAAGATTTATTTTTTTCTGTGATTTACTTCTGCTTGTGGGTCAATTAGTGACTTGTATGTTGACTATTGTTTAAACAGTCACTCTTTTCCGAATAATTTTGAATTAAATGCAAGGTAAATAATTTTGGGATATCTGATGTCGAGTAGGCACTGTAAAAATTGCACTGTATTAAACTTTCATCCAATGAAATTGAAACGAGAATTTAGATTCTACTTCATGAACATTCATGAAAATGAAAACATTCATAAATCCAGTATGGACTTTTTAAAAAACGTTCGCTATAAACCTAGAATTTTTCTTATCAGATATATGTGTAACATCAAAAAATATTGAATATATTTTAGACTAATGGCTACAATATAATGCATCTATATTTATTATAAAGAAGACTCAAATGTTAAATGTTCAAATGTTAGTTTTTGTTGAAAAATTAAAATCCTTTCTCATAACTAATTTAGCATGGGTAATTTTAATTTTTATTACCCAAAAAATTGACATTAAACCACAAAAATATTGAATTAATTTTAAAATTTTATTATTTATTTTTCAAAATTCTATAATTTATTGTTTTTCTATAAAAGTCAGCATATAATATGAAAAACTATTAAGGCCTTCCGTCTATATGTTTAAACTTTTTGAGAATTTTTCATGAACACTTATTTTTGATTCATTTTTTCTTGATTCACCCAAATCAGTGCTTAATTATTTTTGAGAAAATAATCTAATCTTTTTTGTCGTTTTGACAATTTAGGAATGAATTAAGGTACATATACCAATTATTAACCTGATAAGAATGATTAGCCACTGAAACTGATTTGTTTTTCTGGCAAGATAATATCATAAAACAAATTTATTAAAATGGTTCAAATTTTTTTTTAAAAATCTCTAGAAAGTTGAAATTTTTTGTTTAATAATCAAAATTAAAGACAACTGTTTGAAATATTTTTGATCCCTATCAACCCTTTAGTAAAAAAAAAATCTTATTTTTTTGTTCAATTTTTAGCCTGAATTCTTTCACGCAACATAGTTTCCAGTTTTCTTGAATCAGCAGCAAAGTTTCGAATTCCTTCACTCAATTTTTCAGTTGACATTTGATCCTCATTCAACATCCAGCGGAAAGTCTGTTCGTTCATTGATATTTTTGCAACTTTTGATTGCTTTGCATTTTCTGAAGTTAATTTTACAGCAATTTTTTCACTAGAGCTGTCAAGTTCCTTTAACAATGCTGGACTGATTGTTAGCAAGTCACATCCAGAAAGCTCTTTGATTTCACCAGCATTACGGAATGATGCGCCCATAACAGTTGTTTTGTAGTCAAACTTTTTATAATAGTTGTATATTTTTGTGACCGAAATGACGCCTGGGTCTGTTTCACCTTCGTAGGTGACACCAGCATTCTAAAAAATAATAAAAAAGAATTTAGATTTTTAGGAATGTTGGTACTCAGCCATTCATACTTACATTCTTCTTATACCAATCCAAAATACGTCCAACAAAAGGTGAGATCAACGTTACTTTAGCCTCAGCACATGCAACAGCTTGTGCAAAACTAAACAACAATGTGAGATTACAATGAATTCCATGTTCACTTTCCAAAATCCTGGCAGCCTCGATTCCCTCCCATGTTGATGCAAGTTTAATGAGAATTCTATCTTTTTCAATACCAAAAGCCTCATAAGCTTTTATGAATTTGATGGCTTTCTTGATGCTTGCATCACGGTCAAATGAGAGACGAGCATCGACCTCGGTTGAAACACGGCCAGGGATGACGTTGAGGATCTCGCGACCAAAAATAACAAAGAGCTGATCTGCAGCTTCGGTTACTTGTGCATCGATGTTGCTAAAATTAGAAACTAATTTAATAAAATAGGGAACATATTTTCGGTCAAAAATTATTCAATGAACTGATATGAAATGTTTATGACACTAATCTAAAAAAATTGTGTCAGTAGTTAAATCTGTCTTACTGGAACCGGCATAGCAGGTCAATGCCATGGACATCAATTAATGACATCTCTTTCTACCATTTCCAATGAGAATTTCTCTTTGACTCTCAAAATACAATCACAAAAATACAAATTTATCTTTGTATTTGTAGTTCCACGACGTCATACGAATTTACATTCATAAAAAATCACGTTACAATATTCAAATAAGAAGAAGAAATTTCCATAATGACTGAATTTCTTGATAAGAAAGACAAAAAAACACTTACTCGGCATTTTCCATTCCATATTCAACAGCTTGATCAATGATCTTTGAATATTTATCAATCTTGGCAGCTGCAAGAATCAACGATGGATTTGTTGTTGCATCAGTCGGCTTAAATTCCTTAATTGCTAAAAAATAAGAAAGAATTTTTAAAATGCTGCTGACTTTGTAATTATAATAAATTGTAATTTGAAGTGATTGGTATCATGTGATTCTGATTCAAGGGAGTATGATAATGCAAGGTGAGAAGTAAAAGATTGAATTGTCAGGTAATTCCTTAATAAGTTTTCATAATTGAAACTAAGGCTGATAACTGTGATATATTTATAATCAGCGAAAACCCGACTCGAATAAAATTACAGATACCTGAAAATGTTATTGTTTAAGCTTCAGATAATCTGGACCCATGGCGTTCGAAAGTTCATCGTGCTCAGGAAAAAATGTTGAAAATACGCCCCCATTTCTATCTTTTTGGTTATAATTTATTAAGTTTTGCGCCCCTTAATAAAAGACTTTTCATTGAAATGCTCCACTCTCCCCACCCTTATTACGCCCCTGTATGGACACTTAGAGTATATCAGATATCGATGTGTTGCTTAATTAGAATTGTATTACATTTTCTGATTAGCGTCACAAGAAGCGGGTTAAATTCTGATTCCAACCTTTTAAGCATAACATGAAGCATTAATAAGGTTAAGGCCAACAAAAAGTGATCAGTTTAGTCAGATTAAGGATGGTCATTACTATTAGAACTATTAGAACTTATTGGACGCTTAAAAATTTATACTTTACCACCATGCGGTTTCACTGAGACCTTACAATAATACAATCAATATAATTTTTTGCATTAAAACAGTCTACACACTGTAGACATCAGTTTATATTAATATGAACTACTTAATATTTTTAAGTAGTTTTAAAAGAAAAATAAAGAAATAATGAGATATTTTTATCAAATTATTTGTACATTAATATTATTGGATCAAATAAAATAATTTATATGCTTAAATCACGATAATGTTTAAGCACTATTTTGGAAAACATTCAGCAAGATCGTAACATTTCAAGGTCAAGAAGTTCATGTTCCAAGTGCAAAGTTAAGTTTGCCTTGGATTTCTCGTCTCGAGCGAGAAAATATTTTAACTTTTTACTAGAACACACTTTGAACTCTTTTTTTAAAAATTACAGAAACTACTCAAGAAGTAAATAACTGTCCTACTGGTTCTTATTTTTTATACGTTCACTAAAACAAGCAAAAGGTTTAACTACAATGATAATATTTCATAATAACCCTTTAAAATTGCCTACTTATCAATTCTGTCTGTCGCCTGACGTTTTTTACTCAGTAAACACTTAGTGCATTTTGCTTGTTTTGTATTTTTTAAATGAGTTGTTTTTGAATTTTTATTACATAAATCTATTGTCTTCCAGATTTTGTGATCTGACACTTGATTTCTAATCTGATAAGCTTGAGATTCATATCTTTGAGTTAGATTCTTGTGACTTTTGACTTAGTTACTTTGTGACTTAGTTTTAAGTAAATTAAATAAAAAGTCACAACATTTGTCATCAAGATTTAACCTTCAAGTTCTAATCCTTCTAGAATCTTAATCATTCAACTTCACTTTCTCAATTCTAAATCAACTCAACATACCTTCAAAGTCACCAGTATCAGCGACAATTGTTGTAACTTCTTTTAACTGATCCAAGACCGACATTGTTGCTTTCTTTTTTGGCTGATTTGTAACACTGCTCATAGTCAACTGAGATACTCAAAAAATTAATTTTAATTTGAAATGGAAAATAACTGTGAAAGGTCGATGTTGGAAACGTGGAATGGAAGCAAAAAATTTTATGCGGTTTGGTTTTGTTGACTTTACTGCTCGTGAGAAAAATGAGAACGTTTTTTGAATGTGTTAGTGAGAAAAAGTTTTAAATTTTGTTGTGTTTGTGAAAATTGGAATGTTTGTTTGTAAAAAAAAAGTTTTGGAAGTTGAAGACATAAAAGTTGGTGCTCGAATATGAAGCATGGAAATTGAAAAAAAAATTAAAAGTTTTTCAAAAACCGGTTAGGAATGTATTAGAGTGGTAAAAAGTAATTGTGATTTTGGTAAGAATTAAGATCAAAACAATAAAAAGTTTGGAAATTAAGCTTGTCGTTTATTTTCCAGGTGTGAACTGAGCTATTGGAGTGGTAGTTTCTTATTTTTAATTGATTTAAAATAAACTTTATTTTTCATATTCATTAATAGTTTACATTGTGAATCTTACATTTTTATAATATTTCAAAAAATTTAATGATTTCATTTTTAAATTCATTTTCTAGCCGTATCATAATTATCAATAAACCACTTAACAGAATCCTTAATTGCTTCATCAAAATCAGTAAAGGAATACTCTGGCAGTAAGCTTCTCAGTTTAAGATTCGACGCAGTCTTTTTATACTGTCCATCAGCCTTCGTCGTGTCAAACACAACTTTTCCCTTGAAATCAAAAGCTTTTGCTATTGACTCAGCCAATTGTGCAATAGAAACTTCCGCTGCTTCATCAACTGACAAAATAATTGGTTCAACTGAATTGTAACTTCTTAATACCCAAATGAAAAGCTTTCCAAGATCCAATGAGTAAATGAATTGCCTCAGTGGTTTTCCAGTTCCATAAACAACAAATTCTTTCTGCTCTTGTGGAACTTCTGGATTATCAATATAAATTAATTTATGTAAACGATGAATCATCCCTGGAATCACATGACTTACTCCTTCTTTGAAATTATCATGTGGTCCAAATACATTGCATGGGATGACACTTGTGAATGAGGATCCGTGCTTTTCGTGATATGCTCTAAAATTTAGATAGAATTATAAGACTGTTTGAGGAAGTATATTGCAAGTTTAAGACGACATACCGGTTCAGAATGTCAATCATTCTCTTTGCGTAGCTGTATCCAAAATTGGAATCATGAGGTGGGCCATTGTGAACCTAAAAGTAATAACGATTTTGAATAAGATTTAGATTTAAAAACTGTAGTTTATGAATAGTATAGATTTAGTTTTTTTTGTAATAATTTTTATGGATTAACTGGTTCTGTTTTCATGTAATCATACAGAACCAAGTTCTTCTGACTTAGCAAGGAGGAAGTAAATAGGGTCGCAGCCCAATACATATTTATTGTAGGATTGCATCAAATTGAACAATTGTTGACACAAAAGTTGAAACAGCGAGGCAACTTTTTGACTTTGGGTGACAAAAATCTTTGCTACGTCGCTAGCGATAACAACAATCTATTGTAAATGTTAAAGCATTTTTGCAACAATATTCATAATAACTACACTTATTAGCTAATAAAAATTTTTAAGACTCTTTCATGATCAAACATTAAAACTTAAAACTCCTGAAGTCACGATATGGCTTCATTTTAAAATAATATTTATATTGATTTTGAAAAATTATCAACTAACATTTGAATTTTTTTGAAATTTAAACCGATGCTTTGGAACAAATTCCAACAGTATCGTTCAAGGTATTTTGGACATTAACCAAAAGTATATTACGAGTTTACAGTTATTTAATCATTTCTTCGTTCAGATTCCTAACTGTGTCATAACATAAATATTGCGAAAATATTCAAATGATCCTGTTCAACTCACCATAGTTTCATCAATTGGATATGTTGTTTTATCAGGAAATATACAAGTAGACAGGCACGAAACAACCTTTTGAACACCAAATTCGTGAGATAATTTAAGGACATTGTCATTCATCATCATATTGAGCCTCAAGAATCCTAAATTATCGCTCATATTATGAAATAATCCACCGACCATTGCTGCTAAATGGATGACGTGTGTGGGTTTGTGCTTCTCAAATAGTTCCTTTGTAGATTCATAATTACTGAAAATATTTCAAATATTCATTAATTTTAAAATTTGCAAAAAAAAACTAAGTTTATTCTACCACAAATCCGCATCTTTGGAGCTACAAAAAATCCATTCCTCATTTGCTGGCGATTCATCAGCAATAATTTGCTTAATTGCACTACCAACGAGACCAGATCCACCAGTCACAAGCACCTTCATTGACATCTTAACTTATTTTGTGAAAAAACTTTTTAAAATGACAGAAAATATTTAAAAAAAATTCAACAAAATTTACTTTGTCGGGTCAACCACGTAAACAATACACGGAGAGAAAAAACTTGATTGTGGCACACTTGACTAGATTTGAAAAATAATTGACCGTTAATTTTATTTGTTTGGAAAATAAGAAAAAGTCAAGTTGATGTGTTTGAAATTGAATTTCAGTTTCTATTAAAATCTCAAATCGAAGCAGCACGAAACAAAATATGAATATCTCTGCATTATTAATTTTGGTTCTTTTAACCAACATAATCGTCATACATTGCGAAAACATTTTAATAATCCAATCATATGGATACTTTAGTCACACCAAAGTTCAGTATTCATTGTTTCTCGATCTCCTTCAAAATGGACATAATTTGACAATTTTTACACCAAAACTTATGGACTACAATGGACATGAGAACGTGACTCAGTTTCATTTTTATGAGCATTATTGGGAGTCAAATAATTCAACAATTGATGAAATTTTTAAGATAATAATAAGATATGGTGGAAAATTCTTCATCAATCATCTTGCATACATATATAAAGTCATGAAAACCAATTTAAATAATTTCGAATTTAAAAAACTATTTTTTGATCATAAAAGTTATAAATTTGATTTAATTATGCTGGAAACTGATTTATATATTTGTGAAATACTAGCTGACATTTATGACTGTCCAATCGTCAAATTGACTGCATGTGAAATGGAAATTTTTCAGCACGAAATGTTTGGAAATCTTGCGCATCCATCAATCCACTCTAGCATCTTTATGTTACCAAGCGTTCATGGAGAATTGAAGTTTTTCAATCGATTTTTATCATTTTTGTTGTATTTATTAAAGTATTTGTATAATTATATTTTGGTCAATTTTGTGAACGACATTCTTCAAGATGATTTATTGCCAGAACTGAATTTTCCAAGAGGCTACGAAATATCCAACAAAAAACTTCAAATGAGATTAAAATTCATGAATTCAATGACAACAAGCATACGGCCAGTAGTTCCGAGTTATCATCTCATTGGCTTTTATCACATTCAATCACCAAATGCTTTAGATATTGAATTGGCAAATTTTATAAACGATTCCACCAACGGTGTCATTCTACTATCCATTGGTTCAGAATTAAGCTTCACTGAGCAACATCAAAAAAATTTCATTAATGCTTTCAAAAATCTTCAATTTGACATAATTTGGAAAGTTGAACAAGAAAAAGTGAAACAATTTGGAATTCCAAAAAATGTTTTCACATCAAGTTGGCTTCCAGTTTCTGATATTCTTGCACATCGTAATGTTAAGGCTCTAATCACACATGGAGGCGCAAGGACAATTGAGGAAGCAATCGATCGTGAAATTCCAACAATTTTTATTCCTATGGTTTGCGATCAACATTTTAATGTAAAACTTCTGACTACAAAAAATGTTGGATTGAATTTGGATATAAAAAATTTAAGTGAGAAATCTATTGTTGATGCAGTAAATGAAATTATAAAGGATAAATATAAGAAAAATGTGAGAAAATACAGAGAATATGTTTATGATCAAATGATGACCAGTCGTGACATCGCTCTTGAAAATATTTATTATATTTTGAAACACAAAGATGTCTACCATTATCAGCAATATGATGGGCGCAATATTAAAATTATTACAAGATACTTTTTCGATATTTATTTGATTATTTTATCCTTGTTTTGTATTGTTCTGATTTTTTGGAAAATTCTTAGATAACATTATTTAATGTCAAAACCTTTTTATAATTTTTAACATATTTTGATTGAATTTTTAACAAAATTTCTACAAATTTTTCTTCCTTGATTTTATTTTTTACTTTAGTACAATCTTTACTATCCTCGCTGCTTTCACTAATTTCACTTTAGCTGCTTTCTTCCCTTTTCCATTTTCCTCATTTTCAGTCGAGTAATTTGATGATTTAAATTTAAATTCATTACAACTTATTACCAGTTGGATAACAAAAAGCTATTTTGTAACTAAGTGTGTATTTCATATTTATAAATATCAATTAGATAATTTTACGTTCGATGGTATTTTACTAAATTTGTTTGTATTTCCATAGTTACAAAAATAATTAGTTAATTAAATATTGCTTTAGAATTACGGACATAAATTAAAAATAGGTTCATTAAGTTAAAGTGTATTGACAAAATTTGGCTCACACTTCCGCTCGGATATGTATGATGGTTAAAAAAAATTACAGAAATCGTAATTAATTTTAGAAGCTCTCCTAAGTAAAAATATATAATCAACATAATAAATATTTTTAGTATTACCTCAGTACTCAATTTTACTATATTTTTGAATACACTTCATTATAGAGATACTCTCATAATTTAAAGAAATTAAATGAAAAATATTTTAAAAGTTTTCAATCCAATTTTAAAATTCGGGAAGATTTTTGGATTTTATCCATTTCAATTTTCTCATGATAGCAGAGCCCGATTTACATATTTTGGGGTCATTTATTCTTTGCTGCTGTTATTTTACTGGATAATTGACTTTATTTTGTTTGCATATTGTATAGTTGATATTAGAAAACAAGGGTCTGATTTGTCAGCACTATCCAATATTATTACAACATTCATCCTAACAACTGTATCAGTTTCCATTATTTTAATTAATTTCGTGCATTATCAATGTTTTGAGAAATTAATGGTGTCATTGTGGAATTTTGATATGAAGGTACAATGACTAAAAGCAATAAACTTAATATTATTAATTTTGATAATTTTTAGGTTATGCAGAATTTCAGAAAAACTTTCAACTACAACATTCATCGAAAGATGTTCATATTTGCACTTCTTCTTTTCTTACTTGAATATTTCCTTCTATTTCAAATCGTCAGCATTCTTCGACTATTTGTCATGGAGCAAACCACTACAGAAGTGCAAGCTGGTGTAAAATTTTTTATTCCAATTTTGATTGAAATTATTGAAATTAAGTCATATATTATGTTCTTTATTATCATCACTTATTATATAAAAATTCGCTTTGATATTATCAACGAAATTTTAGTGATGATGTTTGATAAAAAATCATTAAATGAATGGAATCAAGTTACTTTAAAATCAATTCCACCAATTCATTTCCTCAATAATCTTGCAACTCTCCACATTCAACTTAAAAGCATCATCAAAATAATGAATAAAATATTTTCATTGCCTATAATGTTCTTTATGGCCTACAATCTGTCAGGATTAACATTCTCATTATATGAAACATATAACTTAATTTCATCAGGAAAGGGAAATATACGTCAAATCGGATATATTATTGGAGTGTACGCAGAAAATCTTACATATTTTATCTATTGTTTAGCTACAATCATTGTATCTGCCTTAATTGAAAGAAGCAGCAATAAAACTCTTGAAATTTTGATGGAATTTTCGCATAGAAATTATAATGAAAAATTCCAGAAGAGAATTCGAATTTTTATCCTGCAAACTAAAAGCTCAAGGACAGATTTTTCATGTGGATTATTTAACTTTGATTGGATATTACTGTATTCTGTGAGTAAGTGATTTCTATTTGTTCAACAAAATAATTAAAAATTTTATTTTAGTTTACTGGTAGCCTGATCTCATCCAATTTGATGTTAATAAGAAAAGCTGAAGCTTATTAATAAATAAATTAGCTTATTTTTAAGTTTAATAGCTATTTAATTTTTATAAATCTAAGTTTTTTAATAAACATATATAAAAAGATAAATACTGACGAGAAAGGAAAAAATTAGCTTGCAATTTTGTTCATTCCAGTCAGTAAATTTAGACATTTATAAATTTTAGAGTTAATTAACTTTAGTGTAGTGGCATAGCCAGAATTTTGGAAGGGGGTAGACATTTTTTTAGTTCAAAAATCCAAGCAAATTTAAATATTTTTTTTGTTTGGGCCAATTTTTCTCGAAAGAGTGGGTTGAAAACCATCCATCCACCACCTCTTGCTACGCCACTGCTTTATTGATTTTCAATATCCGAGACAGGGGCGTAACAAGGGTGGGTAAAGTTGAGCAATCTCCCGGGGCGCCGCGGTTTAGGGGGCACAAAATTCAATAAATTTTAAACGAGTAGATAGAAATTTTACAAAAGTTTACATTTTTTCTCTAAAATCTAAAAAAGAAACTGTTACTTAATCCAAAAAAAATTCGCGGCCTCGCTTTGCTCGCCCTATTTGATATAAAATTATTTAAATTTTGTTCCATGGACCCTCATTACGCCCCTGATCCGAGATTGAGAAAATAATTCGCAAAAGACACGAAAACCCAACGTTCTCTTTTCAGTTTTCAGTTTAATTCAAGAATCAAAAGTCTAAAAAAATCCCTTGGAATTTTATTTATCATATTCACACCAATTTTAATTGTGTGTGAATATATTGTTTTTGGTATTTCAGTGAAACTACTTTTTTGGACTTGCTGCTTCAGGCTTACGGAATCGACCCATAGTGTTCAGTATGGAAAGTCTGTGCCTAAAATTACCAATTTAACAGTGAAAACCGCATCTCGATTGGTGCTTCCATTGCCGAGAAATCTTAAAAAAAACACTTTCTGTCCTTTAGCAAGTTAGCAAGTTAATCGGTGCGATAACTCGATTCAAACTCAATATCAAGACTTCTGGTTTTTTGTATCTGATAGATATCATGTATGGCAAGAACTGTATTGTTTTTGGAGTCATGAGATGCATCCAGTAAGGCACAAGGAACGAAAAACTGCTGTTTTTGGTCAAATTATAGCCGATTATTGCAAAACACATTTAATTTTTTTCATAGTAAAGGAATGTTTTGACCAAATGAGCTGAAATTTGGTACGTAGGTTCCTTAGCTGTGCCTGAATATGGAACCGACGCCATTTTGGATTTCGAGGGGCTAGAAGCTACGCTAAATTGTTTTTTGCTTTAACTTTGACCAAATGAGCTGAAATTTGGTATGTAGGTTCCTTAGCTATGCCTTAATATGGAACCGACGCCATTTTGGATTTCGAGGGGCTAGAAGCTACGCCAAATTGATTTTTGCTTTAACTTTGACCAAATGAGCTGAAATTTGGTATGTAGGTTCCTTAGCTATGCCTTAATATGGAACCGACGCCATTTTGGATTTCGAGGGGCTAGAAGCTACGCCAAATTGATTTTTGCTTTAACTTTGACCAAATGAGCTGAAATTTGGTATGTAGGTTCCTTAGCTATGCCTTAATATGGAACCGACGCCATTTTGGATTTCGAGGGGCTAGAAGCTACGCCAAATTGATTTTTGCTTTAACTTTGACCAAATGAGCTGAAATTTGGTATGTAGGTTCCTTAGCTGTGTCTGAATATGGAACCGACGCCATTTTGGATTTCGAGGGGCTAGAAGCTACGCTAAATTGATTTTTGCTTTAACTTTGACCAAATGAGCTGAAATTTGGTATGTAGGTTCCTTAGCTGTGCCTGTATATGGAAGCGACGCCATTTTGGATTTCGAGGGGCTAGAAGCTACGCTAAATTGATTTTTGCTTTAACTTTGACCAAATGAGCTGAAGTTTGGTATGTAGGTTCCTTAGCTATGCCTTAATATGGAACCGACGCCATTTTGGATTTCGAGGGGCTAGAAGCTACGCCAAATTGATTTTTGCTTTAACTTTGACCAAATGAGCTGAAATTTGGTATGTAGGTTCCTTAGCTGTGCCTGTATATGGAAGCGACGCCATTTTGGATTTCGAGGGGCTAGAAGCTACGCTAAATTGATTTTTGCTTTAACTTTGACCAAATGAGCTGAAGTTTGGTATGTAGGTTCCTTAGCTGTGTCTGAATATGGAACCGACGCCATTTTGGATTTCGAGGGGCTAGAAGCTACGCCAAATTGATTTTTGCTTTAACTTTGACCAAATGAGCTGAAATTTGGTATATAGGTTCTTTAGCTATGCCTTAATATGGAACCGACGCCATTTTGGATTTCGAGGGGCTAGAAGCTACGCCAAATTGATTTTTGCTTTAACTTTGACCAAATGAGCTGAAATTTGGTATGTAGGTTCCTTAGCTATGCCTTAATATGGAACCGACGCCATTTTGGATTTCGAGGGGCTAGAAGCTACGCCAAATTGATTTTTGCTTTAACTTTGACCAAATGAGCTGAAATTTGGTATGTAGGTTCCTTAGCTGTGCCTTAATATGGAACCGATGCCATTTTGGATTTCGAGGGGCTAGAAGCTACGTCAAACTCATTTTTTCTCTAATTTTGATATTTTTGACTAAATAAGCTAAAACTTTACGATTTTTCGTAAGTCTTGTTAGTAACATAATACTAAGCTATGAATGAAAAAACTTGAAACGGTGTGAATATGCCCATGAAGCGTGATCGCTTCATTACTAGTTTATTTATTATTATTAATATTAGAGTTAATTCTGAATTTTCACTTCTGATAATAATCAAATTAATTAAGTTATTAATGAAAATGAATTGATAAAAGTAATTATAATGTGTAATGAAACAAATATTCATTAAATTCATTACTAAGTTCGATTGTTTTTCTATTAAAAGAAAAAAAGCAACATGAAAAATATTTTAAAAGTTTTCAGTCCATTTTTGAGTTACGGAAGAATTTACGGATTTTATCCATTTCAATTCACCCACGATGGACGAGCTGAAATAACAATTTTGCGAGCATTTCATTCAATATTGATGATATTTTTCTTTTCAACTACGTTTGCATTATTTGCTATTGGTGCAGTTGTTTTACAAGGACTCTGTCAATAATTTCATCAATTTTTAGTGCTTTTTTTATTGCAACAATTGCAGTTCTGATTACTTTGTTAAATTTATTTCACTATCGATATTTTGAGACATTAATTAAAAGTTTCTGGAATGTTGACATGAAGGTAACTTTTTAGATATTTTTATATCACGGAATGCATGATTATAAGAATTAAAGGTATTTTTTATTTATTTTTAGATCTTATAGAATTTTCGAAAATCATTTAATTACAATTATCATCTAAAAATGTCAAGGTTGATGTTATTTATATTATTTGGAGGATATTTGTTGACATTCTCATCTGTTATTTTGCTTAGACTCTTTGCAATGGGAAATGCTAATAAGGACATTCGAAAAAATATGAAATTTTTCTTGCCAACTTTATTGGAAATTATTGGTGTACATTCATACATATCGTTTTTCATTCTCGTTGCTTACTATGTCAAATTGAGATTTACTACCATTAATGAAATATTGATAATTAAACTCAATGTAAAAGACACAAAAATAATCAAAAAATGGAATCAAAAAAATTATCAAAATATCTTGATGTCATATTCATCATTATATATCCTCAAAGTTGTTTCTATGCTGCACATCCAACTCAATGACGTCATGAATCTAATGAACAAAATTTTTTTACTTCCGGTTGCATTCTTCATGGCCTTGAATCTTTATGGATCGACATTCTCATTATATGAGACTTATGACTTAATTTCAACAACTGAGGATAACATACGACATTTAGGATACAACCTGGCAATTTACTTCCTTAATATTCATTATTTCATCTACACGATTATGATAATTGCTATATCTGTGCTTGTTACTAGAGCTAGAGACAAAACTCATGAAATCTTGAAGGAATTTCTCCACAAAAATTTAAATGAAGGTTTAAGAAACAGAATTCAAATTTTTATCCTGCAAATTAAAAGCTCAAAGACAGAATTTTCATGTGGATTGTTCAATTTTAATTGAACTTTGATGTACTCTGTAAGTAAAATGGTCCTTGGGTAATCAAAATTTAATAAACAATTTTTATTTTAGTTTGCTGGTGGATTAATTTCCTATTTGGTTATTCTCATTCAATTCGATGTTGTTAAAAAGAACAAGCATTAGTAAAGGGCATTCTATCTGTCACTAAATACACATATGATCTATCTAAGATGTAACAAGCGACACGCTGTACGAAGTATTTTGCTACCAAATAACTGAAACCAATGGAAAAATCACTAAATTGTTCCAAACAAGTTAAAATTTAAAGTTGGATATATTTCTAATGAACAATCCATTGCATAACTGAGCCGCTTCAACTTTACCTGAAGCTATCTTTCCACTAAATTTTAGATATCATCAGTGAACGACCCTTAAATACACTATCTTTCATATTTTTTTTGGTTAACAGCGCAATGTTGAGTGACACACCAAACAATTTTTGTCTCAATTTCATCATAAAATTGCATTAAAATTGAGATTCACGACCTTTTAATGGAGATGTCAGAAAAAGTTACAGATCTTACGGTTTATTAGTGTCCAAAAAAGTTTTTGTTAATCTGATTAATCTGAAAAATTTAAAAAAAATTGGATAAACCACTTCAGTAAGCTGTCGGTACGTTCTAGGAAAAACAATAAAATTAATTACTGTAATGGCGTAAAAGTATTAATAATTTACTATATAAAAAAATATTTTTTTAAAAAAAACCACGTTTTTCCCGTGGACTAAAAAGTAGAAAATAACTTTTATTTTATATTTGTCAGAAATTAATTGTAAATTTTCAGATTTTATTTTAAAAATTTTATCTTCTTCCATGAATTCATGATCGTCTATGAATTGCGAATAAGTACACTTCAAAATTATCGTATAGTTCGACTACTAAAAACGTGGGCGCATTTTATAAGAAGTAACTTAAGAAATTTCTATACTATACTGTAATGCTGAATTTCTCAATTGAAATTTAGTAAATTTGAAACCCTGATTAAATTTATAACTTCTTATAAAATGCGCCCACGTTTTTAGTAGTCGAACTATACGATAATTTTGAAGTGTACTTATTCGCAATTCATAGACGATCATGAATTCATGGAAGAAGATAAAATTTTTAAAATAAAATCTGAAAATTTACAATTAATTTCTGACAAATATAAAATAAAAGTTATTTTCTACTTTTTAGTCCACGGGAAAAACGTGGTTTTTTTTAAAAAAATATTTTTTTATATAGTAAATTATTTTCTACTTTTTAGTCTTTCGATGATACTGTTGAATCAAATCATAACATTTCTTAAGATTTATTTATGATCAAAGTAATCATTGAGATTCTTTGAAGTTATTGTTGAATAATTGATGAAATTTTTAATTATTGAGAGATTATTCTATAAAGAAATTGTCATTTGAAATACAGCTCACTATTAAAGTTATTGTTATTGCTACATTTTCAGATACCATAAACATAACTTTTAGACTAAAAATCAAGTATTTTACTAATTTGTTCATATGATTGATAATAAGTTGACAGTTTATTGATAACAGTAGTGTTGGACTCCACTTCGCTCCGCTTCGTTCGTCCAACTGTTATAGATCACAGTAGTGTTGGACTCCACTCCGCTCCGCTTCGTTCGTCCAACTGTTATAGATCACAGTAGTGTTGGACTCCACTCCGCTCCGCTTCGTTCGTCCAACTGTTATAGATCACAGTAGTGTTGGACTCCACTTCGCTCCGCTTCGTTCGTCCAACTGTTATAGATCACAGTAGTGTTGGACTCCACTTCGCTCCGCTTCGTTCGTCCAACTGTTATAGATCACAGTAGTGTTGGACTCCACTTCGCTCCGCTTCGTTCGTCCAACTGTTATAGATCACAGTAGTGTTGGACTCCACTTCGCTCCGCTTCGTTCGTCCAACTGTTATAGATCACAGTAGTGTTGGACTCCACTTCGCTTCGCTTCGTTCGTCCAACTGTTATAGATCACAGGGGTTAACTCAAATTTTTTCATATATCCGCAGTCTACTAACGACTTTGGAAAATTTTCACGCCTTCACTCGCTACGCTACGTTCAGGACGTAAAAATTTGTGAGCTACGCTCAACTTAGTTCGAACTACGTTCGAACTTTTATATTCGAGCTCCGCTCGAACTATTATTACTCAAATTATCAACACTTTCTCACATATCCGCAATCTACTAACGACATTGGAAAATTTTCACGCCTTCACTCGCTACGCTACGTTCAGGACGTAAAAATTTGTGAGCTACGCTCAACTTAGTTCGAACTACGTTCGAACTTTTATATTCGAGCTCCGCTCGAACTATTATTACTCAAATCACCAATACTTTCTCACATATCCGCAGTCTCCTAAAGATTTAAGAAAAATTTTCACGCCAACTCGTTACTCTACGTTCAGGACGTGAAAATTTTGTGAGCTACGCTCAACCTAATCCGAATCGTTATGTCCAAACTTTTTCTACTCGTCTCCATCTCACTGGCACAGCTTTGTTATATATTGTTCATTGTTACATATCATGGAAATGCAAAAACCCAAGAAAAATTTTCACACACTCTCTACCCAAACCAAAGCAATTTCATTTCTCACAGCCGTACACTGTTTTGTCCCCAAAAATATATTTACCGATATCAACCTATGAAACGACCTATTTTGAGCCAAAAAGTTGTACAACTACAAATTTTAGTGACAAATTTATACGTATAAAGAAAGATTTTTGCTCTTGTGAAGTATATCGACATTTCATACAAAAAATCAAACTTCACTCTTTTTTGTACTTTTTAGCTGTTTTATGACTTAGAAAAATATAATTATAAATAAATAAATCATGAAACATCGTAAAGCATCAAAAAAGTGTAAAAAAGAATCAAAAAAGTTCAAAAAAGTTTTTTGTCATCGGTGAGATTTGAACCCATGACATTTCGGAAAAATCAAATTATCTTCAAGAATGTCCATGAGAAAATGACATCATTGATATTGGATTATTTTCTCATATAAAAATTCATAAATTAAATTATACTATAATTAAGCATTTTTATGATTCCAAAATGCTAAAAGATTGCATTGTCATCCAAAATACGCATGCATGAAAAATTTCAGCTCGATTGGAGCAGTGGAAGTGGTCGAAAAATCGATTGCAAGATTTGACCAAGACAGAAAGACAGACAAACAGAAAGACAGACAAGAAAGCAAGTTAAGAAAAACGTGGTAAAAATTGTTTATTTCGGTTTTATCGATCTTGTCGTAATTTGAGCGCTCACATATTACGTTGAAAAATGAGTAGAATTAAAGAAGTTTTCAGTTCGCTTTTAAAACCTGGTAAAATTTTTGGATACTATCCCTTTAACATGGATAAAAATTGCAAAATGAAATATTCATTTTTTGGTCAAATTTACTCAATGCTAATTCTTATATGCATATACGTATTTTTTGGTTTTTTTGTCAATGGAACTGAACTAATTAAAGAGCAAGGTTCAGACTTGTCGCAAATTTCAGGAATAGTCAGTACACTATTGATCACAGTGATTACGAGTGCAATTATTCTCAATAATTTTATCAATAGTGTCACTTTTAAAAATATGTTTGGGAGTTTTTGGACCATTGATCTAAAAGTAAAATAGCTAAATTTTTTCAATTCAAATTTTTGTAAAAATTATTTAATATTTTAGATTTTACAGAATTTTCATAAGGAATTTGATTACAATTATCATCAAAAAATGTCTACTTTGGCCTTCTTCGTTCTATTTTTTGAATTTTCGATAACATTTCTGTTCATTTTTATTTTTCAAATTACAATTTCAATTAATTATCATGTTGACGAAGGCTACAAATATGTTTTACCGATTCTCATACAAATTTTTGCTGTATGTTCTTACCTGATGCTGTTCAATGCGATCGCATACTATACAAAAATTAGATTTAAGGTCGTTAATGAAATTTTAGGAATGAAATTTAATTTAGTAAAGGGAAGCAAAAATATCACAAAATGGAATCAGAAGGACTTTCAAAATATTTTGAGCTCACAATCACCAACTTTCATTCTTAGAATTCTCTCAACAATTCACATTCAACTTAATGAAATCATGAAAATAATGAATCAAATTTTTTCTCTACCAATTGCATTATTCATGGGATACAATCTCTTTGGTTGCACATTTTCACTATATGAAACTTATGATCTAGTTTTGCTACCCAACCAGAACCTACGACATGTTGGATACAATATTGCGATTTCTTTAATTAATTTTCACTATTTCATTTATATTTTTCTTGTCATTGCAATGTCTGCAAATGTTACTGAATGCCGGAATGAAACCTATAATATTTTAATGAAAATTTTACATGGAAAGTTTGATGAAAAATTTAAGAAGAAAATTCGAATTTTTATACTGCAAATAAGGCATTCAAGAGCAGAATTCTCATGTGGATTATTTAATTTTGATTGGATGGTTTTGTACTCGGTAAGTTAGATTCTTGAACACTTAATTGTCTTAACTAATTGACATCCAAATTAGTAAATAAACATTTCTTCGACGAATAACTTTTAAATTGTAAGAAATCTATTTTTAATTAAAATCTCATTATTTTTAGTTTGGTGGTGGATTAATTTCATACTTAGTGATTCTTATTCAATTTGATATCAGCAAAAACAGCAAAATTTAATCGCTATGGGTATGCTTTAACTCAACCTCAGGTGTGTCAAATAATGTTTGGCAAAATACATAATATCACGTGTCATCTCAAAAAGGAATGAAATTTTATCAAGAAATTTAAAAAAATAATAAGAGAGTGCGAATAAATTATTTTTTTATCTTTCTTGTCAAATCATAGTTAAATTTTTGCTAAAAAAAAAGATCTAAAATATGTAATTCTTTAAATAGAAAAATTCCTAGAAAAATTCAGTTTTTTCAGTGCATTGTCATAGCACTAAATTAAAAACGTTTAAACAATCAACTCACAGTAGTTAAACTAATTTAATATTATAATATTTATGCGATTAAAAGCTAGTAATGTATGTCACGCACACCTACTAAGGTTCTCAGATCCATAGATTATAGATATGTAATTAACAGAAAGCCAGGGTTGCATTCTGTTATTTATCAAGTAATTGTAACTTTATCAAGTATTTTGATTTCTGATTGTGGCATCAAAATTAAACAAAATTTTCAGCAACTAATTGATTCTCATTAAGCTTTTGAATAGAAATCTAAATAAATTACTGAAAGAATTAATTTATCTTACTATAATACATAATTTAATGTATCTACTTGTGAAAATTACTGATTGCTACTCTGCTGCAAACATTTGTAACTATTGTGAAGATATTATCAAAGATACCTCAAAATACTGTAAATGTCAAGGTACAATTTAATTTTTGTAAACTAACTAGAATTAGTAGAATACTAAAGTAAAGTTTTGTTCAATTTAAATAAAAAAATTGTAAATGACACTAAATTACCTGAAACACAAATTTCATTATTATAAATTTAGATAATTTTGTGAAATAAGATTTGACAAACAAGTATGGAAAAATATATAACAAGTAAAACGTGAGCTTTCAAGACAATCATTTTCCAAGTTCAAAGTGACACAGTTTTTTTGTCCTTAACTTAAGTATTCTATGACAAAATTTTATGAACAGTTACCCATCAAAAATGGATGAACTGAAAAGAATTTTCGGTCCAATGATGAAGTTTTCTAGCATCTTTGGATTTCTGCCATTTGATATGCAAGAAAATGGAAAAGTGAAAGTTTCAAAAATAAAAATCTTGTATACTCTTATTCTTCTGACTATTTTGGATTACTTCGTGTATTTACGGATAATGCCAAGGCCTAGGAGCTCCAAAATTGTACACTTAAAAGTTAGTAATGTACATTAGAGTATAAAAATGTTGAGTATATTGTAGTTTTTAATAATAGAGTGTAGCTATGTATAGTAAAGAGGAGTAAAGTATAGTAAAGTCATGAAGAGTGAAGTTGAGTGCAGTAAAGTGTAGTAATGTAAAAGTGAGGTGCTGTAAAGTGCAGTAAAAGTATAGCACGTGGAGTAAAAGTATAGCAAGTGTAGTTAAGTGCAGTTAAAAAATAGAAAGTGCAGCAATAAAAAAAAATCAAAATTTTGAAGAAAAACCCCTTTATATCACATTTAATCAGAGTTGGAAAAGTCCGGTTTGGTGGCGAACACCAAAAAAGTGGTCCAGATCACCAAAATTGAAAATTTAAGACAATTTTAGCTCATTTTTATTATGATAATTTTCATTATGCAATATGGCAAAGTAGTGAAAATGTCAATCAGAAGCTAGTTTTTTTTATTGCACTTATTGTAGGCATATTATCTTAAAATATTCAAAAATTGGCATTTTTCGAATTTTTTCTGGGTTTATGGCTAGTCTAAAGATGTTCAATATTATTTCTGGTATTTTTTTAATTAAAGTTCGTATACATATAAGAGGTACGTATTCAGAGACGGGTTTTTGCGGTCAAATACCCCTTTATGGGAAAATTTTTGGATATGCCCATGTTAGGGAGTCTAGAGGAATTTTGAAAAAAACGGACATGCTCAAAAATTAAGAAAATGCTATAGTTATATAATGAAATAGTATATTTTTAACTACAATAGTTAACAAAGTTTTATTAAATCCCAGTGGATGCAAAGAATTCTTATTTTTCAAAAATAATTTCAAAAGGTACTTTATTTTACCGTTAAAAACGGAAATTTAAAATTTTGAATTCGAAAAAATTCGAAGAAAATTTTGTATGAAAATCAATAAACTCTCAAAAACCTAATTTTATGACAAAATAACTACAAATCTATAGAACAATTGAAAAACAAACCTTCAAATCAATGTTAATTTGTAAGAACAAAAAATTATAAACTGTTTAAAGAAAAAACGGACAAAATCTACTCAAAAACGTACAACGGACAATTGATGAAAAAAACAACTGTCCGTTGAAAAAAGTAACATCTGGCCACCCTTGCCCTAGGACTACAAAGTTTGCAGTGTTTGTAGTACAAACTATCAAAAAATCATAAATCCCGTATATTAATATCTTTAATCATTGTTGAAAAGTCCCAGTTCTAAAATGGTATGATAAAAAAATACTCTTTTTCACTTCAAACAGCCTTAGGTCACGGAAATAGTACCAAAAAAATGAAGTAAATGTCCACTTTTTTTAAATTTATCCTTCAGATTTGTTCTAAACTGTGACGTACCAAAAAAATTTCGAGGGGGTGTTTTGACACATAAAAAGACCCCTGGCTACACCCCTAGTCCTAGATAACCAATATTAAAGAATATTTTCAATTTTAATCAATTAAAATCATTACAAAATATTTCATACAGGCTAAAACTAGTACAAAAAAGTATAAGATAGTGTATAAAAGAGCAAAAAAATTGTACGAAAGTGCAACAATGTTTGAGTAAAGTGTTTTAAAGTGTAGTAAAGTTTGAGTAAAGTGTATTAAAGTGTAGTAAAGTTTGAGTAAAGTGTAGTAAAGTGTAGTATAGTTTGAGTAAAGTATAGTAAAGTTTTACTAAAGTGTAGCAAAGTGCAGTAAAGTTTTAGTGAGGTGTATTAAAGTGTAGTGAAAAAGTAGTTAAAAACAGAAGGATGCAACATTGTAACAAATTGTTATAGGTGGTGTAGTTCAATCGCAGTAAAGAGTATTAAAATGCAGCAATAGTCGTGTTGAAAAAGACATAGTGCAGGGAGCTCCTGGGCCTTGGATAATGCATCTTGATGAATATCGACAAAAAGGATCATTTCTGTCAAAAATATCAATCCTATTTGGGATTTTAGCTACAGAAGCATTTATTATAATCACAGTTATATTAAATATTACATATCATGAAACATTTGGATACTACATGCACGTTATTTATCAGTTTGATTTGAAGGTAATCAATTTTTTTTTCAGTTTTAAGTTTTTTAAATTTTTAAATTTTTAGGTTAAAATGCTCAACTTTGATGAGGATTACAAAATGTACCGAATTTGGATGA
Organism: Chironomus tentans; assembly: GCA_963573255.1. NCBI lineage: Eukaryota > Metazoa > Arthropoda > Insecta > Diptera > Chironomidae > Chironomus > Chironomus tentans. The sequence continues at coordinate 21,102,652 of OY754305.1, read as the reverse complement.
TTCTTGTCTTGGCAATAACAGTCGTTACATACGTTTTTCAAAATTTTATTCCATGGCTTGTCTATTCATATCTATCAATCATGGAAACAGAAGAATTCGTCAGTGGATTCATCACAAATATATTTTGGTGTGGATCTGCAATTTACATTGTAAGCTGCTGCGTAGTTGTGATTGTCATTAGATCAAGGCTTTGCATCCTCAACCAGATTTTAAAGAGAAAAATTAAAAAGTCTACAATAATGATTGTGTCGTCACTTCATTTGCAACTGAGTCAACTTGTTGTTCGAAATTTAAAAGTATTTTCATTTCAGTTGGCATCAGTAATTTGTATGAATATTTTTAATACAACTCTCGGTTTATTTGAACTTTACGAAATGTTAAAATATAATGAAAATGATTCATTGAGGATATTTTTCGTTACAAGCACAATAATACTAAATATTTTTTACACAATATTGATTATTTTGGTTATAACTGCTGCAAGTCTCACAATGAATGAAGGCGAGAAAACTTTGACAATTTTGCATGAAGGAATTTTTAAAGGAATTGAAGTTCATGATAGGAAATTGATGAAAAGATTTCAACTTCTTTTATTACAACTTGAACATTTTAATGTGAATATTACTTGTGGATTCTTCATATTCGATTGGAAAGTTTTTATGATGGTAAATTTATTTTTAAATTTCTATATTTCTATACCAAAAATAATCTCGAATTTTATTTAAAACATTTTTTAGTTCTTCGCATCCGTCATGTCATACTTAATAATTTTGATACAATCTGAGTCACTTATTAAGGCAAAAACAACTTGAAGCATTCACGATACAATATTTTATGTAATTGCATTTTACTTAATTAGAAAAAGAAGAAAAATATTTCATTCTAATCCATTGAAATTATTATATGAAAAAACAAAACTAAAATAAAACACGAAATGTATTAAAATAAAAAATAGTCATTTGAATTCATAGTGAATGGATGAAATAATTGAAAGCTTCAAGCCTCTCATGAAGGTTTTGCAAATTTGTGGTTTTTGGACCTTCAAAATAAATTTTGTAAATGGAGAAACTTCAACCTCAAAATTTAAAGTTTTTTATTCATTCTTTCTCTTGGTTTCGTACTTTTATTTGCTTTATCTACGTATTAACAATACTGATGCGTATCGACAAGAAGGATCTGAATTGTCTAAATTATCCATGGCAATTTTTATTTCTATGAGTGGGTTTTTTTACATAATAACTGTTGTGATTAACTTTACTAACCAGAAAGCTTTTGGAAAGCATTTGAAATATCTACAAAAATTTGATGAGAAGGTAAGCTCAAGCTTTTTGATTATATCGGATATAATTGGACTCTAAAATCTCTTAGATTTAAGCCTACTCAGAAATTTTTCGAGAGAAGGTGGTTTGAATTTTTTTATGGTCACAAAAATTTAAGTATTTTGGGACTTATGAAAAAAAATCTAGGACATTTTTAAAAATTCCCCCCCCCCCCCTGAATAGGCCCCTTAATTAAGTGTAAGGGTAAACATAAATTTTGATCCGAATTTCATAAAATATTGTTAGAAATAATAATTAAGATTAAACACAATTTTTTGCAGGCAGATGACTTTGGTTTTGTGACAAATCATCAGAAATTCAAAAAACGAGAAATATTTCTTCTGACAATTTCATTTAAATTATTTATCTCTCAATTGACTCCACAAATTATTTGTGGAATTTTAATGGAATTCAGTGCAGAAGAATACATTAATGGTATAATAATTCAACTGCTCTGGTGTGGATCTGGATTTTATATTACTACACACTGTATCTTTTTATACAGTGTTCAATTACGCTTTGAAATTCTAAATCAAGTATTAAAAAATCGAAACAAATTTCACGAACTTTTGATTCTTTCATCACTGCATATTGGACTGTGTGAGCTTGTCATGAAACTCAACAAAATATCATCATTTCAAATTTTATCATTTATTGGATTAAATACCATTAATACAACTTTTTGTCTATTTGAAGTTTATGACTTGTTTAATCATAAAATAAGTGATGGAGTGAAAATTTTCTTTCCGTTTGCAGCTATTTGCTTTTGTTGCTTTTTCGTCATTCATATTATAATGGTTATTGCAGTTTCAACACTTTCAGCTGCAGAAGAAAGCAAAATGATTCAAATTATCAATAGAATAACTCATAAAGAAAAGAAAGATTGCAATGAAAAAATATTGAAAAGATACCAAATTTTTCTGATCCAACTTGATCATTTAAATGCGGAAGTTTCGTGCGAACTTTTTACACTTGATTGGAAGGCTTTAATGATGGTGAGAAAATTTTTACATGTTTAGAATTATAGTTCGGATATAATCTAATGCTAAAGGAAGTTGCTTGACTTTCATTCGAGGAATTTTCCATTTTTTGACCTGCTCCTTTCCGGATTTTCAATAAGTTATATTTCGCACATTTTTCTATGTTAAAGGAAATTGTGTCCGTGAAGTAGAACAGAGATCTAAAGAGTTAAGTGATACACTATATGTGGGTTTCTTGTGCTATTTTGTGAAAGCACAAAAACAACCTCTTTAAATTTTGTGAAGTCACGTGGTCCGAGATATGAGCACTTGAAGATGCAACTTGGACTGGTTTTCACATATTTTATATTTTTATTTGTAAAATCTACATAGCTTAATCAAAATTGCTGAATCTTTGCCTGTTTTTTGTGCAAGAGTTACTTGATAAAATAAACCTAAAAGAATTTTTTTATTTGCCTATCCTGAATTAATAGAGCATTTCTCCCATGCAAGGTAGGTCAAAAATCGCGATTTTTTTTGAAATTTTTTACACTTTTAGCTGTAAAATCTCCAAAGTTTAAAAAAAATTGTTGAAACTTTGCTCTGTTTTTTTTTGCAAGAGTTACTTGATGAGAAAAAGCCAAAAGAATATTTTTATTTGTCTTTCCTGAATTACTGGAGCATTTCTCCCATGTAATGTAGGTCAAAAATCGCCAAATTTTTTCGAACTTTTTTACACTTTTAACTATAAAATCTACATAGTTTAACCAAAATTGCTGAAACTTGGCCTGTTTTTTGTGCAAGAGTTACTTAATATAATAAACCTAAAAGAAATTTTATATCTGCACATCCTGAATTACTATAGCATTTCTCCCATGCAACGTAGGTCAAAAATAGCTATTTTTTCAAACTTTTTTACATTTTTAGCTGTAAAATCTCCAAAGTTTAATCAAAATTGCTTAAACTTGGTTTTTTGTGCAAGAGTTACTAAATATAATAAACCTAACAGAAATTTTTTATTTACATATCCTGATTTACTAGAGCATTTCTCCCATGCAAGATAGATCAAAACTCGAAGTTTTTACAATTTTATACATAAAATCTACATACTTTAACCAAAATTGCTGAAACTTGGCCTGTTATTTGTGCAAGAGCTACTTGTCAAAACAAAACCAAAATAAATTTTATATTTTTCTATCCTGAAGTATTAGAGCGCTTTACCCATGCAAGGTAGGTTAAAATTCGCGAAATTTTTTTGAACTTCTTTATATTTTTAGCTTTAAAATCTACAAAAATTTTTTAAAAAAATGCTTAAACTTGGCCTGTATTTTGTGCAAGAGTTACGTAATAAAATAAGCTTAAAAGAAATTTTATATTTTTGTGTCCTGAATTACTAGAGCATTTCTCCGATGCACGCTCAAAAAAATCATTAGTTTTCCACTAGCGTGCACCAAAAAAATGCCCTAATACTTCAGGATAGAAAAATATAAAATTTCTTTTGGTTTTGTTTTGACAAGTAGCTCCTGCACAAATAAGAGGCCAAGTTTCAGTAGTTTTGGTTAAACTATGGAGATTTTATAGTTAAACTAGTAATGAAGCGATCACGCTTCATGGGCATATTCACACCGTTTCAAGTTTTTTCATTCATAGCTTAGTATTATGTTACAGATAAGATAAGATAATATCCAGTATTCATCCACAGCCTCTAATTAAGATCCAGTAATCATCCACAGCCTCTCTATAAGATCCAGTAATCATCCACAGCCTCTATAAAAGATCCAGTAATCATCCAGAGCCTCTATATAAGATCCAGTAATCATCCAGAGCCTCTATATAAGATCCAGTAATCATCCACAGCCTCTATATAAGATCCAGTAATCATCCACAGCCTCTATATAAGATCCAGTAATCATCCACAGCCTCTAATTAAGATCCAGTAATCATCCACAGCCTCTCTATAAGATCCAGTAATCATCCACAGCCTCTATAAAAGATCCAGTAATCATCCAGAGCCTCTATATAAGATCCAGTAATCATCCAGAGCCTCTATATAAGATCCAGTAATCATCCACAGCCTCTATATAAGATCCAGTAATCATCCACAGCCTCTATATAAGATCCAGTAATCATCCACAGCCTCTATATAAGATCCAGTAATCATCCACAGCCTCTATATAAGATCCAGTAATCATCCACAGCCTCTATATAAGATCCAGTAATCATCCACAGCCTCTATATAAGATCCAGTAATCATCCACAGCCTTATATAAGATCCAGTAATCATCCACAGCCTCTATATAAGATCCAGTAATCATCCACAGCCTCTATATAAGATCCAGTAATCATCCACAGCCTCTATATAAGATCCAGTAATCATCCACAGCCTCTATATAAGATCCAGTAATCATCCACAGCCTCTATATAAGATCCAGTAATCATCCACAGCCTCTATATAAGATCCAGTAATCATCCACAGCCTCTATATAAGATCCAGTAATCATCCACAGCCTCTATATAAGATCCAGTAATCATCCACAGCCTCTATATAAGATCCAGTAATCATCCACAGCCTCTATATAAGATCCAGTAATCATCCACAACCTCTATATAAGATCCAGTAATCATCAACAGCCTCTATATAAGATCCAGTAATCATCCACAGCCTCTATATAAGATCCAGTAATCATCCACAGCCTCTATATAAGATCCAGTAATCATCCACAGCCTCTATATAAGATCCAGTAATCATCCACAGCCTCTATATAAGATCCAGTAATCATCCACAGCCTCTATATAAGATCCAGTAATCATCCACAGCCTCTATATAAGATCCAGTAATCATCCACAGCCTCTATATAAGATCCAGTAATCATCCACAGCCTCTATATAAGATCCAGTAATCATCCACAGCCTCTATATAAGATCCAGTAATCATCCACAGCCTCTAAGTCCATAAAAAAGATCCAGTAATCAATTTTGCGTAGCTTCTAGCCCCTCGAAATCCAAAATGGCGTCGGTTCCATATTCAGGCACAGCTAAGGAACCTACATACCAAATTTCAGTTCATTTGGTCAAAACATTCCTTTTCTATGAAAAAAATAAAATGTATTTTGCAATAATCGGCTATAATTTGACCAAAAATAGCACCTTTTCGTTCCGTGTGCCTTACTGGAAGCATCTCATGACTCCAAAAACTATACAGCTCTTGGGATACCTAATATCTATCAAATGCAAAAAACCGGAAGTCTTAATATTGAGTTTGAATCGAGTTATCGCGGAACGTAACTAACTAACTTGCTAAAGGACAGAAAGTGTTTTTTTGCGATTTCTCGGCACTGGAAGCACCAATCGAGATGCGGTTTTCACTGTTAAATTGGTAATTTTAGGCACAGACTTTCCATACTGAACACTATGGGTCGATTCCGCAAGCCTGAAGCAGCAAGTCCAAAAAAGTAGTTTCACTGAAATACCAAAAACAATATATTCACACACAATTAAAATTGGTGTGAATATGAAATGTAAAAAAGTTCGAAAAATTTCACTAGTTTGATAGGATATCCAATTAAGAAAAAAAATTTAGTATTTTTCTATTAAATAACTATTGCACAAAAAACAGAGCAAAGTTTCAGCAATTTTTTTTAAACTTTGGAGATTTTACAGCTAAAAGTGTAAAAAATTTCAAAAAAATCGCGATTTTTGACCTACCTTGCATGGGAGAAATGCTCTAGTAATTCAGGATAGGCAAATAAAAAAATTCTTTTAGGTTTATTTTATCAAGTAACTCTTGCACAAAAAACAGGCAAAGATTCAGCAATTTTGATTAAGCTATGTAGATTTTACAAATAAAAATATAAAATATGTGAAAACCAGTCCAAGTTGCATCTTCAAGTGCTCATATCTCGGACCACGTGACTTCACAAAATTTAAAGAGGTTGTTTTTGTGCTTTCACAAAATAGCACAAGAAACCCACATATAGTGTATCACTTAACTCTTTAGATCTCTGTTCTACTTCACGGACACAAGGAAATTTTGAAAGCTTTTTCTTTATTATTGTAAAGCATAATTATTATTTTAGTCGAGAATATGTTTAGCGAGCCTTAAGTAACTTCAAATAAAAAAATCAAAATGTCCCGGATTTTCACTAAAAAAATCTGATTATCATACTTTTGTTACACTTCGAACTAAGTAATCTAAATAGTCGAACACATTTTTTATACAGAGATATAATATTTGGAATACTTCATAAATAGCATGAAATTTAAGCTTTCAAAGGTGAATTTTACCGAATCAGAGATTTGCTCTTATTTATTTTTAAAATTTTAGATATTTTCTCAATTTTCAATTTATTAAAGAGTTACCATTAAATAATAAATAACTTTTTTATTTCAGTTTTTTGGAACAGTCGTGAGCTATCTCGTTGTAATGATACAATTTGAGTCACTAGTTGTGGAATCTTTAAAAAAGGTTTAATAATTTGATAAAAAAGCATGCATTTGAACAAAAAAATATTCAATAAAAATGTTTAAATCAGCAATAAATTTTTAATTTTAATATTATAAATATTTGAGTAAAAACTTACATTTTTAGAAGCTTATGAAGGCTTTTAAGAAAGAAATTTTTTAAGAAATTAAGGCTTTCTTGAAACAAATATCCAAAAGTACATAAATGCACTAATTAGTCTATAATTATCAGAATTTTACTGTACAGCATTCATCTGCATTTGAGAATTCTCATCCTTATTATTGCCATACTACGGAAATGTCGAAATTGACCGTTAAATTTTTTGAATTTTTTGATTCAGAAAATTCAGAAAATTCAGAAAATGTTGATTTAATTAAGAATATTGATACCACATTATTGTTTCTGATCTTAAAATCATGCACTGAAAATGAATTTTCATTCATTGTGCTCTAAACTTTTTAAATTAAGTTTTCATTTTGACTTGAAATTTACAACAACAAAATATTAAAAAAAATATTAAAATAATAAAATTAGATTTTTTGACTTAAATTCACTTTTCTAAATGATTACAGCTTGATTAATACGTTGCTTCGATAACATATTAATGAATTAAGCTCTTATGACACTGCTAAGTAGTGCAATTAAGTGAATTTTAACAATCTTTCATTTTATTTTGTATATATTTTTGCAACGGCGAAAATAAATTCAAAATTTCGACTTTCCTTCAGTACTTCGACGTTCAGATTTCTGCAGTATGATTATTGCTACTGATTAAACCAGTGGTTCTTAAACTGTGTGGGTCTTCGTCACCCGGGGGCAAAATCAAAAATTTGCGCCCGCGTGAATAAAATTTGGCGCTCTTTATAAAAAATTTTGCGCCCCTTTATATGGAATTTTTCGTGTTTTTCAGACCGCGCCCGGGGCCAAAACCCCGGTCGCCCCCCTTGTTACGCTACTGGTGTGCCGTGAGAGTTTCACAGGAGTGCCGCAAAATTTTTATGAATTAAGAATTTTCCACGAGTTTTCCGTTCTAACAGTTTTCTTGAAATTGGTCGAGGTTCGAAATTCTACTTGATACAATTGAGTAACTTTGGCAATTTGGGACTCTAGTGTGCCTTCAAATCTTCAAAATGGCGGTTAGTGTGCCCGAGCCAAAAAAGTTTGAGAAGCACTGGATTAAGCACAACAAAATGTTCATTTAAAGTCTCGTCGCTAATTAGATGAAATAATAAAATAAATATTACTAAATAATATTTTAATAAAATACAATAATATTAATTACAATACAAAAATGCTTAATGTATATTATAATTAATTATGTAAAATTTCAAAAGTTACAACCTTTTTGATGGTTCAATATACATTTAATATTGTTATAATTAATTAACTTTTATTTGATTATGAGCTTTGAAAAATTTGACTCAAGGTAAGTTGATGGTAGTGTCTGAAAAGAAAACATATAACTACACCCATAGAAAAAATATTAGAATTTCTACGGTTTTGAGCAAAATTAAATATTGAATATTTGATTTTTGTAAGAAAAATGACAAAATTAAATAGTTTAATATTTGATTTTAGTCAAAAATGTACAATTATTTCTATGAGTGTAAAAACATAAAATTACAAAACAATACATTAAGTAAATTAAAAAAAATTAATAACATATTAATTGATAAAGCTATTTAACAGGAAATGGACGAATTGTTAAAGTCATTCAATCCATTGATAATAATATCTGGAATTTTTGGATTCTTACCCATCAATGTGAATCCCATAAGTGCCACTACAAATATTTCTAAAACAAAGCTTCTCAATGCAATTTTATTCCTAGTTATTTTCAATTATTTTGTGTACTTGCGGATCTCTAACATGGATAATTACAGAGAGGAAGGATCGTTTTTATCAAAAGTAACAATAGCTATTTCCATTTTATTAAATGGAGCATTTTATTTAGTCACTGTTATAACAAATACTGTAAATCGAGAAACTATTGGAATGCATATGAGAACTTTATATAAATTTGATGAAAAAGTAAGTAAGATGAAAGCTTATTAGGTATCTGTAAACTGTAGCTGTCTATCATAAAATCAGTCAAAATTGGAACTTTTTAATCTTTTTTTCAAACTTTTTGCAGGTTAAAATCTTAAATTATCATCAAAATTATAGAAAACTTAAAAAGCATATAATTATATCTATCCTAATAGCAATTACAGTATTTATAATCCTCCTTGTAATTCCACAAATAACATTTAATTTACTTATAAAAATGGGCCTAGAAGAGCTAACAAGTGCTATTGTAGTTTTGCTATTTTGGTGTGGATCAACACTTTACATTATGACCCATTGTATCTTAATGCTTTCTATTCGAAATCGCTTGAAGATTCTAAATGAAATTTTGAAATGTGAATTGAATATTTCTACACTGTTGAGCTTGTCTTCATATGGATTTATGTGCACTTGTCAGAACTGTCAACAAAATAACTTCATTTGTAATCATATCAACAATTGGAATGACTATAATTAATGCAACTTTTGTTCTGTTTGAGTTTTATGACTTTTTAAATTCTGACCAAAAACATTTCTTGAGGATTTTGTTCTGCTTCTGCAGCTTTTTATTGCTTTCACATTTTGTGTTGCAAATTATTATAATCATTATGGTTTGCACATTTACAATGAGAGAAGGTGAAAGGATTGTTGAGGTTCTTCATGAAAATATTTATAAAGAAATTGAAATTTTAGACAGAAGAATAATGAAAAGATTTCAAATCTTTCTAATTCAACTTGATCATTTTAATGTGAGCATTTCTTGTGGATTCTTCAGACTTGATTGGAAGGTTTTAATGATGGTAAGTTGGCATGGGTTTATTGTATTGATTTATTAGTTTTTTATTCTTTTAGTTTCTTGGATCTGTAACATCATACTTAATTATTCTAATACAATTTGGAAGGAGCGAAAACTTCAGCGTGAATTTCTGATTGAATAGTTTTTTGATGTGCTGAATGATACTAAAAATAAATTTGTAAGACTAAATTTAATAAATTTAAAATTTAAAATTTATTTAATTTAAAAAATTTCCTTTAATTTTCAAACTTTTCGGCACTATTTTTAGGAAAATTTAATATTATGTTTTCATTTCATCTCCACATAAAATGTATTGAAATAAAAATAAATAAATTCTGAAGATAAAATGTTTTAAGAGAAATTTATCTTATTCATTCAATTAACACAGTGTTGTCCAAACTGTGTGCCGCGGCACACTGGTGGGCCATAGAAAATTTTTGAAAATACCACGAACCGCACACTGTGTGTTATATTCTTTATTTTCAAAATAGCAAAATAAAAACTGTAAAAATTCAAACAATTTTCACTCATCATAAATAAATTTCTTTTTATTCTGTAATAATAGTAATTCTGTATAGTATCGATGTATATTTAATAATTTTAACCTCCAAAAAATGACACATTCGAAAATAAAACACACTTACTCATCAATAATTCATGCCAAATATTTTTCATTATCAGCGGAAGTAATTAATTTTATTGAGTAATAACTTTTAGGAACTTATTCGGTATGGACGGAATAGTAAAAAGCTTTAAGCCTCTTGCTAAAATTTCTGGATATTTCGGATTTCTTCCATTTAATTTACATCTTGCAAAAGGTTCTGCGGAGCCATCAAAACTCAAAATTTGCTTTTCAATCTTCTTGGTAGTTATTTACAGCTATTTTATTTATTTGCGAGCACTTCACATCAACGAATATCGACAGCAAGGATCCTTTTTGTCGAAAATTACACTTTTGATATCTCACTTAATGACTGAAATTTTATATATAGTCACTGCTTTAGTTAACTTCTTAAATCGCAATGTATTTGCAGTTTATTTAAAAGCTTTGTGGAAATTTGACGAAAAGGTAAGTTTGTGGTTAAACACGTTAAATTAAAAATAAAATTGGGTCTGGTTTTGTGTATTTTTTGTACTATGAGTAGTGAAAACTCTTTAGTGATAAAAATGAGGTCTAATTTCTGGAAATCAGTAACTATACAGATAACAAGGCAGTATGTCAGATCCAGTAAAGATGTGTTTATTCATAGTGCTGCTAAATACCAAAACCAGAAAGTCAGTTTTATTTTCAAGTACACATTATTATTATTAAAATTTTCTAGCTTTTTTAAAATTTAATTGACTTAAATTAAATGAATCTTCTTTCAGGCTAAAACCTTTAACTTTTCTCAAAACTACCATAAATTTGAGAGAAATGGAATTACAGCGATATTAATCACAATCATATCGTTTATTCTTCTTATATTTCTTCCTTATGTTATTCTCGGAGTATCAGATAATATGGGAATGGAAGAATTTTTAGGTGGAACAATTGCACATTTCTTTTGGGCTGGATCAGCTATTTATATCGTGGATCACTGCATGATTTTGTTTGCTATTCGACTACGGCTTTGTGTTCTCAACAAGATTTTGAATCAAATTTTAGAATTTGATATGAACAAGTTAACAGTAATGGCAATGTCTTCACTGCATATTAAATTATGTGAACTAATCACGGATAACAACAGAATTTCATCATTTCAAGTAGCTTCAACAATCGCTGTCAATATCATGAATGCATCTTTCATTTTATTTGAGTTTTATGAATTAATTGTGTATGATGATCGAAATTTCTTTAAAATTTTATTCTGTGTTGGTGCAATTACTTACTGCTTGTACTACACATTATGCATAATTTTGATAATGGTTACATCGACTGTTACAATGAAGGAAGGTTTGAGGACAATAGAAGTTATTCACGAGCTAATTTGCGTGAAAAAAGAATCAATTGATAAGAAAACATCCACAAGATTTCAACTCTTAGTATTGCAATTGAATCACTTTAATGCAAGTGTTTCGTGTGGATTTTTTATACTTGACTGGAAAGTTTTAATGATGGTAAGCTTAGTGATTGTTCAACCACAACACCATGAACATACCCTAATACCCTAATAATTAATAGAAATTTATAATAATAAAACTAACATTTTATTTTAGATGCTTGGATCTGTGACTTCATATCTAATAATAATGATACAGTTTGGACAATTGATACGATCAAAAGACGTATAAATGTTTAAAAATAGACAATTTTATTTTATAGACATTTTAAGCTGAAGCAATGGAAAAGTTGCTTTGTCGTAGGTGAATTTGTATTGATATACACTAGATCTCTCAATTAATGCAACAACGATCTAATAAAATTAAAATATAAATGAAGTCACCGATATTTGTTTTTTCCATTTTAACTGGTTAGCAATTAAATGTAGGGTTCGGCAAAATGGTATGCGCAGGTATTCGCATACCAAAATATGCGCAGGTATGCGCATACTAGTATGCAGTATGCGTGCATACCATGCATACCAATTAAATGACTTTTTTTTTCATAAGAACATCTATATACACGATTACTGGTGAACTTTTTCAATGAGTTTGATGCAAATATTAACTTTACCATCGCCAAATATGTTTTGATGTGCATTAGTAGGGAAAAAATAAAATTGACCACATACTTCAAAAAATTTAATTCGTTTTTAAATATTCCCATGTGCTATAACTTTTTACTAAAGTAACAGTTTTCATTTCTGTTTTCTGAATTTGCTGACTGATATCGATACCTTTACGAAAATGTATAAATCTTGGATATATATTAGTCCCTGCTGTCATCAAAGTACATTGAATGTGATCTACTGTTGCTAATCTTGAACAAAATTACCAAAAATTTAAATTTTCCAATGTATTATACCAAAAACATATGCATTTTGCCTTAAATATCTATAAATATTATAAAATTATCGATAAAAGTATGCAAAATAGTCTCAATTGCAATCTTATTTGACTAAATAGAGACTTGTAAGGTACTTTCTAGGAGAATAACTAAAAACTAGCAACAGGTATCAAAACTTTCGAGAACACAAATTTTGAGCTTTAAGTCATAATTATCATTAATAAATATGAAAACATCTAAAAATGTTTTTAAATAGTATATCAAGAAATCACGTTTTTGAGAGTTTCACTAGTTTTGGGTTTGTAATAAAGATCTTTAATAATAATGCGTGAAGGCCCCAGCTTAAAGCTCTGCACATTGCAAGGACACGAGTACGTCATAAGACCTGATGTACCTTGCAATGTACCTAGTTACAATTCGTGTGCGTAAGATGCTGCTAAGAAATCATCCAAATACTAGTATATCCTTGTATATGGAGACACATTATGTACCAAAGACCTCAAAACTGCACCCAACACACGAACCGAGCTTCATAACTAGAACGGTGAAATGGAAAAAGAGCTTCGAAAATTAGACTTGACCTGGGATTAAACCCAGGACCTTTGGCACATAAGGCCAACGCTCTACCATTTAGGCAACTGATGCCATTTCAGTTCTATACCGTTAGCAAGAAAATATATTATGCTTTAACTAACAGAAAACAGAATTAAATAATATTACATCTTGTAGAAGTTATAGCAGTTTCAGTCAAGTTAAAAAGGGTCAAGTCGTCAAGGAGCACATGTTCCCTATAATCTCGGTAGATTTTGTACTTTTTGAGAAAAATTCTTCATAATAAGTCTTAAATTAGCGAATATCATCTAAAAACATCGAAAATTACATTTATTATCATAGTTCTCATTTTCTTTCTAAGTAAAATTAGTTTTTGACCATATTTAGATCGACTCACTAAAACCGTCTTAACTTTCAAACAACCCTAGAATTACGGAAACAGCACCAACTGACCCAAAACTCGGCATATAAGTCTCTTGTTGTGTTCTCTATAGGAATAAATGACTTTGAAATGGATATTTTAAGTAGTCATTCCAAAAAAATTGGTATGCAGATGGTATGCAGTATGCGCATACTAGTATGCGCATATTTTTGTATGGTATGCGCATACCTGCAGCACACCTGCGCATACTTGCCGAACCCTAATTAAATGTAATAGATCCTTAGATATCAAAAAATTTACGAAAGTCCTCGTGTTATAGATCGAGGTACTTCAGCGCATTTTTGTGTTAGCGATCAGTATTTGATTAGCAAAATACTGCGTATGAAATAACTCAATCATGAATGTTTTGTGACTTAAACGACAGTTCGACGGATAACGGTTTTGAATTTCAAATTTTCTAACGGTCAAAATATATTTGAAAATTTTCTCGCGTTTTTATTGCACTAGAAAAAAAGTGTTTCGTGTGTTTCAGCCGAACAGCCAGACAAAGTGCATTATTAAGCTACCTTTTCGAAACAAGTTTCAAAAATGCGCTAAAAATGAACGAATAGATATGTGTATAAGTGTATTAATTTACAAAGGCTTCAAGCCCTCCATCTGCCTTCAAGATGATCACTGTCACTATCACCACTATGAGTGCACCAGCAAAGTGGTCTAGAATTGGAAAAAAAAACTTCGTGAAATTTTTAAACAATTTTTGAAAAATTAGAAATTTCCTGAAAAATCCATAGTCGTTGTCATGAATTATTTCTCATTTGCATCTATTTGAACCAATTTACTCCAAATCTTTTTTAAAATACTCAGGAACAATAAATACGTTTAGAACCACTCCAAAAATTTCACAAAAGGTTCGTTAAATTTTTAAACAATTTTTGAAAAATTAGAAATTTTCTGAAAAATCCATAGTCGTTGTCATGAATTATTTCTCATTTGCGTCTATTTGAACCAAATCTTCTTTAAAATACTCAGAAACAACAAGCACGTTCAGAAACACACTAAAAGTTTTAAAATAATTTGTTAAATTTTTAATACAAATTTTGAAATATTGAAAATTTTCTGAAAAATTCTTAGTCGTTGTCATGAATTATTTCTCATTTGCACATAATACAATCAATTTACTCCAAATCTTCTTTAAAATACTCAGGAACAACAAGCACGTTCAGAAACACACTAAAAGTTTTAAAATAATTTGTTAAATTTTTAATACAAATTTTGAAATATTGAAAATTTTCTGAAAAATTCTTAGTCGTTGTTATGAATTATTTCTCATTTGCACATATTACAATCAATTTACTCCAAATCTTCTTTAAAATACTCAGGAACAACAAGCACGTTCAGAAACACACTAAAAGTTTTAAAAAAATTTGTTAAATTTTTAATACAAATTTTGAAAAATTGAAAATTTTCTGAAAAATTCTTAGTCGTTGTTATGAATTATTTCTCATTTGCACATATTTCAACCAATTTACTTTAAATCTTCTTTAAAATACTCAGGAACAACAAGCACGTTCAGAAACACACTAAAAGTTTTAAAAAAATTTGTTAAATTTTTAATACAAATTTTGAAAAAATGAAAATTTTCTGAAAAATTCTTAGTCGTTGTTATGAATTATTTCTCATTTGCACATATTACAATCAATTTACTCCAAATCTTCTTTAAAATACTCAGGAACAACAAGCACGTTCAGAAACACACTAAAAGTTTTAAAAAAATTTGTTAAATTTTTAATACAAATTTTGAAAAATTGAAAATTTTCTGAAAAATTCATAGTCGATGTCATGAATTATTTCTAATTTACGTATATTTCAAGCAATTAACTCCAAATCTTCTTTAAAATACTCAGGAACAACAAGCACGTTCAGAAACACACTAAAAGTTTTAAAAAAGTTTGTTAAATTTTTAATACAAATTTTGAAAAATTGAAAATTTTCTGAAAAATTCTTAGTCGTTGTTATGAATTATTTCTCATTTGCACATATTTTAACCAATTTACTCCAAATCTTCTTTAAAATACTCAGGAACAACAAGCACGTTCAGAAACACACTAAAAGTTTTAAATAAGATTGTTAAATTTTTAATACAAATTTTGAAAAATTGAAAATTTTCTGAAAAATTCTTAGTCGTTGTTATGAATTATTTCTCATTTGCACATATTTCAACCAATTTACTCCAAATCTTCTTTAAAATACTCAGGAACAACAAGCACGTTCAGAAACACACTAAAAGTTTTAAAAAAATTTGTTAAATTTTTAATACAAATTTTGAAAAATTGAAAATTTTCTGAAAAATTCTTAGTCGTTGTTATGAATTATTTCTCATTTGCACATATTACAATCAATTTACTCCAAATCTTCTTTAAAATACTCAGGAACAACAAGCACGTTCAGAAACACACTAAAAGTTTTTAAAAAAGTTTGTTAAATTTTTAATACAAATTTTGAAAAATTGAAAATTTTCTGAAAAATTCTTAGTCGTTGTTATGAATTATTTCTCATTTGCACATATTACAATCAATTTACTCCAAATCTTCTTTAAAATACTCAGGAACAACAAGCACGTTCAGAAACACACTAAAAGTTTTAAAATAATTTGTTAAATTTTTAATACAAATTTTGAAAAATTGAAAATTTTCTGAAAAATTCTTAGTCGTTGTTATGAATTATTTCTCATTTGCACATATTTCAACCAATTTACTCCAAATCTTCTTTAAAATACTCAGGAACAAAAAGCACGTTCAGAAACACACTAAAAGTTTTAAAAAAATTTGTTAAATTTTTAATACAAATTTTGAAAAATTGAAAATTTTCTGAAAAATTCTTAGTCGTTGTTATGAATTATTTCTCATTTGCACATAATACAATCAATTTACTCCAAATCTTCTTTAAAATACTCAGGAACAAAAAGCACGTTCAGAAACACACTAAAAGTTTTAAAATAATTTGTTAAATTTTTAAACAACATTCAAACACTTCACACTTATCACGATCTTAAATGAAATTTTTTTCTCAATAAATTTTTCATAAACTTAAAAATCAATGGTAACTGTGATTTTCAAAATATTGACGACACGACTATTGTCTTTTGTCGATTTCTCTTATCATAGACTTTATGAGACATAAATTTACAAAATTACTCAAAAGTGGTCGACAGACTTGTGATAAAGAATAATCACACTTCGATTTGTAAGTGATTTTGCTATGGTCTTTATGATCGAAAAATTTTCAAATATTTTGTCTTAGCCATCGATTGAGAAATTTTTGAGAAATTTCTTCATCGTCTGTCTTCTGAAGGAAAAGAAGGAGGAGGAGGAGGAGGAATTTTTTTTCAAAGTATCAAATTTATTTTGTAATAATCGGCTAAGCCACTAGGTAGAAAAAGGAAAAAGTCGTATGTTCTCTACGATTATGAGTTCTCAAAATTGAAGTTGAGCAAGTCTATCATGCATGTCTTCACACATAATATTGCAAGAGCGTTTTCCTCACACATTTCAATGTTAGCTCAATTGTACAAAAATATTTTCAAAGTCCCAAAAGTGTTTTTGCAATAATCGGTTAAGCCATAATATATAAAAGGAACAAAATCGTATCAAGTATACGGTAATTGAATAAGCACTCTGTTAAGTCTATACAATCAACACGACGCTCAATGCACAAGTACAATCCATATCATGTACACAAATGCATGCGCGCAGCTGAATAGCAGAGCAACCACCGTATAA